>CM023864.1:17334630-18534630 GCA_013389735.1 Phaseolus lunatus
AACAACTAAGGCCATGCAATTTTAAGTGTGGATAACACTTTACACAACATATATAGATCAAAATAAATATAATTGAATCCATAATAAACATTTCACACACAAATTTCATTGTTAGTGTTCAAACTACATGATAAAAAAAAGTTGTCTTGAAGTCATAACAATAAGGATCAAGCTATCAAAATTAAAACTACAAACTTAGCTGAAAAACATTGTCAAATTTTTTTTTCTTTACTACATAGCAAAAATTCATTCTTTTGAAATATTTTTTTTTTATTGTCTTCATTATCTTTAAGTTGCAACAAATACAAAATATATAGTGTCAAATTTTCTAGCATCTCCCTTCATTAACATCATCAATCCATATATATCACTAAACTTACTATAACATGCATGAAGAGTACCATATGATTGACATTCAAATATGATTATCTATGTGATTATATCTCCATGATCCAAGAAAAAAATGAAAATTCAAGGATGAAATAAAGTAATTTTTGACAAGAACTTCATATACCATTCCTCCACCATTACAAAACAAAGAAATTTTAGGTGTAAGTTGAAAACATTTCTCAAGCCCACTAAACAATTTTCAACCATATATACCTGCTCATAGTAAGGATCATGGGTCGATGCAGATAAATGTAGTTTTGCTACATTACTTTCTTTACCTAAAACACGTGTTATCATATTATTTATGTCTTCCTCATCTAAATCTAGATTTTGTTGCTTTACCACAAATTTTATAGATCTTCATTTTTCTTTGCCATGCCACTAATTTTATTTGCATGTTCTTTTTTTATAGCAACAATCTCTTCATTTTTTAAAATGTTGATCGTGTCGTAGTCTTTCAATAATAGCATACTCTGTTAGGCTTTTCTATTCCAAATAGTGATTGAAATGCTTGTTATGCAGATTCACTAGAGTTTTCAATGGAACCTTGAAGCTTAGTCTAATAATACAAAATCAATTTCAATGATAAAATAGAATACATTATATGTACATCATAAATAATGGTAAACTTACAAATAGCATTATGTGTTTTTTCATCCATTTCTTTTGCTCTCTAGCCTTCTCCACATTGACGAGTTGTAATAAACGTTTCAGTTCAGATAATTTGCGTTGGGTTTATTAGTGTCTACATTCAGAGGGGGGGGGGGGGGGGGGGGGGGGCGTAAATTGAGCTTATAAAATTTTTGCAAGAGATACTATTTTTTCAAAAATCCTGACAAAAAGAATAGATAATTCAAAGTAAAACAGATTTATTTTTCTGATTACATAAGCAATCCCAGAAATTGAACATATTGGTTTTAGAATCAATGAATCTAATTTTTGGCTTTACAAACCTGAATACAAACAGTTTAAACAACAACAACATCAAAGATATATGAAAAAGATTCTAATTCAAGAAGACCAATTTCAAACCTTTGAAACCAGTTTTTGAAAGAATATGGATTCTGAACAAAAGCTATTTAGAGGGCCTAAATGCTTGTTTTACTTAGTCAGAATTTACAGATGCAGTGATTCTTAAGTAGACAAGAATTTTTCCACAATCTTGAAGAACAATATATGAATCAGTCCAGCTATGAAAAGTAAACAAATTCAATTTCAATTCAGCAGATTTATTTTATTACAAGTTACCAGTTTTCCAAATTTACTTGCAGTGTTCAAGAAGAGAGAAAAGACGCACACACAATTTTATACTGGTTCACTCAACAAGAGCTACATCCAGTCTCACCTTACACCAAGGTGGATTCCACTAAATCAAATCAATCTTTACAAAACTTCTTGGTTTTTAACCCTCTAAGAACAAAGAACACAAGCTGCAAAACTTTATTTCAGCAGCACACACACTTCAAGAAACCCTATCAAGAAGTGCAATTACAAACACCTTTACAAAAGAAAAGAATAGGAATGAAAACACCTGAATTGCAAATGCAAGAGGTCAAAAACAGGATTCTCTTTGCAGCACCACTGTGACAGAACCTTGACCCTTCAACCAAGAGTCACCAGCATAAGAACTCTTTGACTTTTTTAGAGAAACTTTCAAAAACCAAAAAGAATTTCAATCCTTTCATTGAAAACACTTCAGACTGTATTCAAAACGTGATTGCTACGCATGTTTTGGTATGAAATACACCTCTCCTTTTATAGCTTTCAGATCAAAACAGATTTTCAAAAAAATAGTTAAAAGTTGTTATAAAAATAACAGATTGAAGTTTAAATGAACAAATTGTTTTTTTGAAAATACACGTGGTGGTTATATAACGAATTTCAAATCAGTTTATAATGGTAACTCTGAGTAAAACTGATTTTAGTCTCAAAACATAATTTTGAAAAAGGCTAATCTGTTTTGCACCAACACATAATGAATCTATTGTTTTGTAAAACAACAGATTTATTTTTGTGCAGAAAACTAGTTTAAAACAAAACTCAAAACAGTTTTTGAAAATGCTTTGTAAGAAACCCTTGTGCTTGAGATCATCACTTTGGTTATGGGATATGAGGTAGATCATAGTGCAAAAGGCTTATTTAAACAACCTCTAACCTAATAGGGAACTTGAAATACAATACACCATCCTTCAAAGAGATTTTCTACATCAAACACTTTCTTTAACAAAGTTGAGTAGTGCCTTCATCTATCTTCTACAATCTCTCCCTATTTGATGGAGACAAATCCCCATTGCTTTGAAGGAAGACTCATGGTCAAGTCAATAACTTATGCACTTTGATTCCAAAATTTGCATATTAATCTGCAACTTAACAGAATAACAGAACATGCAAAAACAACATACAATACCTTCATACTGTACCTAACAATACCTTCCTGCATGAGCTTCTTCTCCCCCTTTGTTTTCATCAAACATGATTGGTTCACATAGTGAGAGATAAACAAGCAAGAATCATACATGCATAATAGTTCAGATAGAGGTTTTAAAGTGCCAGAGCACATTATAGTCTATAATAAAAATAGTGCAGAAAAGGAAAAATTGTTCAAACTAAAACACATTATGAAGCATATAACACCCATGTGTTTTCCTCCTTCTGAAAACCTATCTTGATGAGAGTTGAATTGTCTATTTCACTCACTGCCTTAATAGTCTCATTTCTCTCATTTGTGGTGTCAACCTCAAAACAATCAATCAGTTTGGAGACAAAAATAGCATATGAAAATCTATAATCAGTGAGTCTTTTTTATTTTAGATTTATCCATTTTTATGGTGACACTTTGTTTAGGAATTTGGATTTCATCAATTATGAGGTGAGACCTAAAGAAGATTCCCACTAGACACGAACTTAACCAAGTGGTTAAGTAAGTGTGAAGGTTCACTTCTAATAAGCAAAAGGAAAATCACTTAATATGGTGATAATGATGATGGAGTGTGGAATTGAAAGACATAAAAAGGAAGAAATAAAGATGAAGGAGATCGAATGGAAAATGAAGCAAAAACAAGAACATAAACCAAGATAAATGGCGGAATGGAAAAGGAATGAAAAGGATGAAGGTTAGGAAAGCTCATAGAGATGGAATGGTTGAACACGACACTTGGAGTGTGAGGATTTTCCAAGATAACTGATGAGGTTTGCCGCTTGAAGAGCTCTCACTCTCACAAGATAAGACCAATGAAGAGAGAACACAAGTCTCACTCACAGTTTTTGCAGAGTTTCTTTTCTATTCAAAATTTCAATGTGTCATAACATGAGGCAAGGCACCTTATTTATAGGAATGGGTGCCTTGGAAAACAAGATGAGGGAGGGCATAAAGGGCACATGGAAGGGGGCGGCCTAGGGGTTGACCTAGGTCAATGCTGCCCCTTATCCTTGCTTCTAGAAGCTAGGGCTACATTCCTTCTCGAAAAGGCTAGGCACAGGCTAAAATGATAACTACACCCCCAATTATGCTAAATGGACCCTACTCTACTGAAATTAAAAATAAAGAAACTAATTGATGCTCAGCTCTCATAGCTTGGGCTCTACTCCTTGTGATCATCTAAGGAATAATGGGCTCCGAAGAACCGACTAGTGGTGGGTCCTGACCTAGCCCTGAATCCTGGGTCATGTTCCTAGTCATCCTTCTGGAAGGTTGGGCTTAGTCAGTGGGTGCGCTATTTCTCATGTCCTCATCATGCTCTCCGAGTGGGAGAGAATTCATCCACGAATTAGCAACACCTACAGAGAAAGGAGTTATATCACTAACAATAAAAGAACGACTTCCTAAATATGTGTCAGGTAAATCTAACTCATCATGCTCTCCGAGTCCCCGAGTTCAAAGATCAATGCCTTGCGCCCCTTATTGGTGTGTCGTGCATACTTGCCTACCTTCCTTTTAGTTTGACGCTTGATGTGGTGGTGCAAGTTTTTAATAAAAGCTGCTTTTTCAAAACCATCCTTGCACAACATTTAATCAAGTACATGAATAGAAAGTAGGTCAAAGGGTGTGAGGGGATTGAATCCATACACAACCTCAAAAGAGGTGTGAGAAGTAGTAGAGTTAACTACTTGATTATAAGTAAACTCAATACGAGGAAGTAAATTTTCCCACACCCTTGGGTTGGCGAAAATAAGGCATCTCAACATTTGGGTCTAAGTTCTATTGACCACTTTTGTTTGACCTTCAATTTGGGGATGTGAGCAAACTGACTATGTTATTTGTAGGAGTTCTAAATTTGAGGTCAAATTCTCTCCAACTTGGGGGGATGATACAATCCAAGTAGCCAAGAAGATGATCAAGGACTTAAGAGACAACTCACATTGTGAGTAGTCATCTCAGCAATCAAGTCAAGGCCCCACCAAATATCAGACGGACCTCACTAGAAGAAGAACTTGGCATGGACCAAAACATCAACTATTCTTTCTTCTAGTCTTCTTAAAAGAAAAAAACATGTTTGTAAATAATTTGGGCTCACTTTTGGGGTCCAAATAGTAAAATAAGCTAGAATAGGTTTAGATAGCATAAAAGGGAGTGTACTGAGCGAAATGGCCTTGTACCAAGTCCACTTTTTCAAAACAAGGCACCTAGAATTAGTGTTTTTAACCTACCTTCTAGAAGTTATGCCTAAAGGTGTGATTTTAACCATGGTCAACACCCTAGGCAGCCCCTCTCCTTTGCCATTTCTACCTCACCCATCTTGCTCACCAAGGCACCCCTTCTTATAAATAGGGTGTCTTGCCTCATGTATTTACAACTTGAATTTGAAGTAAAGAAACTCTGCAGGAGTGATTTTGTGAGACTTGAGAGCTCTCATGTTGGATCTTATCTTGGGTGGGTAATATCTCAAGTGGCGTGACTTCATTTCTTCCCATAAGCTCTCTTCTTCTCTTCCCTTTTTTTAATTTCCTTTTGCACCTTCCATTTCCCCTTCCTCTATGTTCATTCATGTTATCTTTAAATTATTGGTTCTCTTGATCTTGTTATCTTAATTTCCACCCCTTTTTGCATCATCCACACCATATTATTGTCTTTTTCTCTTTGTCCTTATGAAGTGAACCTTCACACTTACTTAACCACTTGGTTAAGTTCGTTTCCAGTGGGAATCTTCTTAGGGTCATCACCTTATTTACTAAATAAAAATATCTTATTAAACAAAGAGCAGCCAATAAAATGTGCAATCCTAAAATCAACTCACATCAATATTATTAACAAGTGGACTTTAAGCCTAACTCAACTTCATAAACCTCACCTTATAAGTCAGTTTGGAGGGCTTATCAGGTTACCTGCTATCAGGCTATTATCGGACGACCCATAATATGTTATCCCACGCACGAGCTGTCACTCTTGACGTGAGGGGGTGTGTTGGAAATCCTACATCGACTAGAGATGAGGGCATTTCAACAAATATAACACCCGTGTGTTTTCCTCCTTTTGAAAACCCATCTTGATGAGAGTTGAATTGTCTATTTCACTCACTACCTTAATAGTCTCATTTCTCTCATTTGTGGTGTCAACCTCAAAATAATCAATTAGTTTGGAGACAAAAATAACATATGGAAATCTATAATTAGTGAGCCTTTTTTATTTTGGCATATGTTCCACCATAATACTCACCCAATTAATTTTAATTATTTTCATTCTACAGTAAAGCAGAATTAAATTTTCTTCATGAAGGACAACATGGTTACTACCTCAAGGAGTGAGTGGCCATGCAATGACATAAGCCAGAATTCGTGGAGTTAGGTTCAAGTTACCTGCATGAAACCTGTTTATAGGTTGAGTTGGATGCCTTACACAACTCTTATAGAATTGTATCTTGTTAAATTCCAAGATCCCAGCAGTGTTTCCTTTGCTCACTTTCAATCCTGAATATTTGATTCCAGCAATGTTGTTCCAAACTTCATTTGTGATTGTTAGCTTAACTCCCTTCACATATGAGACAAGATTTCTACCATCCAGAGTAAGGTTAGTATAGAAAACTTTTACCAAATCTGGATATACATTTCCAATCATCTCCAGGATATGTTTCAGCTTCTGATGCTTGAGGACAACTCTTGGTTATGTTAAATTCTCATTTTTTCAACTAGGAAAACTCTAACACCTTTGGAACATTGATTTTCTTTCTACTCATCTCGTGTATGAAGGTAGTCATGGCTTCAACATCTCTAGCAAACTAGTTTTCTAGTATCCCTTGATTGTTGTTGTGTTGTTCTCGAGATCTTCTCTTTTTGGGTGAGGAGGATACCATTTCTGAATGTTATCTTAACTACACACACTGAAGAAGAAGGAAAACACAGCTAGAAACTATGTTAGAGAAGAAAAGTAACTGGTATAATAATGATGCAGAACTAACAGGAAAAAACAAATAACCTGGATAGCTTAGAGAGGAATGGAGTTAAGTGTAGGAACCAACCGTTTTAGGCACATGTTTGTATAGAAAGAATAGGTTCAGGAGTGTGAGTGTGGATTTAGAGAAAATATTATGGAAACAGATGTTTGTACATATTTTATTCTCTAAAGTACAGCAGGGTCTAGTTTTGGGTAAAGCAAGAATATGTTGGAAATTAGTTTTTAATTTTGTCTTTATTCATGATCCAATCAATACAACTCATGACCCAATGAATGCATCAAATCGATTAGAATTTCTTAGACAAAGTAGTCATAAACCTGCTAGTCAATAACCACCATAAAAAACAGTCAATGGTTAAAGGAAAAGAATCTGTTTCTCTTTCCTAGTCATACAAGTAATCCTGAATCAGAAAAATAACACGTTAAAATAAGAAACAACAAGTTAAAAATTTACTGCAGAGAACAATGCATGCTTATTATGCCTAATTCATTTCGCATAAAATTAAACCTATCTTTAGAAAGAGGTTTGGTGAAAAGATCAACTAGTTGAATTTCAGTTCCAACGAATTTAATTTCATAATTCCCATTGGCAATATGTTCTCATAGAAAATGGTATCTTATCTCAATATGCTTAGTTCTAGAATGCATAACAGGATTTTTAGACAAGTTAATGGCACTAGTGTTATCACATAAAAGATGTATCCTTTTTAACACAACACCAGAGTCACTTAGCTGCTGTTTCAACCATAATGTTTGAGCACAATAACTTCCTGCCGTAATGTATTCTACTTATGCTGTGGAAAGAGCAACACATGCTTGTTTTTTGCAGCGCCAAGACATTATGCTTGACCCAAGCATATGACAAGTTCCACTTGTGCTTTTCCTGTCAATTTTACATCTTGCAAAATCTAAATCAGAAAAGCCAGTTAAATTTAATGATACATTACATGAATACCACAAACCAACTTCTTTGGTTCTTTGTAAATATTTCAGAATCCTTTTAGCAACATTGAAGTGTGGTTCCTTTGGAGCAGGTTGAAACCTGACACACATACATACAACAAACATAATGTCAGGTCTACTAGCTGTTAGATATAATAATGAACCGATTAAACCTCTATATTTGGTCTGATCAACAGGTTTTCCAACAGGATCTTGATCAAGGTGATAGCTTGTAGAAATGGGTGTGCTAATTACCTTGCACTGGTCCATCTCAAACTTTCTCAGTAAATCTTTGCAATATCTAGCTTGATTTATAAAGATTCCATCCTTCAATAGTTTGACTTGTAGACCAAGGAAATAACTCAGCTCCCCCATCATAGACATCTCAAATTCGCTCTTTATTATTTCTACAAAATTTACACACAAACCTTCATCTGTAGAACCAAAAATGATATCATCCACTATACTTGAAGAAGTATAATATCTTCACCCTTTTCTTGATGAATAATGTCTTGTCAGATGTACCACAGTTATAGTCCTGAGACAGTAGAAAATCACTCAATCTTACATACCATTTCCTAGGAGCGTGTTTGAGTCCATGGAGAGCCTTTTTGAGCTTGAATACATGATTAGGAAATTTATAATCTTCAAATCCTGGGGGCTGTGAAACAAAGACCTCTTCGTTTATGTAACCATTCAGGAAGGCACTTTTGACATCCATTTGGAATAGTTTGAATCCTTTTATGCAAGAGAAGGCTAGGAGAAGTCTGACAACTTCAAGTCTAGCCACTGGTGCATATGTTTCATTATAGTCTATTCCCTCTTTCTGATTATGACCTTTGGCCACCAGCCTTGCTTTGTTGCTTGTGATTACCCCGTGCTCATCCATCTTGTTCCTGTATACCCACTTAGTCCCTATGACATTCATGTGGACATTCTTGGAACTAAAGACCACACTTCATTCCTTGTAAATTGATTCAACTCTTCTTGCATAGCCAAGATCCAGTTGTTCTCCTATAGAGCTTCTTTTAGATTTTTGGGCTCCACTTGTGAGACAAATGCCATTGTTTCACACAGATTATTCAAAGACCTCTTGGTAGAGATCCCTTTCTCAATATTGTCAATCACATTCTCAAGTGTCAAGTCTTTAGGAGTTTTCCACTCTTTGGGTAAATTTGCAGTAATAATAGGCTCTTTGACAACACATGTATCAGTTGTATCAAAATCAATCAATTTATTCTTTTGAAGTACAATTCTTAAATCATCTACTTCAAGTTCATCCACAACAAGCTTAGGTAGGTAGTTATCATATTCATCAAACACAACATGCATGGATTCGTGTACAGTTAGCAATCTTCTATTGTAAACCCGATAAGCATGACCATTAATAGCATGACCAATATGTATACCTTCATCAGATTTAGGATCAAATTTCCCCAGATTATCTTTCCCATTATTTAAGATAAAGCATTTACATCCAAACACTCTAAGATGACCTATATTAGGCTTTCTACCCTTATAGAGTTCATAGGGAGTTTTCTTAAGAATTGGTCTAATTAATGTTCTGTTTAGCACATATGAAACAGTATATACAACATCTACCCAAAAATATTTGGGAAGATTGGATTCGTTTAACATGGTCTTAGCTAGCTCCAAAATGTTAGAATTGATGGCTTAAAACAAGAGGGGGGGGGGTGAATTGTTTTCGAAAGCTTTTCATAAATATTTGATTAAGAATGGATCTTTATCAAACAAACACAGATAAGCAATCAGAGAAGCAATTAAACAATGATACACAGAAACAGTTACAAAATTATAACTGGTTAAAGTTTCGTTTTAATCGGTTGTTCTTATGATAGCAGAAGCTATATTCAAACAGTTTTACACCATGAAAGAGAGAGATTTACACCATGAATTTTATACTGGTTCACTCAAACCCAGAGCTACATCCAGTCTCAAAATAACCTCTGAGTTTCACTAGTAATCAACAACAGATTACACCAACACACTTACAAAGAGGTTTATCTTGACTCACACAAGACCCACACATCTTCTTTGCAACACCACACACACCTCAAGTCAGAACACCCTCTGAATTTATAGGATTTCCACATATACTCACAAGTTTATGAAATTACAACAACAAGAACATGAATAGGAAAAGAAAACACCTGATATTACACAAACTAGGGATTCCCATGATCAGATCTTGCACCAGTGCAAAGCTTAAAAAGTAATCTTGCAAATCTTGAAAAACTTCTTTCAAAATCACATATCAATCTCTCTTTTGATCTCAAAACACTTTCGTAAGTGTTCTAGTGTTTTGCTGTATTTGCTGTTTTAAAGATTGTTTTTGTTGGTTTTTGGATGTTTTTATTTCTGCTCATATGGTTATGCAGAAATCTATTTTTTCATGATTGATAACCTGCTGCTTTAGACTTTGGATTTGCATAAATCTGTTTTGCAGGTGCTGTTACACATTCAAACAAGACCAACACAAGCAGCTAGGGATTTGTCTTCTTCAAATAGGGGGAGATTGTTGATCAAGGTTGATCATGAGCTTTGAAGAATCTAAATCCTATGTGTTTGAGGATGGCTGGTGTTGTTGCTGTGTATGGGTGGGAACAGAGGTAGAATATATGTGTAATCCACACCTTGTTTGAATCCAAAACAAGTTTGATTTGAAAGCCTTTTTAAAAGAGTTTGTTTTTTAACTAAGTGAAAAACAACCTGTTGTTTTTTCGAAACAACCGGTTGTTCTTTGGTGAAAAGGTTTTGGAAAAGGCTGAAAAGCTTTAGCTTTGTTTGTTAAAAATTATGGCTTTAAACTAGAGGGGGGTGAATTGTTTAAAGAGGTTTTCGCAAACTTTTTGAAGCTAGAATGAATTTATCTCAAAAACCAATTGATTAAGCAATTCAGTTAGCCAAAACAGTAAGCAAAACTGCACTGTCAGAAAAACAATCGGTTGTTTCTTCAAAACAATCGATTGTTTATATCAGCAAACAACAAACAAACTGAATTTAAAGAGTAAGGGATAGAGAGATTGTACACAGTTGTTTATACTGGTTCACTCCAACCCAGAGCTACATCCAGTCTTCTCAGAACCCCTGAGGAAATCCACTAAGCAATCACACCTTGATCACTTACACAACAACCAAGAGAATGACCTTGAAAACCTCAAGACACACACTCTCCTTGGCCAACACTAAGATTGCTGATCTTGAACACCTCAAGAACACACCGCCAATCTCAGCAACAATACATAGAAGAAATGTTTCAGCAGTTTACACAGATTACACTTGTTACAGATGAAGATCTGAAATCAATACAAGTAGAATCCTATTCCAATACCTTGATCAATCTCTTTAGCTCTTAAGCAATCTCAGCACTTTTTGAAAACTCTCTTAGTAAAACTTTGTCAAAAGCATTCTTTTATTTAAAACAGTTTTTCTGAATTTATATAAAGAAAGTTTGTTATCAAATCTTAACAAACCCATAATTGCTTTCAAAAAGATTGGTCAAAGCATTTAATGACTGGAGCGTATTCAGTTTCAAATCATTTAAAGCTCAGTCAAAGAAAACAACTTTTCTGTTAAGGTTCCAGAACAAACAATCGGTTGTTTCCTCGAATCAATCGGTTGTTTTGTTACTTAATAGTTTTCTTCATTCAAAAACAGTTTTCAAACTTTCTCAAAACATCTAAGTGTAAACAATCGGTTGTTTCAACAAAACAATCGGTTGTTTCAACTTAGTTTGAAAAACACTTTACTTTGTTTAAAGATTGAGATGCTAAGTGCTTTGAGATTTAATCTAAGGGTGGATTACAAATTAAACTACCCCAGAACAAAACAATAAACCAGCACAGCAACATCAAGCAAATCAGAGGCTTCATCATCCTTCAAAGGATTTGGATTCTTCAAAACCTTGAACACCACTTGGTTCAACAATCTCCCCCTATTTGATGAAGACAAATCCCTGGTGCTTGTGTTGTACTGATTAAATCTGAAGCAGTTCCTGCAGAGAACACATTTGCACTATCCAAAGCTTCTTACAGCAGCAAGTTAGATTATACCTCTTTTAACATAAAATTCAATCGGTTGTTTACACGAAACAATCGATTGTTTCTATCAGCAGCAGCAGAAAAAACTTTTATACCTAGAGATTTAAACATTTTTATGCATATAAGATACAGATATACAAGTACCAATAATTCTCCCCCTATTTGTCTTCACAAATAGATTTTAACATGTACCAAACACAGATTTTAAGAGAGATTATTTAGATCAAGAATACCTAACTCATTTCTTAAGAAGAAAAACCTCTCTTTTGGCAAAGGCTTTGTGAAGATGTCAGCTAGTTGCAGTTTGGTCTCCACAAACTTCACTTCACAGTTCCCATTTTGCACATGATCTTTGATAAAATGATGTCTTATTTCAATATGTTTGGTCCTTGAGTGCTCGATTTGACTTTTGGTAAGATTGATTGCACTTGTGTTATCACACATCAAAGGAACTTTGCTGATTTGTACACCAAAATCTGCAAGTTGTTGTTTGAGCCATAGGATCTGTGCACAGCAGCTACCGACAGCTATATATTCTACCTCAGCAGTAGAGAGAGCAACACATGCTTGTTTCTTGCTATGCCATGAGATTAGGCTAGAGCCAAGAAGGTGACAAGTGCCACTTATGCTTTTTCTATCTAGCTTGCAACCTGCGAAATCAGAATCTGAATAACCAATTAAATGTATTGGAGAATGAGAGGGATACCATAATCCTACAGATGATGTTCCTTTGAGATATTTCAGAATCCTCTTTGCAGCTTTGAAGTGTGACTCTTTAGGATTTGCTTGAAATCTTGCACATAGACACACCGCAAACATAATGTCCGGTCTACTTGCTGTTAGATAAAGCAATGATCCAATCAAACCTCTAAATTTTGTTTGATCTATACTCTTTCCAGCAGAATTTGCATCCATGTAGCAGCTTGATGGCATTGGAGTGCTTGCCTCTTTGCAATTCTCCATTTCAAACTTTTTGAGAATCTCCTTGCAATACTTTGATTGACTTAAGAAGATCCCATCCTTTGTTTGTTTAACCTGCAATCCAAGAAAGAAAGATACTTCTCCCATCATAGACATTTCAAACTCACCTTTCATAGCAGCCACAAATTCTTCACACAACCTATCTTGTGTAGCACCAAAGATGATGTCATCAACATATATTTGCACAAGAATTATTTCTGCATGTGACTTCTTGATGAAGAGAGTCTTGTCTATCATTCCTCTTTCATAACCAAGAGATAGCAGAAAATTGCTAAGCCTCTCATACCACTGCCTTGGAGCTTGTTTCAGTCCATACAAAGCTTTCTTCAACTTGAAGACATGGTTGGGATACTTGTGGTCTTCAAAACCCGGTGGTTGATCTACATAGACTTCCTCATTGATGTAGCCATTCAAGAAGGCACTTTTTACATCCATTTGGAAGAGTTTAAAACCACTCATACATGCAAAAGCCAGTAACAGCCTCACAGCCTCTAATCTAGCCACAGGAGCAAAGGTTTCACCATAGTCTAAGCCCTCTTCTTGATTGTAGCCTTTGGCAACTAACCTTGCTTTGTTTCTAGTGATCACTCCTTCCTCATCTAGCTTGTTCTTGAAAACCCATTTTGCACCAATAATATTCATTTCATTAGTTCTAGGAACAAGAAACCATACCTCATTTCTTTCAAATTGATTTAGCTCTTCTTGCATAGCTTCAACCCACTTCTCATCCTTGGGAGCTTCTTCAATTGACTTTGGTTCAATTTGAGAGACAAAAGCTGTGTGTCTGCAGTAGTTTGAGATGGAGCTACGTGTGGAGACACCTTCCTTTATCTGCCCTATGATGTTATCCACTGACAGATCTCTTGGAATCCTCCACTCTTTGGGCAGCTCACTCTGTTGCAGAATTTCAATCGGTTGTTTCTGTGAATCAACCGGTTGTTTTTCTGCACAGATATCCAGCTTCTCCAAACTGATGCTCTGTTCGTCTTCCTCAGCACTGATCTTTGGGTTCTCACTGATTCTGTGATCTACCTCATCAAAGACTACATGAACTGATTCTTCTACAGACATCAACCTTTTGTTGTAGACTCTATAAGCATGGCTTGTGAGTGAATAACCAATGAAAATACCAAGGTCAGCTTTCTCATCAAATTTTCCCAAGCTTTCCTTTCCATTGTTGAGAACAAAACAGTTACAGCCAAAGACTTTGAGGTGACTGATGTTAGGCTTTCTTCCATTGAAAAGTTCATATGGAGTTTTCTTCAAAATGGGCCTTATAAGCACCCTATTCATACATAACAAGAGGTACTCACTGCATCTGCCCAAAAATACTTAGGAAGTGAAGATTCACTAAGCATTGTCCTTGCAAGCTCTTCAAGAGACATGTTCTTCCTCTCTACAACTCCATTTTGCTGTGATGTTCTTGGAGTAGAGAAATTGTGTAGGATTCCCAACTTCTCACAGAACTTGATAAACTTCTCATTTTGAAATTCTCCTCCATGGTCACTCCTTATTGAGCCTATGTTGCTGCCCTTTGTGTTTTGAAGTCTTCTTGCTAGCTTTTTGAATGCAGCAAGGGCATCACTCTTTGATTCCAAGAACAAGGTCCAAGTGTACCTAGAGAAATCATCAACAATAACAAGAGCATAATAATTTCCACCAAGACTCATAGTTCTAGAGGGTCCAAAGAGATCCATGTGAAGGAGTTCAAGGGGTCTCAATGAAGAGACAACATTTTTGGTTTTAAAAGAACTTTTCACTTGTTTCCCTTTTTGGCAAGCTTCACAAATGTGATCCCTCTCAAACTTGAGTTTTGGCAGCCCAATCACAAGATCTTTTGATATTAGCTTGTTCAAATGATTCATGTGAATATGAGCAATTCTTCTATGCCAAAGCCAAGATTCATCTTGCTTGGATAGAAGACATCCAATTGAACATGGTGAAGAGATATCTAGAAGATACACATTATTAACTCTCTTACCAACCAACATTACCTCTTTAGTGTTGGGTAGACAGATTTCACATGTGTTTGCCTTGAACATCACTTGATACCCCTTTCACACAGTTGGCTAATACTCAGCAGATTATGCTTTAGGCCTTCAACAAAGAGCACATCATGAATCACCAAGATGCTCTCATCTCCTATGGATCCTCTTCCAAGTATTCTTCCTTTGTTGTTATCTCCATAGGTGACATGACCCTCTTGCTTGAAGGATATTCCCAGGAACTTTGATTTGTCCCCTATCATATGCTTGGAGCATCCACTGTCCAAGTACCAAAGCTGCTTTCTTTCCTCCAAGTTTTCCTACAAAGAAAATTCTCAAGTACATAGGTTTGGTCCCCTTATGAATGAGGGTCCATCTGGTTTATACTCATCAACACAAGCTTTATTTTTCTTGGGAATCCACTTCACAAGCCCTTTAGGAACAACATGTTTTCTGATTTTACAAAATCGCACAGAATGACCTCTTTTCATGCAATAGAAGCATGTAACAATCGATTGTTTCGATGGTCCAATCGATTGTTTTTCTGGCATTTTCGAAAAAGATTTTGAAAATTTATCTTGCTGGTTTTGTGGATTAAAGCCCAATCCTGATTTTCCAAAAACACACTTTTGAGATGCTAGCACACTTTCAAAGTTAGATTGGCCTTTAGAAAGCTTATCCACTATTTTAACAAGATAGTGGACCTTCTTTTCAAGATTTTCGCAATTTTCACAAACTAGAGTATCACACTTGCAAGAGGAGTTTTTGTAAATGATTTTCAGATTTTCAAAATCCATTTTTGAATTTTCTAAATCCTCCTCCAGTGCTTTTACCCTGTTTTCAAGCCAGCTATTCTTTTCTTTCAATCGATTATTTAAGAGAGCCAATCGGTTTGCTTCTTCATGTGTTTCTTGAAAGGCTTGAAGCAATTGACCATAATTTTCAGAGTTTGAAGAGTTTGATGAACTTACACTACATGAGTCATCCTCCCTTTTGGCCATTAAGCAAAGATTGAGGTTTTTCTTATTTTGTCTTTTCTTCCTTCTTGCTTGACTCTTTGTCATTGCTTCCTTTGGTTCATGAGCAGCCTTGAGAGTCTCCCACATTTCCTTAGCAGTTTTGCACTTTGATATCCTGAAAAATTCATTAGTATCTAGTGCAGAAGCTATAATGTTTTGAGCAGACCTATCAAGCTGAGCCATCTTACATTCATCATCTGTCCATTTGGACAAAGGTTTTATAGTAAAGGAATTATTCTTTTTGAACTTTGGAATGTAAGGACCATTCTCAATTGAGTCCCAAATTCTTTGATCAATTGATTCAATAAAGATTTTCATTCTTGCTTCCCAAAACTTATAATTCAATCCACAGAATAAAGGTGGTTTGTAGATTGAAGCACCCTCCTCAAAAGATAGTTTTCCAGCCATAAAAAAAGATTTTAGATCAACTTCAATAACTTTCAAGAACCAAGCTCTTGATGCCAATTGTTAGAAATTATGGCTTTAAATTAGAGGGGGGGGGGGTGAATTGTTTAAAGAGGTTTTCGCAAACTTTTTGAAGCTAGAATGAATTTATCTAAAAAACCAATTGATTAAGCAATTCAGTTAGCCAAAACAATAAGCAAAACTGCACTTTCAGAAAAACAACCGGTTGTTTCTTCGAAACAATCGGTTGTTTATATCAGCAAACAACAAACAAACTGAATTTAAAGAGTAAGGGATAGAGAGATTGTACACAGTTGTTTATACTGGTTCACTCCAACCCAGAGCTACATCCAGTCTTTTCAGAACCCCTAAGGAAATCCACTAAGCAATCACACATTGATCACTTACACAACAACCAAGAGAATGACCTTGAAAACCTCAAGACACACACTCTCCTTGGCCAACACTAAGATTGCTGATCTTGAACACCTCAAGAACACACAGCCAATCTCAGCAACAATACACAAAAGAAATGTTTCAGCAGTTTACACAGATTACACTTGTTACAGATGAAGATCTGAAATCAATACAAGTAGAATCCTATTCCAACACCTTGATCAATCTCTTTAGCTCTTAAGCAATCTCAGCACTTTTTGAAAACTCTCTTAGTAAAACTTTGTCAAAAGCATTCTTTTATTTAAAAAAGTTTTTCTGAATTTATATAAAGAAAGTTTGTTATCAAATCTTAACAAACCCATAATTGCTTTCAAAAAGATTGGTCAAAGCATTTAATGACTGGAGCGTATTCAGTTTCAAATCATTTAAAGCTCAGTCAAAGAAAACAGCTTTTCTGTTAAGGTTCCAGAACAAATAATCGGTTGTTTCCTCGAATCAATCGGTTGTTTTGTTACTTAACAGTTTTCTTCATTCAAAAACAGTTTTCAAACTTTCTCAAAACATCTAAGTGTAAACAATTGGTTGTTTCGACAAAACAATCGGTTGTTTCAACTTAGTTTGAAAAACACTTTACTTTGTTTAAAGATTGAGATGCTAAGTGCTTTGAGATTTAATCTAAGGGTGGATTACAACATTAAACTACCCTAGAACAAAATAATAAACCAGCACAGCAGCATCAAGCAAATTAGAGGCTTCATCATCCTTCAAAGGATTTGGATTCTTCAAAACCTTGAACACCACTTGGTTCAACATTGTTGACTAAGCTTCAAAGCCAAAACAATCGGTTGTCCCGATAAAACAATCGATTGTTTGTTTTGGAAAATCTTAATAGCTTTATGCTTTTTAATTGAATCTTTATTTAATGTTTCTAACTAATTGCGCTCCTGTTTTAAATGCTTTTTAACCACTTTGTTGGATTATATAAAGTTGGTTAAACGCTCCTAAAGAGTAAGAAACAATTTTGAGAAATCAAAGTGAAATTTGACTAAGTGCTTTCAAGATTCAATCAAGCTTTTGGATTTTCATGTGTGTGGAATAGGATTGGGTTGTAATTCTGATCTTGAAGCTTTGTTATTCCCAGGTGTATCCTGTTCTTTCTTCCTTGATTACTATATTTCTGTTTGAAGGTTGTATGTTCAGATTTACAGGGGTTCTGAATTTTGTGTTGTGAATTGCCAAAGGTAGTGTGTTTCTTGAGGGGTTCAAGGTCACTACTTTGGTGTGTGGTGTGTGTAATCTGTGATTGATTGCATAGTGGAACCCAGTGGTTTTTTGGGAACTGGATGTAGCCCTTGAGGTTATGTGCATTTCCTTCATCCTTAACTCTTTTAATTGCTTTTTTAAGTTGGTTTTAATATCTGCTGATATAAACAACTGATTGTTTCGCAGAAACAACCGATTGTTTTTCTGTATTTGCTTTAAAATAGTTTGTGTTCTTGGCTAACTTGATTCCTTGATCTGTTATTCTGCACTAAGATTTATTATACCTTCAATATTTGCGAAAATCTTTTATAAAAAATTCACCCCCCTCTTGTTTAAGGCCATATAAACTAAGAATATCAACACCATTGTAGAAACAAACTGTGATACCATATTAGGATTGCAGTAGAAATTTATGATGTATCAGAGCTGTGACAGCAGCAGAATTAGAGTACCATAGACCTTAGAAATTTCAACACGGACACCACAATTTCTCCCCCTATCTTTTCTTCATCCAGCAGTCCTTCTTCAAGGAAGACATCAAAGTATTGCTTCATCAAAGTATTAGTTCCAGCAAAGCCAACACAGCCATGAATACTTCCTTTTGACATTTGTAGGATTGCATTTGAAACCATCTTTTTTTGGATATTTTCAATTCCATATTGCAAGCATATTAGTCTCATTGACACTTCTTTATAAAACCTTGTGTCTTGGTCCCAAACACAGCAGTTATCTACTTTGTTGTAGTAAGTTCAACCTTAATAAAGTGCACACCATATGCAGAACCAGCAATAGATCACTTCAAAAAGGTTCATCTTCAAGTTGGTCTCACTATCTTAGGAAGATCATCCTGTAGCAGAATTTTAGTCGATTGTTTCGCAGAACCAACTTGTTATTTTTCTGGACAGGATTCTAGCTTGTGCAGAAAGGTGTTTTCATTATCTTCTTCAGTACTGCTAACATCTACAACTAGACAACCAACAAATCTTTCCAGATGGGTGTTTGACAATGTAGAGCTCTCAGCCTTTGCATCTTAAGAAGATATTCATCAATAGAATATAGTTTTGGCTTGAAGCTGATATAATGTATGCTTTTATAGAAACTGAATTTTGTAGAGCCACATATATTTAATTGCAGTCATTGTAACAAAACCACTTATCTTGGCAACACTAAATGCATATTTGGCACACAAAGAGTTTTGAAAGAAACAGATGTAACCATGCATAAGAATTCACAACAACATTATTCAAATGTGCTAGAAGTAAAATAATCAGTTGTTTCTGTTAGAATATATGTCCTTAAACAAGAGGGGGGTGAATTACTTATGAAAGATTTTTGCAAACTTTGAAGGTACAATGAAACTTAGTGCAGAATTATAGATAAAGAAATCAAGTTAGCCAAGAATATATTTTGTTTTAAGTAAAATACAAAAAAACAATCGATTGTTTCTTCGAAACAATCGGTTGTTTATATCAGCAGATTTAAAACAACGTAAAACAACAATTAAAAGAGTTAGGGATGAGAGAAAAACACACCAACAGTTTTATACTGGTTCACCCTACTCACAAGGGCTATATCCAGTTCCCAGAAAACCACTGGGTTCCACTATGCAATCTATCACAAATTACACACACCACACACCAAAGTAGACCTTGAATCCCTCAAGAAACACACTACCTTTGGAAACCACACCACAGAATTCAGAACCTCTCTGAGTCTGCACTTACAACCTTTTACAAAAATACAGTAATCAAGGAAGAGAGAATAGGATACACTTGGGAATTACAAAGCTTCAAGATCAGAAAAATACAACCCAGTCCTATTCCACACACTTGAAAATCCAAAGCTTGAATGAATCTTGAAAACACTTAGTCAAATCTCACTTTGATTTCTCAAAACTGTTTCTTACATTTTAGAAACTTCTAACCAACTTTATATAGACCAACATAATGGTCAAAAGCATTTAAAACAGGAATGCATTCAGTTAGAAATCATTTAATAAAGATTAAATTCAAAAACACAAAGCTATTAGGATTTTCACAACAGACAATCGATTGTTTTATCGAGACAATCGATTGTTTTGGCTTTGACAGCTTAGTCAACCAAGCCAAATACTTTTCAACCTTTTCAAAAACCTTCTAAGTATAAAACAATCGGTTGTTTCGACAAAATAACAGGTTGTTTTTCACTTAGTTGGAAAACATTCCATTTTAAAAAGGCTTTCAATTCAAACTTGTTTTGGATTCAAGCAAGGTGTGGATTACATCAAATCTACCCCTGTTCCCACCCATACACAGCAGCAACTCCAGCCATCATCAAACACTTTGAATTTGGATTCTTCAAAACTCTTGATCATCGTTGATGAACAGTTTTGTGAAAACAATCGGTTGTTTTTCTAAGACAGCAAGAAAAAGCAAATCACCTTTCAAATTGATGGGAAATGCTTAAAACATTCATACCTTTGCCTTACCTCAACATGTCTAGAAGGTCATTTGGTCTTATGATTCCAAAACCATAGGATGAACATGTACACCTTACTTTCCATAGGACATGAGCTTGAGTAAGGTGGATGCTCTTGAACCATAAAACTAAACATCACTTTGATTAGCCTTCTTAATAGCACCTGTAATTGAAAAGGTCCTGCAAAACAGATTTTATGCATATACAAAGCAAGTATAGCAGTAGGATAACAAGGCACACATATAAACTAGTTTTCTGCATAAGCCATTAGCATAAAAACAAGTAAAAGCAGCATTGTAAACCAATGCAGAGATATTACAAAACAGTATGTGCATAGGATTATAACAATAGCAGATTAAATCAGAGTAAACACCAGTTTTAAAGTTATCAAAACAACCAAATCACACATAAACTTCTCCCTCTATATGACCAAAAGCATGATTTGAAAAAGAAATAGGTTTAATCATGCATAAGCAAACTTGGCAGCACAACACAGGTATGCTAGAGAAAAAATAATCGGTTGTTTCGAGAAAATAATCGGTTGTTTTAACTGTGACAGCAAAGGAAACATTTTCACAATCTGAAATTACCTTTTAAAATGATGAAGCATGTAATACAATGTTTGTTAATACCTTTGCACAGAGAACTCTAATGGATTCATCCAAAAATAAGACCTTGAGATGTTCATATGGTTACAAGGCATACTTACAAAAATTGATTGATGCACATACTCTCTTTATTCTTGAAGATTCTCTTTTAGCTAACCATTCCAGCCTTTGTCAAGGATGTTTCTTTTCATTCAAAGAACCCTGCTAGATGTACAATTGACAGTATGCACAGAGACAGGCTTTGCTCCTGATAAATTTTCCCTTTAGCAGTCATTCTTCAAACTCAAAAATGATTCTTGGCTGCCAAGGACACCTACAAGACAAGATTAAGAAGCAAGATTTGGTCCCCTTTTAAATTTGGTTCCATGAGTGTTAGCAGGAATGTTAGGAGGCTTAGGATTCTTAGGAACCCATTTTAAAATCCCTCTTGGAACAAGAAATTTGCAAACTTTGCAGAACCTCACAAAGTGACCCTTTCTCATACAGTAGAAACAACAAACAACTAGTTGTTTCGAAATTTTAGTTGGTTGCTTTTCTGCAAGAGCTGAAAAAGGTTTCGAAATCTCATTTTTCTTGCTCTGTGGATAAAAACCAAGTCCAGATTTTCCAAAAAACACAGTTCTGTGAAGCAAGAACAGTTTCAAAATTGGACTTTCCTTTAGAAAGCTTATCCACAGTTTTTACAAGATAGTAAATCTTCTTTTGAAGAGACTCACAATTTTCACAAAACTTAGAATCACACTTGTAAGAAGAATTTTGATAAATCAATTCAAGATTTTCGAAATCAGTTTTGGAATTATCCAATTCTTCTTCTAAGACTTTGACTCTGTCTTTTAACCTGTTGTTTTCAAGTTTCAACTGGTTGTTTAAAAGGGTTAATCTATGAGCTTCTTCATAATTTTCTTCAAAAGCTTCAAGTAATTCATGATTGTTACCTTCAATTGAAGAAGATGAACTTACTTGACTTGATCCAGATTCTTCTTCTGCCATGAGACAAACTTCCATCTTAAATTCAGAGGATGAAGATTCAACAGAGGACTCATCCTTGTCCAGCCATGCAGTTCTTGGATTCTTGTTACCTTTCTCAAGAGTGTCCCACATTTCTTTTGTTGAGATACACTTTGAAACTTTGAGCAATTCATCAGAATCTGATCTTGCCGGTTGACTTGGCCGCCAGTTGACTCTGACAACAAGATCTGGCTTTGCCTGCCTCTCGATGAAATCTGTGCCTCCCTTGGTTGTTTGGATGTTGTTCCTGTTGAGACAGAGGGCGCCCTTATGGCCGGTCACACTTCGACGATCAAGTCAGTAAGGGCTTTATGAAAGAATAAGAAACAAATAGCTTCAGTATTCAAAATGTGTATTCAGAATTGCGTACCTTCACCTGGGACCTTAAGCCCCTTTTATAGAGTGTCATTAAGTTACCACTGGTAACCAACTTCCCATACGAGAATCTTATCTCTAGTGAGAGAATATTCAATGGGAGAGAATTCTGTTATGGTGTGTGTAATCTTAACAGCACAACTGTGTGGAATTCTATCTCCTTGGAGTGCAACAAACCCTAACAGAATAACGACCTAGATACCAACTTGGATATGGCTCCCTAGGATTAAATCTGTTTGAAGTACGTTTACATACTTTTACGTATAACATATGCAACTGCTCTAGAGAGAATAAAATCTCAACTGGAATATAACTGGGAATATTATCTTTTATCTTTAAGGTGTAAACCGCAAATAACCATAATATTTTAAATGCACGCTTATATCTTTAAGATTATATCATGCAACAAACAACTAATTGAAACCCTCTCGACCCAACAGTCAAGCTGACATGCCTGTCGCAGGCACCGATGTCCGATCTCTGAGGACTGAGATCTGGTCCACTACAGAATCAAGTGCAGAGACAATTACATTTTTTGCTATACAATCAAGATGCTCTCTTTCCTTCATTGTTAATGCAGAGTTATTTTCAAGCATATGCATGAAGGCATTGTTTGAAATAGCATTCCAGATTTCTTTATCTAGTGACTCAACAAAGAATTTCATTCTTATACACCAAAGCTTATAATTTTCACCACAGAACAGAGGTGGCTTGTTTAAAGAGGCACCTTCCCCAAAAACAAACTTGTCATTCATGTAAAAAGATTTTTCAGAAAAACACAAACTTGAATATTTTTCAAGAACCTAGCTCTTGATGCCAATTGTTAGAATTGATGGCTTAAAACAAGAGAGGGGGTGAATTGTTTTTGAAATATTTTCGCAAATCTTTGATTAAGAATGAATCTTTATCAAACAAACACAGATAAGCAATCAGAGAAGCAATTAAACAATGATACACAGAAACAATTGTAGAATTATAACCGGTTAAAGTTTTGTTTTAATCGGTTGTTCTTATGATAGCAGAAGCAATATTCAAACAGTTTTAAAGAGAGAGAAAGAGAGAGATTTACACCATGAATTTTATACTGGTTCGCTCAAACCCAGAGCTACATCCAGTCTTAGAACAACCTCTGAGTTAACCGATTACACCAACACACTTACAAAGAGGTTATCTTGACTCACACAAGACCCACACACCTTCTTTGCAACACCACACACACCTCAAGTCAGAATACCCTCTGATTGTACAGGATTTTCACATATACTCACAAGTTTATGAAATTACAACAACAAGAACATGAGTAGGAAAAGAAAACACTTGATATTACACAACCCAGGGATTCCTACGATCAGATCTTGCACCAGTGCAAAGCTTAAAAAGCAATCTTGCAAATCTTGAAAAATTTCTTTCAAAAACACATATCAATCTCTCTTTTGATCTCAAAACACTTTCGTAAGTGTTCTGTAAAATGTTGTATTATTCTATTATTTGTTTATGAAAGAAGAGCTATATTTATAGCACTTGAAATCTAGTCGTTTGAGGCACATGAACCAACCAAAATAGATTTGAAATAGTTAAAACAGTTTTTCAAAAATTTATGCAGACTTACATTTAACCGGTGAAACCACGAGATAATTGGTTAAATGGGTCAAGTTGTTACTTAACACTTTCAAAAATCACTTTCAAACCTTTGTGCCAGTTAGGTAAAGAAAAATCGGTTATCCCGATAATTCAACCGGTTGTTTTTCTTGGCTTTAGAAAAACACTTTACTTGTAAAAGCTTTGTGCAGGATTTAAGAACTGATCGTTTACATAAATTCTAAACACTCTAAACTACACCCAAACCCAAAAGCAACAAGGTTTCAAGCTTCATCAGGGATTTGAAACATCAAAGCTCCCATGCTCTACACTCAAGTGATATATTTTTCCTTTCAACTACACCATTTTGTTGGGGTTTCCTAGGTGCTGAATAGCTATGTATGATCCCATGTTTTTCACAAAATCTATCAAACTTAGCATTTTGAAATTCTCCCCCATGATCACTACGAATTGATTTAATGTAGTAACCATTCTCATTTTGCAGTATTTTAGCCAATTTCTTGAAAGCCTTATAAGCATCATTTTTTGAAACAAGAAAGAAAGTCTAAGTATATCTTGAGAAATCATCCACAATTACCAAAGCATAATAATTTGTAGCTAAGCTAGCATTTCTGGAAGGCCCAAAGATATCCATATGTAAAACATCCAAAGGTTTATTTGAAGAGATAATATCCTTTGATTTAATAGAAACTCTTGTTTGTTTACCCTTCACACATGCATCACACAATCTGTTATCTTAAAACTTTATATTTGGTAAACCAGAAACAAGATCTTTGGATTTTAATTTGTTTAGATTATTAGTATGAATGTGAGCTAACCTCCTATGCCATAGCCATGACTCATCATTCTTTGCTAAAAGGCATTCATTTTCAGAACAATTGTGCAAGATATCTAAAAGATATATATTATTTACCCTTTTACCTGTGAATAACACCTTACCAGAGTTTTCATTTGAAATTGTGCACCTGTTGGTTTTGAAATTGACCTTGTAGCCCTTGTCACATAATTGGATAATACTTAGAAGGCTATGATTTAGTCCTTCCACATATAAGACATTTTCTATTATATTTGAATCCTCGGTTCCAACATTCCCTCTTCTGAGAATCCTTCCACGGTTGTTGTCCCCATATGTGACGTGCCCCTCTGCTTTAAGTTTTAAATTTGTAAACTGAGTCAAATCACCAGTCATATGCTTTGAACACCCGTTGTCCAAGTACCATTGGTTTTTCTTGTTGTTTTTTTGCAAAACAAAGATTAACTCATATGGTACCCCTTTTTAGTATAAGGTCCAACAGGATTAATACCTTAGGAAGCCATTTGGTCAATCCTTTAGGAACAAGATACTTTCTAACCTTACACGTTCTATTGGTGTGTCCATTTTTCATACAATAAAAGCAAGAAATAGAATGCATTTGTTTTAAGACTATTAAAAGAAGAAAAACCTATTTTTGAAGGAACAAAAAAACTTGATAGCTTTTTAACATTGTTCTTTCTTCCTGGATTGTATCCTAACCCCGTTTTTATTAAACACAACATTTTGTGATCCTAAGAGAGTCCCAAGATTCTCTCTTCCCTTGGTGAAATTGGACAAGGTTTTTAACAAATACTCAACCTTCTTTTCCAAATTTTTACAATTTTCACATGTTTTTATAGATGCATGTAGACATGTCAAATCAAGACTGACAAGTCCGTTTGGCTTTATGCAATTCCTTCTCAAGTGTCTTAACCTTAGGTTCAAGTATGTTATTTGCACTTTTCATTTTATTGCATATAATTGCTAATCTATTTGCTTCATTATGGGTTTCTTTGAAAGCAATTAATAGTTGATCATAGCTTTCTAAATTTGTGGAATAATCACTAATCGAATCAGAGCTTGAACCTTCATTGTTCACCATGAAGCACAGATTTGCTTCTTCACTCTCAGTTGAGGAACCACTTGATGAGGATACTTCATTAACCTCCCAGGAGATGTATCTCTTTTTTCCTTTGCTTCTTTCACCCTTCTTGCTGGCTAATTTTTCTTTATTTTGATTGTTTGGACAATCAGCTTTTATGTGACCTGGTTTACCACAACCAAAGCAAGTGTAATTAGATGAATTTGATTCATTACATTTAGAGTACCTTTTTCTAGGTTGAGTTCTATCTCGGCTTTTCCTCTTTAGGAATCTGTTGAATTTCCTTGTGAGAAGACTCAAAGTTTCATCTTGTTTAGGATTCTCTTCTTCTTCGCTTGTATCATTCTGCACAATGGACTTCAATGCAATACCTTTGGTTTTCCTTTCCACTGTTTCTTGTTCTTTTAATCTTTTGAGTTCTAACTCATGTTCCCTTAATTTCCCGAACAATATAGCAGTGGATAGCTTAGATAAATTTCTGGATTCAGAGATTGTTGTTACTTTAGGTTGCCAACTTCTGTTAAGGCATTTCAGGAGATATTGATCTCTTCTTTGTCAAAAACCTTACCAAGTCTAGTGAGATGATTTACAATGTGCGTAAATCGTTTCTGCACATCTGCAATGTTCTCTTCTGGCTACATCCTAAAGAGTTCATATTCCTGGATGAGTGTATGCTTCCTTGCTATTTTTGCATCATTCGTGCCCTCATGAGTTACTTCAAGTATTTCCCACATTTCCTTAGCTAAGTTGCACTAGGATACTCAGAAGAATTCATCCATGTTTAGAGCAGAGGTTATGATGTTTTTGGCTTGAGAATCATATTGAGCCTTCTTCCTTTCACTGTCACTCCATTCAGACCAAGGCTTTTTCACTGTTTCATCTTCTACAACCTGCACAGGCACAAAAGGTCCATTTACCACTGCATCCCAAATTCCCATGTCAATGGATTCCATAAAAATTTTCATCCTAATTTTCCAGAATGCATAATTCAATCCACCAAACATAGGGGGTCTATTGATAAACGAACCCTTAACAAAAGGAAATTTAAACTCAGACATAATGAACAAAACTTTAGTAAACTACAAGTCCTAACTCTTGATACCAATTTTTGGATTTATTAGTGTCTAAGTTCAAGAGGGGCGGTGAATTGAGCTTATAAGATTTTCACAAGAGATACTATTTTTTCAAAAATCCTGACAAAAAAAACATATTGATTCAAAGTAAAACAGATTTATTTTTCTGATTACATAAGCAATCCCAGAAATTAAACATATTGGTTTTAGAATAAATGAATTTAATTTCTGACTTTACAAACCTAAATACAAACAGTTTAAACAACATCAGCAACAACAGAGATATATGAAAAAGATTCTAATTCAAGAAGACCAATTTCAAACCTTTGAAACCATTTTTTGAAAGAATATGGATTCTGAACAAAAGCTATTTAGAGGGCCTTAATGCTTGTTTTACTCAGTCATAATTTACAGATTCGGTGATTCTTAAGCAGACAAGAATTTTTCCACAATCTTGAAGAACAATATATGAATCAGTCCAGCTATGAAAAGTAAACAGATTCAATTTCAATTCAACAGATTTATTTAATTGCAGGTTACCAGTTTTCCAGATTTACTTGCAATGTTCAATAAGAGAGAAAAGGCACACACACAATTTTATACTTGTTCACTCAACAAGAGCTACATTCAATTCCACCTTACACCAAGGTGGATTCCACTAAATCAATCAATCTTTACAAAACTTCTTGGTTCTTGAACCCTCCAAGAACAAAGAACACAAGCTGCAAAACTCTATTTCAGTAGCACACACACTTTAAGAAACCCTATCAAGAAGTGCAATTACAAACACCTTTACAAAAGAAAAGAATAGGAATGAAAACACCTGAATTACAGATGCAAGAGGTCAAGAATAGGACTCTCTTTGCAGCACCACTGTGACAGAACCTTGACCCTTCAACCAAGAGTCACTAGTACAAGAACACTTTGAGTTTTTGAGAGAAACTTTCAAAAACCAAAAAATAATTTCAATCCTTTCACTGAAAACACTTCGGATTGTATTCAAAATGTAATTGCTACGCATGTTTTGATATGAAATACACCTCTCCTTTTATAGCTTTCAGATCAAAACAGATTTTCAAAAAAGCAGTTAGAAATTGCTATAAAAATAACAAATTGAAGTTTAAATGAAAATATTGTTTTTTGAAAATACACCTGGTGGTTACATAACCTCTTTCAGATAAGTTTATAACGTAAAATTTGAGTAAAATTGATTTTGGTCTCAAAATAGAGTTTTGAAAAAGGCTAATCTATTTTGCACCAATACAGAATGAATCTATTGTTTTGTAAAACAACAGGTTTATTTTTGTGTAGAAAACTAGTTTAAAACAAAACTCAAAATAGCTTTTGAAATGCTTTGTAAGAAACCCTTATGCTTGTTGAGCTCATCACTTTGGTTATGGGGTATGAGGTAGATCACAGTGCAAAAGGCTTATTTAAACAACCTCTAACCTAAAAGGGACCATGAAATACAATACACCATCCTTCAAAGAGATTTTCTACATTAAACACTTTCTTTAACAAAGTTGAGTAGTGTCTTCATCTATCTTCAACAACTTATTCTCCTACTTTTTTCTTGCTATGCTATAATAATTACATATTGAAAAACAATGACTAAAAACTAATTAGGATTTTTTGTATTATATTTAAAATATGGAGATATTATTAGAAATATATTACCAATTCAAGATGAATTCTAGAAAAATTGGTTGGTTCCATACGATGAATGTACTTTTTAATTTCCCTATTTGCAACATTTTTCTCGCTAATGCTCTACGTTCTAATAAGAGAATATAACAATCAAGGTAACTTTAAACAATGTAACTTTAAAGTAATAAGTCCTACAATAATCTTACCTTGATACTACTAGTTTTTCAATGTGGATATTATGGACGATGTTTGAGGCGATCCTTCAATGTGGAGTACTTTAAAAAGTATCTTTTCTTGATAAAACTCTTGTAACATCTCCACAAATCATTTATGCAACTAAAAGAACATTAAAATTAATAAATTTTCATAAATATTTGATGATTAAATCAATATGTGATTATGTGTCATGAAATAAGCTAACAATATTGTTGGGGTGATTTATTAAATCTATTCTCGACAAGCAGAACGAGTCAACTGTAGTAAAGTTGATAAGGGGGTTGTCGTATCCACATGAACTAAAGATTATCAAAGTGGTAATATCTTTCAAAGTGAAGTGAAAATATAGTAAAGGTTGGTTGCATAGGTGATATCAATTAAATATAATAATTCTAATACTATATTTAGTGAGATTGAAACGTGGTAAAAAAAGAGGAGAAGGTTAACAATTTCAGCACAAGTGTTGAAATTCAAGTAACTTTGTAAATATCTTTTGTTATTGTTAGCTATAAATGCTATGTTTATTCAAGTTCATTGTTCCTTACGGTCAAACCAAGTCAATCCCTTGATCATGGTTATCTATAACAAAAAACTATCATAATCAATTTCTTTAATTACAATAGCTTGTTTCTACATTAAAATGGAACGGTTCAAGCAAAGTACTCAATTTTGTTCCCAGAAATTTACATACTTGGTTGATTTGAATGAGTTTAGATAAATTAAGTGTCTCCCAACATCATTCAAGTTCCATGGGCATAGATGGCCATTCCTCACCATCAAGCATTAAGCATTCAATTAGGGTTACGCTGAATCATGAGCAATTTACCCTCACAAGGATAGGTTTTCTCTCACTTATTTGATTCTCAGTTTCTTCACTCTTACTAGTTTCTTCTTCTTGGATACTATATTCATATTTTCTCCTTAAGAACATAGTTCTTCTATTGGGATATTGAGATGCTACATGACCCCTACCAAGATACTTAAAATACTGAATTTCTCTAGTTCGAGTGTGTGAGGTGTGCTCCTTTTTAGATAGGTTTTGGGAAGGTTTTGTAGATTTTTCTTTTAGGTTTTATATACTCTCCCCCCTTTGGAACTCACCCTTGTCATAAGTTACAAAATATGAACTTTATTTTTTACTTGATTCTTCTCTCAAAATTTGTTGTTCAACTTTAATGCAAAGTTGAATCAAGTCATTTAAATATCAATAAGGCAAAAGTTTATCTCTGTCTCTTATCTCAAGATTAAAACCACTTAAGAACCTAAATATGGTGGTATTATTTTCTTTCCTAATCCCTGCCATCATCATATATAGCTTCATCTTTTGCCTATATTCTTCTACACTCATATCTTTCTAACGGAGTCTTTGGATAATACATAAGCTCTTGGTTATAATAGGAAGGTATATGGCAACATCTTAGAGCACTCTTAAGATCATTCCAATATAAAATTGGAGGTTCACTATAGTGACATCTATCACTCTCTAGGAAAGTCCACCAATACATAACAACTTTGAAAGCTTAAAGTGGTTAGTGGTACTTTTATTTCCTCACTAACTTGGTGACAGGTAAAAGGTTGTTCTACCTTCATTTCCCAATCTACGTAGATTTCAACATTTTCCTTCCAATGAAAGTAAGGTAAGTCAACTTTGGCTTCAGGTTTGTGGCTTTCTCTTTTAGATCTTCTGGGTATGTGTTAATAATAATCATGAATTCTAAGACTTCCTTCTTTAGTAGGAGAGTCACCAAACCTAGAATTTCTAGAAGGTTGATTTTTTTTAATATATTTTCTAATATAATCATCTCTTTCTCTTATCATTTTTAACTCCTTCTCTAAAACTGCAAGATGCAAATCTCTTTATATTTTATCTTCAATTATTTTATTCTCATGTTGTAGTTGCCTTAACTGAAGTGACTAAAGATCTTAAGCCATTTGTTTTGAAAAAAAATTTGTAGAACTTAAGTCACTTTCACTAAGGTGAGTAGTATGTTTATACATGATAAGAGCTTGTGTTAAGAACAATTCCCAAAGAGAAAAGATAAGCCCAGTGCACTAGGTAGTTTCCCAATAAAGGGAGGTGGACCACTGAGGATCACATAAGTACCAAGTCTTTCCTAGTCGGATACTATCGCAATACACTTAGTAAATTTCTCTGTAATAAAATTCTTAGAAACACAACAAGATGTAAACACTACTAAACACAAGAAATTGAAAGCTATAAAGCAATTAAACTCCTAAAACTAGAGAGCTTAAATTAGGTGTTTCCTAGGTGAGGCTTCTTGGCACCTTTGGACCTTGAAGACACACTCACCGAACTAAGGTGTAAAATTAATCCACTAATTAAGAGTTTAAAGCAAATAAAACTCAAATAAATACAATGAAAAATAATTTTTTTTATACAACTTTTCTTTTAAAAACTATGCACTCCAAGTGTTTACTTTTTTGGTAAACTTTGATGTCTCTTCTTTGCCTTGCCCTCCTTAGCGTATTCAACCTTTAATGTTCAACTACTCTACCTTCTTTGGTGACTATTATTCACCCAAACACAGCTCCACACACCAAAGATTTTTCAACACTCCAAGTAAAGGTCAAACAAGATTAAAAAGGCAACAAAAGTTTAATTTGAAATTGAACTACTTCAAATGGAATTGATATTGAAAAATACCTAGTGAGTAAGAATAAAATGAAAAACTGAAATTAAGGTACTGAACCTAAGATTGAAACTAGAGTAGATTAACAAAACCAAAATTACTAAAGAATAGAAGTCAAATTACTAATACACTTACATGATGTATCATATAAGATGTAATTGGTTTCGGCTTTTGAAATTTTTATCACTTAAAATATGATCAATTAACTGAACAATTGCACTGGAATTTCATCAAAAGACCACAAAATTTAATTTTAATAATTTTGGCAATTCTTCAGGTTAGTTCATTATGTTGAGTGCACATTCAGCGTGTTGGGCAAAGTTCATCTGATTGCCTTTTATATTTGATTTTTCATTTTTTTTCTATTTTGAATTTTGATATACTTTGTTTTTCTACTATTTTCTAACACATCAAGGTACTTAAATCTAGAGTTTCCGATTTTTTTTTATAACACATCAAATTATGACAAATAATTTCAGCCAGTACTCAATTTCTGGAAATTTTAAGAACATGAAACCTAATGGAATGCAATGAAAATTGGCACACAAACTCAAGACACAATAGAAATTCTAACTCTATGAACTTTTACTGAACTAATTAACAAGTATAGAACTCAATTATAGAAAACAAAAGCAAATCAAATGCATAATATATTGCATTTTCTTCAAATTTTTCATAAGTCTCTTGCAGAAACAACAAAAACAAGGAATTAAAATTGAAAGAAAGTACTACTTAGAATTGATGACATATATGGATTAATATGACTTGAAAATGGATCCAGAAATTAAAATTACTCAAACACAAAGCATTTAACGACACAATTTTAAAAGAGACTTAAGCAAAAATAACAAAAGCTACACGGTTTTACCCAAATTGAAATCCTAAATTCAAAATGTGGATGGTTTAAGAAGAGTGAATGGATTTGAATCGAACAATGCATTTAAAACACAAATCAATTGGTGAATTAACTTCAAGACATGAAAGCAAAATGATGAACAACATGGAAATGAATCAAACAACACAAAATCAAAGAAACCGTAGCCTTGCTCATGATACCAAATAATAGCTTGAAATCTCCATGGATTGGCTTCGTTCTTGACTTGATGGAGAGAATGGCGAAAGAAATGGAGTATGGAGGATAAGGAGAAGTTGACGTGAGCTCTTGGCTCCAAGGAGTGTCGTGAGTGTGGAAAGTGATAGGTTAGGCCTGATCACTTGGAGTAAATGAGAGTGAGATCAAGTAAGGTATCTACCCTAGAAAGAGGAGACAAAGAGATTTTGGCTAGCAAATTCAGCAGCATAACTCACATATTTTTATCTAACTTTTCATGTAATGTGACCACTTATTTATAGTGGAAGGGGCTGAACATTTGGGAGCCAAAATTTGAAAAATCAAAATAAAACTATCCAATGAGAAGGTGTCATGTGGACTCATGCTTTCCATGTGTAGCTCACACCTTCCATGCTAAATCTTCTCCACTCTTAGGATATCATGTGGACGTCCATGTGCTCCTTGCCAAGGTAATTTTCATCCTATATTATACTCTAGACATTATAGGGTTACATTTGGTATAAAAAACTCCATTGTTACCCTAACTAATCACCTCTAACCCTAACTAGACTTATTCTACTATTGGCCCAAAAACCTATACTACTTGGCCTAAATATTTGGTCCAATTGTTTTATGTTACTAGGCCTAATATATGGCCCATGAAATTCTAAACAACTTTATACAATTTATTTAAGCTAAAGCTTGGTCCAAAAATAATGTTGACTAGTGAGTCAAAACTCAGTCTTCTTGTCTTCTTCTTACCAAAGCTCTAGTTTATGTTTTGATGAGTTAGATGTCTTTTTGGATATGCTTTGTACATTCCTTTATCCTAGAGTTGTCCTCTTGGTTGAGCCTACGAATGTAAACAAAAACACAATTAGGTTCATATTTGCAAATAAGTCCATAAACAGACTCTAAGTCTTCATCCTCCTTATTATGTGGTTATGTGTGGTTGGAGACTTTGTCATCATTTCCTCCCCTGGTTTATCCAAATGTCATAACCTTTTAAAAAGTCTATACCTATTAAATGATCATAGACCTCATCTCTTCTAGTCCAACAAAGATTCATGCACTTAGAATAGGAGCATCAAATCTCATTCCCTTGAGATCTTCCATTAGTATATGCAAAATCTAAAAGTAACTCTCAACACCATTATCGTACTCTTTACTAAATCTTGAAAATTTAGTCTACTATTTCTCCATCATCTTTAATCTAATAGATAAAGTATCATAATATATTAAAAGTGACTCAATAATTAATAACTTCAAACAATAATAAGAATACAAGAAAAAAATACTTATAATATAAAGTTGTTTTACAAACCAATATCATGAAAATAGTCTAAATCTCAAAATTGTTAAATAAGGACGTTTACAAAGAGATTTGTGCCTCTTTGACTACATTGATCGGCTAATAATTATATTGGATCATAATTGATAGAGTAAAAAAAGGTACCAAATGTTCATAATAATGATTTGAAAGCCAATTAGTCATCCTAATGCTATTTAGGCTGCATTACAATAAACACCGCACATAATTATTTTTCAAAGAGTGGAATAAGTTTTGGCTTAGCAATCTTCTTTCTATACGCTGTTATGCATGCAGTTTGTATGTTGAAGTAAGATAGTTTCATCACATTCTTCTAGCAATTAAAAATTAATTTTGTAATTTCTAGGTTGTGTTATCATAACGGCAACTATAAGAATGTCACCTCTACTTCGTGACTCTACAAGGCAAAAAGATATGTTGCTTTTATATTTGTTATTATTGATAAACAAATTGAAGGTAGAAATTTAGTTCCACCATGTCACATATTGAAAGATCTTTCCTTGACTATTCATGCAAGATAGATAACTATAGCCACAATTGGAGTTCCTTTTCTTATTAATCATTAATTTTCTATCCCTATCATTTTTATTAAGTAACACAAATGAACTAAAGAAGAAGATAAACCCTTAAACTGTAAATGATGAATTAATAGTTTGATGAAATATATTATTATAAAAGTAAAACAGAAACTAACATATAAAAGACCTGACATATTTCTAGGAACCACAACAACAACAAAAGGATATCCAACTTAGAAGCAAAATGTTATACAGTGAAATAGAGATTTTAAGTAGATTGATAATGGAAATTAGAAAATTAATTTATAGAAGAAATAAATTCAGAAAGTAAAAATGAAATCATGCCTTCAAGACTGGAAGATCCTTTAGATGGCAGCTCCAATGAGTATATATACCTTTAAAATTCTTTTATAACCTTTATAATAGAAATTGTACAAATCAAAATGACATATATGTTAGTTAGTTTTAAAAAGAAATTTGGAAAAATATGCAAAGAGTAAAAGTCTACATGTGTCTCATCTTTCTCATGTTAAAATATTAACGAAAGCAACTACCTAACCAGACTTCAGGTTTCTTGAAAGGACATTGCCAATTACTTATAACACAAGAATGTAACAATGACAAGTCAACACTTGGTCTAAAAAACATATTGAATACATAAAATTGGGAAAATATGCATAAAATTAAAAAGTACATAGTACAGAGTATTCCACCAAATACAAATGAATTTGATGTATATGATTTTGTGATTTTACTTTTCACCTAATTTTTGTAAAAATCATTAAAAATGACTAAAAAATGATTTTTTATCCAATTTTTTTTGATATTTTTAAGTATATATTTGATAGTAAAGTTCTTAAATTTGATGGAATAGTCATATATTTTGAGATACAAAAATTTAGTAAAAAAAAAACTTCAAATGCTCATAATTTTTTATAGAGCTCGGATTGAGACTCAAAGATAAAAGCTAAAAAAAGAAATAGTGAGGAAAAAAAAACCATGTAATTAGAAAAACATTAGTTGAGAAGAAAATTGGAGTTGAAGGAGTTGTAGGGGAAGTTTGAAAATTTTCAGAGCTAGCATTGATCAAACATGAGCTAAAAAATGCATTAATGAAAATTTCCTGAGTTGAGGTCTCTTGCGAAACAAACTCTAAGTAGTGTTGAATTAGTTGTGAATGCAAAAACACCATTAAAGAATAAAATAATGAGACATATGGAACATAAGCAGATAAAACAATTGATCTTATTGTAATTAGGGAGGAATTAAATTTAAGCATCGGAACACACAAAAAAGTGATAGTTTACTTTGCTAACTCTTTCACTATTCTAATTGTAGAAACAACCTAGTGTTGTAAACGACTTAGACCAACTAAACATTGACTGGTGGAAAATAAGTACAAGGTTACAAATGTACTTGTAAAAGCTTTAAAAGGGACATTGACATCTATTCATTTACTATTAACCACTAGAATGAGATTATTTTCAAACATAAAAATAAAATTCACCTAACTAGGTACTTTAAACTATAACAACAACCATAAAGGGAAAGTTGGTCTGGGGATGAGAGATTTTAGATTGCTCCAAAAAAAATTAAACCCCAACTTAGACTCCTAGATGTTTGATTGTTATAATTGCATAAAATTGTATATGAATACAACATTTCTTACTCTGACGAAAAAATAAAATAAAAACCCAAAATTACATAGGTGAGAGAATGAAATATAATAACCTCTATACACCATAGAAGGATTGAACCTTTGGTCAACTCTGGTTAGCCAAGAAGAGAAAACTAAAGCAACGATGTGGCTTAAGATGGAGACATATCAGACGACGAAATAGTGAAAATGATGAATATGAGAAGTATAGGAACAAGCTTTAGAAATAGTGAAAATGATGAATATGAGAAGTATAGGAACAAGCTTTAGAAGGGGATTTGAATGGAGCATGTAACTCAAATCGCAACAATACAAAAACAACATCTAACAAGCAAAAAGAGAAGAGAAAAGTATACACAGATGTATATGTAAGAAATTATGTAAATTAATTTCTATAATGTGACTCACATGACATAGAGTTTGGGTTTTGGGCCCGTATGTGATTTAATAATAATAATAGAATTAAAGGCTCATTGGTTAACGTGAGAAATATATATCTGATGATACCTAATGAAAACCTACATCTAATGGAGATTGGGAACTAAGAGCAAAAGGGTTCTGTCTGATGTGAATTCAAGAACATAAGATGAAAGGTTCTTGACATTCTTAGGAAAAATCTTGAGTTGGTCATTAGAGAGACACTTTTTCTTAGAATTGGATCAATGTTCTAAGTCAAGAACTCACCAAAACTAATGCCAAAACACAAACTCATATGGAAGTTCCATTTATTGTCAAATTGAACCGATTAAAGTGATAGGAAAAACCATAGCACCGAATAGAATTGGCATAGAAGAGAATTGAACCGAACAAAGATGAAATTAAAGGCAGGGAAACTGAATATAAGTGCTGGAAAATGAAGAACAAGCTGCTGGAAACACAAATCAACCGAACAATCACACAAGAACACAAGCTAAGACATGAAAATTAAAAGAGAAGGAAGAAAGGAGAAGAGAATGCTCATGAAGAAGGAGGTATGGTTGGATGATCATGCCACTAAGAGGATGAAGGCTCCTAGATGAGTGTTCAAGCCGCCACTTAAGGTAACCATTGAACCTTCAAGATAAGACTAGTGAAGAAGATGCAAAGCTCTCCAATGTTCACTCAAAAATTGAGTAAAGTTTCTCTAATTCAAAATTCAAATCTGAAAAATACAAGGGCAGCACCTTAATTTATAGTGTGAAGGTGCTGAAATGCAAGCTAAATGAATTCAAAAATTCCCCCCAAAAATTCAAATGAAAATGGCGCCTAAACAAGTCATGAGGAAGGTGTGACTTCTTCTCTCACTTTGGCACCTCCTATTTTAACTCCTACACCTATTTACTAACGCACCCCCCTCCTAATGCTCCTAACTAAAGACCTAAAGATGCTTTAACACAAGAGGTTTCTCATGTTTTCCTCTAAGCATCCTCACACAATGAAATTACAAAAAGGGAAAATAAACGTCCCCTTGCTCCTAAAGCTTTGAACATGCTTCTTGTGAGCCTTTGAGGTTGACTTTGATCTCCATGAACGTCCTCAACCTCTTTTTCTTCGTGATGATTGGCCTCCATGTCCTCTTGAGCTTGATCTCCATCATACTCCCCGAGTTGGAGAGAATTCGACCACGAATTCTGGAGACCTACAAAAAAAGGAGTTAGATCGCTGATATTAAAAGTATGACTACCTAAGAATGTATCAGGCATATCTAACTCATAAGCATTTTCATTATCGAGGCATAAGTTTGGACTTCCTTTGAGTAGGAAAACAATCCTTCCTCAAATGAAGCCAAACCCAATAACCCTCATCAAAGACCAATGCTTTTCTCCTTTTGTTGGCAAGTTCCGCAAACTTGCCAACCTTCTTCTCAATTCTCTTCTTGATGTCTTTATGCAAAGTTTTCACAAAAGAAGCCTTTTCATCACCATCTTTGCACAAGACATCCTCAAGAAGGGGAATAGGAAGAAGATCAAGAGGTGTTAAGGGATTAAACCCATAGACAACCTCAAAAGAAGAATGAGAGGTGGTAGAATGTACTACACGGTTATATGCAAACTCAACATGAGGTAGTAAATTCTCCCACACTCTAGGGTTTCCCGAAATAAAGCATCTCAATAGTTGGCCCAATGTTCTATTAACCACTTCGGTTTGACCATCAGTTTGTGGGTGACAAGTGGTAGAAAATAAAAGCTTAGTACCAAGCTTGCCCCACAAGGTCTTCCAAAAATGGCTTAAGAACTTTGGGTCTCTATCGGACACAATAGTCCTAGGTATCCCATGCAAGCGAACCACTTCTTGGAAGAAGAGGTTTGCTATATGACATGCATCATCCACTTTGTGGCAAGGAATAAAGTGAGCCATCTTTGAAAAACGATCCACTACCACAAAAATGGAGTCCTTTCCCTTTGATGTCTTAGGTAATCCTAAGATGAAATCCATAGAAATATCAACCTAAGGCATTGAAGGGATAGGAAGGGGAGTATACAATCCATGGGGATGCATCCTAGATTTAGCTTTGCGGCAAGCTATGCATTTATCACACAAACTATGAACATGTTTATGTATATGAGGCCAAAAGAAATGTTCATGCAACACATCCAAAGTTTTAGCAACCCCAAAATGTCCCATCAAATCCCCTTCATGTGCTTCTTTAACAAGAGATGATCTAATAGAACCATGAGGAACACAAAGACGTTTTCCTTTAAAAAGAAATCCATTTTGTATAAAAAAATCTTTGTGTCCTCCCTTAAGACACTCTTGAAAGATTTGAGAAAAATCAAGGTCATTATGATAAAGATCCTTAATGTGATCAAAGCCAAGAAATTGAGATCCCAAAATGTTTAGCAAAGTATATCTTCTAGAAAGTGCATTCGCCACAATGTTTACTTTGCCTTGCTTGTGCTTGATCACATAAGGAAATTGCTCAAGGAATTCTACCCATTTGGCATGCCTCTTGTTGAGCTTGTTTTGGCTTTTCAAATATTTAAGAGATTCATGATCACTATGTGTAGTGGCCAGACCTCGGTCGTCGGCCAAGAGGTGAGAGCCCGTCAGCCTGGTAGGGCCAATAGCGATCAGGCGAGTTGTAAGGCTCTTCGTTGAGACAAGTCACAACTCGAGCCTGGGGGGCTTGTGTAGTGGCCAGACCTCGGTCGTCGAGAATAGATAGTAAAGGGTGAACCACGTCAGCTGGGTCCCACAGCATGGACCAAAGCCACGTGGAGTGGACCTCGCAGGCAGCTTGGATTAGCGGGTGATCGGCCATCAGTGTGTCCCCTCAGAGAGGGGTGATCAGTCATCGGTGTGTTCCCTCGGAGAAGGGTGATCGGTGTGCCTCCTCAGAGAGGGGTGATCAGTCATCGGTGTGTTCCCTTGGAGAAGGGTGATCGGTGTGTACTGACCAAGTAGTCAGGTGTGATGACGTAATTGTGAGGTAATCCTGTGGGCATGCTTGAGGAGGGCACGTGGATCAAGAAGAGTAAGAGAAAGGAAAGTGTAGCTTAGAAGTTGATGAGATTGTCGTTTGTTGAAGAAGGCGGCGGTCTCCGATTTCTCTCGTATGTAATCAGTAATCGCCTAGATTGCACATGATCGCCGTGTGTGAAGATTAGGAGATCAGGTGGTCAACAAGTCGCCGAAAGGAGCACATCGCCGAGTATTTGAGAAGACTTGGTAAGCACTTATTATATGGTCTAAATACAGAAGATAAGTGGCATGTCTGCCGCCAAAGTAGAGAAGATAAGTGGCATATCTGCCACCATGTGTAGTGTGAGCCGTGATACCCAGTGTTAACCAGCTCACCATGTTAAGGTTGTGCCCAGAGTAGCCTGTGCACTAAGCTACTCCCTGTGTGGATAACTTAGTCGCAGGAGCAAAGTGAAAGTAACGTTTCAGCTGCAGGTACTCTAGATGGTGACACGTGTATGACCAGATGTTATCCACGTGTCAAGAGGAATAACCGTCAAGAGAGAGAAAGACTCAGGTATATATATAGAATTCTTAACGAAATTCGAGGGGGGGTTTTTCTTTTCATTGGTGGTGATCCACTTGCACACGGTTCTGAGTTTTCTCTGAAATTATTTGTTGATTCGATCACTGACTTGAGCGTCGGAGCGCAACCGGCCGCAGAGGCACCATACTGTTTTTTCAGGTCTCTTTGAGGATTATCAGGTGAAGGTCATCGGTGTACTTGGCGTGAAGCTGGAGAGGATGAGGTTTGAAAAGGAGAAGTTCCAACGCTTTGGTCAAGAGGCTGGATCACTATGGATCACAAACTCTTTAGGAAAAAGATAATGTTGCCAAGTATGCAAAGCTCTAACAAGTGCATATAACTCTTTATCATAGGTAGAATAGTTGAGATGACTACCTTTCAATTTCTCACTAAAATAGGCTATGGGGTGGCCCTCTTGAAGGAGGACAGCCCCAATGCCTATATTGGAAGCATCACACTCTATCTCAAATGTCTTAGTGAAATTAGGAAGGGCCAATATGGGAGCATTAGTCAATCTTTCTTTTAAAATCTCAAAAGCTTTTTGTTGTGCTTCTCCCCATTGAAAGACCACTTCCTTTTTCACTATGTCATTGAGTGGTGCGGCAATTGTACCAAAGTTAGGTACAAAGCGTCTATAGAAAGACGCAAGTCCATGGAAACTTCGGACTTCATTGATGTTTGAAGGTGTAGGCCAATTTTGAATGGCCACCATCTTAGCTTGGTCCACATGGACTCCCTTACAACTCACAACAAACCCTAGGAATTCTATATGATCAAGAGCAAACATACATTTAGCAAGGTTAGCATACAAATGTTCCTTCCTAAGGGTTTCCAAAACTTTCCTAACATGCAACCTATGTTCATTCTGTAACATCCCGCCAAATTCCTTTTCATAAATATAAAATGAAATAAAGGTAAAACAAAAATATTTAAGTGAACATACGTATTTATATAAAATGAAGTTGCTCCTCACAGGGAGTTTAATACATAACCGGTCAATTTTTCCAAAACTTAAACAAAATACAGCCAAATAAATTGAAACCGGCGGTCTCCCTACATAAACCGGCGATCTCCTATCAGAAGACCCAAAACAGCCGATCTGCTATCAGAACAGAAATCAGGCGATCACTACATAAAGACAGAAGCAGGCGATCTCCTTCCGGCGACCACTCACTAAGGAGCTCTACTTCCTGGAAAATCATATGCTCCCGTGTAAAATACACGATCATCACAGTTTTAAGAGAAAACAACCAGAGAACAATACAAAGGGTAAGCTAGATATTTTAAACTTTAAATTATGAACTGGACAACCAACGTAGATCAGCCTTTTTAAACATTCACAAAAGTCCATCATTTTCTCATTCATATCACACAGCCATCAAGAAAATCACATATTTCACAATTCCTCAAAAGTCTTTCAATTCACGTAATGCATCAAGTGTCTATCAATTTCAATGTTCCTCATTTCTCACGTCAGACTTCCATTGACTCATCACACAAGACACTTGACACTACTTCCGGAAGACTCATGCGTTGAACTTAGCATCCAGAGACATGCACCTGTCATACTAACCCACTGTGAAATCACACACATTCACAGGGGCGCCGTGAAATCACACACATTCACAAGCGTATAAATGAATCTCAATATCATCACTATCCTAGCATGACAGGGTTAATTCATATAACAGGCCGAGCTCGTTCTTTTTCACACGACTCACCCATTTATATGAACCTCCTTCGACTCTCACCAACTGAATAACTTCCTCTATGTGATTCCATTATCTCAGCAGAGTCAGGATCGCCTCATTCACAGGATACTCACAGATCAATACACTTCATAACCAAATCTCAACACGGTATTTCCTTTCCTGAAAATACTATGTCTTGATCCCACATTCATGACATTCAACACATCCTATAACACTTAAATGACCGATTCCAATCACAGCAAAACTCATTCCAAGGTTCAGATTTTCGAATATCACATTTAAATCTCAAACAGTTTTCAAACAACACCAAAAACAGGGGAGTTCGAAAAACAACGCCAAAACCGGCGATCACGTCCAAAACGGGGAATTTCGAAATCTGTATTTAAAACCGGCGACCACGTCGCCCAAACACATAAGAACAGAACACCATGAAAAAGAATATGAAACCGGCGACCACGTCGCCGTAACTTCAGAAACAGCAAATCTACGGGTTTTATTGAAAATAAAGCTAGCTTCCCTTACCTGGACTTGTGCAAAACTCCAAGAACTCCGAGACCCAACGAAGCTTAAAGATGCTTTCACTCTGTTTTAGTGTCTGGTTTGTAGAACTTGCAGAGAACCTCCCAGGTGCTCCAAGGGCAGTCGTCGATAGCTAAGCAGGATGTGATAAGGCCTGAATCGCAGAGTGAAGGAGAGAAAAGAGAAGGATGAAGGTGAGCTCACTCTTTCACTCTTGAACCACTGAAAACGTTCTTTTTCCTCTCAGAAGTGGGTTTTTGTATCTTAAACCAACTTGCCCTCAAAAGCCGCTGCCACCACCCACTCTGCAGGGAAGTTTGCGTGTACGCTTCCCTGAACAGTACGACTACGCGTGCTTCTGCGCAGGCTAACACTCTGAGGTCACTATTCTGAACCACCCTTTTTGTCTACGTGTCGCGCGTGCAGTATGTCTGATGCTGCGAGCCTGGGTCCCACCTTATCTGCGTGAAACTCGACATCGCGCGATAACCTTCCACCGATGACCGCTCGTGCGATGACTATCCACCGAGGCCTCATCCTGGAGGACGACCGATGTCTCTCCCTGGGAGACGACCGATGTGTCTCTCATACCGGCGATGACTGATGTGCCTCATCCCGGTGATGACTGATTCCTCACCCTGGCAGACCACCGATGTCTCATCCTGGCAGACCACCGATGTGTCTCACATCCTGGTTGATGACCGATGTTCCTCTCATCCTGTTGGCGATCTCTTATCGCCCTTGTGTGTGACGAGAACACATCGCCTTACTCTGCTCACCGATGTCATATCGTCACACCTTGCTGAAGGTTCTCCATCCCACTATGTTACGTCCAAGGTATTACCTCCACATGGTTTGGTGACATCGGTAGCTTCACATTTCCAAGAGTAGATCAGCACTACTCCTCGTGCTCCCATGCATGCAACACTAAGGATGACTTCTTATGCTCAAGCATAGAGCTTTGCATGCACAGCGTATCTAAGGCTTAACCACACCTTGATACGTGTGGTTTTGTGGAACCCACTCTGGTTGATCCAGTATCTTGACTACGTACTACGTGCACTCCCGTCAATCACGTACATCATAGGCGATTGGCGGTCATGTCTCCTCTAGGCGACAGGCGATTATGTGCCAGAGAAGTCGGAGATCGCCTCCGTCTTCAATAACGGCGATCTCGTAGAAGACTTCTTAACTACACTTTTCTTCCTTTACTCTTCTTGATCCACACGTCATCCGACCGACCTCTACCAGCTGACCCCAGATCTTGGGCAACTTCCGAGGTCCGACTACTACGAAACTTCAATTACCAACTCTTTGTATTTTAAATAATAACATCCTCTGAAATTATTTAAGTCTAACACTTTTATTCCAATAAAATTTTCTGGGTCCTTACACATTCAAAGATAAGCTATAAATGAGAATATCATCAAAATAAACAACAACAAACTTACCAATGAAAGGTCTCAACACATGATGCATGAGGCACATGAAAGTACTTGGTGCATTGGTCAAGCCAAAAGGCATAACCAACCACTCATAGAGACCAAAGTTGGTCTTAAAAGTCGTCTTCAATTCATCACCCGGTTTGATACGGATTTGATTGTAGCCGCTTTTAAGATCAATCTTTGAAAATATTTTAGAACCATGCAACTCATCCAACAAGTCATCAAGCCTAAGTATGGGATGCCTATACTTAATTGTTATGTTGTTTATGGCCCTACAATCCGAACACATCCTCCATGATCCATCTTTCTTAGGCACTAGGATGACAGGCATAGCACACGGGCTCATACTATCTTGGACCCACCCTTTCTCTATTAAAGCTTCTACTTGTTGGCGAATTTCCATGGTTTCACTTGGATTGGTGCTATAGGCTGGACGATTTGGTAAAGAAGAGCCTGGTATCAAATCAATTTGGTGCTTAATCCCTCGCAAAGGAGGAAGTCCTTTTGGAGGATCTTGAAACACATCTTGAAACTCTTCTACCAACTTTTCTAAACTATGAGGACTATCAACAAGTGGTTCTATCTTAAGAGTTCTAGGGATGGCTAAGAAAAGAGGATGGTGTGCCACTAATTCCCTATGAAGCTCATGCCTAGACACAAGGAGTGTAGGCTTGGAACTCTTATCCTTTTTATATTTTTTATCTTTTCCCTCTTTTTCACTCTCCCTCTTTTTCTTCATTAAGATTTGGTCCTCATAGACTTCTGTAGGAGAGAGAGATTTTAGAGTAATCTTGTGACCATGGAAATCAAAAGAAATTTTGTTGGAAAAGCCATCATGTAAAATTTTTCTATCAAATTGCCAAGGCCTTCCCAAAAGCACATGTGTGGCTTCCATCGGCACAACATCACACAAGACCTCATCTTTGTATTTGCCAATAGAGAAATGGATGAGGACTTGCCTATTCACAACTATTTCCCCTACTTCACTAAGCCATTGCAACTTATAGGGTTGGCTATGAGAGATGGTAGGCAAGCCAAGCTTATCTACAACTCTAGTACTAGCTACGTTTGCACAACTACCCCCATCCACTATCAAGGAGCATATGTTGTTTTGAATAAGACATCTTGTATGAAAAATATTTGCCCTTTGACTTTCATCAAAGGGTTGTGAAACTTGACCAAGAAGTCTTCTTACAACCAACAAGTCTCCTTCTAATGGACTCTCACTCTCATTCCCACTAGATGCACTTGAATGTGAAGAATGCCTAGGTGTATCCGAATCATGCTCACTCATAATAATGTCATCATGCATGTACATGTTCCTTTTAGAAGGACAATTTGAAGCAATATGACCATAACCCAAACACTTAAAGCATTTCTTACTAGACGTTTTGATTGGTGACTTATGCCTAGAAGTAGATGGCTTAGATTCCTTGGGTTTGAAAGAGGAATCTTGGGAAGGAAATTTTGAAAAAGATTTTTTATTTCTCCAAGACTTGTTATAGTAGCCATCATTGGAAGAGTTTTTAAAAGAATTTTTCTTAGCAAGTTGGACTTCCACCTTTATTGCTAAGTGAACTAAAGATCCCAATGATGAGTACTCTTGCAATTCCACAATGTCTTGGATATCCTTCCTAAGTCCACTAATAAACCTAGCAATCATGGCTTCCTCACTTTCTTCTAATTCAATTTTAAGCACAAGCGTTTCAAGCTCCTTGAAATATTCATCCACATTTAGCGTGCCTTGTTGAAATCGTTGGAGTTTCAACATAAGGTCTTTCCTAAAATGTGGAGGCACAAACCTAGCACGCATTTGATATCTTAAAGAGTTCCAAGAGGACACGGGAGGACACTTGTGATATATAATGTCCTTTACAACTCCATGCCACCATTTCATGGCATAATCACTAAATTCTAAGGTAGCTAGCTTAAGTTTGTGCTCTTCTTGGATCTCATGGATCTCAAATATTTGTTCACACTTGGCTTCCCAATCTAAATATACATTTGGATCACTAGAGCCACTAAAATTAGGAAGCTTTACCGAAGGAAGCCTTGACTTTGCATCTTGATAGTATCCATTGCCATGGTGAGGTCTCTCCCTTTGATTGTGATGTCTTTGGCCATGAAATTGGGGTGGAGTCCTTCTTCTCCTATGGTCCTCTTCACGGCCTATGTCATTTGAGGAAGCTCTTGTGGAATTTCTTTGTGAATGATGTCCATCATGAATAGAGGGAGATGGCCTAACATGTTGCAACTCCATCTCTTGCAATTCTTCTTCCAAGCATCTAATGGTTCGTTGTGCTTCATGTAATTCACCGAGGATTGAAGCTTTGGAAGGAGAATTCTGCTTGTAGGATGCATCACTTGAAAATCCTGCCATTTGTAATTAAAAAGAACAAAAACAACAAAGACACAAAACAGCAAACAAGTCAAGAATTAAAATTGGCAAAACAGTGAGCTTGGCAATGAAACTGCCGAAGTGAATGGAGGCAGAAAATATATCACTCTCAAAGAAATAAAGTCCTTACACCAATCTGATCTTGAGGTCTTGGAAACCTCAAATGAAATATGTCAAAGCAAGGCACACCAATCTCAAAGCCAACACCACAAAACCAAAGACACAATAAAGACAAACAAGAAAAGGTATAAGCAAGAAAAGGCAATTTCAAAAGGAATACTAGATGTAGACAAACTCAAAGAGTAATGAACAATTAGACAAGCAAGAAAAATAAGGAACTCAATGAGCATGTAGGCACACAAAAGAATACTTAAAGAAAAGCACTAGAGTAGATGAAGAAAACAAAAAAAAAATGAGCTACTGGAAAAAAAAAATTATGCAAACTGTGCTTGATATTCACTGATTTATCTGGAATGATATAGAGCGAACTGGACTATGAAATTTTAACCACAAAAACTTCAAGATGTTAACTCAAAATTGGCACTAGAATTATGTAAAAACAGCTAGCCAATAAAATGAGATAAATTTTTCAAAATCGCTGCCAGATTACCGTATTTTTTTCGGCAGGAATGTATACTTTTTGTATTTTATTTATCATTTTTTTGTGTACGTTGAATTTTTTTGTACTTCTTTTTTCTATTCTTTTCTTAACACTTTGAGGATCACAAATCCAGAATTTCAGAAATTTCCAGTGAGTAAATCAATTGCAATAAGCAAAAACAGTAAGCACTTGTTGTCAGAAACAGAGGAATGAAAAACAGAATTATGAACTAGCAAAGACATAATGGAAATTGTGTAATAGAACTTGTATAGGTCTAAAATACAAGTATGAACTCAATCTAAAACAGAAAATGCACAAAGGATCAAGCAATAAACTCAAAAAACAGAATGTAAACCAAAGCAAGAAACAAAAAATTGCAATAAAAGTACTACAAGAAGTGATGACATATTATGGAAAAACAAGACAATGACAAAACTATTATAGATTCAAAAAGGAAAATACTCAAACATATGATAGGCACAAATAAGAAAACAGCAATAAAACTCAAAATAAGCCTAAAAACAGAAATGTAAACACAAGAATATAGAGTTCTTGAACTAAAGTGTAACACAACTTAAAAATTAAACAAGAACACACCTACACTCTAGATACCACATGATGTGAATTCAAGAACATAAGATGAAAGGTTCTTGACATTCTTAGGAAACATCTTGAGTTGTTCATTAGAGAGGCACTTTTTCTTAGAATTGGATCAATGTTCTAAGTCAAGAACTCACCAAAACTAATGCCAAAACACAAACTCATATGGAAGTTCCAATTATTGTCAAATTGAACCGATTAAAGTGATAGGAAAAACCATAGCACCGAATAGAATTGGCATAGAAGAGAATTGAACCGAACAAAGATGAAATTAAAGGCAGGGAAACTGAATATAAGTGCTGGAAAATGAAGAACAAGCTGCTGGAAACACAAATCAACCGAACAATCACACAAGAACACAAGCTAAGACATGAAAATTAAAAGAGAAGGAAGAAAGGAGAAGAGAATGCTCATGAAGAAGGAGGTATGGTTGGATGATCACGCCACTAAGAGGATGAAGGCTCCTAGATGAGTGTGCAAGCCGCCACTTGAGGTAACCATTGAACCTTCAAGATAAGACTAGTGAAGAAGATGCAAAGCTCTCCAATGCTCACTCAAAAATTGAGTAAAGTTTCTCTAATTCAAAATTCAAATCTAAAAAATACAAGGGCAGCACCTTAATTTATAGTGTGAAGGTGCTGAAATGCAAGCTAAATGAATTCAAAAATTCCCCCCAAATTCAAATGAAAATGGCGCCTAAACAAGTCATGAGGAAGGTGTGACTTCTTCTCTCACTTTGGCACCTCCTATTTTAACTCCTACACCTATTTACTAACGCACCCCCCTCCTAATGCTCCTAACTAAAGACCTAAAGATGCTTTAACACAAGAGGTTTCTCATGTTTTCCTCTAAGCATCCTCACACAATGAAATTACAAAAAGGGAAAATAAACGTCCCCTTGCTCCTAAAGCTTTGAACATGCTTCTTGTGAGCCTTTGAGGTTGACTTTGATCTCCATGAACGTCCTCAACCTTTTTTTCTTCGTGATGATTGGCCTCCATGTCCTCTTGAGCTTGATCTCCATCACTGTCTCTGCAAATAATAGTTGTCTCACTATTAACCATCGAGAAAGTGTGTGACAAGAATGACATTGCTAAGAGATAGATTAGGTGAAAGGAGAAAAAGTAACTGTTCAAGTAGGATCACTCATGGATCAAGGTAAGTGACTATTCCTTTTTGATTGTATGAATATGTGTGAGAATCATGATGTGATAAGATCTGTATGTGAACATAAATGTTGTGTTCATAATAATGTTTAATTTTACATGTGGTATCAGAGCCTCGTTGCTCATTTTATGATTCTCCATGAATGATGTTTTTCCCAATCTCAATTTAAACTTTAATACATAGAGCAGAAAAATTAATTTTCCATTCCTCACTTTCAATCGATCAATTAAACTTTAATATAATGCAAATTAAATTACATTAAAATATAATAAAATTTTATTGAAACTTTAATTTAACATTATAATAATAATATCGTAAGGTGTAGGAATTGTTTTACGTAAGGCACGTGGAATTAATTCATAAGTTTCATTAAGGTGCAGGAATGAATTCATACATGAATCTAATTAATTCAATTTTATTTCATTCCTAATCTTAATCCTACATAAGGTAATTCAATTTTATTTCATTCCTACTCTTAATCCTACATAAGGTGCACGTCTTTCACTTTTCCTTTTCTCTTTCTTGCTAAAACCCTAATTCTATTATTCATCAATCACAGCCGCCACCACCACCCTGCACCATTCGGCTTCTTTTCATATCCACCATCCATCATGTTGAACACCAACGTGACACAGCGCCACTATGCATCATGCGGCAGCTGTCAGCCACGAACCACCGCGCGTCGCCGGCCATTACGCGAACGCTCGTGCAAACCACCGTGTGACGCTGTCGCTCTTCCTCTCCAACCTCGACGCCACCGCGCGACGCCACTGCGTGAACCACTGCGTCGCCCAACGGCGCTAATGGTTTGCGTCGAACCAGGCTATAACGCCAACACTGTCGCACCACCAAAGGGCACATTAACCACCACTCCAACCACGAATCGCCGCGCCTGGGTTTCGATCTTAATCCTTGATGTCGAACCGAGTCGCGGCCAACCACACCATCGCTGCAAGCATTACCAGCAACGGAGATAAACGAGCGGTGGTGGGGAAATAAAATCTATCATACAAATAATTCCATATTGAAATAAAATTCATCAATAATTTGGGATTATATTAAACATAAAGATTTGATCACTTTGGTGATTAACAAATCTATCATACAAATAATTTCATAAATAATATCATTAATTGAAATGAAATTCATCAGTAATTTGGAATTATATTAGACATAAAGATTTGATCACTTTGGTGATTAACAAATCTATCATACAAATCTTTATGTTTAATTCCAGAAATAATATCATTAATTGAAATAAAATTCATCAGTAATTTAGAATTATATTAAACATAAAGATTTGATCACTTTGGTGATTAACAAATCTATCATACAAATAATTCCATAAATAATATCATTAATTGAAATAAAATTCATCAGTAATTTGTATTGTATGTTTAGTTTATGACTCAAAGTATTAATGTTAAACATGTGTCAATTGAAGTATTTGTTCCCGTGTCTTTACATTCATATGTTAAGTCTGTTCCAGTATTTAATGGATTGAATTTTCCTTATTGCAAAAAAGGTTTCTATTATTGATGCTAGCAACATTAAAGTGAAAGCTCATTATAGGGCCTGGAAAAGGTCAAACAGAGTTAGCGTGATGTTTATGTTAATGAGCATAGCAAGTGATATTAAGTTTGTTCTTCCCAAAACTGATAATGCAAAATAATTTATGAAATTTGTGGAAGAGCACTCCCAAAATATTGATAAGTCTCTTGTCGGGACATTAATGGGTACCTTAACTACCATGAAATTTGATAGTTCTCGTACTATAAATGACCATGTCATTAAAATTACAAATATTGCAGCAAGACTTAAGTCACTTGGAATGGCAGTGGATAAACTTTTTCTCATGCAATTCATCTTGAACTCATTACCGTTTGAGTATGGTCCTTTCCAAATGAATTGTAACACCGTGAAAGATAAATGGAATGTGCATAAATAGCACAGTATGTTAGTTTAGGAAGAGACTAAACTTAAGAATCAAAGAAACCACTTCATACATGATCCGATCGGTCATCGGTAGTCGATGACATCAGCAGCAGTTGACCACGTGGACCATTCACAGAGTAACACGTGGTAGAGGAAAGCAGGCGAAGCAGAGAGGCGATCACTCAAAATGATAATCGCCTGTCGCCTATGATGTTGAGTAATCGCCTATCGCCTTGAGGTGAGTAATCGCCTATCGCCTTGAGGTGAGTAATCGCCTATCGGCTGAGGATGAGTAATCGGTCATCGCCGGTATGGATGAGTAATCGCCCAGATTGCACATGATCGCCATGTGTTAAGGTTAGGAGATCAGGTGGTCAGCAAGTCGCCGAAAGAGCACATCGCCGGGTGTTTGAGAAGACTTGGCAAGCACTTGTTGTATGGTCTAAGTACAGAGGATAAGTGGCATATCTGCCACCATGTGTAGTGCGAGCTGCAATGCCCAGAGTAGCCTGCGTACTAAGCTACTCTCTGTGTGGATAACTTAGTCGCAGGGGCACAGTGGAAGTAACGTTTCAGCTGCAGACACTCCAGATGATGACACGTGTACGACCAGATGTTATCCACGTGTCAGGAGGAATAATCGTCAGGAGAGAGAAAAACTCAGGTATATATACAAACTCTTAACGAAATTAGAGGGAGGTTTTTACAGATTCTTATAGCTCACACATCTGAGAGTTTCAGTCACACACACGGGTCTCACAGAGAGATTCAGATATAGTTTTGGTGTTCCTGTTGCCTGACTTGAGCGTCGGAGCTACAACGGCCGCTAGAGGCGCCGTCTGTGTGTTTTGCAGGCAGCGTTTGGAGTTCCGGCGGTGGTTCTTGGAGCGTTCCTGCAGAACAGAGGGCTAGACGAAGGAGTGACGAGGCAGTCCTCCACGTTCGAGTCAAGCGGCAGGATCATTTGGCGCCCACCGTGGGGCTCGTGTAAATCTGGTTCCCATCCACGTCGCAGTTCTTAAAGTTTCTTGAGGTTTCTTGAAGTTTCTTGGAGCTTCTTAATCATTTCGTCGAGGTTTCTTGAAGCTACGTCGAAGTGCAGAGGAGATGAGTAGAAGAACCAGGCAAACCTCACCTGCGTCATCTACTGAAGAAGGAGCTGTTACCATGGCGCAGGTAGTGGAGATGATGCGCGCGCTGCAAGATAGCGTCGCGGAATCGAGAGTTGAGCAAGAGAGGATGCGTGCAGAGCTGACTGCATCGCAAAGAAGAAACGAAGAGTTGAACCGTATGAATGAAGAGCTGCGTAGGGAATTGCAGGCGCAGAAGGAGCGCGCAGCTGAAGAGAGGACATCGACGCCACCGTCGCCTCCGCGAGCATTCCCTATGCCTTTCTCCCCCGAAATCATGAACACGGTGGTGCCTCCCAATCTGGTGGGACTGAAAGCGTCGTTCACGGGGGCGGAAGATCCAGAATCACACCTGACAGCCTTCCACACTCAGATGATGTTGACTGGAGGTTTAGATGCTGTGTACTGCAAGATGTTCATGAGCACGCTGAGCGGAGTGGCTATGGAGTGGTTCGTGAGCCTGCCAGAGGGCCACGTCACTTCCTTCCATCAGTTCGCGAAGCTGTTCACGGAGCAGTACATCATTAACCGACCTGCGCCAGTAGTGTCCTACGACCTGTTTGACGTGCGCCAGTATCAGGGGGAGCCGTTGAGGGACTACCTCAATCGCTTTGGGGCGCAGGTGGTGAGATTGCCCAGCAAGGACGAGGACATGCTGGTGCATGCGTTCAAGAGAGGTGTCCTCCCTGGTCCTTTCAGTGAATCGCTCATCAGGAGCCACCCTGCCACCTTCACCGAGATACGGCGACGTGCGGTGGCACACATAGTAGCAGAGACCGAGGTCTCTGAGAAGAGAGGAAGTGCTGCACCGTCGAAGCCACGTGGAGGTCAGGGGAATCAACAGCAACAGGCGCGGGTGCATGAGGTCAAGGAAGGGAGGAAGGAGCAGAGAAGGTCTCGCCCTTATGCACCAAGGAAGGACCAGACCAGGGGGCGTGCAAGCAACGCACCCCCCAGGTATGATTTCATGATAAGTTTGGCGGAGCTGATCGCCATCCCTGCTGTGGCAGCAAGACTCCATGTGCTAGAGAAAACCGATAGGGTACTTGGAGGGAGGAAGGATGAGTGGTGTGAGTTCCATCAAGCTTATGGACATACACTCCGTAACTGCCTGGCGTTGGGGCGTCAGCTTGCTGAGTTGGTGGAGACAGGGTTCCTGACCGATTACCTGCAGAAGACACAAGGTGATCGCACTTCGGGGTCCCAGGAAGGCGACCAGCAGCATGAACTCCCTGTGTTTGGGGAGGTGAGGTGATGGAAGAGGCTACACTGGGGGGGGCTCCCAGAGCTGAAGCGGAAGGCATGATCGCCCCACGTGTGTGCATCGCCAGGGCGGTCATCGTCGGTTAAAGGAGACCCCATCCAAAGTGGTTGAGATGTTGAAGAATTGAGCTTGTCGGCTGGCGACTCTGGACGTAACGACTATTCCCAGAATCCAGGACGCTACACGCTTCTTTCCTGCTTTCGTTAAGTTGTAAAGTAGATGCGCTATCGCGTTGTACACACACTTAGTGTATTAAACAGTTGAGCATATCAGGGGCACTCTTTTTAACGATGCCACCCAATAAAAGATTTTCAGTACATAAAGTGTGCGAGTGTTCCCAGTTTAAAGTTCTCCTTGCCCCAGGTGCAAGACCAGGTGATCGGTGGTGAGTTACCAAGTGGCCACCACCCGCAGATCAGCCCCTAGATAAGCGCTGGGATGTAGAGCGCGATCAGCCATCAGTGCATGCAGACCGCGATCAGCTGTCGGTGCATGTAGAGAGTGAGTACTCGGTCGGTGCACGGTCATCGGTGTCTTGCTAACACGTGTTAAGCTGGGACCCAAGTTCCCAGCGAGAGCGTTAAGCATGCACCTCGTATGATTCCAGAAGAAGAGGTCCTCGCCGGTCAGGACGTCGGTGAACGCGCGATGAGGCAATGCAGGTAGGGCGCGCCCAGTATGTGCGCTTAGACAGCCACGCCTGGCGCCCCCCTGGGAGCGTGCACCCATGAGAAAGTCCTCACCTCTGCTTTATACAGCAAGGTTGAGGCGAGAGAAAGTCCTCTTCCTCTGCTTTATACAGCAAGGTTGAGGCAAGAGAAAGTCCTCTTCCTTTGCTTTTTACAGCAAGGTTGAGGCAACAGAGAAAGTCCTCACCTCTGCTTTATACAGCAAGGTTGAGGCGAGAGAAAGTCCTCACCTCTGCTTTATACAGCAAGGTTGAGGCAAGAGAAAGTCCTCTTCCTTTGCTTTTTACAGCAAGGTTGAGGCAACAGAGAAAGTCCTCTTCCTCTGCTTTATACAGCAAGGTTGAGGCAAGAGAAAGTCCTCTTCCTCTGCTTTATACAGCAAGGTTGAGGCCAGAGGAAGTCCTCCTTGCCTTTGAGCAAGTGCAGGCACCAGAGGAAGACCTCCTTGCCTTTGAGCAAGTGCAGGCACCAGAGGAAGTCCTCCTTGCCTTTGAAGCAAGTGCAGGCACCAGAGGAAGTCCTCCTTGCCTTTGAGCAAGTGCAGGCACCAGAGGAAGTCCTCCTTGCCTTTGAGCAAGTGCAGGCACCAGAGGAAGTCCTCCTTGCCTTTGAGCAAGTGCAGGCACCAGAGGAAGTCCTCCTTGCCCTTGAGCAAGTGCAGGCGAGAACAGAGGAAGTCCTCCTTGCCCTTGAGCAAGTGCAGGCACCAGAGGAAGTCCTCCTTGCCTTTGAGCAAGTGCAGGCACCAGAGGAAGTCCTCCTTGCCCTTGAGCAAGTGCAAGCGAGAACAGAGGAAGTCCTCCTTGCCTTTGAGCAAGTGTAGGCAACAGAGGAAGACCTCCTTGCCTTTGAGCGAGTGCAGGCGAGAAAGAAGAAAGTCCTCTCTCGACTTTGTACAGCGAGGTGCAGGCGAGTGAAAGTCCTCACCTCGACTTTGTACAGCGAGGCTGAGGCAAGAGAGAAAGTCCTCTCCCTTTGCTTCTTACAGCAAGGTTGAGGCGAGAGAACCAAGTGCTCACCTCGACTTTGTACAGCGAGGCTGAAGCATGAGGAAAAGTCCTCTTCCCTTTGCTTTTCACAGCAAGGTTGAGGCAAGAGAACCAAGTCCCTTCCCTCTGCTTTTTACAGCGACGCTGAGGTGAGAGAAGCAAGACCTCACCCACGACTTCTTACAGCAAGGTTGGGACAAGAGGGGTCATCGAGAAGCACTTTTCTCCCCCAAAACACAGGCGTCATAGTTGGTGTTCAGACCCTCTACGCACTCAGCGCTGGTGTGGCAGAGAAGTGCAGCGAAGCCAGAAGCGCGATGACTGATCGGTGGTGCGCTAACATGCTAATCGATGGTCGGTGGTAGAAGCAAGTTCTGCTGCGTGAAGCCGAAGCGTTTAGGCCCCTTAAGTCAGTCATCCAGCACAAAGTTATGTTGAAGGCAATGCTAAGGCAACAGTTAGCCGCGATCAAGTCAGAGGCCAAGTTTGAGGGGTTGCAGGTAGATCGCGATAAAGCCTAAAGCTAGTTAACAGTGAGTCACATGCAAAGAGTTAAAGAGAAGAAACGCAGCGAACTCCAGTGCGTTTGAGAAGAAGAAAACAGAGAAGGTGAATCTCTAGATGATCCAGAGAGATGCTTTGAATGTTTGAAGGCGAAGAAGAAGGAATGAAACAGTGTTAGTATCAGAGCGTGCGCTCCTGTAGACCGCCAGAAGACGATTTCTTAGTCTCTTCGCTGAGAACAAGTTCACAGCTCAAGACTGGGGGGCTTGTGATCCGGTCGGTCATCGGTAGTCGATGACATCAGCAGCAGTTGACCACGTGGACCATTCACAGAGTAACACGTGGTAGAGGAAAGCAGGCGAAGCAGAGAGGCGATCACTCAGAATGATAATCGCCTGTCGCCTGTGATGTTGAGTAATCGCCTATCGCCTTGAGGTGAGTAATCGCCTATCGGCTGAGGATGAGTAATCGGTCATCGCCGGTATGGATGAGTAATCGCCCAGATTGCACATGATCGCCATGTGTTAAGGTTAGGAGATCAGGTGGTCAGCAAGTCGCCGAAAGAGCACATCGCCGGGTGTTTGAGAAGACTTGGCAAGCACTTGTTGTATGGTCTAAGTACAGAGGATAAGTGGCATATCTGCCACCATGTGTAGTGCGAGCTGCAATGCCCAGAGTAGCCTACGTACTAAGCTACTCCCTGTGTGGATAACTTAGTCGCAGGGGCACAGTGGAAGTAACGTTTCAGCTGCAGACACTCCAGATGATGACACGTGTACGACCAGATGTTATCCACGTGTCAGGAGGAATAACCGTCAGGAGAGAGAAAAACTCAGGTATATATACAAACTCTTAACGAAATTAGAGGGAGGTTTTTACAGATTCTTATAGCTCACACATCTGAGAGTTTCAGTCACACACACGGGTCTCACAGAGAGATTCAGATATAGTTTTGGTGTTCCTATTGCCTGACTTGAGCGTCGGAGCTACAACGGCCGCTAGAGGCGCCGTCTGTGTGTTTTGCAGGCAGCGTTTGGAGTTCCGGCGGTGGTTCTTGGAGCGTTCCTGCAGAACAGAGGGCTAGACGAAGGAGTGACGAGGCAGTCCTCCACGTTCGAGTCAAGCGGCATGATCAATACATTATGTGAAGAATCAGGGAGCTGAAAAGAAAGTCTACAAGAAACATGAAAAGGGTAAAGGACCACTAAAGATAAATGAGTCATCTACTAAGCTCCAGAAGAAAAAATGACAAATGTCATTTCTGTAAGAAATCTGGATATTTCCAAAAGGATTGTTTGAAACGTAAGGCTTGATTCGAAAAGAAAGGAAAGCATAATGCTTATTATGCATGTTTTGAATCAAACTTAACTAAAGTTCCACATAATTCTTGGTGGATTGATTCTGGATGCACGACTCATGTTTCTAATATGATGTAAGGATCCCTTTCAACCTGAACCATAAAACCAAATGAAAAGTTTGTCTTTATGGGGAATAGAGTGAAGGTTCCAGTGGAAGCTGTCGGGACTTATCGTTTAATCCTCGACACTGGATTTTATTTAGACTTAATGGATACTTTTTATGTACCTAGTATATCTAGGAATTTAGTTTCTTTATTTAAACTTGATGTTCCCAGATACTCTTTTAAATTTGGGAATGATTGTTTCAGTTTATATAAGTGTACCTGTTTGATTCGATCTGATACTCTTTATGATGGTTTATATAAATGGAATGTCGATAATTTATATGCTGAAACTCTTATGACCTTGCATCATAGTGTTGGCACTAAACGTAGTTTAATGAATGAATGTTCTGCTTTCTTGTGGCACAAACACTTGGGACATATTTCCAATGAAAGGATGGAAAGATTAGTAAAGAATGAAATACTTCCAAGTTTGGATTTTACTAATTTGAATGTATGTGTGGATTGTATTAAAGGCAAACAAACAAAAACACACAAAGAAGGGAGCCACAAGAAGTACTCAGCTTCTTGAAATTATACACACTGATATATGTGGACCTTTTTATGTAAATTCTTTCAATAAAGAAAGGTATTTTATCACCTTTATTGATGATTTTTCACGTTATGGTTATGTCTATTTACTGCATGAAAAATCTCAAGTGATGAATGCCTTGGAAGTTTATGTAAATAAAGTGGAAAGGCAATCGGACAGAAAGGTGAAAATTGTTAGGTCAGATAGAGGTGGTGAATATTATGGAAAGTATGATGAAATTGGACAACACCCTGGTCCATTTGCTAAGTTCCTTGAAAGACGTGGTATTTGTGCTCAATACACAATGTCGGGTACACCATAACAAAATGGTGTTTCAGAAAGGCATAATTGAACCTTAATGGATATGGTTAGGAGCATGTTAAGTAATTCATCTGTACCCATATCATTGTGGATGTATGCTTTAAAACTGCCATGTATCTGTTGAACAGGGTTCCTAGTAAGGTAGTTCAAAAGACACCTTTTGAATTGTGGACAGGAAGGAAACCAAGTTTGAGACACCTGCATGTTTGGGGATGTCAGGCAGAAATTAGAATATACAATCCGTAAGAAAAGAAATTGGATGCAAGAACAATCAGTGGATATTTCATTGGTTATCCAGCAAAGTCAAAAGGGTATATGTTTTACTGTCTTACCCATAGCACAAGAATCGTTGAAACTGTTAATGCACGGTTCATTGAAAATGGTGAAACTAGTGAGAGTAATGCTTCGCAAAATGTGGAGATTAAGGAAGTGATGAGTACAAGTTCCTTTAACTAGTGCCTCTACTTCAAGTATTGTTGTTCCGAATGTAGTTGAACCACTCAACGATGAAGAAGAACAACAAATTAATGATCATGAGGTTAACAATGAACCTGTAGTAGAACAACCACAAGAAATAGTATTAAGAAGATCTCAAAGAGAAAGAAAGTCTACTAGTTTAAATGATTATGTGGTTTATCTACAAGAGTGAGAAAATGACTTAGGTATTGATAATGATCCAGTTTCATTTTCAGAAGCTATCAATGATGATAATTCTGATAAGTGGTTAGATGCCATGAAAGATGAGCTTAAATCAATGGCACAGAATGATGTATGAAACCTTATGGAATTGCCAGAAGGATGCAAGAGAGTTGGGGGTAAATGGGTCTTTAAGACTAAACATGACTCTCATGGCAATGTCGAATGTTATAAGGCCCGACTTGTTGCCAAAGGTTTTACTCAAAAGGATGACATTGATTATAAGGAAACATTTTCACTTGTTTCTAAGAAAGATTTCTTTAGAATTATCATGGCATTAGTAGCTCATTATGATCTTGAGTTGCATCAGATGGATGTTAAAACTGCCTTTTTGAATGGGAATTTAGAAGAAGATGTTTATATGGACCAACCAGTGGGGTTCATTGAAGAAGGAAAGGAACGCATGGTGTGTAAACTTAAGAAGTCAATATACGAGATTAAATAAGCTTCTAGACACTGGTATCTTAAGTTCAATGATACTATTGTGTCCTTTGGATTTAAGGAAAACACTGTTGATCAGTGTATATATCTAAAGGTCAGTGGGAGCAAGTTTATATTTTTGATTATGTATGTTGTTGATAATATCTTGCTTGCAACTAATGATCTTGGTCTATTAAGTGAGACTAAGAAGTTTCTCTCTAGTAACTTTGATATGAAAGATATGGGTGAGGCATACTATGTGATAGGAATTGAAATATTCCATGATAGATCACAAGGACTGTTAGGTTTGTCTCAGAAAGCATATATTAATAAAGTTTTAGAGATTCATAATGGATAAATGTTCAACATCTCCTATTCCAATACAGAAAGGAGACAAATTTAGTCTCATGCAATGTCCAAAGAATGATTTGGAACAGAAATAGATGGAGAATATCCCTTATGCATCTGTGGTTGGGAGTTTAATGTATGCTCAAACATGTACAAGACCAGATATTAGTTTTGTAGTTGGTATGCTTGGTAGATACCAGAGTGATTCAGGATTAGATCATTGGAAAGTTGCAAAGAAAGTTTTAAGATACTTATAAGGGACAAAGAATCACATGCTTACGTATAGGAAATCTAATCATCTTGAGGTGATTAGATGTACAAATTCAAATTTTGTTGGTTGTATGGATACAAGAAAGATCACATTTAGTCATGTGTATCTTTTAGCCAGAGGAGCGATTCCATGAAAAAGTGGGAAGCAGTCAGTCATTACTGCATCCACCATGGAGGCTGAATTTGTGGCGTGCATTGAGGTCACATTTCAGACTAATTGGTTGCGGAATTTTATTTCAGGACTTGGAATTGTTAACAGTATTGCCAAGTCGCTGAAAATTTATTGTGAAAACTCCACAACGGTCTTCTTTTCTAAAAATGAAAAGTATTCCAAAGGTGCTAAACATATGGAATTGAAATACTTTACCATTAAAGAAGAAGTTAAAAAACATAGCGTGTCAATAGAACGTATTAGCACTGATCTTATGAAAAAGGGTTACCGCCCAAAACATTTGCTGGTCACATTGAAAGTATGGGCATTATGTCTACTAGTGAATAATGAATGTTGATATTAATGCTTATTTGACACTCTGAGCTCATTGATAAATAAAAGTTTCTGAAATTTATGTTTTCTACTTTATGTATATGCATGCAAATTATGTTGTGGAAAACAAATTATGTTGTGAAGAACAAAATATGTTGTTGTTGATGAAAAATGACATTATGTTTGAACCCATTATGGATTTCTCATTATAAAGTCATATTAAGGAGAAAGGATGATATAGTAGTACATGGAAGGAAATGTGTTGATTGAAATGACATGTAACTGCCATGACTCTTATTATTTCTGTATCCTTGATTTTTTTTAATGATAGAACCAATTTATGCAAGGCCTTTTAAATGCGCATTATGATTTATGTGATTATTAAATCATGAAAGTATTATAACTCATATGAGTCAAGTGGGAGAATGTAAGAAATTATGTAAATTAATTTCTATAATGTGACTCATATGACATAGAGTTTGGGCTTTGGGCTCGTATGTGATTTAATAATAATAATAGAATTAAAGGCCCATTGGTTAACGTGAGAAATATATATCTGATGATACCTAATGAAAACCTACATCTGATGGAGATTGGGAACTAAGAGCAAAAGGGTTTTGTCTCTGCAAATAATAGTTGTCTCACTATTAACCATCAAGAAAGTGTGTGACAAGAACGACATTGCTAAGAGATAGATTGGGTGAAAGGAGATAAGGTAACTGTTCAAGTAGGATCACTTATGGATCAAGGTAAGTGCTTATTCCTTCTTGATTGTATGAATATGTGTGAGAATCATGATGTGATAAGATCTGTATGTGAACAAAAATGTATGCGTTCATAATCATGTTTAATTTTACAGTATACTGGTCACCTAGGACTTGGACTACCTCTTGTCCCCTTAAGTAGCATGCTTACTCTTAGATGCATGTGCTTTCTTCTAATTGATTACATGACTTGAATTATATGTGAAGCATATTTAAGCAAATTTTCCTTGTTAATTCCAATTAAAAATTGTATATGTACTTGTCTTAATTTTCATGATTCAACTTGTTTCTTAATTTTGTTTGAATTACTCATTCTAGAACTTTTCATTAGGTTTCTTTTGAGTGTTTTCCTTATAAATTTTTCCTTATAGCTTTTAATTGTCATTTCTTTTGAATTCTTTGGAGTTTTCCATTCTTATTCTTTCATTTGATTATTTCCAATTCAAATTATTCTTTTCTTTATTTTTTCTTATTACTCTTAAGCAGAATTGAAAATTCTTAACTCTTTCTTTATTTATTGAGACTCACCTCTTCTGAGGTAGCATTTTAGATGCCAAAGAAGAATATTTAAAGCTACTTTTGTGGTGACTTTAAAAGGAAAGGAAGGAAACATTGAAAAGTGTTAACACTCGAGATAAAGGCACAATTGAAGGTTGCACCACACAAAATGAAAAGCAACCAAAGCACAAAATTAGATTAATGGTGGAAAGTTCCATCACAAACACCTAAATTCGTCACTAAATATATGGCTATGTTATAACTTGTCTTTGTCACATAATTTTTTTTTTAATTTTCTTATTCTTGAGTGTCTTGGGAAAATGTGTTTAGTACATTCTTGTCTCCCAAACTAAAAATTTTAATAGAAGCGTTAGACTTGTGAAAGTGTCCCAAGAGGCTCAAAGTGTCACTTGAACTTTCACCATAGGAACACATTTAGTTTACTTTAGTTTTATTTTCTTTAAAGTTTTTTGTTAATAGCCTTATCCATGGCAAAAACTAGGACTCATCTCAACACACTTAGATGAGCTTCATTTGGTCCAAGTAAGGGTACGTGCACACACACACACACACTTGAAATTTTTTTGTGGAAAGTTTTGTCACTGCATTTCTTTTTTGTGAAAACCTTTCAAACCTTGAGAAAATATTTTGTTTGAAAAATGAGTGATAATTCTCGTTCTAGACATTTTAATGTGCATGGAAGATATAGGCACCATAATGTAGACATGAGATTATAAAACAAAACAAAACAAAAATATTAAAATAGACATAAGACCATGTTTGCTCAATTCATGAAACAACAAGAAAAATCTAGGAAATGGAGAGAGTTAAAAAAAAATCGTAACAAACCTAAGGTAGACCTTCATTTCTTATGTGAAAATGATAATGTTGAAGAATATTTAGATTGAGAGGTGAAGGTTGAGAAACTTTTTGAATGCTACCAAATTTGTGAAAAGAGAAAAGTATACATTGCTACCTAAGCTTTCAAGGATATACCATGTTTTGATGGAAACAAAGACAATATGATGTTGCAATTTGAAGAAAATTAAAAATATTAAAATGGCATGAGTTAAAGGCTTGCATAAGAAGAAAATTTGTCATGTCTTCTTATGAGAGAAATAAAAAGTTTGAAGAAGAAATGGAAGAGATTGTAGAAAAAGAAAGAAAAGTTATAACTGGAAAAAAAAAAAAAAAGTTTATAAGAAGAGATGAAAAGTTAAGAAAAAAAGTGCACGCTCTTATTAGAAAAAAAAAAATGAATACGAAGAGAGAAGGAAAAAAAGAAAGGAAAGAAGAAAAAATGTTAGAAAAATCTAGAAAAGAGGAAGAATCTCTTATAACACCCTAGTTAATATAGTTAAAAATGAATGTTTATAGCAGGATTACACTATTTGAAAAAAAAAAAATCACTTGAGTCATGATTCTAATTTTTCTTCTCAAAATTCTATAAAAAAAATATTTTATTTTGTTGTTGCATAGTTGAAAGCAATGGATCAAACAAAAATAGAGAAAAATATTTTTTTGTAAAACAATGACCTTAGTCTTCCATGTATAATAACTTTTAAAAGAATAATAAAGAACATTGTTTCTTTACTTATTCTTTTAGTAACATTTTTCTTTAGTTTTCTTTTAATAAAAAAAGATATTCCACTTATGTTTGATATTTTTTTTAGATTAATATTTGATCGTGGAGGAAAAGTTATACCAAGTTGAGCTCAGTGGCAACCCTGATAAATCATTAATGATATTCATAACTTCGACTAGAATTTCAACTTGCAACTAGCTTAGTTGACCATAAAGTTATCCCTTGACGGGCTCCAAGCAAATTAGAACCAACTATTTTTTCAGCACATTCTTCTGTTATAGCTGCTGAGGAGTGTGCTGACTTTCAAGTCAAGAATTTTGATCAATATAAATAACCACCAATTGTTAGTAGTATTAAGCGGAACCCATTGCAAAATTATCTCATGGTCAAATGCACTGTTCCTATTGATTTAGCAAGACATCTCTAGATAAAGAGAAGTACAAGAAAATCGTCTTGGTTGTTTATTTAGCAAGCTATGAACAAAAATTGTAGTAGCTTTTAGTATGAAGTGGATGGAAATGCAATCAAACTAAATTTCTTTAATATCCAACCAACATACAACATTGCCCTTCAAATCAGCCAAGCAGTGATACAATGAACCAAGTTTGTTAATTCTTTCCACCGATCTTCGAATAATGAAGAATTCACATCAATAGAATTTTAATTTCTCGGTCACCAAGCTATAAAAAGTAAATGATTTGAAAAACATAAGTCCACAACTGCAGTTCGGACCAGATCCTCAATTCACTCAAAGTCCCATTAAGGATTATTATCAACTTTCCATCTTGTGGCTTCATCAAGAAAACCCTTTCCCCAACCACCGTCCAAAATCTAAACATCTCATGTAGTCAACCCTTTCACCAAGACGTAAAAATTAAGACATAGTTGAATGCTCTCACACCAATGTGTGCATTAACTTAATTTGGAGAGATCAATTGACCAAACCCAAGGACAATAGACTATTGACCGATAAAAAGGAGGTCATCACCTAAGCATTTTAGCATTAATCTTATTCATTTCAATCATAGTACAACAGCATAAGCTTGACTGCACGAAAGCAGAACACTACTCAGAGCACCGAGGGAAAAAATTGATCATTTTATAAAATTAATCCACACCCTTTGAACTTAAAATCCTCTGCAATTAAGCCATTTATCATGTTTAATTAACAGAAAACCAAAAACCAGATCTCTAATCCCACAAAGAAACATCTGTCAATAGGTGACTTAACCAACAAAAGCAATCTTCTAACCAGTGCAACACTTTTACAAAATCCTGTAACCACAGATTACACCCGAAAAATAAGTTCCATCCGTAAACATGACCATCAAATTTTCCTCTTGCATCTTCCACAAGACCATACCCCACCAAATACGCCATTGACTTAAAAAATTTCTCTTGCCACCTTCACTAATTTGAACAAGCCCATGATCTAAACCAAAGCACACCACGTTAGAATAGATTTCAAACATGTTCTATTTGAAATGCTCCAACTCAGTTTGGAAAGTTAAGTTTCATAACCTATTTAGTTATTTTCAAAACTAAAATACACACTTATATTTTACATTAAAGCAAGTTGCCATACATGCAAAACCAAGTTCCTTCAACATCTTCAGTTTGCAAAATGAAAACTATTCCAAAATTAAGTTTGCCAACTTTATCACAAACCTATAAAATGCAGCCTAACCAAATTGTACATTATCCAAGCAAACTATAACCCAATCACTTCTCATTTGAGTCCCCATTGAAATAAATTCCTAACAACACCAATAACTAAACACAAGGCAGTCAAAATAAACTGTCAGCAAATATTTCTTTCTTCCTTTTTGTTTTAAAAACATGTATAAGAGAGAAAACACACTAAAATATTTCTCTCCAGTCCCGACTTGCTCACCTCATCACCGATTCAAGCAACCACAGAACCATATTAAAAAGGAACCATTTCATATAAAACACAAATGAAAAATTTATCCCTTTTATGATTTCAGTGGGTGAAGGCATAGATAGCAGTAGAGATATAAATCACGAGAGCGGAAGAGACCAAGACGACCATGGCGGTGACGGCGTGCACGGCAGCCTTGCTTCCGCAGGAAAGCACACCGAGGCGGATCTGGATGACGTTGACCATGGACAATACCAGGAAGAGGCAACCCATGACGGACCCAATGGCGGAGCCCAGCATCCCCAGCCTCAGGGCCTTCAGGTTGATGTGGGCCCGAAAGGCCTCGTCTGTGTCCTTGCTGTTGAGCAAGTTGAGCGCCAGCTTGAGCCCCTGCGCCACCAGCGAGGAGCAAAGGAAGAAGCTAAATGACACCACTTCGAATACGAGGAGCTTCTTGGCCATGTCGGTGCCGGCGTCGCACGCCGAACGGCTCTCGAGGCTGCGCTGTCCCGGCGTGGTGAGGGAGAGCCCCACAAACACGGCGATCGTGAAGAGGGAGTTCACGTTGACCAAGCCGTCCAAGGCCGTGACGTGGACGCTGGTCGTGGAGGAGGAGGAAGAGGAAGACACCCTTCTGGTCATTCCATCGTTCGGGTAAATCTCCTTTGGGTACTGCTCTGATCTGCGTCAATCAAACGAAGGAAACAAAAAAAAAACAAAAAAGATTACATCTTTGGATTAGAAATGGAAGCGATTTAGAAAATAATTTGCTGGTGAGTAAAATGTGTGTGGAGAGAGAGAACAGAGAGATACTCGTCCATTGGGAATCAATGCCGGGGGAGAAAGAGAGAGTGGGATTGCGGTGGCTTGGCTTTTAGGGTTAACGGCAATTGTTTGCTTAGCGGAGAGGGAGATGCTTTGGTTTTCAGTGGCTGGTTGGCTTCTTAGCTTTGCTTTGCTTTGCTTTTGGGGTGCTTTGAAATATGCAAGCAAAGTTGAAAAAGACAGGATACCGCGTTTAAAAGAAATATATCAAATTAACGACACTCTTCATTTATCATTTTTACCCATACGTAGCTAAAAGACATGGGAGAGAGGCATGTGTACCCCAATTTCTATTACTTCAAAAGTCTTAAAAATATATAACTTTATAAAAATAATATTAAAAGTTAAAATAATAGAGTTTTAAAACATGTATAATCTTAGAAAAATAATATTAAAATAAAATAATTTTAAAATATGTTTAATTTTGTTACAATAATATTAAAATAAATTACTTTAAAAAATTATGTAGTTATTTAATTACTTGTTTTATTGAATAAAATGTTATTTTTATTTATTAAAATATAAAATGGTCTAATTAAAAAAAAAAATAACATAAAAATTTGTTACCAACTATACCCTTTATACAATCATATAGATTTATAACCATGAATAATAAATGCTTCTTATTTTTTAACAATTTTACTCTTAAATTGTTAATTTTACAAAACAAAAAAGTAATGATCCTTTTACAATTTTATCCGTGAAATTATGATAGTCATTTTGAATTAAGAAAATAAATAATAAATAATTATTTAATTATTTTTACAAGTAATTTATAAAAATTAAATTTTTATTTCATTTAGAATTATGTATATATGATGGAAGATCTCAAGTTAAGGACCAATAAATAAAGTTATAACTAGAAGGGTATAAGAAGATTGAGTCTTTACTCACCTTATTCAAACTAGTATCAACATCAGTCATTTATATGTAACATAATATACATAGATTAGGAATAAGAAGGTTTGTAATTATACCAGATAGTTTAGGTTATTTGGACTAAGTAAACTAGGGTATATTATCTTATATGATTGCTTTAGAGAAGCTTGTACATAGATGTTAGGGTTATGCTAGGGTTTTAATTGATCCCACTTAAGTTCAAATTAAAATCCTAGGCTAGTTGGTGCTTTTACATGTGCTAGGGTTGCATGATTATACATTTAACACATATTAAATGTCAAAATTGTGATCCATGTGCACTAGATCCACTTCTAATGTCATGTTTATAGGATCACATGGGAAAGTCAAATTTGAATTTTCCTCCATTTACTCCTTCTCATGGTCGATCATTCTCCTTGTAAATAGGATCATCTTTTCCATGTATTTTTCACTTTTGAATGAGTAGAATTGTAATGTTAAATTTGCATCTCACTTATTTAAGCAGTCACCTTAGGCTTGTCTTCCTTGTGAGGAAGGTTAAAGGTTCTCTTTAGAAGCCTTTCTTCACCACTTTGATTCCATTTCTCTTCCCTATTGTAAGGACCTAGAAAAATTTAATTGGAATAAAAGTGTTATATTTAAATAATTTCTGAAGATGTTATTATTTAAAATAAAAAGAGCTTGTAATAGAAGTTTCATGGTGGTCAGACCTCGGACGTCGCCCAAGGTCTGAGGTCAGCTGGTAGAGGTCGGTCGGGGGACCATAGGGGGGGTTCCAAAAATCACACGTATTAAGGTGTGATTTGCACCTTAGATATGCTATGTATGCGAAACTCTATGTTGGGGCATAAGAGATTGTCCTTAGTGTTGCATGCATTGGCGCGCGAGGAGTTGGTACCGACCTGTCCTCGGGAAGGAGAAGCTACCGACGTCACCAAGTCATGTGGGAGTGATACCACAGACTTAGAGGAATGGGAGGACGAGCCCTCAGCTAGGTGTGACGATGCGACATCGGTGACCAGAGTGAGGCGATGTGTCCTCGTCACACACAAGGGCGATAAGAGATCGCCAACAGGATGAGAGGAACATCGGTCATCAACCAGGATGGGAGACACATCGGTCATCTTCCTGAATGAGACATCGGTTGTCTGCCAGATGGAGAGACATCGGACATCGATCGTCTTCCAGGGTGAGGAATCAGTCGTCCGTCAGGAAGGGGCATCAGTCATCGCCGGTATGAGAGGCATCAGTCATCGCCGGTATGAGAGGCACAGTCATCGCCAGTATGAGAGGCATGGTCATCGCGCGAGCAGTCATCGGTGGATGGTTATCGCGCGATGTCGTGTTTCACACAGATAAGGTGGGACCCAGGCTCCCAGCATGAGAACGTCCTGCATGCGCGACACGTAGACAAAAAGGGTGTTTCAGAATAGTTAGCATTGGAGAGTTGGTATGGAAAGTGACCCAGAGTTGGTATGCGCAGAGACCCACGTGGTCATACTGTTCAAGGAAGTGTGCACGCAAGCTTCCTGCAGAGTGGGTGGTGGCAGCGGCATTTCTGGGCAAGTTGGTTTAGATTCAAAACTCACTCCTGAGAGGCAGTGGACGTTGTTGTGGTTCGAGAGTGATTGAGTGAGTTAGCTTTGGTTCCCTGTTTCCTTCCTCTCCTTCTCCCTGCGTTCAGACGTCCTAGCGTACCAGTTGAAGATCGGCGACTGCCCCTGGATTCCTGACGTTGTGCCCTTCAAGTTTTCTGATCATAGCCTTAAAACAGAGCTCAGGTATCCTTAAGTCTCGGTGGGTTTGGAGCTCTTAGTGAGATTTTACGCACGTCCAGGTAAGGGAAGCTAGATTTATTTTCAATAGAACCTTAAGCTAGAAGATTTCTGATGTTGGGGCGACGTGGTCGCCGGTTTTAAACGTTCTTACACGCTGCTCTGTTTCTGGTGTGTGGATTGGAAATTTATTTGAGCTTGAAAATGTGATACTTTAAATATGGTAGATGCTGTGAAATACATATGATTTTCGGAATCTTGAACTTTAGTATGATTTGGATTGTTTAGAAACGGTTTTAAAAATATGGAATGATGTGAAAATGTGATCCAGGCATAGTATTTTCAGGAAAGAAAATACCGTGTAGGATCGTGTAGAATGTGCATTGACCGGTGATTCGTCTAGAAGGAGATATCCTGACTCTCCTGATATAATGGAATCATATAGATGAAGTTATTCAGGTGTTGAGAGTCGAAGGAGGTTCATATGTATGGGTAAGTTGTTTGAAAGATAACTAACTTGACCTGTTGTATGGATTAGCCCTGTCATACTAGGAGAGTGATGATATTGAGTTTGAGATTATTGTTTATGCGCATAGCTGTGTGGATTTCACAGCGACCCTGTGTGGATTTCACAGTGGTGTAGTATGACAGGTGCAGATCTCTGAGTCTAGTCAATGCACGAGTCTTCCGGAAGTAGTGTCAAGTGTCTATGTGTGATGAGTCAGTGGAAGTCTGACGTGAGAAAGAGAAATATTGAAATTGTTGATAGACACTTGATGGATTATGTGAAATGAATGACACTTGAGGGAATTGTGAAATGTGTAAATATTTGATGGTTTATGTTGATGTAAAGTTTTATATTTAAAGTTTTAAAAATATCTAGCTTACCCCTGTGTTTTGTTTTCTTAAACCTGTGATGATCGTGTAATTACACGGGAGCAGATGATGTTGCAGGCAGTAGAGCTCCTCAGTGAGCAGATGGAGAAAAAGAATAGTTTTAATTTGACTCAAATGTTGTGTTTCCGTTTTGAAAACTTTTGATATATAAATTAAACTCCCTGCGAGGAGAGATGTTTCTTTTGAGATACACTGTATGGAATGGATGAATTATATATATATATATATATATATATACCTATGATAATTTTGATATTATTGTTTTACCTTTATTTTATTATATAAAAATGAATAAGATATTTTAGGGGCGTTACACCTATACCCTAAGATTTCGCAATACGAGCCAATAATTCTACCTCGTCAGGTATGAGATTTGTGTAATATCTTTGCTTCCATTGGATAATGGGTATACATGTACCGTCACTCATATCCATTTTCACATTGTACCAAATATTATATAATTTTCTTATAAAAAATAAAATTACACTAGGAAAACATCATATTATCAACAATTCAATGTAAAAAGCACACATTTTATTTTCTTCAATGTCAAATTACATGATTAAACACTTCAAATTAATAGTGAGACATTTTCACATGACACAAAATAAATAACAAATAAAAATAATAAAAATGAGCATAAATGATCAAATGTGTGTTCTAAAAACAATTGAATTCGATAAAAGTGAGGTTTATTTTTCCTATAATGTAATAAATGATTTGAAGGAAATCGAACATAGGAAAAAATGTGTAATTGTGATTATGATGAGAAGGAAAGTACCTTGATGATCTCAGTGAACTTGGTGGATATTGAATGAGTTAAATAATTGAGAGGGAGAATGAAATTTTTGTTAGAGTCCTTTAAATGAAATGAAACAAATGACATAAAAAGAACAATGAAAATAAGATTTTTTAGGTTACCTAATAAATTAATGATGTCTTACTAATTAAGTGGGACATATATGTGGTTGGGACAAATATATACATACTCATTCACATTCCCGAATGCAATCTAAAAATTCTGTTATTACTCATACTCATACAGATTCTCAATCAATATAGGGATTCCTAGTCAAATGACGAAGACAAGTTTATTTGTCATTCCTACCATTTGTCCTAATAATTATTATTTGTATACAACAAATCATCTTTTTACTTTTGAACTAACACTTATTTTCTTAAATGTATACTTATTAAAAGATATGATGTTTACTGTAGAGCACAATTAACATTTCACTAAATCGTTTTTGCACACAAGTGCAACACAAGAGTGGAGGAATCGCAAGATCTAGAAACGTGAATGTAAAACAGGGTATAGTAAAAAGAATCACACAATAAACAAATTTAATGTGGTTCAGTTGAAACTCAATTTACGTCCACGACTACAACCTATTAAAACAATATGATATTACAACACAAAGTTTATCTCAAATCTAACAAGTGAACTCTTAACTCTCACGTTACCTAAATCATTATAGTTCAAGATTCTATATACTAGACAAAATTGTCTAACTAACTTCCAACATAAAAGATGCTCCTTATTAATAAACTGAACACGTGCACAATGAGTTAGTTACAATAATTAAAAGGTGCCAACAAATGAATGGGAAGTTACTGAAGAGGTAGACGACCCAAGAAACAATCATTCAGGTTCTTCACGGTGGAAAATGAACCCATCAGATGATTTGATACCCATCAGACGATGGCTGTCAGATGGCCTGATACCTCTAAATGATCTAGGAACCTTGAGCATAGATTTTTATCTGAACCAAATACTCTTACAAATCTTCACCTTGGTTTCGTACAAAACTTTTGAATGATAAACACTCAAACTTTTAAACCCACTACAGACTTAATCACCTATCAACTGGGTTAAATCCAGACGTTGAAAGAACTTGTTGTTAGACACACTTGTCTTAATTTTCTTTTAGTAAAGAAACTTATTTCTCTTCTTTTTTCTTTTTTTTTTTATGTTTTCTGTAGATTAATATTTGATACAAAAGGAAAATAATAAATCAATCAACGGAGATTGTTGTCACTAAGCATCACCTAAATTTGAGGACAAATCTTTCTCAAGAGGGAGGGAATGATGGAAACCATCCAGCCTAAAAATATTGACTAAGAGGAAATAAGAAGATGAAATCTCGTAGAGGAAGAATATACTTTTGAAGAGTAGAATACTAGGATTTTGTTCCTTCGTCTTAACCTTGTACAAATTGTATAGATGTAGTTTCTCTTGTATTCTTTTTAAGATTTTGTAGATGTATATGTAGGCTATGATGGAGGACCATATGAGAAGATGCACATTGGACCACTTACTAGGGCAGTGGTGAGACGAATGGAAGAAGAAGCAAGACTTTAGAAGGTTTTCCTTTCACAGAGAATCATATATTAGTCTTCTTTTCCATATTTCTTGCCTTGTATATATATGTATAGAGTAGTGTAGGATTTACAACCTTATATTTTTGACTGAGTGAGAGGTTGGCATCGTAGAGGTCGGTATGATGGGACCCATGGAGGGGCCCACAGAATCACACGTGTAAGAATATAAATTAGATTCATGGATACGTCACGCACGAAGGGTTTCCATGTGACGTAAGACTTTGGCGTAGAGGATCAGTCCTTAAAAGGAAAAAAACACATGAAAAGGCACGTGAGTAATTAATTTAAGACAGAAGATTTGGCCTTGCGGCGCTAGGGTTACAGTGTATGTCCTAGTGCCCACGCTTAAGTTAATCACTCCAGGAAAGGAAGGTTGTCACGAGAGTTGCACTCCAAGAATGGAAGGCTGCCGCGAGACATGGAGGGAAATTGTATGATGGAGTCCCAGAAAGGTAACCCTAAATTCGATAGGAGGCAACGCAGGGATGCAAGGATAGGCGCGGCAGGAACCCTAGAAGGGCTATAAAACAGGTAGCAAAGCATTCCCAAAGGTACGTAGCATTTGAGACTAGAACTCTTTGCTATACATTGGTGTTTCTTGCCCTAATCTTGACTTGAGCGTCGGAGTGCAAACGGCCGCTAGGGCGCCCATCTTCCTTTCTTTGCAGGTTCAGCTGTTCTAGCCAAGGGGAAGAGAGAAGGTGCAAGCGATTGTAGAAGTCAACTGACGGGAGAGACAACCGGCAGGAACAGTTTTCCTTTCACAGAGAATCATATATTAGTCTTCTTTTCAATATTTCTTGCCTTGTATATATATGTATAGAGTAGTGTAGGATTTACAACCTTATATTTGGGACTGATTTCTTAAATTAGGAGAATAGAGGGAACATGAGAAGGATATGCACCCTCCCATACCTTGCGACCCTTGGTCTTAGAAGAAGCTTGGGCTCCAAACTAAGAAACTAAGGAACATGGTTGGTTCTTCTAATCCTAGTTTTCCATGCAAGCTAGATTAGAAGCTTGTCATGCAACCAACTCTAACTTGGGGAGTCTCCTTTCGCTATAAATTGGCTTTTCTTCCTTGTAAATATCCATACTTGAATTTGAGTGTTGAATTGTTGTAGAATTGATTCCAACTCTTTCTCTTTCCAAGTCTATCTTCTCTTGCTTCCACTTTCTTAGTGATTTAAGCCTATCGAAGTAGTTTGAGGTTGGCCGAACCTCCTCCAAGCACTAAATTCTTCTTGCACACTGATCCTGCCGCGGACTCGAACGTGGAGGATATGCCTCGTCACTCCTTCGTCTAGCCTTCTGCAACTGCACGTTCCGCAAGAACGCTCCAAGAACCTTCGCCGGAACTCCAAACAATGCCTGCAAAACACATAGACTGCACCTCTAACGGCCGTTGTAGCTCCGACGCTCAAGTCAGGCAACAGGAACACCAAAAACTCTCACTGAATCTCTCTGTGAGACTCGTGTGTGCTCAGATCCACTTTCTCTCTCTGTGTAAACTTTTAATCTGAAAAACTTGTGTAAGAATGTGTAAGACTGTGTGTACCTTACATGAGGTGGAGTACCTTTATACTGGGTCGCGCCTCTCTCTCAGATGGTGACACGTGGAGGCATGCAACTGACATCTAACCGTACACGTGTCACATCTGAAGGGCTTCTGCGCTTTTCTCTGTGCGGCTAAGTTATCCTCTTGCGGAGTAACTTAGCGCGTTTCTTCTCTTTGAGTGAGCCGCATGCTCCCAGGAGAGCGCCAGGTGTGGCTGGTCTGAGCACACTCACCAGGCGCATCCTGCCTACATGGTCTCACCGCACGTCCTCTGAGTGGGTGCATGCTCCCAGGAGAGCACCGGGTGTGGCTGTTCTAAGCACACTCACCAGGCGCATCTTGCCTGCATGGTCTCACTGCACGTCCTCTGAGTGGGCATCATGCGAGGTGCATGCGTAACGCTCTCGCTGGGAACCTGGGTCCCAGCTTAACACGTGTTGGCAAGAACACCGATGACCGATTGCGCTCTGCATGCACTAACGACCGAGCGGTGCCCCATTACTATCCACCGATGACCGTGCGGTGCCTCATGACCTTCCACCGATGATCGTGCGGTGGCTCATTACCTTCCACCGATGACCGTGCGGTGCCTCATGACCTTCCACTAATGATCGTGCGGTGGCTCATTACCTTCCACCGATGACCATGCGGTGCCTCATTACTTTCCACCGATGACCGTGCGGTGCCTCATTACCTTCCACCGATGACCGTGCGGTGCCTCATTACCTTCCGTGCTCTGCTTCCAGGCGCTTATCTAGGCACCGATCTGGGGATGGTGGCCACCGATCACCGTTCTAAGTGGTCTCCTCCCTGATTCACCTGCTATCTCATGCCACATGTCACCCTGTGACTGATCCACGTGGTCATCTGCTGCTGACGTCATCGACTACCGAGGACCGACCGGATCACAAGCCCCCCAGTCTCGAGCTGTGAACTTGTTCTCAGCGAAGAGACTAAGCAGTCGATGGCAAGCTCATTCCTCCTCCTTGAGCTACTCCCCTTGCTACTTCTCCTTCTGTGTAATTTCTTTTTCTGCTACATAACTTGTATAAACCTTTTAGCTGTAAAGGCTCACTGTATTGACTTCAATATGAATGAAATCTTTGCTCCAGCTGCAGGTCTCTTTCCATTTTTAACTCTCTGCATGTGACTAACCGTTAACTGCCTTAGGCTTTAGCGCGATCTCACTGTAACCCTTCAAACTTGGTTTCTGACTTGATCACTACTAACTGTTACCTCAGCATTGTCTTTAATAGCTTTTATGCATAACTTCATGCTGGACGACTGACTTGACGGGCCTAAATCACCATCAACCACCGACTAGCATGTTAGTTCACCACTGATCAGTCATCGTGCTTCAGGCTTTGCTTTACTTCTCTGTTACTCCAGCGCTAAGCACATAGAGGGCCTGAACGCCGAAGATGATGTCTGTGTTTTGGGGAAGAAAAGTGCTTCTCGATGACCCCTCTTGCCTCAGCCTCGCTGTAAGAAGTCGAGGGTGAGGTCTTGCTTTTCTCACCTTAGCCTCGCTGTACAAAATCGAGGGTGAGGTCTTTCTGCTCTCGCCTCAGCCTCGCTGTACAAAGTCGAGGGTGAGGTTTTTCTCCTCTCGCCTCAGCCTCGCTGTACAAAGTCGAGGTGAGGTCTTTTTCCTCTCGCCTCAGTCTCGCTGTACAAAGTCAAGGTGAGGTCTTTCTCCTCTCGCCTCAGCCTCGCTGTACAAAGTCGAGGTGAGGACTTTTTCCTCTCGCCTCAGCCTCGCTGTACATGTGAGGTCTTTCTCCTCTCGCCTCACCCTCGCTGTACAAAGTCGAGGTGAGGTCTTTTTGCTCTCGCCTCAGCCTCGCTGTACAAAGTCGAGGGTGAGGTCTTTCTGCTCTCGCCTCAGCCTCGCTGTACAAAGTCGAGGTGAGGTCTTTTTTCTCTTGCCTCTGCCTCGCTGTACAAAGTCGAGGGAGAAGACTTTTTTCTCTCGCCTCTACCTCGCTGTACAAAGTCGAGGTGAGGACTTTTTCCTCTCGCCTCAGCCTCGCTGTACAAAGTCGAGGTGAGGTCTTTCTCCTCTCGCCTCAGCCTCGCTGTATAAAGTCGAGGGTGAGGACTTTCTGCTCTCGCCTCAGCCTCGCTGTACAAAGTCGAGGGTGAGGTCTTTCTGCTCTCGCCTCAGCCTCGCTGTACAAAGTCGAGGTGAGGTCTTTTTTCTCTTGCCTCTGCCTCGCTATACAAAGTCGAGGGAGAGCACTTTTTTCTCTTGCCTCAGCCTCGCTGTACAAAGTCGAGGGTGAGGTCTTTCTGCTCTCGCCTCAGCCTCGCTGTACAAAGTCGAGGTGAGGTCTTTTTTCTCTTGCCTCTACCTCGCTGTACAAAGTCGAGGGAGAGGACTTTTTTCTCTTGCCTTAGCCTCACTGTACAAAGTCGAGGGAGAGGACTTTTCTCTCGCCTCTGCCTCGCTGTACAAAGTCGAGGGAGAGGACTTTCTTATCTCGCCTCAGCCTCGCTGTACAAAGTCGAGGTGAGGACTTTTTTCTCCTGCCTCTGCCTCGCTGTACAAAGTCGAGGGAGAGGACTTTTCTCTCGCCTCTGCCTCGCTGTACAAAGTCGAGGGAGAGGACTTTCTCTCGCCTCTGCCTCGCTGTACAAAGTCAAGGGAGAGGACCTTCTTATCTCGCCTCAACCTCGCTGTACAAGGTCGAGGTGAGGACTTTTTTCTCTTAGTGGGTGCATGCTCCCAGGAGAGCACCAGGTGTGGCTGTCTAAGCACACTCACCAGGCGCATCCTGCCTGCATGGTCTCACCGCACGCCCTTTGAGTGAGCAACTCCTCTTCTTCTGGTTTCGAATCATGCGAGGTGCATGTGTAACGCTCTCGCTGGGAGCCTGGATCCCAGCTTAACACGTGTTGGCAAGACCCCGATGACCATGCATCGACCAAGTGCTCTGCTTCTGGAATCATGCGAGGTGCATGCGTAACGCTCTCGCTGGGAGCCTGGGTCCCAGCTTAACACGTGTTGGCAAGACCCCGATGACCATGCACCGACCGAGTGCTCGCGCTCTACATCCAGGCGCTCCTCTAGGCACTGATCTGTGGGTGGTGGCCACTCGGTAACTGACCACCGATCACCCGCACTTGCGCCTGGGGCAAGGAGAATTTTAAACTGGGAAACACTTGCGCCTGGGGCAAGGAGAACTTTAAACTGGGAAACACTTGCACACTTTATGTACTGAAATCTTTTTTATTGGGTGGCCTTGTTAAAAGGTGCCCCCTGATCTGCTCAACTGTTTGCAGTAGATATACTGGGGGTGTGTACAGCGCGAGAACGCATCTACTCTACAACTTAACTGAATTATAAACTTAAGTGTGTAGCGTTCCACATCCTGGGGATAGCTGCTCCATCCAGAGTCTCCAGCCGACAAGCTCCATGCTCCAACGCCTCTACCACTCTGTATGGACCCCTTCCTTTCATAGGCGATGACCGCCCTGGCGATGACCGCCCTGGCGACGCCTGATTCACGAGGAGCTTCCTCCTGAGCTACTTCGGAGCCCCCCAGCGTTGCATCCTCCATCACCTCACGTCCCCATGCACAAGGATTTCGTGTTGCTGATCGCCTGTCTGAGACCCTGAAGCGCGATCACCTTGCGCCTCCGCAGGTAATCGGTCAGGAATCCTGTCTTCACCAACTCAGCAAGTTGATGCCCCAACGCCAGGCAGGTGCGGAGCGTGTGTCCATAAGCCTGATGGAACTCACACCACTCGTCCTTCCTCCCTCCTAGTACCTTGTCAGTTTTCTCTGGTACTCGGAGTCTTGCAGCCACGGCAGGGATGGCGATCAGCTCCGCCAACTCCACCATGAAATCATACCTAGGGGGTGCGTTGTTCTCCCTTGCACGCCCCCTGGTCTGGTCCTTCCTGGGTGCATAGGGAGGAGGCCTTCCCTGCACCTTCTTCCCTTCCTTGGCTTCATAAACCCGCGTCTGCTGCTGCTGCTTCCGCTGACTTCCGCGCAGCTTCGACGGTGCAGCACTGCCTCTCTTCTCAGAGACCTCTGTCTCTGCTACTATGTGCGCCACCGCGCGTCGCCGAATCTTAGCAAAGGTGGCAGGGTGGCTCCTGATGAGTGATTCACTGAAAAGGCCAGGCAATACGCCTTTCTTGAATGCATGCACCAGCATGCTCTCGTCCTTGCTGGGCAACCTCACCACCTGCGCACCGAAACGGTTGAGGAAGTCCTTCAGCGACTCCCCCTGGTACTGGCGCACGTCGAACAGATCATAGGACACCACTGGTGTCGCTCTGTTGACGATGTACTGCTCCGTGAACAGCTTCAAAAATTGATGGAAAGAGGTGATGTGGCCCTCTGGCAGGCTCACGAACCACTCCATAGCTACCCCGCTCAGCGTGCTCATAAACATCTTGCAGTACATAGCATCTGAACCTCCAAACAGCATCATCTGAGTGTGGAAGGTTGTCAGGTGTGCTCCTGGATCTTCCACCCCCGTGAACGACGCCTTCAGTCCCACCAGATTGGGAGGCACCGCTGTGTTCATGATTTCGGGGGAGAAAGGCATAGGAAATGCTCTAGGAGGCAACGGCGGCGTCGACGTCCTATCTTCGACTGTGCGCTCCCTCTGCGCCTGCAACTCCCTACGCAGTTCCTCGTTTATGCGGTTTAACTCCTCATTTCTGCCATGCGATGCAGTCAGCTCTGCATGCATCTTCTCTTGCTCAGCTCTCGATGCCGCGACATTATCCTGGAGCGCGCGCATCATCTCCATGACCTGCGCCATGGTAACAGCTCCTTCTTCCGCAGGTGGTGCAGGTATGGTTTGTCTGGTTCTCCTACTCATCTTCTCAAGAACTTCGACGAACGCTTCAAGAAACTGCAAGAACTTCAAGAAACTTCAAGAACTGCAACGTGGATGGGAACAAGATTCACACGGGCCCCACGGTGGGTGCCAAATGATCCTTCCGCGGACTCGAACGTGGAGGATATGCCTCGTCACTCTTTCGTCTAGCCTTCTGCAACTGCACGTTCTGCAAGAACGCTCCAAGAACCTTCGCCGGAACTCCAAACGATGCCTGCAAAACACACAGACGACGCTTCTAACGGCTGTTGTAGCTCTGACGCTCAAGTCAGGCAACAGGAACACCAAAAACTCTCACTGAATCTCTTTGTGAGACTCGTGTGTGCTCAGATCCACTTTCTCTCTCTGTATAAACTTGTAATCTGAAAAACTTGTGTAAGAATGTGTGTACCTTACATGAGGTGGAGTACCTTTATACTGAGTCGCGCCTCTCTCTCAGATGGTGACACGTGGAGGCATGCAGCTGACATCTAACTGTACACGTGTCACATCTGAAGGGCTTCTGCGCTTTTCTCTGTGCGGCTAAGTTATCCTCTTGCAGAGTAACTTAGCGCGTTTCTTCTCTCTGAGTGAGCCGCATGCTCCCAGGAGAGCGCCAGGTGTGGCTGGTCTGAGCACACTCACCAGGCGCATCCTGCCTACATGGTCTCACCGCACGTCCTCTGAGTGGGTGCATGCTCCCAGGAGAGCACCGGGTGTGGCTGTTCTAAGCACACTCACCAGGCGCATCCTGCCTGCATGGTCTCACCGCACGTCCTCTTAGTGGGCATCATGCGAGGTGCATGCGTAACGCTCTCGCTGGGAACCTGGGTCCCAGCTTAACACGTGTTGGCAAGAACACCGATGACCGATCGCGCTCTGCATGCACTAACGACCGAGCGGTGCCCCATTACTATCCACCGATGACCGTGCGGTGCCTCATGACCTTCCACCGATGATCGTGCGGTGGCTCATTACCTTCCACCGATGACCGTGTGGTGCCTCATGACCTTCCACCGATGATCGTACGGTGCCTCATTACCTTCCACCGATGACCGTGCGATGCCTCATTACTTTCCACCGATGACCGTGCGGTGCCTCATTACCTTCCGCGCTCTGCTTCCAGGCGCTTATCTAGGCACCGATCTGGGGGTGGTGGCCACCGATCACCGTTCTAAGTGGTCTCCTCCCTGATTCACCTGCTATCTCATGCCACGTGTCACCCTGTGACTGGTCCACGTGGTCATCTGCTGCTGACGTCATCGACTACCGAGGACCGACCGGATCACACACATCTCACAGATCCTTTTCACCTTCATTCAATCAACTTTTGCTTCCTTAATTCTCTTTCGAATCTGCATTCCAAAAGTAAAATATGGACAGAGCATAGGAGAACTCCACCAGGTTAGTTTTGGGATTTAACTAAGCCTCAATTTGGACTTGAAAAGTCAACTAAAAAATTTAAGGTGTTGAACAAAGTGCTTTGACGTCTCCAAATTCAAGAGGAATGCTTGAAGGCCTTGTTGATGGTCGTGTGTGTGTGTATAGTAGTCTTTGAATTGTTAATTCACTCTTTAAGATGACCCAAGGTTAATTGAATCTTAATCTTTTTGAAAATATGTGTTTTCTAAAGAGTGTGAAATTTCAACCCGTTGAAATGTTGATTCAACCGTTTGTTTGACACTTAGTGGCTTTTAAAATGAGTTTGAAAAGCTTGGCTTTGTTTTGACTTTGCTGTCAAACTGATTCAACCAATTAATTTGAGAATTCAACCGATTGTTTTTCTGAAAACCTTAACAGAATTTTATTAAGTTGGTTAGATTGATTTTTAATGATCCTAATTGCTTTTGGTTTTTTATTTAACTGTTTTGACCATTTGATTGGAGTATAAAAAGGTTGTTTTACGCTCCTATTCTTTAACTAAGAAAAAGAGTTTATCAAAAATAGTTTTCAAGATTTCAAAGAGCTTTTGGATCATCTCAAGTGTGGAATAGGATTGGGTCTTGTAATTCTCAACTTTAATCTTTGGATTACCCAGGTGTATTCAGTTCCCTTATTTCTTGAACATTGAGTTTCTGTGTATTTTGGTGTGGTGCAGTTTTAGAGAGTTGTTATGAAAAACTGTGTGATTTGCCAAAGAGTGGTGAGTGTTCTTGAGGGGTTCAAGATTATTACTCTTGGTGTGTGATTTGTAATCTAGGTTTTATTACATAGTGAATTCTTAGTGATTAGCTGAGGATTGGATGTAGCTTTTGGTTAAGAGTGAATCAGTATAAACATCTTGTGTGAATCTCTCTATCCCTACACTCATTAAACTATTTTATCTTTAGTTTTCAAATCTGCTAGTATAGCAATCGATTGTTCTGTAAAAATAACAGGTTGATTTTCTGAATCAAACTTAAAAACAGTTTTCTATTTGGCTAAATAGATTTTTAATTGATTAATTCTTCATAGCTTTTCACTATAGCTTCAATAATTGCGAAAATCTTTCAAAAACAATTCAGCCTCCTCTTGTTTAAGGCCTCTAATTCTAACATAGGGAACATAGTCAATTTCTTCCAAGGAGAGATACATTAAGCTTGAAGTCCCGCATCACCTAGAATAGGAAAATGTACTGGACCACAACTCGTAGCACTCAGAGCTCTTCGGTCGGACCTCGACATTTCCCTCAAGCAAGTTAGCTCGACACATGGTCCTACTTGTATGTCATGTAACTGGGCTCCAAGTATGTGTATATATTAACTTTCATCTGCATAATGTAATCCTTCGCGCATGAGATTAATTGCTAAAGTAAAGAAACATAATAGGCTTAGGGGTGTGCTTAGCGTGTCCAAGTCTATGATAAGTAAAGTGTTAACTGCAAGGCCCAAGCCCAATGACACTAGGGCGACCCAAGCTAAGCTGCATACATGGCTCATAATAACATATGAATGGGAGTGTATTAGTGTGAGCGCATTAGTATGTGAATAAATACATGATTATTGTATTGGACAGGCCCTTGCGTCAAGGTTGCAACGCTAGCCTAGTTTGTTTAATGGGCCTGAAACACATAACAAAGCTGCTATATGCTAATGACCAGTGGCACGCGCTTAAAGATAAATGCATATATATGGTTGCTCATGTGTTTGTTATGATTACATGTAGATATGTTTGTTGTTAGATATTTTTTGTTGTTTGGCTGTTAACCCTAAAAAGATAGGGATATGCATGTATAACAGAAAGATAAGCCTGCAGATTCGCACCTAAAGATTATTGGTGTTTGGGTCAGGTGGTTTTCTGTTAGGGATATAAGATAATGTGCTTATTTTCAGTTAATATTTGTTTATTTCAAGTACAGTTGGTGCATGACATGCTATAAAAGGGGTTGAATGTCCCAGGTGAAGGTATGCAATTTTGAATACATTTTTGAATACTGAAACTACTTTTGTTTCTTATTCTTCCTAAAACCCTTATTGACTTGACCATCGAAGTGTGACCGGCTATAAGGACACCCTCTATTTCACAAGAACAACATCCAAACAACCAGGAAAGGCACAGTTTCTAGCAGAGATAGGCGGAGCCAGAACCAGCCATCGGAGTCAACCGGCAAGAACATTTGGCACCCACCATGGGGCCCGATAAAATCAGGTCCCATCCACATCAGTGAACAAGCAATCAAAAGATATAAGAAATACTAGACAAGGAGGTCCCGCAGGATCTGAAGGAGGCGATGCCCCTACAACCCAGCAGCTTATGGAGATCATCGCAACTCTTCAAGAAACAGTGGCGGCAACTAGGGTTGAGCAGGCCCAAAGACAAGACTAATTCAGGGCTGAGTTGGATGCGTTATGAGCAGCTAATGAGGAGTTGCGCAGAGCTAATGATGGAATGCACAGAAATTGGCAACGTGTGGAGCACGCCGTGGGCGACCAGTGCCCACCTGTCCAGAATAGGGCTCGCACAATGCCCTTCTCACAAGAGATCTTAGACGCAACTATGCCAAAGAACATGGCCACACCTAAGATCACCTTTACCGCTACTGAAGATCTAGATGTCCACCTTGCAGCCTTTCAAGCCCAGACGATGATTCTAGGGGGTACAGACGTCGTGCATTGCAAGTTATTCGTGGGTACACTCTCGGGCACGACACTAAAGTGGTTTATTAGCTTACCGAATGGTCTTATAACCACTTTCGACCAATTTTCCACATTGTTCAGGGTGTAGTTCATGGTTAATCAAGTGCCACCCCCTATTCCTTTTGATCTTTTTGGGGTGATTCAAAACTAGAGAGAATCTATGGAGGACTTCTTAAATCGATTCAGAGCATTTCTGGTGCAACTCCACACTTAGGACGAGGCATTGATAGTGCATGTTTTTGTGAAAGGGATAAGGCTGGGCCTTTTAGTGATTCTTTAATAAGAAATCAACCCAGGACGTTTGCAGAGATTAAGCGACGAGCTGTCGCCCACATTGTTGTGGAAGATTTGATGATCACGAAGCTTGGGAGCATGGGTGTGGGGCCAACCAAGGCCCGTGAGAACAGTCGTACCCAGCCCTTGAGGGTACACGAGACCACAACGGAAAGGAAGTCGGGGTGACAAACACCTTATGAGCCTAGAGGGGACCAAGCTAGGCCGAAGTGAAGGGACCCACCTCCCCGACCTAGGTTTAAAGTGTCCTACAGGGAATTGCTTACCATCCCAACCTTCATAGAGAAATTGAAGTCCCCGCCAAAGTCTAACAAGGTTTTGGGGCCAAGCAAGAGCACTTGGTGTGAGTTTCACAGGGCTTATGGGCACGACGTGGAGAATTGTATAATTCTGTGCTATCAGTTGTCATACCTGTTGAAGGAGGGCCTCATGCAGGACTATGTGCAGGAGGACCAGGAGGGGTCGAAGGGAGAGGCGACGGTGGAAGAGCAAAGGCATGAGGTGTCCATCCAGGACAAAATCAATACTATCTCTGGAAGGTTCTCTGGAGGAGGTTGTACTGCATCTCAACGAAAAAGGTATGTAAGGGAGGTAATGATGGTAGACGCACCACAGGAGTTCGATGAACCAGCTGAACCTGACCTCTGCTTCATCCGAGTAGACTTGAGGGATGTTGTCCCACATGACAATGATCCTGTAGTGATATTAGTGGTCACCGCAGGAAGAAGAGTGTATTGGGTTCTTGTTGACTAGGGAAGCTCGACTGACGTGCTGTTTTGGTTGATGTTCAACAAATTGCAATTGTCACCAGATCAGCTGAGGCCCTATGATGGCTGTTTGTATGATTTTGTAGGGGACCAAGTAGAGGTGAAGGGGCACATGGAATTGAGGATGACCTTCTCAGATGGCATCTTATCTTGGACTATTAGTATCAAGTACTTGGTCGTGAACGCTCCTTCTGCTTATAACATTTTTTTGGGAAGACCTACCATAAATAGGTTAGGGACGGTGGCCTCATCAAGGCACATGAAGGTGAAGTTGCCCTCTCAAGAAGGGGGGTAATTGTTATTAAGTTCGACCAGAAGGCAACAAGAAAATGCTATGAGAATAACTTAAAGACAAAATGAGGAGTATGCATGATTACCACTACACCAACGGAAGTTGGAGACACTCCACGAGTGGATATCACCACTGATAGGCGACCTGAGCCGGCTGGCGAGGTTTAGGAAAGGGAGATTGGGGGTAAGAAATTTAAGCTTGGCAAGTCTCTGAACCAAGAATTGCAGAATAAGATTGCCGAGGTGATAGCACGACATCTGGATGCCTTTGCATGGTCCGCATCAGATATGTCAAGAATTGACCCGGACTTTCTATGTCACCGACTCACGATGGACCTGAAGGTCAGGCCAGTCATTCAAAAAAGGAGAAAATTCAATGAAGAGAGGCCTTGTCATTAGGCAAGAAACATAGAAGCTGCTAGATGCTGGTCATATCAGGGATATCCAATACCCTGAGTGGTTGGCAAACGTGGTATTGGTCAAGAAGGCTAGTGGAAAGTGGAGGATGTGTGTGGACTTTACAGATCTCAACAAAGCCTGCCCAAAAGATTCATATCCACTACCCAACATTGACACTTTGGTAGAATGTGCATCTGGATGCCCACTTCTTAGTTTTTTGGATACGTTCTCAGGGTACAATCAGATTTGCATGCACCCTCGAGATGAAAGTAAGACTGCTTTCATGACAGAGCTCGCCATCTATTGCTATAAGGTGATGCCATTTGGGTTGAAGAATGCTGGAGCGACATACCAGAGATTGATGGACAGGATTCTCGCTCCCATGATAGGGAAAAATGTGCAGGCATATGTAGACGACATGGTCGTCACCTTGACAGAGCAGGAACAACATGTGGCGGATTTGAAAGAGCTATTTGTTACGATAGCCAGGTATAATCTAAAATTGAACCCTGAGAAATGTGTGTTTAGGGTAGAAGCATAAAAGTTCTTGGGGTTCCTCCTCATATAAAGGGAGATAAAAGCAAATTCGAGAAGTGTGCGGCGATCATTGCCATGAGGAGTCCCGCCACCGTGAAGAAAGTGCAGCAATCAACAGGAAGGATGGTCGCCCTCTCTCGCTTCCTGTCAACCAGGGGAGATTGGGGATACCCTTACTTCCAGTGTTTGAAAATGAATAATCGCTTTGTGTGGACAGCAGAATATGAAGAAGCGTTTGTGAAGCTAAAGGAGTACCTAGCCAGCCTACCAGTTCTTTGCAAGCCACTGTCAGGCACTCCCCTTCGTCTCTACTTTGCAATCACAGATCGAGTTATCAGCTCGGTCCTAGTGCAAGAGCAGGAGCACGCCCAAAGGCCCATATATTTTGTAAGTAAAGTGTTGCAGGGGCTAGAGGTGCGTTATCAAGCCATTGAGAAAGCGACCCCAGCAGTGGTATTTGCAGCTCGGAGACTCTGTAACTATTTCTAGAGTTTCACGGTGATGGTGATGACTGACTTGCCGATTCACAAGATACTACAGAAACCAGACGTGGCTGGCAAAATGGCGCGATGGGAAGTTGATCTTTTTGAGTTTGATGTGCAGTATGAACCTAGAGGTCCTATCAAGGGGCAGGTTTATGCTGATTTTGTGGCAGAACTCTCCATGAGAGCTACCCCATCAGACGGTGGAGACTTTCAGTGGATTCTTTCAGTAGATGGGTCCTCCAACCAACAGGATAGTGGAGCAAGTGTTATCTTGGAAGGGCCGAATGGGTTATTGATTGAGCAGGCCCTGAAATTTTCCTTCAAGGTTAGTAATAATCAGGCTGAGTATGAAGCATTAGTGGCTGGAATGTTGCTTGCCAAGGAGATGGGCACTCAAAGCCTATTGGTCAAGAGTGATTCGTTGTTGGTGACTGGGCAAGTTACGGGAGGATATCAGGCCAAGGACCCCCAAATGGCCTCGTATTTGAAATATGTCATGTTGTTGAAAGAAACTTTTCCCGTGTTTGAGCTGATACATGTTCCAAGAGAGCAAAATGCACGAGTAGATCTGCTGGCAAAGCTCGCCAACTCAGGCAAAGGAGGTCGCTAGAGGTCGGTAATCCAAGAAACCTTGAAGGCACCCAGAACTGTTGTAGATGATCCGGGTGATGAACAGCGGGTGAATCTAGTGGATATTGGGAAAATAAGACATCGATCGCTGACTTAAGAGACTTTGAGGGTGCCTAAGATAAGTGTTTACAAACTTATCTGAAGAAGGACCTCTGGACATCTGCCTTATTGATATAGGTGAGACCTGGATGGCATCCTATAGGCGTTACCTTGTTGATGGTGTGCTTCCAATGGAGCCTACGGAGGCTAAGACTGTAAAGAAGAATGCAAGAAGGTATACTTTGATAGATGGGAAACTGCTCAAGCATGGTTACACCCATCTTACTCTAACCTGTATAAGTGGTGATTAATGTACACGTATTATGGCAGAGCTCCACGAGGGTATCTGTGGGAGCCATATTGGAGGGCGAGCTCTCTCTTTAAAAGCTGTTCGAGCAGGGTATTACTAGCCGACTATGTGGGAGGATTGTATGAAGTATGTGCAACGGTGCATTCAGTGCCAGAAACATGCAGACTGACATCATGCACCCCTAGAGGAATTACGATCGATCAATAACCCGTGGCCCTTTCATACATGGGGCATTGACATTCTGGGACCCTTCCCATTGGCCATTCGACAAATGAAGTATTTGGTAGTGGCTATTGAGTACTTCACCAAGTGGATAGAAGCTGAACTCGTAGCACAAATCATCGCTCATAAATTTAAGCACTTTGTATGGAAGAATATCGTTTGTCATTTCGGAATTCCAAAGGGTTTAGTGTCTGATAATGGTATCCAGTTTGCAAGCCAGTAGCTCAGAAAGTTGTGCATGGAGCTCGGCATTAAGCAGGTATTTGCATTCGTAGAACACCTCCAAACCATTGGGCAGGTCAAGTCTGCCAACAGGGTTTTGCTCAGGGGTTTGAAAAGGAGACTAGAAAAGGCAAAGGGGAGTTGGGCAGAAAAGGTTCTGTGAATTTTATGGGCCTACCACACCATTCCTTAATCCACTACGAAGGAGACGCCCTTTAGTCTGGTATATGGATCTGATGCCATGATCCTAGTAGAGATACAAGAGAGCTCGCCGCGGTTCCAAAACTTCGTGGCAGAGGAGTCTAATGAAGGGAGAAAGATGAATCTTGACCTACTTGATGAAGTGCGAGAGCAAGCATGCGTTAAAGCCAAAGTTTTGAAAAGAAAGGTGAAGCAGAAGCAGAAGTCCAAATTAAGACCTTGTCAATTCCAGGTCGCTGACCTGGTAATGCGAAGGGCTCACTCGTATCAATTGGAGAACAAGTTGTCTCCCAAATGGATTGGCCCAATCCGTGTGGTCGAGGCACTCGAAAGCGGAGCTTATAGGCTCGAGACGTTGGAGGGTGGAGCTATTCCTCGAACATGGAATGGGGCCAACTTTAAATTTTATTTCAGTTAATGTGTAATGTCAATCATAAACAATTAAGGGGACACTCTTTTTCCATCACAAGGGTTTTTAACAAGGTCACCCAATGAAAAAGTATTTGAAAAGAAGGTGATATGCCATTATACTGTTACCATTAAGCATTTGGGACCTCAGGGTTGTGAGCATAGGCACCCCCAAATCGCTACTCGCCAGAGTCTGGTTCGAGCCCTACCATTAAGCATTTTTGGGGCCTTAGGGTTCTAAGCATAGGCACCCTCAAATCGTTGCTCGCTAGAGTCTGGTTTGAGCCCTAACATTAAGCATTTAGGGCCTCAGGGTTCTGAGCATAGGCACCCCTAAATCACTGCTCGCTAGAGTTTGGTTCGAACCCTACCATTAAGCATTTGGGGCCTCAGGGGTCTGAGCATAGACACCCCCAAATCACTGCTCGCTAGAGTCTGGTTAGAGCCCTGTCATTGAGCATTTGGGGCCTTAGGGTTCTGAGTATAGGCACCCCCAAAACGCCTGTGGCCATAAAGTAGGAGTTATCTTATGATTGGCTCTATTGAGAGCACCATCCTTGTTATGTTTAATTGACACATCAGTTACTTGAAATGCATTGTGAATTGCTTTGTTTGTTTGGAGTCGTTATTAATGGATTGCATTGTGAAATTCATACTATTTTTTTTTAAAGTAGTTGACAATGTTGCTCATTGATTGGTTAAGTTATACATGTATTAACTCTAAACTAACAAAGGCAGAATAAGTGCCATACATATATACATCAAATAGTACATTGTTCAACCAAACACAGAAGGTAAATAAGTACAAGGGATTTACGATTGCTCCTCATCTTCATACGCCAAGTGTCCGTCCACCATGACTTTCCCTGGACCGAGTTGGGAGAAGTCAGTGTCAGGGTAGACATTTGCGGCTTGGGCAATAGTGTCCTCGAAGCCAGCGGCGTATGAATTGGCAACATCGTTTGTGAGCTCCTCCTTGGTTTTGGCCATCAACTCATCCTTCTGTGCTAGCTCTGCTTCTTGTTTGGTCAACAGTTTGGCCATTTCTTCCTTCAACGCCTCCACCTTAGTACGAAGATCATTGTTTCTTGCATAGAGACTCAAGGTCTCTTGGGATTTGCTAAAGAGGAGCATTTTGGTCTCTTGGTGGCTCTTTCTCAACTCCTCCACTTTCAGAGTAAGACCCCTTACCTGTTGGGCAAGTCCTTTAGACTTAGAAGCTTCACCTTGGGCAGCGTCTCTTAGCTTGGTAAGGAATAGGCAGCTCGTGGCCAGCGCTTGCCCCAGTTATCTGGTGGCTTGCTCCAGCATCTGGTTCTCCTCCAAGGGATCCAGTTACTCTTTAGTCTTAGGAGGAAGCAGGGCATTCTGTATTGTGAGAATGGGATCTACGGAAGGATCCCACAGTCCCTCATCCTCAGTGTCTTCCTCCCTGGTCTCTTGGGCTATGACATCCATGGAGGATGAGGGGTGCGAGTTTGGAGAATGGGAAGTTGAAGGAGCTCACCCATCTGAATTTGAGTGCGAGGAGGACGCTACATCATTTCGTTTTCTCTTGAAAATGTGCTCAGAGTATGTTTCTTCATCCCCCGAGGTCGCCACTTCAATTATAGCCTTTCGTTTGCGATCCTCGGCAGGAGTGGCCTCCGCAACAGCCTTTTTCTGCCTAACCAGGACAACTAGGTTCTTCATTTTTTGTGCATCCAACATGTTATGTGCATAACAGGCCAAGACAAATTCAGCAATTACACTAGCAATACAGAAACAACAATACCTAAGCACAACAAGAAATAGGGAGATACCAATATAAGCCTTGAGTCTTACTGGGGAAAACTCCTCTCATATCAGGATGGCAGTATGAAAAACCACCTTGAGGTTGGAGAGATGGATGCAAACCTCATGTTCTGGTGGGGGCAGGCCGTCCAGGTGTTTGAAGCTCTGAAAAATAGATTTTTGGGTCCAGTATAGGGGAAACCCATCCAGAAAGGTTGGGTCCCTCTTGTCACTCCAAATTTTGAAGAATTTCTTTTTAAAACCCTTATAGGATTGCTGGAAAAGGGATAACAAGGATCTCCCAGCAACCCCATTGAAGGACACCCAGAGTTGACGGCCCAAACGCTTGGCCTTAAAGAAATATAAAAAGACATCCACTGAGGGCAGGGGCAAAGTGGGTACAGAGTATGGTGAAGGCCTGTGTAAATGCCCAACTATTTAGGTGTAGTTGGGCAGGAGCGACATTGACTTCGGTAAGTAAGGCTCTCTCGAAGGGTAATAGGGGTAGGTGAAGAAGGACTTTCTGGAAAAGGGTGGAATAAAAGAAGCAAAAGGGGCCTTCAAGGTCTGTGGACTCATCGCTACACACAGGTTCACCCTCCCCACAGGATACTACGCAGACAAACTTATCTTGTTCTCTACCGAACATGGTTCTTTTGGGATCTTTTTTGTACTCATTTTTTCTATAGTCTACTATTTTCTTCTTAGAAGTAAACTCTAAGTTTCAGTTAAGAGGTTCACAGGGGCCCAAGAATATTTCGATTGATAATCCATCTAAAATCGAAGCAAGAAAACAAACAGGAAACATAGATACATTCAGATTCAAAAAATACATGCATTCGGAAAAGAGAACAACAAGCATGAACAGTAATATCAATATCACAAAGTATGAACAAACCCAGCGCAGTAAGAAAGAGCAGAGCGAAAGCAATAAAAACACATTACGGGGGTAGGGCAAGGTAAAGTTAGTACCTTTGTGATGATCAAAAAGGTTTCAGGGACGAGATTGTGTGGACGAGGACGAGGACGCAAAAAGCTTGAAGAAAAATGCAAAAATTGCTAAGAGCGTAATGAAACAATGGAGAAGTTTGAGTTTCTGGAGACCTATTGTAGTAAGGGAGCATAAGCGACAATGCTTTGTGACCGTTGATGAAAGCCACGTGGAAGCACGCGATGAAGTGTGGTGAGACGTCAACTCAGGATACTGTGCACGTAGCGCTATTCATTTGCCACATAGGTTGATTCGGGTGAGCAAATAGCCTCTTCATTGAAGCAAGTTCAACTTGAGCTTGGGGGGCTTGTGTACCGGACCAGAACTCGTAGCACTCAGAGCTCTCCGGTCGGACCTTGGCATTTTCCTCAAGTAGGTCAGCTCAGCACATGGTCCTACTTGTATGTCATGTAACTAGGCTTCAGGCATGTGTATATATTAACTTTCATATGCATAATGTAATCCTTTCCGCATGAGATTAATTGCTAAAGTAAAGAAACATAATAGGCTTAGGGGTGTGCTTAGCGTGTCCAGGTCTATGATAAGTAAAGTGTTAACTGCAGGGCCTAGGCCCAATAACGCTAGGGCTACCCAAGCTAAGCTGCATGCATGACATGTAATAACATATGAATGGGAGTGTATTAGTGTGAGTGCATTAGTATGAATACATGATTATTGTATTGGGCAGGCCCTTGCGTCAAGGTTGCAGCGCTAGCCTAGTTTGTTTAATGGGCCTGAAACACATAACGGAGTTGTTATATGCTAATGACCAGTGGCACGCGCTTAAAGATAAATGAATATATATGGTTGCTCATGTATTTGTTACGATTACGTATAGATATGTTTGTTGTTAGATATGTTTGTTGTTAGATATTTTTTGTTGTTTGGTTGTTAACCCTAAAAGGATAGGGATATGCATGTATAACAGAAAGATAAGCCTGCAGATTCGCACCTGAAGATTATTGGTGCCTGAGTCAGGTGGTTTTCTGTTAAGGATATAAGATAATGTGCTTATTTTCAGTTAATATTTGTTTATTTCAAGTACAGTTGGTGCATGACATACTAAAAAAGGGGCTGAATGTCCCAGGTGAAGGTACGCAATTTTGAATATACTTTTGAATACTGAAACTACTTTTGTTTCTTATTCTTCCAAAAGCCCTTACTAACTTGACCGTCGAAGTGTGATCAGTCATAAGGGCGTCCTCTATTTCACAGGAACAACATCCAAACAACTAGGAAAGGCACAGTTTCCAGCGGAGATAGGCGGAGCCTTAACCAGCCATTGAAGTCAACCGACAGCCGAGTCAACCGGCAAGAAGAAGAAAAAACAGTTTAATTTGGGATGCTCATGCACGAAGGGAGTGATGCTTCGAAATTCCTCTTATGTGCAGTTACATTTGTGTGTTTCTAGTCCCACATTCTCTAAATCATAAAGTGCAAAGGGCTTATACATCTATAAATAAAACTCCTTACTCCCTTGTAACACTCACCTTGAATTGAAAATGAATTGAGTTGCAAAATGAATGCATTCTACTTATTCTTTAAGGTCATCAAAATGAAAGTAATATTCTCATAAGCTCGTCACAAGGATCCTTCCTAGGAAGAGGAGCTAAGTTCTAAGTCCTTTCTTGAGACTTGGTAAAGTTTTGAATATTTTTCAAGCCTTTCGCTACCTAAGAAGATGCTTCCATCACCAAGTCAATGGTCGAACTACACAAGATGAGGAAGCATAAAGTCTCACCTTAAGAAATAGCAGAAAATTTAGGCAAAATGTTGCACTATCCTCCATGTTTTCTTGGGTGCACTAAATTTGAAGACTATGTGCATCTGCATTTTCCTTTGTAAAATTAGTCCCACGCCCCTTGTATCATGGAGTGCAAGAGGGCTTATATATAGAGTTTCTTGCCTTTTGTAAAAGACACCTTTAATTGAATAAGAATTGAGTTGCAAAATGAATGCATTCTTCTTGTTCTTTGAGGTCTCCAAAATGGGAGTAATCTTCTCCTAAGCTCTTCACCAAGGATTCTTCCTTGGAAGAGGAGCTAAGTTTCGAGTTCTCTCTTGAGACTTGGAAAATTTTTGAACACTTTTTTAAGCTTGTCGTTGCCTCATAAATATGCTTCCATCATAGGATGCTTGTAAAAACTTGAAATTAGTGGATTGACTTAATCTGGTGATTAAGAAACTAGTGTAACTCTCATATGAAGGTGTACTGATGGAGGACCATCCATAAGTTCTAAGTCACCACACATAAGGCTAAGAACAGAAAAATGTACAACATAAATAAACTATCTTAGTCAGTATAAAATTGTAAAAACAAGTAGAATAGTTTCAGGTCTTGTATTTCTAGACCACTTTCTAGAGTAGAGTTTAAATAAAGCATATACACTCTAGAAACCCTCACTTGACATACAAGCAAGGGTTTCTAGAGCTCAAAGAAGCATGAAACAATACTCAAAGAAGCCTTAAGAGCTCACCATAGGTTAGCTAGACTAACCAAGGTTAAGGTAGCTTAAACCTTGATACAAACCACAACAACCAGCAGATGACAAAGGACACATCAAGCATCTTACAAAAAGATCAGTCATCTCAGTATACAAAGTTAGGCCCCACCAAACCTTGAGAAGGCATCAGCAAAAGAAGAACCAAATATAAACCAGAATATAAGAAGTTCTTCCTTCTTGTCTTTCCACAAGAGAAATTATGTTTGTAAATAATTTAGGCTCACTTTGGGGGTCCAAATAGCAAAATAGGCTAGAGTAGGTTCACATAGCATAAAAGGGAGTGTACTTAGCGAAATGGGTTTACGCCAAGACCACTTTTTCAAGACAAGGCATATAGGTTTAGGAAGGTTGCCCTACCTTCTAAAAGACCTAGCTAAGGGTCGGTTTTGACCATGGTTAACCCCCTTGGTCGTCCCTCCCTTTTTTCCCCTTTTACCCTTCCCCATCTTGCCCACCAAGGCACCCATTCCTATAAATAGGGTCCTCTTGATCTTTGATTGCATATTTTTCGATGGTTGTGAATATTAGAGTCTTGCTAAGCATATGGTAATGTTTGTCTACATGAGTGCCGAGTGTACATACAAACCCTAAACACTTGAGAGTTGGAGAGCGTCTAATGAAATTCTGTCAATTTTGGTTCAACCTTTGATTTCAATTACCTGATTGTATATTAAAATATAGGAATTTCCATTCACATTTTTCTTGATTCCTTGATTTATTGAAATTATATCATGTTTGTCATTATACATTCTTAGAATTTGCTATTTGTATTTACCCTATTTTTATTTTTTTTATTTTCTTAGAATGTTTTGCCCAGGAGTGCAAAAGGATAAGTGTGGGGGTATTTGATGAGCATATATTTATTCACATATAATAACTTTAATTATAGATTATTGGACTATAATAATAAATAAATTCATTGTTTTAATTAATATTCATATAATTGAGTTTATTTGGGCCTTAACTATTATTTTTGTTAATTTTGTGTTTTTAGAGTAAATTATCTGGAGGAAGCATCTACCTCTGTGAATGGGCCAAATATACAAAAGTCCAAGTTGCTTCTTGAACCAAAATAGGAAACAAATTTTAATGAGAAGAAAGAGAAAATAAAATCTACAATATCTTAGAAACAGAATTGGAAGCAAATATTCTGCAAAATATGAGAAATCTGGAAAGTTGGAAAGTTGGAAACTGTTTACAAAATCTAAAGTACAATATTTTCCCAAATATCCTTGGAGCAGAAAAGCCTATAAAAGGACACAAGCATCAAGGAGAAAAGGGAGAGCTTCATAGGGTTTTCTTAATTTCTTTTCTTCTTTGTAATTCTTTTGTTTTGCTTTTGCATGGAAGGCTAAACCTTTTTGGTTGATTCTTTTGTAATTCCCCATTGAGTTCTGAGGTTTTAGTCAATAAAAGTTCTCATTTTTAATTCTCTATAGCAGTTGTTTTAATAGTCTAATCTCCTGGAAAACTGGTTTTTGTGAGAGGTTGTACTTGAACGCATGATTGAGAGTCTTCCTTATCTTAAACTTTGGTTTCTTAGTTAGTTTGCATTGTTCTAATTAATTTCTTGGGCACATGATTCAAGGGAGAGGAGATAAGCATTCCCATAGAGTATACACATGGAACAAAGTGGGTGTTGATTAAACCAGTAGACACATGTTTTACTGGTGAGTTTCAGTTGAATTAGATTGGCACATGTCCAATCTGGTTTAGCTTTGTTGGAGGATTGAGAAAAGATTAATCTTTAAAGAACCGGTGAATAATTCAGTGGTGGAAGAACTTGGGGATCAACCGCTTTTTATTTGTTATTTTAATTTCTTTTATATTTTCTACACAACCATCTCAACCCCCTTTTTATTGTTGTTATTACTAACTTTTGTTAGTTGTAGATAGATTCTAAACACTGATTTACTAACTTTACTATTAGATTTGTTGGGAGGCGACTTGGGGTCATTTGACCACAATTATACTATCATCTCTCTAGTGTTAGAAAAGTCTACGCTAGAATCATATTAATTAGACAACAAAATGACAACTATCAATGGGTAACATCTCAACTGGTGGCTCTTGCTCCAAGTGGCATGGCTTCCTTTCTAAATTCATAAGCTCTCTTCTTCTCTTCCACTTTTTAATTTCCTTTTTGCGTTTCCATTCCCTTCCTCTAACTTTCGTTCATATTTGTCTTTAATTTATTGGTTCTCTTTGTCTTGTTTTTTTATTTTCATCCTTCTTTGCATCATCCACACTGTATATTTGTGTTTTTCTCTTTGCCCTTCTAAAGTTGTAAGGACCTATAAATTAATTGGAATAGAAGTGATAGATTTTAAATAATTTCTGAGTATGTTATTATTTAAAATAAAAAGGACATAAAAATAGAAAATATCATAGTGGTCAGACCTCGGACGTCGCCCACGGTCTGGGATCAGCTGGTAGAGGGCGATCGGTTGACCATTGTACCAACCAAGTAGTCAGGTGCGATGACTTTATCGTGAGGTAATCAAGTGGGCGTGCTTCAAGGGAGGGAGGCACGTGAATCAAGAAGGGTAAGAGAAAGGAAGGTGTAGCTTAGAAGTCGACGTTTGTTGAAGAAGGCGGCGTCCTCCGACTTCCCCCGTATGAAATCAGAGATCGCCTATTTTGCGCATGATCGCCGTGTGCGAAGATTCCACATAATCGCCAATCGCCTATAGTGTACATGATCGCCGAAAGTGCACTTAGCATGTGGTCAAGATGCTGGATCAACCATAGTGGGTTCCAAAAACCACGCGTATCGAGGTGTGGGTTGAGCCTTAGATACGCTGGGCATGCGAAGCTCTATGCTTGAGCATGAGAAATCGTCCTTAGTGTTGCATGCATGGGCGCACAAGGAGTAGTGCTGATCTATTCTTGGAAATGTGAAGCTACCGACGTCACCAAGCCATGTGGAGGTGATACCTTGGACGTAACATAATGGGAGGATGAACCTTCAGCAAGGTGTGACGATGTGACATCGGTGACCAGAGTAAGGCGATGTGTTCTCGTCACACACAAGGGTGATAAGAGATCGCCAACAGGATGAGAGGAACATCGGTCATCAACCAGGATGGGAGACACATCGGTGGTCTGCCAGGGTGAGACATCGGTGGTCTGCCAGGGTGAGACATCGGTGGTCTGCCAGGGTGAGACATCAGTTGTCTGCCAGGGTGAGACATCGGTTGTCTGCCAGGGTGAGACATCGGTTGTCTGCCAGGGTGAGACATCGGTGGTCTGCCAGGGTGAGACATCGGTGGTCTGCCAGGGTGAGACATCGGTTGTCTGCCAGGGTGAGACATCGGTCGTCTGTCAAGAAGAGGAATCGGTCATTGCCGGTATGAGAGGCATAGTCATCGCGCGAGTAGTCCTCGGTGGAAGGTTATCGCGCGATGTCGTGTTTCACACAGATAAGGTGGGACCCAGGCTCCCAGCATGAACGTTCTGCATGCACGACACGTAGACAGAAAGGGTGTTTCAGAATAGTTAGCATCAGAGAGTTGGTATGCGCAGAAACCCACGTGGTCATACTGTTCAAGGAAGTGTGCACGCCAGGTTGCTCAGAGAGTGGGTAATGGCAGTGAAGGCTAAAGAGTCGTTCGACCTTAAGAGCTGAGGGAATCAGCTCATTTAGTTCCCCTTTCTCCTTTCTCCTCCACTCGAAGACGCAGCTATCCTCACGTACCAGTGCTACGATCGGCGACTGCCTTTGTCCTTCTGGGAAGTCTCTGCAAGTTCTCCCGTCAGGACGCTAGAATAGAGTAAGTCGCTTTACTCTGTTTTTCGAGTCGAATCTGAGCTTGAGAGGGTTGCCTCTGCATAGGCGTTGCCGGCGACTCCCTTAGCTCCAGAAATCGTCTCTGTTAGCGTAGAAAATGAGTAGTATAGTCAGTTTTGTGATAAAGGCTCTATGGTGCAGGTTAAGGCATCTTTAAGCTTCGGTGGGTTTTGGAGCTCTTAGTGAGATTTTACGCAAGTCCAGGTAAGGGAAGCTAGCATTTTCGTTTATAAAAACTTTAGGCGAGTAGGTTCTGAAGTGAGGGCGACGTGGTCGCCGGTTTCATATTCTATTTCACGATGCTCTGTTTTTATGTGTGGGGCGACGTGATCGCCGGTTTTAATGTTGATTTAACTCCCCTGTTTTAGTGTTGTTTGAAACTGTTTGAGATTGAAATGTGAAATGCATGTGATATTCGAAAATCTGAACCTTGGAATGATTGTTTCTGTGATTGGGATTGTTTAAGAAAAGATTCAAAATATTATATGATGGATTTGTGCTTTTACGTGTTGTATGATGCATTGAATGTTGTGAATGTGGGATCAAGGCATAGTATTTTCAGGAAAGAAAATACCGTGTAAGATCGTGTGTAATGTGCATTGACTAGGGACTTGTCTAGAAGGAGATATCTTGACTCTGCTGATATAATGGAATCACATAGATGAAGTTATTCAGTTGTTGAGAGTCGAAGGAGGTTCATATGTATGGGTAAGTTGTTTGAAAGATAACTGACTTGACCTGTTATATGAATTAACCCTGTCATACCGGGAGAGTGATGATATTGAGATTATGTATGCGCATGGCTGTGTGGATTTCACAGCGACCCTGTGTGGATTTCACAGTGGTGTGGTATGACAGGTGCAGATCTCTGAGTCTGAGTCAACGCACGAGTCTTCCGGAAGTAGAGTCATGTGTCTATATGTTATGAGTCAGTGGAAAGTCTGACGTGTGAACCATGAGTATTGAATGTATTGAATAGACACTTAACGAGTTTGTGGAGTATGGGGATATTGATGGCTGAAATTGTTATAGATTACGAATGGTGTGAAGATTTATGCTTTCTTTTGATATAAAGTTTCATATTTAAAGTTTTAAAAATATCTAGCTTACCCTTTTGTTTTGTATCGTGGTTGTTTTCTTAAACCTGTGGTGATCGTGTATATTTGCACGGGAGCAGATGAGGTTGCAGGTAGTAGAGCTCCTCAGTGAGCATTTTCTGGAGGAGGAGATCGTCGGTTTTGAATGCTGTTGTTTTGTTTTATTTTTTTTGAAAACTCCAGTATGGATATGTATTAAAATTTCCTCAAAAAGGGATATTATTTTGAGGCACATTTGTATTAATGGATGAATTATATTATGTATATATATCTATGTTAAATTTTGATATTATTGTTTCACCTTTATTTTATTATATAAAAATGAACAATATTTTGAGGGGCGTTACAGAAGTGAACTTTCACACTTACTTAACCACATGGTTAAGTTCATGTCCAGTGGGAATCTTCTTAGGGTTCTCACCTTAAATTATTAAATTCAAAAATCCTAACAAAAGTGAAACCTTTAAAATGTGCAATCTAAAATCAACTCACATCATGTGGTAATCAGAGCATGGTTCTAATTGAGCTTATATTGCTGAGTTGATATTCTGCCTTTAAATTTCTGCACATTTTAAATTCTTGCTTTTATATTCAAGCAATTTCAATTCTGCCTTTAAATTCCTGTCATTTACAATTTCCATCTTTTTATTCATTAAGCACTTTAAATTTCGCTTTTTGAATTTCGTTTTGTGTTAAATTTTTTTCTAACCAACTTTGCTTGCGTCTGATGTTCTTAGCGTTCTAGGAGTCTTTCATATATTTTGCTTATTTTCATTTTACTTGTGAAGAACTAAACCCAAATTAGAAGTTGTTTGAGTAACGGTTGATTTAATTCCAAACATCGAATACATGCGTTCATATGAATTGAATCCCAACTATCTTTTGCAAAAATTGAAAAGTGAATTCCAACTGCATGAAAAAAAATCATCTGAAAATTTGAATCCAACAAATCAGGACAAAAAAAAAAAGAAAAGAGAAACAAAACAAATTTTTGAGTGCATTCACTTTCCAAGTTTCAATTACTAAAAGGGGTTCTAATTATATGACAAATTGTTTTCATAATTGTGGAGTTTAATCCCACTTGCTTTCTCAATTTCTAAGAACTTTCAACTCTTCATAATTAAAGTTTAAGTAAGTTTCTTTGCGTTTTTTTTTGTGCTTTTCTTGTTTGTCTTGTTCAAAGTTTTGTCTTCATCTCAATTCCATTTTGGTTTAGCTTTCTTTGCTTTAGGCTTTTCTTGCTTGTATTTCCTTTTTTTTCTTAAGTTTTGTTAAGGTTTCTTTGGTGAGCAAGTGTAAGAGCTTTGTCATCTTTCAATTGAGGTGTTGCTACAAGTGTAGACCTTTAGAGTGCATATCTTTCTTTAGGGTTTTAATTGTTATTTTAACTAACCGTTTGCTTTCTTTGTGCAATACTCATGGCTCATTTCTCTTCTGGGGAGTCTTCAAAGCCTCAATCTCCTTAGAAAGCACGTCTTATGGGGGAACTGGCCGAAGCCCAAAGAAGTTTGGCCTAAAAAGAAGAGGAGCTAAGACAACTTGTAGAGAGAATACATATGTTAGAAGCCAACCAAGAAAGCATGGCCCGAGAAAAGAGGGGAGCCTAGGCGCCATACAAGACATCACATGCACTACGGGAGTGATGAAGACGAAGACTAAGATTGGAGAGTGCACAATTTTGAAGAAAGGCGCTATCAACACCAAGAACAACCAAAAAATTCTTTTCATTTTGTAAAGTTACCTAGTTTTAGTGGGGAAAATGACCCTAATTTGTATTTAGAATGGGAAGCTAAAGTAGAATAACTCTTTGATGTGTATGAGGTTGAAGCGGACCAAAAAGTTAGGTTAGCTTCCCTAGAATTTTTAGACAATGCCATTCAATGATGGCATCAAACTATAATGGACATTGGGCTAAACAAGAGGCTAGTCGTGGTCTCTTGGAGTGATTTAAAGTTATGCATGTGTGCACGATTTGTTCCTCCTCATTATAGGAAGGAACTCTTGTTGAAGCTCCAACGGCTTCAACAAAGACCTAGGACGGTAGATGAATACTTTAAAGACTTAGAAACAACTTTGACTCAAATTAACATGCATGATAGTGAAGAGTCAAAGATAACGAGGTTTGTGAGTGGTTTGAGGAGAGAAATTCAAGATATTGTAGAATTATATGAGTATTCTTCTTTAGAGAAAGTGGTTCACCTAGCCATTAAGGTGGAATCACAACTTCTGAAAATAACTTTAAACAATACTCATAAAGGTGGCTTTTACAAATCTTCATGGAAGGATAAAAACAAAATTTCTACAAAAACTTCTCCTTCCAATTTTTCAAACAAAACCACTTCTCACCAAAAAGTTTCTAAAGACAACCCTTCTACCTCTACCCCTAAGTCACCCACCAAAACCTCTAGTACAAAATGTTTTAAATATTAAGGTTTTGGGCGCATAGCTGCCAACTATCCAACTAAGAGAACCATGATGGTAAATATAGACCAAATAAAAATAGAACAAAGCAAAAATGAAAAAATGATGAAAACAAAATGGGGCTCATCATCTTTCCAAATGTGGTGAAATCCGTAATGTTGATCCGTCCAAAAAGAAACACTGCCAGCTCAAGATGGTACTTTCTTTCCTTCTCTTGTTTATCTATTCATAGTTCTAATTACATGCAACATTTGTTAGAGAAAGTTGGGAATATTTTTTGTACTAGACAGAGTGCTCGGATGCTCGGTGCACGGGCGTGAGTAGGTCAGCTCAGTTGTTGGGCCCAAAGGGTGGGTCGTGAGATCAACCCAGATGTTGGTCAACCCAGAGAAGGTAATTAAGATAAAAGGTAAAGAGATATTTTATTATAATATATATGTTAATATACATAAAGATATATATGTTAGTATACATAAAGCGGTTAGTCAAATATATCTATATTGAAGTTGTTAATATACACATATAAGCTATTAGTTAAATGAGATAAAATATAAGTGAGCACCATGAGTAAAGGTGCATAAGATTCTCTTTTGTTGTTAGCACTGTGAGAGAGGGTGCCTGTAAACAAAATATCTTTTAGCTATGCTTTCAGTTGAGATTATATTCTCGTGAGCGAAAGCTGTTACAAAAGTATTATAAAAGGGGCTTGAGTCCTTAGGTAAAGGGACGTTGTTTCTAAGACTGAAATTGAATACTGATTTTATACTCTATAAGCTCTTATTGACTTGATCATCAAAGTGTGATCAACAGGTAGAGCCCCCTCTATCCCAACGGAGCCATGTTCCAAAGCAACGAAAAGACACAGATTAACAAAAAAGAGACAAGTTATAAGAGAAGCTTTTCACCCAGGTCAACCGCCAAGAACATTTTTCAAAATCCTTCTAAAGGTTTACACCTTATAAGAAGATTTTTACACCCAATTCCCTTTGATCCTACACATTCTCTACAAACATTACATGTAACTAGAACCATTCCATCCAAACTCTGAAAAATTAATGAACATAAGTTTGCTTAACCACTCACATATATAAATCGAATGCAGAAACTAACTATGTTCTTTAGAGGGAGATAAATTCGAGGACGAATTCTTTCCAACCTAGGGGGCATGATACAAACCATAACAACCAGCAGATGACAAAGGACACATCAAGCATTTCACAAAAAGATCAGTCATCTCAGTATACAAAGCTAGGCCCCACCAAACCTCGAGAGAGCATCAGCAGAAGAAGAACCAAATATAAACCAGAATATCAGAAGTTCTTCCTCCTTGTCTTTCCACAAGAGAAATTATGTTTGTAAATAATTTAGGCTCACTTTGGGGGTCCATATAGCAAAATAGGCTAAAGTAGGTTCACATAGCATAAAAGGGAGTGTACTTAGCGAAATAGGCTTGTGCCAAGCCCACTTTTTCAAGACAAGGCATATAGGTTTAGGAAGGTTGCCCTACCTTCTAGAAGACCTAGCCAAGGGGCAGTTTTGACCATGGCCAACCCCCTTGGCCGTCCCTCCCTTGTTTCCCCTTTTACCCTTCCACATCTTGCCCACCAAGGCACCCATTCCTATAAATAGGGTATCTTGCCTTATGTATTGACACCTTGAATTTAAATAGTAAGAAAACTTTGTTTGAGTAATTTGTGAGTCTGAGTACTCTCAGTTTCATCTGGGTCTTATCTTGAGTGAGTAATATCTCAAGTGGCGGCTCTAGTTATCTAGGTCTTATATAGGGTGGGTAACATCTTAAGTGGCAGCTCTTGCACCTCTCATCTTGGAGTTCATCTGCTCCAAGTGGCGTGGCTTCCTTTCTAAATCCATAAGCTCTCTTCATCTCTTCCACTTTTTAATTTCCTTTTTGCACTTCCATTCCCTTCCTCTAACTTTCGTTCATATTTGTCTTTAATTTGTTGGTTCTCTTTGTCTTGTTATTTTATTTTTGCCCCTCTTTGCATCATCCACACCATATATCTGCATTTTTCTCTTTGCCCTTTTGAAGTGAACCTTCACACTTACTTAACCACTTGGTTAAGTTTGTGTCCAGTGGGAATCTTCATTGGGTTCTCACATTAAATTGCTAAATCCAAAAATTCTAACAAAAGTGAAACCTTTTAAATGTGCAAAATACTTAAAAAAGCCTCAACAGCTCACCATAGGTTAGCTAGACTAACTAAGGTTAAGGTATCTTAAACCTTAAGCTACCTTCACCCATGGAGTTACTCATGTTAATGGTTGGTATTCGTGAGGAACCTTGGCTTACAATTACCCTTTTTATAGTGATTTTAATTTTGAAATTAGGGATAAAGTTGAACTCCTCCCTTATAATAATCTTGATGATTTAGTTCAACTTTGTGTTAGAGTGGAGGAACAGATAAAAAGAAAATCATCTTTTAGAAAATCCCTTTCATCTCACTATCCTACAAAAGAATAAAGAAAAGAGAATTATTCATATGAACAAGAAAGACCACATGACAAAGACAGAGATATGGCACAAAATAAACCCAAAGATAGAAATAATTATGTTTCTTCTTCTAAAGAAGTCAAGGCTAAACAAGTTCAATGCTTTAAGTGTCTTGAAAAAGGAATTACTCATCTAAGTGTCCTCAAAAGCAAAGTTTGACTTTAAAAAGAACAAGACACTAAAATTCTTGTGACTTCACCTTCTTCATCTGAGGAAGAAGAAGTCATATATTCTGAGGAAGAGATTCAACCTTGTATAGGAGAACTAGTAGTAGTTCAAAGGCTTCTTCAGAGTTGACCCTAGAAATAGATAAGTTACAACGAGAAAACCTTTTCCACATAAGATGTAAAGTTTTTGTATCACATTTGTTCCTTAATTGTGGATAGTGGTTCTTGTTGCAATTGTTGTAGTTCTAGGTTAGTCCATAAATTATCTCTTAGAACACATCCACACCCTACACCTTACAGGTTAGATTGGATTAATCAACATGATGGTGTGGTTGTCAAACACCAAGAAAATGTGTTAATTAATAGAGGAAATTACCAAGAAAACATTGTATGTGATATTATTCCTATGGAAATTGGACACATTATACTTGGTCGACCTTGACAATTTGATCACAATACTTCTCCTGAAGGTCATTCAAATAAAATCACTTTTCATTTTCAATACCATAAATACACTTTATGTCCTCTTACACCACAAGAGGTACGAGAGGATGCAATAAAACTTAAAACAATAATAGAAAGTGAAAAGAAAAATATTGATAAAAATAAAGAGATAGAAGAAAAAAATTCTAAACCCTTTAAACCTCTTTGCTTACTCACTCCATCTTGGGAAAGTGGTATGTCTTTTATTTATTTCAAAACCTTTCCTTTTAGCACATCTTCTTCAAAAAGAAAACAACACATTTCTTATTTCTTTCAAAGCATTTCCACCAAATATTATTGTTTCTTTTATCTTCTTATTTTGTGTACTATTTTTTTCCAGATGGATCCATGAACTTGGTGGATGCTTATCACAAGTTGTTGCAAATAAGGTGACACCCACAACCGGATCTTAGGTCAGATCCTTTTGAAGGGGGGAACTTGATGGAGGATCATCCACAAGTTCCAAGTCACCATACACAAGGCTAAGAACAAAAGAATGTACAACATAAATAAATTGTCTTAGACTATATAAAATTGTAAAAACAAGTAGAATAGTTTATGATCTTGTATTCCTGGACCATTTTCTAGAGTGGAGTTTAAATAAAACATATGCACTCTAGAAACCCTCACTTGGCATACCAACAAGGGTTTCTAGAGCTCATAGAAGCATGACACAATACTCAAAGAAGCCTTAAGAGCTCACCATATGTTAGCTAGACTAACCCAGGTTAAGGTAGCTTAAGGTTTATGCTACCTTCAGCCGTGGAAGTCTATAAATAGGTTCCTATTCTACATTTGTATTCATATTTGATACAATTGAATGAGTAAACTAAATATTCATATTTCGTTCTCTCCCAAATTCCCTTTTGCTAGAAAGCCTTAAAGGTCTAGTGAACCCTAGAAAGTTGTCTCAACCTCTTTCTAATTCCAGCACCTATTTCACTACTTTTTTCACCAAAACACCTCCAATTCTCGGTGCATAACACTCCAATTTCGCTACCACTCTGTTCTTCATCCATAATCCATCAACTTGGATTGCATCATGTATCAGTATAATTCTTAGTGTTATTCTCTTTTCCTTATCTCTTACAACTCATATATGAATTAAATCCATTGCATAATTATGAAATATTAAGAAACATTAAAATAACATTTCTTGAAGTTGAAGTAGTCTTTCCTTAAAGTATTCATTGATTTAAAGTTAACTCTTTATTCACTTGCAAAAGGTTTCTAAATTCTTTGATAATTCAATTCATACCATGTTGAACTCAACCTATTTTTCTGATAATTAGCTTAAAGAGGTGTTGTGTGATGCTTACTAAACTTAGGGGGGTTTAGTTGATAACTTGGGAATGTTTTTTGTATTTGTGTAAGTTAGATGTGACAATTAAAAAAATACTTGTAAACATTTATATGTCTAGTGGAACCCTTACTCTTTGCATTAGAAAGCTAGATGTAATTGAGATTAGGGGTGAACCGATATAAAATCTAAAGTTTCAATGTCTTTCTTTGATACTTACACAATGCTTCTCTTAACCATTTGTAAAAATGTTTTAGAAAACCATTTGTGAACCTTTTTGTTAGAGCAAAAATACAACTCCTTAAATGTTTTGTTTATGTGCTTAAACATAACAAGCCGAGATCTTGGAAGACATGAAACAACTGTGTCTGACAAATGCTAATAAGATCACAAATGCATATGATTCATTTGACAAATGATAAAGCCAAGTTCCACTCTATCTGATAAGTTAATTAAAGATTATTTAGACAATAAGTACACACCAAGACTTCAAGCTAACACACATAAAGAATATTCCAAAGCTTAAGTATGAAGAAATAGAGAATATCTTCTATGTTTGTCTAGGAAGATCTGTGACAAACAACAACGTTCAAATATCTCTTGGGATATGAGCTAGAGCTGCAATGATCACTAACTCTTCAAACATAACTAGTTTCAATTCAGGCTCAATTGTTATCCTATATGGTGTGCCTTTTTAACCATTGTTTGGTGTAAAGGATTCGCTACCGTGTGGAAGATAAGTACTACCTGCTATCAGAGAGTTTGTGTGAAGTAAAGAAGAGAATTTAGTGCTCCATGTCATGCATTTAATGATTCTCTATATGTAAGAGCACATAAGATGATAGTAGGAGAAGAAAGAAGACAATGAAGTGAGTTCAAAGCTACTCAACGACTAGAAAAGAGAATGCAACAACTACTTTTCACAAGCCTATAAGAAGACATGCTTTGAAGAGAAGAACCATAAAGCGAGTCATATTTTGCAAGTGCTGAAACTTTGTTAAATTATTTAGTACCCTTAAGCTTTGTAAGAACATTATTCGTGTTCATTCCCATACACCAGTAGAGAAAACTTAAACCTTGTATACGTCAAAAGATATTATCCTCTCTAGTAAGCAAAAATAAGTGATTTTGTTGATCACTTAGACTTTGTAATTGTCTTAAGTTAGAAGTGACTAGTATTAAGTAGACTCAGGGTTGAACTCAAGAGTAATTAATGTCAAAAATACTCAGTGTTGAACCAAGAGTAACTTGTGTCAATAATATTTAGTGTTAACCAAGAATTCCTTAATTAAAGAGTACTCATTTTGTATTTTGTATTAGACAACCCCTTTTAAACGTAACATTTTTAACTTTATTAAAATCCCTTTTTCTAAATCTAACTTTCTCTTTCACAAATTAATCGCATGAAAAGTGAAGAATATTTTTTCTAACATCCCACTATTAATAATTTTTTCTACACACAGTGTCAATTGTGAACCAAATTTAAACGTTGTAGAATTATATTCACTCACTAATTTAAAATCTTGCGACCATAAAGTATCCAACATAAGGAGTTTTTGAAAAAAATATAATTTTTTGGTGGTCATATTTTTCCTTTAAATTGTTTCATAAACCAAGAGGGTCTTTTACCATCATAAGATATTCTAACTTTAAAGCTTTATGAAAATGATGAAGAGAAATCATACTTCTGGTCTTATCTTGATTAAAGGTTTTATGTCATTTTTAAATGTCATCACTAAAACCCATTACATCTAAATATATTTAAGCATATACTATTTAAAATAAATAATTATTTTCCACAATATTATAAAGTGCTACATGTTCAAATTTTGCAAAATTTGACATTTTTCTCATATCTAACACAATAAATTAGAATATTAAGTTAATAACAACAACATTATATATGAAACTAATAAAATAAAAGGAATTTAGAGCACAATGTAAAATGATTTTTTTTCTCTTGAAATCTCTTTTTTTAGAATAAAATTTGAGTATTTTCACTAAAAGAAAAATCTTGTTTATAGGTAGGAAAGTTGAAGAGTTACAAGTATTCATGTCATAGGTTACAAACCTTTAAGTCATACAAAGACTAATAAATATACAAAGACTAATGATGTTAAAAGTCAATTTTATACAATCTATATATACTCATTAAAATAATATTTTTGTTCATAGATAACTCTGATTGAAAATGTTTTAAATACTGTTTTTGAGTAATATTTAACTACTATTATCTTAAAATTATTAGCAAGTTGATTCAAAGCAAGGAAAAAACTGATTTACACCAAATTTAAAATATAAAAAAATAAAAATTAATTTTTAAAAGTAAAAAAATTAAACCATCTGTACTATTTTTTAATACGCTTATTTATTTTTATTTAAATCTAAGTGTAGAAGCCAAAATTGGGTGGAAAGGGCGGTGCAAAACTGAAAGTGGACCACCTATACCAAACCCGCATGACGAGGGTCACTCGTGAAAACAGTGAAAGAGAGTACCCAAAACCTCGTTTCATTCTTCCACCTTACACACACAATACAACACCTAAGATCCTTCGTATTAGTCAGATTTCTTCAATTTCTCACCTAACTCCCATACAATCAACAAAACGTGACACGGTGAAAAGATCTTGCTTGGTTTTGCACCCTCTGCCGTTTCACAGTAAGTTAACCCATGCTTGCTTTTTTGTTTTTGTTTTCTTCCAGAAATGTTTTTCTCTTTGAAGAACGCAAACAAGTACTTGTTCAGATCTTTTTAATGCACCTTCTACACTTCGGCAACTACGGTCTCTCTATGGGGAAACCTTTATATATATATATATATATGTATGCATGTATATATATTCTTGTGTGGGAGAGCGAGAGAGAGACACAGAGAGTATTCTTGGTCAAAGTGATTTTTCTTACGGTCTCTTGGGATTTTAGAATTGGGTTAAAGAACATGAGACTGTGGTAGTCTTCTAATTGAGGCAGAGTGTGAGTGTATCTTGGAAGATTACGGCGTATGAGTGTAGTGGGGTTTAGATGCTAAGGTCCATACTTGAGCAAAATGAGTATGGGGTTTGTAGATTTGGTAATTGGTGGTAATACAAGTCTAGAAAGTGAAATAAAATTGAATAGTTTAGTTTTTAGCAGAGCTAAACCAAGGGATTTAATGCTTGAGCTGGGCTTGGTTATTGTATGAGGTTGATGTTTAGGGTTTTGGTAATTTCCTTTTCTAGTTGAATTTTACAATAGATATCGAGAGGGATTGGAATATCCTTAATCCTCCAATTTCCTTTTGTGTTATCTTTGTTTGAATGAAATTATTCTGGGCTAAAAAGTATACATTAAAATCTCTCCTCAGCATCAATTTTTTTTATTCCATTGCTATTCTTCTGGGGTTTATCACCAAGTACAGGACTGCAACAACGAGCTCTCCTTTTTTTACTGTCCAGTAAAAGATTTAAATACATAAATGCTATGGATCAGGTCAAACTTCTTCAACTTTGGAGTTTTATCTTCAAACATCTCATACCATTCTCTAGGAAACATATATTTCCTACAATCCTTTGCATTTTCCATAGAAAAAATTTCTCTAGCATAATGAAAGTGAGTAAGTTGCAAATTAATTTTTTTCCTTTCTGCAACATCTTTAACCAATCTTCTCATGCATATATACAACCCCTCTTTCACCGCAAGATCATTATTTCTAAAATCAGGTTCATAGTGCAAGTAGGGGTTAAGGTAATAGGCATATGCATGCGAAGACTTGTGAAGTTGATTATCCCACCTCAATGATTTTCCAAACATGTTCATAGCTATGAAAATACCACCAATTATGCTATATTAGAAATAATTACAGTGGCATTCAGAGAAGACACATGATGGCCTTAGAAGATGTACGTGATCGTGTGAGAAGATGTGATACAATTGTTGGAGAAGTGTGAGTTGCACACAAAGAGATAACAAACGTAAGAAGGAGATCGCGAGCATGAGAGTCGGTTGCACAACCCAAGAAAAGATCAAAATTAGCCATAGTATTTTGAAATGTTGCATTTCAAATGCAACACGCCACTTTTCTGCCAAATGAGTTGACTTGAACTTAGTCTCACAAGTCTACTCCAAATTAATTGAGTCTGCTCTAAGTTTAATTTGAGTCCACCAAAAAATGAGTTTGCACATGAGTCAACTCGGATCAGATGAGTAAACTCATAAACTCTTTACGAGTTGACCCTAGAGTTTGATAACCATAGTTTCAAATAATAGTATCCTTTTTGTAGGTGCATTGGCTAAAAAAGAATCATAATCTAAGGTGGTTGCAGGAGAAGAAGTGTGTTCTTTTCTTCAAATTTGTAGCATTTAATCATGACTGAGCTGGCAAATACAGGGTTTAGAATTTTAGGCAGAGAAGGAATATAGCAAGGTGTGTGATCTTGTCTAACGCTGACATGAGCCATGACTACCCATTAGTAACTGTTCAACTGGGAAAATGGGTAGTCAAGTCACAGCTTAGATGGCAACATTTATGATGGAATTTGTCCACTGACTAGTTAATTCCTGGTTTTTTAAACCTAAGGCAGGAGTATTGATAGAATAAAAAGCATGTAAGCTGAAACATAAAAAAAATTCCCTAAACTTTCAAAGAGATGAGAAAGAAAATGAAAAACACCATCAAATTTATCAGACTTCTGGTTAGATAACAAACCTAATGATTGTGTGGTTCCTAGGATTTAGAAGCTTAATTTTTATTCTTTCTTTCATTTAATATATCACAAAAACCATGCACTGGCAGTTCATGTAAATCTTTTAGTTGATTGTAAAATGTTCCATGGTCTTTTTGTCACCCCCAAAAGGAAATGGAGTGATGGATGGACTTGGATAAGAGTTAAGATTGGATAAATTATGATGCAATAGTTTTAGCCGTTTAATCTTGCTGTGGCACAATTGTTATATAGTGTTTGTTTGGTTGTACTTATTTTATAGAAATAAATCATTTTTATTTTTTCTTTTCCATCTTCTTGAGAGTTTCCTAAAAAATAAAGTGGTTGTTTTCTCAAAATAATCCCAATACCCAGCCAAACCCATGTCTGTATAATACACATACTCTAGACACATTATATATGAAATTGACTCAATTTCCTTAAAATGTAATTCATTTTACTGTTCCTCACTTTCTCCCTTTGCTTTCTCATTTGCCTTGGTCCTTCAAAGCAACTGTCACTCTGGTCCAGCCTAAAGTAGTTTTCTCAAAAGCCTGGAGATACTTCAGTAATATCTTTTTCTAAACTAAGTAAACATTAAATATGTCCATGCTGAGGCTTATTGTCTATTTTTTTTCTCTGAACTTGTTGGACACACTTTTGGGGGAATTGATAATGCATCTGCTAACTCAAAAACACTGAATTTTATATATTTTGTTCCATGAATATTTGAAATTGTTTATCTTAATGACACAATGGGCAGACTTTTATGGATTTTGTGGTGGTGGATTCGGACAAGGCAAATGAAGCCGAGTGTTGCTGTCTAGAAGAGAGTACAAGTATATATGGAGTTGAAATTCAAGAGCCATATGTGGGCATGGAATTTGATTCTGAAGTAGCTGCTCGGAAATTTTATATTGATTATGCCAGACAGTTAGGATTTGTTGTACGCATAATGCAAAGGCGACGTTCTGGAATTGATGGGAGGACTCTTGCTCGCCGGCTTGGATGTAACAAACAAGGATTCTCACCAAATAACAAGGGAGCATTGGGACCAGAGAAAAAGCCAAGACCTAGTGCCCGTGAAGGTTGCAAGGCAACTATCTTGGTAAAGTTGGAAAAATCTGGAAAATGGGTTGTCACCAGATTTATAAAGGATCACAACCATCCTCTAATTGCTACGACTAATGGGTTTGGCACAGTGGTGAGCTTTCTGCTTGTTTAAATTATGCTGTATTATTCATTGTGCATTAGGTAACAAATTTCATACAATTTTTAAGTTATAGTATTCTTTTTTTGTTTTACCTTTTGGGATATGGTTTGCTGGTGAGTCTGTGAATTGTGCCTGTAAGACCTGTGGTAACTGCTGATAACATTAATTGCTGAATACAGTCATCTTATCTCAATATATTTTGTTTATACCTGTCACAATCTGACACATCAGTATTCACTAGTTTGTAAGACTTTGTTTATTTGGATTTTGCATAAATGGAGTCACAAGTGTTTTGCAGGATTGCTAAATTCTAAAATGAGACGAAAAATAATGACATATATCAGGAGTAATTTTCCTGGTGCCTTTTATTCATAACTACGGCTGATTTTATATTATGTTGGTGGGGATATTTATGAAATTTAATACTGATTGTCAGATTTAGGGAATATTTAGTCAATTTTTTCTTTCTAATGCTTTTATTCCTAATCCTAGACATGATAGTATTAGGAATGAAGACGTTAGAGAAAGAGCAGGTAACATCTATTATAGAAGAAATAGTAGAATGTTGTCTTAAGTGGTTTGGGCATGTGTGAAGAAGACTTTTTTTTTTTGATCAAGACATGTAGAAGCACTGATAAGGAGAGTAGAGCGGATGCTAGATAGCGAGGGTAGTCTTATCACTAGAGGTAGAGGAGACTGTCAAAAACTATAGGTCAAACCATTAAGGATATAGTGGTTACTGATTTGTCTACAAACATGATTTACTGGAGCATTATGCATTATTTGTTGGTTTTAATCAAATATAGACAATTGTATCATGACAGTAGCCTTTCTTCCAAAATCTAATATAGTTTATGCACTTGAAAAGGAGATTATGTTTCAATAACAATTGTTGTTTGATACCAAGTTCTTAAATTAATTATTTAAGATGTCATGTTCAGTTCCTAGGCTTAATTTCAGTAATGGAAATCTTGCCAATTATGTGCTTCCACCCAACAATTTAAGCTTTAAAAGTTCTTGATATGGTCAGCCTCCTTGACCAAGTTATTGGACATTTAGTTTATGTTGCATTGGTTCTTGATTGTTACCAATTGATTACTTGGAAATCTTCATGAGCAATGATGTTGTTGTTCTTGAACTACAGTGCTCTCTTACTTTCCCACCTTCTGTAGTATTATTCTTTTTTCTTCTCCAGATCATATTTTTGAGTATTGTTTCCCCTCCTCTCTAAAAATTCAGTTTGCTGAGTGTAACTTCATTCACCATGAAGTTTTACTGGAATTAGTATTCCATTACTCGGTGATGGATAAATTATAATCTTGGGTGGCTTTAATTGTCTGGACTGAACACTAATACTGCATTCCTATGCTATAAAACACGACAACTTGTAATGGCAACGGTGGTCTGTCATCTATAATATTTATTGGATTTTTCTGCTAGATATTGACAGATAATGAAAAGTTGATGTCTATATCTGCCTGCTTCCTCTTTACATTTTGGTGTTTGTTTTTTAGGTTATTTTTTATTGTTTATTTGGGAAAATAAAAGGTGTCAGGACATGAGCAAGATGATAATAGCAGATCACTTATTAAGGTTTTATTTTGTGAGGCATAAGAAAATGGTAAAAGGGGAAAATGATGCTGATATGACTAATAACTGAATAACTGTTTGTACAGGGGTGGCTAGCTACCTAACAGAATAAGTAGTATGAATGAGGAGAGAGGGAGTTGGGATTTATTGGACATGTACTTGTGATATTGAGGTACTCTTAATATAGCTCCAAAGTGTAATTTTTTCATCTCATTGGCTACGGTTAGCAGTAAAAGATTTGTTTTCAATCCTTTCTTCAGTTCTTACCCTAATCCGAGTTGGTTTGAACCAATGACTACGGACAACCAGCTGTTCTCAGTTGAAGGTAGGCTGCCAGTACCATGTGGGCAAAAAGATAATTTAGAAAGGCCTTGATCCTGTTGTTTTATTGAGTTGAAAGACCTTGTTCTTTGTATGTGTAGTTAATGTTCATATTTATTCTTGGAGTTACATGTGCAAGGAGGCAGAGATTGCTCGTCTATCTAGTGAACATAATAATAATGGAATGTAAATGATCAAACAAGAAAGTTCACAAAGCTAAACTGTTGCTCTCTCCAAATTTCATTATTTAAAATGCGGAGGATTGAATAATTCTATTGCGAAGTAATGAATGGAGTTATAGGTGACATTTGGTGCTTTATTGCAATACATAATATGCTAAGTACATATAATTGTCAAACATCTCCTGTATTTGGGTGAAAAACATATGAACACAACATTTTGTGGCTTTCCTAGTTTTGTTTTGTTAGGTTTGTTTTTTTATTTTATCTTCATTGTTCTATTCCAATGCTACTAAATATTTGGATCAACACCATTTAAAATATATATATATATATATATATATATATATATATATATATTTTTCCTCTGCTTGTAGGGTGATAAAGATAAGAAAATTTCAGAACTTACAATGGAGTTGGAACGCCAAGATCAACTATGTGCTGCATATCGAGAAAAACTGCTCAGCTTTATAAACAATGTTGAGGAGGAGACAGAGGAACTGTCCACAAAAATTCAACTCGTTATTGAGAATGTAAGGAGAGCCGAGTCTGAAATGAAAAAATGTTCACAGAACAGAAATCCTTGGTGCTTAACCTGAGTGTATAATTGACGAGTATAGTAAATAATTTCACTACGTATAGGTCTTCTTTATACATATCCGAATCTGTTCTTTTCGTTCTCAAGAGGACAGGGAAAGACGTTTGGTACCTAGTAGTGCCATACACCTGTTGCGTTATGCAATGATTATTGAGGGAAGGAAACCGTAAGGCACCATAGTGACCAAACTTTTGCACAAGGAATGGAGTACACTAGCTACCTATTTATCATTGCATCCTTTAAAAAGGTTCAAAATTTTCAGACTTTAGTGTAATGACCGTATATTCTATTAGATAATTTCCTTTTAGGCGTCTTAAAATCAAGATTTTCCGTTTTTTTCCAAAATGGTGTAATTCTATTTAATATTTTATGAAATAGATAATTTTTTATTTATTCTGAAATTGGACAAGTCGTGTACGGAGTATAATTTCAGTGGAATTTAATATAATTGAAGCTGTAATCATCAAGTACTGAAGTCGTATTAGGAACTTTACAACAGTTGAAGTTCATTTGGGGTCTTTCTAGCTTTACAAAATAAAGTTATGAATTTCATTACGTCAGGTCAAAACACAAATTATTCTCAACCTTTTTCCGTTTACCATTTTGTTTAAACATTTTAACATGTGACTGAGATTTTGCTGACGCTGCAAATGATTAGTTAATTAATCGTAAGGCTATTTTTCTGAATGATCAAACTAAATTGTAGGGCCTAACATGATAATTGGCTTTACGTCGATGGAGAAACAAGAGTAGATATAGTCCCACTTTCTTCACCCATTACACCTGAAAAACAGCACACTTTTCACGGCCATTCCACCTTTAAACTATATTCGTTAGCGAATTCGCGTTAGGTCATGCGTGGTAAAAGTACTTAAACAGTTTGTTGATGACTGAATAATTACTTGAAAGTTAAATAAATTAGCTTATAACCAAAGATCATTAACATGGTATATTAAATTATAAATGCTTCGCCAAATTATCTATTGAAGTAATATAAATATCAAATGATAAAAATGTTCTTGCGATGTTTTTATATAAATTTAAATTTATTTTATGGATAAAACTATTCTGGAGTAATTAAAATTATAATTATAAAGGAAAGATAAAATTAGATCAGATAAAAATGAATAAATAAATTCTATTTAATTCATTTTTTTCCAAATTAAAAAGTTAAATAGTTTATGAAATGTGCAAAAGTTTAAAATACTACCAAACCCTACAGAAAAAAATTATTAAAAAAATATAAAAAATATAAACTATTAAATAACTATATGACAGATGTTTGTTGCTGTATAATTATTTGATCAGCAGAAAATTAATTATAGTGCTTTTTGAATAAGACAGCAAAAATAAAGGCAACAATTGAATAAGAAAAGAAAAAAAGAGCCAAATGTAAAATTTTAGCTTTTTGAAATAAAAGAGCAAATATAGTCAAATTTAAAATAACAATGAAGATAACCAAGTATGAATGACAAAAAAGTGGTTGGAGATTAATTTCACTAGTTTTTCTAATAATCACAAAATTGATTTTAATTTTTTTTTTTATGAGAAAGTACCTTATTGCCAAAGGAATCTTTGGTTAGTTTTATTAGGTGTAACATTCCGTCAAATCCTTTTCATATTTATATAATGAAATAAAGGTAAAACAATAATATCGAAGTGAATATATATATATATATATATATATATATATATATGTAATGAAATTTCTCCTCACAGGGAGTTTAATACATATCCAGTCAGTTTCCAAAACTTAAACAAAATACAGCAAAATAGAAAACAGGCGATCTCCTAACAGAAACAGAAAACAGACGATCTCCTTCCGGCGACCACTCACTGAGGAGCTCTACTTCCTACAACATCATCTGCTCCCGTGTAAATTATACACGATCATCACAGGTTTAAGAAAACATCCACAAAACAAAAACGCAGGGTAAGCTAGATATTTTAAAGAGAATTTAGATATGAAACTTTAAAATCAAGATAAAACAAATTTAAGACACCCACGTAAAAACCATCAACTTTCTCATTCCCTTCACATGACCATCAAGTAATCACATATTTCACAATTTCCTCAAGAGTCGTTCAATTCACATAATCCATCAAGTGTCTATCAATTTCAATGTTTCTCATTTCTCACATCAGACTTCCACTGACTCATCACACATAGACACTTGACACTACTTCCGGAAGACATGTGCATTGACTAGACTCAGAGATCTGCACCTGTCATACTGCACCACTGTGAAATCACACACATTCACAGGGTCGCTGTGAAATCACACACATTCACAAGCGTATAAATGAATCTCAATATCATCACTATCCTAGCATGACAGGGTTAATCCATACAACGGGTCAAGCTCGTTCTCTTTCAAACAACTCACCCATACATATGAACCTCCTTCGACTCTCAACGCCTGAATAACTTCATCTATATGATTCCATTATATCAGGAGAGTCAGGATATCTCATAATAAACGAATCACCGGTCAATGCACACTCTACACGATCTTACACGGTATTTTCTTTCCTGAAAATACTATGCCTTGATCCCACATTTACCACATTCCATACATCATACCACACATAAAGAACAATTCCATCATAGAATACTTTGAATCTTTTCTTAAACAACCCCACTCACCAAAAACAAGCATACCACCGTTCAGGTTTTCGAATAGCATATACATTTTTCATTTCAATCTCAACAAGTTCAAAGCGACACTAAAACAGGGGAGTTCGAAAACAACATTAAAACCGGCGATCACATCCAAAAATAGGGGATTATGCAATAACAGTTGAAAACCGGCGACCACGTCGCCCCATCTTCAAAATCATCTAACTTAAGGTTTTCGTTGGAAATAAGGCTAGCTTCCCTTACCTGGACTTGCGTAAAATCTCACTACGAGCTCTAACCCACCGAACTTAAGGATACCCGAACTCTGTTTTAGCGTCCTGATCGGAAAACTCGCAGAGAACTTCCCAGGAGTCCAAGGGCAGTCGTCGCTCGTCGTACTGGTGCTTGAGGATGCCTGAATCGCAGCGCGAAGGAGAGAAAAGAGAAGGATGAAGGTAAACTCACTCTGTCACTCTTGAACCACAGCAACGTTCTTTGCCTCTCAGAAGTGAGTTTTTGAATCTAAACCAACTTGTCCACAATTGTCGCTGCCACTACCCACTCTGCAGGAAAGCTTGCGTGCACACTTCCTTGAACAGTATGGCCACGTGTGTCTCTGCGCATACCAACTCTCTGATGCCAACTATTTTGAAACACCCCTTTTTGTCTACGTGTTGCGCATGCAGAACGTTTTCACTGTGAGCCTGGGTCCCACTTTAACACTCTTAGCAGGGAACCGCGCGATGACTATCCTCCACCCACCGATGCCTGATGTGCCTCTCATACCGGCGACGACCGATGCCTCTCATCCCGGCGATGACCTATACGCCTCTCACACCGGCGATGACTTGTGCGCCTCTCATCCCGGCGATGACTTATGCGCCTCTCATCCTGGCGATGACTTGTGCCACATCGCCACGCCTTGCTGAAGGTTCTTCAACCCACTATGTTACATCCAAGTTATCATCTCCACATGGCTTAGTGACGTTGGTAGCTTCACATTTCCAAGAATAGATCAGCACTACTCCTCGTGCACCCACGCGTGCCACACTTAAGGACGATCTCTTATGCTCAAGCATAGAGTTTCGCATGCACAGCGTATCTAAGGCTTAACCCACACCTCGATACGCGTGGTTTTTGGAACCCACTATGGTTGATCCAGTACCTCGACCAAAATGGCAAAGCTTCCCCCTCTCCAGCTCCACACCAAGCACACCAAAGACTTCCACCTTCAACATGGTGTGCTGGTTAACTTTGGGTATCACAGTCCACCCTACTCATGGTGGCAGATATGCTACCTATCTTCTATATAACTCATCTTCTGTAATTAGACCACATACTAATTACTTACTAAGTCTTCTCGAATACTCGGCGATGTGCCCCTTTTTGGCGATCATGTACACTACAGGCGATTGGCGTTCATGTGTAGTCTAGGCGACAGGCGATTATGTACTAACCAGGCGATCTCATAGTCTTCTAAGCTACACTTTCCTTCCTTTTTATTTTAAATAAAAACATACTTAGAATTCATTTAAAATATATTCCTTTTATTCCAATTTAATTTTACAGGTCCTTACATTAGGCAACCAACATTAAGGTTAAAAGATTTATAAGTAACTTGATATAGTTGTAGGATAATTTTTACTTAGATTCTAATTTATAAAAGATTTTTTCAACCACAATTAAAATTATCATGATTTGATTGATCAGGCCAAATAAACATTAAAAACAAAGTATAAATAATTAACCAAAAAACCAAATAATGTTGAAAATGAGAAGATCAATTACAAGAGTTAGGTAGCTACATTAACCTCTAACACAAGAAGTTTAACAACTCATGACTTCACATTGATGCAAAGATTAAAAGAAGACTAACAAGATAAAAGCTTAGAGTAAACAAAATATTTTGATGTGTGTATCTCAATGACCTTGGATTACTACCTTAGGTGTTAGATTGCATGTTGTTTATGTTGTAGGGTGCATCAATTGTTTGTCGTATAGGCTATGTGGGTCAAGTCACAATCGAATTGTGATGATTGAGTTGTTATGTTCTTAAGTAGAAAGAGTTGCGCCTTGACTACTAGTTATAACTTTTTGCCTAGTGGTAAGTGCTCGATCAAACAATTGATATTATTGCTAGGGCCACGAGTTTGATTCACAATGGAGCAATTGTTCATGAGGAGATAGATTGTCGCAAGTTGCACAATTATTCCATGTTGTAGACCAGAGGAGATGAGTCATAATCAAAGAGTTTGACTCCTAATGGGACAATTTTTGAAGGGAAGATTGTTGCAAGGTGCATCAATTGTCCCATGGTGTAGGTAGGTGGACCAAATCACAATCGAATCAAGACACTTTGGTTGTTATGCTCTTTAGTAAAAATAATTGTTCTCTAACTATCAATTATAACTTTTGGCCTAATAGTAAGTGCTCGATCCATTCTTAGAGGCTTTCCTTAGGTAGGCAGTGGCAGCAATGACAATGACAAAGTATTCATGTAACCCTAATTTCCAATAAGTTGGAAAGTCAAACCACATGTTTTTTTTTGCATAAATGACTCAAAGCTCACTTAAATGAACCTCCCTCACTTAGTACTTATGGTAGGCTTGTTCAAGCAAGTAGTAGCTAGCTCATGCGAGTCATTTCTCAAGGGAGTTGTAGCTAGCTCAAATGAACTTTCACTCAAGCAAGTTGTCGCTCAAGTGAGTTATAGCTAGCTCAAGCAAGTTGCTTGTCATCTGAGAATAAATCTTCTCACTAAAAGAAATCAAATCAAACATGAAGTTATGGTAAAAAGATGAATGTGAAATAAAAATCATTAAAAAGACAAAGGAAATGATAAGTACCAAAATATAAGGCAAAAATAAGATCCAAATATATCAATATTTGGAACTATCACAACATTAAACTTCAACTTTTCTTATCCCCAAGAAAAAGAAAACCAAATAAATTCCAATATAGAAAAAATGGACACTTTACAAAGAAATGTAATGTAAGTTGTTGGAATTTAACTCTTTATATCATAAATCCTTAAGAAATAAAATCATCCGAAAAGTAATTTCAACCAAGATCAAGAAAGCATGTTGACTCTCAAGTTCATTTAGTAGTGAATTCATCATTGATTATCTTAAAATTTTCACTCTTTTAATTCTCACTCAGATGTTGAACTTAATCAAATAAGTGTTAATCAAATTCAACAAAATTTTATCAGCAAAACAAACGTCTACTCATGAGATGTTTATCTTCTACCTCTTGAATTAAGTAAACAATAGATTGATTAGAATTAAGGAAACTAACCAAGGACTCCAATTAAAGAAAAGAACTTAATTCTCAATAAGAATTCAAAAACCTTAACAAAAACTAGAATTAAAAAATATAAGACCATTACACAAACTGCTACAGAGAATTTAAGAATAAAATCTTATTGAACGAAAACCTCAAAATTCATTGTGAAATCACAAGAAAATCAACTCAAAGAAGTTTAGTCTTTCATGTAGTGGTAAGATAGAAGAATTACAAAGAAGGAAATAAGAAAATGTCAATGCTTTGTTTTTCAAATGCCATTGTGAAGGTTCTTCACATGTCCTTGAAGCTTATATCTTTTCATAGATTTTTCCGTTCCAAGGATATTAGAAATATATTTTGCCTTAGATATTGTTCACAATTTCATAGTTTCCAACTTTCCAGAAAATATTTTGTTTCTAGTTTAATCACAATTCTATTTCTTCATATTTTCGTAAATGATTTGCATCCAATTATGTTTTTGAGATACTGTAGATTTTATTCTCTATTTCTTTGACTCAAATTTTGTTTCCATTTTGATTCAAAGAAACAACTTGGACTTTTGCTTTAGGCCCATTTGCAACGATAGATGCTTCCTTCAGACTGTTTATCAGACATTTCTATTTGGCCATCTAACAGACCTTCTAATCTAGGAAAATATTAGATCGTTTAGTGTGACTAAAAACATAAGATTAGCATAAATAAGAGTTAAGACCAAAATAAACTCAATTAGATGAATCCTATTTAAAGTAGTGAATTTATACATGATTGTAGTCTAAGACAATTATGATTAAAGAGTGTTAGTAAAGTTATGTTCTTCGCCCATCCCAGAGAAGAAATTTGAAGTTTATTGTGATGCAAGTTTGAGAGGCATAGCAGGTAGGCCAATATTTCTAAGACATGAAGAAACAAAAGGAAGAAGGTAAGGATTCAGAATTTTATCGAGACATTAATGGACTTCTCAAGTTCAAAGATAGAATGTTGATTCCTTGTGTAGAGGAATTGAAGAAATTTATATTGAAAGAGGTGTGCAAGAGCAAGCTAAGTTTCATTTAGGATCCACAAGAATGTGCCATGACCTTTAAAGAATTTTCTGTGGTTCAAGATAAAAAAAGATGTAGCAAAGTTTGTGGTGAAGGGTTTGACCTAATATTAGTGAACTACTAAAAAAACTACAACCTTTTGACATTTATGAGTAAAAGTGGTACCACAGTTCCTTGGATTTCATTTTGTATTTTTGTGAGAACCAAGCATAACTTTGATGTTATATAGGTGATCAAAGATCATTTGGAAAATACTATTAATTTTATCTCAAACAACATAAGGTACAAACTAGATAAGCTTGTGGAGTTTTGCTTTAAGGAAATTGTATGATTGCATAAAGTTCCAGTTAGTATTGAAATTTTGGAAAAGCTTACAAAGAGATCTGGGAACTTGATGCAATCCTCCTTAGCTTCAATGGTTGAAACCGTGAGGATTTGGCAAAATTAAGATGCGAAAGCGTGAGTTGTTGGAGGAGAATGAAGGAAGTGATATGGTGTATGAATTGAAGAGAGGTCTGGACAACTCTTCTAGGTTCAAGAGAGGTTAAACCAACTTTTGAGTTGTTCTAGGTTAGCTTCTTGTAGAAGGAACAACTAAGAGAGAACTATGAACAACTAGAAAGTTGCGCACAAAATTTGGCAAAAATGCATTCAAAGCTCAAAATCATGTACATGAGTGGCCTATTTATACAAGAAGGTAGCTTGCATCCTAAGTTACTTGAAAACCTAACCCTAAGCTAACCCTAGGCATGGAAGAGCAGCTTGAACAACAAGCTAGGGTAAAACCCTACCATGGCATGCAAGTAACTCCTAACCCTTCAAGTTAGGGTTTCCAATGATAGGAAGGAGTCTTCTCTCTCATAAAGTTAGGTGTTATGACCTATACATTGACTCAAATATAAGGGCCCAAAATAAATCCTACACTAATGTGGCCCAAAATACAAGGTCCAAAGATACTTATTCTAATATGACTACACCATTTTGACTTTAGACAACACTGAACTAGGTCACACTTATATAACCATTGTCGAAACATAGAAAAGACAACGTTTTTACAAGTGTGGTTTAAGGACTATCGAAGACCACATTTGTAAAATAGTTGCTTATTTATACCACCTTGTTTTAAGTGTTGCCTTTAAAATGTGTGAGTTAAACAATAAAACTGTTGTCTAAAAGTGGCCACAGACATATATGTGCCCTAAAAGTGGAAAAAGGTAACACTTTTACAAATGTGGCCTAAACGTCAATGCAACACTTAAAAAACCGTTACCTACACATTGACAAAAAATTGTTGCCTATTCTACAAATCTAAGGGAACATGCAAAAAATGTTGCTTATTCTACCATTCTAAGTCATAACAATGGCTTATTGCTCTAGATAGCTTTGTGTGAGGAATTGACTTAGTTTGGGTTTGGAAGTGTGCTTAATTTTCAATGGTAGGGAGCGACCATTGACTATCCATAGGACATGAATGAGACAGAAGGTGATTTCATGTTTCTGAACCCTATTCAACCAGCCATAAGATTCAATGGTCATAGAGCATGAAGTTGAGACTATGGTGAACTATTCCATTTTAATGCAAAGGTAAGTCATAAAAGTGGCTTATTGCTCTAAATAACCTTGCACGAGGAATCAACTTAGTTTGGCCAAAATAAGAATAGGAATTTTGAATAAAACATTGCATTTATAAATAACAATAACAAGAGAGATTCACAATGTTATTCCAATTCCAACATCTGTGTTATACTGTTACTTCCTTGCTTCAGTGATTTGTCTAACACTTAACCTCTCGATCTAAATATCTGTTAGTGTTATTATTATTATTATTATTATTATTATTATTATTATTATTATTATTATTATTGTAGCTATTGTCTATAAATATTATATGCAAATCATCTCCAAATCACGTATCACTTCATTGTAAAAGATAATTATAGTTTTGTGGATACGATAACCTTCAGTTGTACTACAGTTGACTCGGTCCGCTTGTTGAGTAAAATAGTGGAAATTTGATTGAACTGCAATTGATTTAACCTAGCCCACCACCATCTAAGAAGAATAAATGTATCTTAGTTAATTTAGGTTTATAGTGATGTGCTTTATCAGTGAATTAGTTAATCAATATGTTGTTTGTAGTTTTAATCACATGAATCTATAAAATAAAAGGAGATACCCTTTCTTCACTTATGGTGTAAATAATGTAGATTAATATATCAAGTGGTGAATGTTAAAAAACTATGTAACATTATAATGTGACTCATGTGAAATAGATAGATTTTGGGTTCTAGGTCTGAATGTGATTTAATAATATAAAAATGCCTATTGGTTAATCTATGAGGTTATATATACATACATACATATATATATATATATATATATATATATATATATATATATATATATTGTGAAACCTAATGAAAACCTAATCTGATGGAGATTGGAAAACATAAAGGAAACAATGTTCTGTCTCTGAAAGCATATATTAATAAAGTTTAGAGAAATTCAGAATGGATAAATGTTCAACATCTCCCGTTCCAATATAGAAAAAAGACAATTTAGTCTCATGCAATTTCTAAAGAATGATTTATTTGGAATGAAAACAAATGGGTAATTGATACAATCCAAGTAGCCAAGCAGATGACCAAGGACTCAAGAGACAATTCACACCGTGAGCAATCATCTCAGTAATCAAGATAAGGCCCCAACAAATATTAGACGGACCTCACCAAAAGAAGAATTAGGCATAGACCAGAACATCAAATGTTCTTTCCTTTGGTCTTCTTAGAAAAAAACATGTTTGTAAATAAATTAGGCTCACTTTGGGGGTCCAAATAAAAAAATAGGCTAGAGTAGGTTCACATAGCATAAAAGGGAGTGTACTTAGTGAAATGAGCTTGAACCAAGCCCACCTTTTCAAGACAAGGCATCTAGGTTTAGGAAGGTTGACCTACCTTCTAGAAGACCTAGCTAAGGGGAAATTTTGACCATGGTCAACCCCCCTTGGCTGCCCCTCTCTTTTTACCTTTCTACCCTCCCCCATCTTGCCTACCAAGGCACCCGTTCCTATAAATAGGGTGTCTTGCCTCATGTATTCAGACCTTGAATTTGAGTAGTAAAGAAACTCTACAGGAGTGATTTTGTGAGACTTGTGAGATCATGTTGGATCTTTTCTTGGGTGGGTAGTATCTCAAGTGGTGGCTCTAGTTATCTGAGTCTTATCTTGGGTGGGTAATATCTCAAGTGGTGGCTTTTGCATCACTCATCTTGGAGTCCCTTTGCTCCAAGTGGCGTGACTTCCTTTCTTTCCATAAGCTCCCTTCAACTCTTCCTCTTTTATCTTTATTTGCGCCATCCTACATTCCATATATGTCTTCTTCTTCTCTTTAATTGTTCTTTGTTTTGTTCTTATTCTTTATTTGTTCCTTGTCTCTAATTCCGCTGCATCACTTGTCACCTTATAATTGTCTTTTTCTCTTGCCCTTCTGAAGTACACCTTCACACTTACTTAACCACTTGGTTAAGTTCATGTCCAGTGGGAATCTTCTTAGGGTTCTCACCATAATTGCTAATCCAAAAATCATAAACAAAAGAGTAACTTCTAAAATGTGCAATCCTAAAATCAACTCACATCAATAATATCCCTCATGCATTTGTTGTTAGGAGTTTGATGTGTGCTCAAACATAATGGAAATAGGATTCTATCTTTGCAAATGAGGTTGTCTCATTGGCCATCAAGAAAGAGTGTAACAAGAAAAGAATTGCAAGAGATAGATTGAGAAAAGGTGATTGAAGAAATTACTCACACAAGGACTCTCATGGATTAATGTAAGTGTTTATCTCTATTATGAATTAAATGTATGATATGTGAGAATCATATATTGTAAGATCCTTATGATGCACATTATTGTTTATTATTATACGCTTTGATTTTACATGTAGTACTAGAGTATGGTTTCTCAAATTTATGATTCTCCAAGAATGATGTTTTTTCCCAATTTTATGAATAGTAATTTTAAAATTATGAATATTGCAAAGAAAATAATATCATTTGAGGATAAATTTTAAGGTTTAATTTATCCCTTTATTTCTACTACTTTATGAATTGATTTCAAATTAAAATAATGAAATCTCAAGTCTACCGTTGCATCATAAATCATGATTTTTTTTATTTGAATGCAAGAGCAAAATATTACGATAAATAAAAGTAATGATATAAATATATATTTTTATATTTTGTTGATGAATGATATTGTTAATGAAATTAATTGTATGATAGATTTGTAATCACCACAGTGATAAAATTTTTACCTTTTTTTTTAATTCCAAAGTTCATGAATGAGATTATTTATGAAATTATTTTTATGATAGATTTGTAATCACCACAGTGAATACCTTTTTTTTTAATTCCAAAGTTCATGAATGAGATTATTTATGGAATTATTTTTATGATAGATTTGTAATTGGCAAAATGATCAAATATTTATGTTTTATTTAATTCTAAATTAGTGATGAATTTTATTTTAGTTAATATATTATTTTTGGAATTATTTGTATGATAGATTTGTAATCGCCAAAGTGATCAAATACTTATGTTTTATTTAATTCCAAATTAATTATGAATTTTATTTCAATTATCTATAAAATGGATGCTAAATTATTGATTTATAGGTTAATTGAAATTCATTATTATAAGGCATTTGTGGATCACCCAAAGGTTGATTAGTTTTCCTTATAATTAATGGGTATGATTGTTGGTAGAGAGTATGTCTTATTAGTTTTATTTGTATATCTAAAGAAAACAAGTATATCTAGTTAATGCATATGTCCTACCAAATAATGTTAATATTATTAGCATAATTATGTCTTGTGTATTAATGCATCACCCAAAGGAGAACATTGGTATGCATAAAATGTTTGTTTGTTATCTGAATCTGTATTGTATGTTTAGTTTATGATTCAAAGTATTAATGTTAAACATGTGTTAATTGAAGTATTTGTTCCTATGTTTTTACATTCACATATTAAGTATGTTCCAATCTTTAATGGATTGAATTTTCTTATTGTAGTGGACAAGTCCAATTTCACTTAGGTGTGTTGGATCTTGATTTGGCCTTTGAAGTTGAGAAATCTGCTGCTATTACAGATGCTAATAGCAATGAAGAGAAAACTCATAGGGCTTGGGAAAGGTCAAACAGACTTAGTTTGATGTTTATGTGAATGAGCATAACAAGTAATATTAAGTCTGCTCTTCCCAAAACTGAAAGTACAAAAGGAATTTATAAGATTTGTGGAAGAGCGTTTCAAAACTACTGATAAGTCTCTTGTTGATACATTAATGAGTAACTTAACTACAATGAAATTTGATGGTTCTTGTACTATGCATGAGCATGTCATTGAGATGACAAATATTGCAACAAGTCTTAAGTATCTTGGGATGACAGTGGATAAATTTTTCTTGTGCAGTTCATCTTGGACTCATTACTGTATGCGTATGGTCCTTTTCAAATTAACTATAATATCATAAAAGAAAAATGGAATGTGGATTAATTGCATAGTATGTTAGTTTAGGAAGAGACTAGACTTAAGAATCAAGGAAGCCACTCCAATTACTTTGTTAATAATCAGGGAGCTGAAAAGACTAAAAGACCATTAAAGATTAACAAGTCCTCTATTAAAATGTAGAAGAAAAATATGATAAATGTCTTATATGTGGGAATTTACGACATTTATAGAAGGACTACCCTAAACGTAAAGCTTGGTTCAAAAAGAAAGGTGAGCATAATGCCTATGTATGTTTTGAATCAAACATAATTGAAGTTTCACATAATACTTGCTGGATTGATTCTGGATCTACAACTTATGTTTCTAATATGATGCAATGATTCCTTTCAACCTGAATCAGAAATTTGTCTTCATGGGGAATTAAGTGAAGGTTCAAGTAGAAGTTGTTGGGACTTATCATTTAATCCTTGACACTATATTTCATTTAGATTTGTTTGATACTTTTTATGACCTAGTATGATGTGAGTTGATTTTAGATTGCACATTTTAAAGGTTTCACTTTTGTTATGAATTTTGGAATTAGCAATTTAAGGTGAGAACTCTAAGAAGATTCCCATTGGACACGAACTTAACCAAGTAGTTAAGTAAGTGTGAAAGTTCACTTCAGAAGGGCAAAGAGGAAAACACAATTATAAGCTGGATATGATGCAATGAACGAAATTAAGACAATGAAACCACACTACAAAAAATAGTGTATATTGTGGCGGTTATTTTTGTATAAACTGACGTTTACAACCGCCACAATATACGCATGTAGCGGTTTCCCAAACCGCCATAGAACTAGTCTCCAGAAAGTTTAATGTTGCGGTTTTACACTACCTGCCGCAACACCCGCCACATTAACATTATGTTTAAAGTGGCGATTTTTATATGTAAGTAGTGTTAGTTATAATGATCGCAATTTAATTTATTGAAGAAGATTTCGACGCCATTATATAGGGTATAATGTGGCATTTTAACTGTCAGTATTTGTTCTCGCCGGTTGCCTCGGTCGCCGGTTGACTCTGATGACTGGTTCAGGCTCCGTCTGTCTTCTCTAAAATCTGCACTTCTCTTGGTTGTTTGGTACTTCAACTATTGAGACAGAGGGCGCCCTTATGGCTGATCACACTCCGACGATCAAGTCAGTAAGGCTTTGTGAAAGAATAAGAAACGAATAGCTTCAATATTCAAAAAGTGTATTTAGAATTGCGTACCTTCACCTGGGACCTTAAGCCCCTTTTATAGAGTGTCATTAGGTTACCACTAGTAACCAACTTCCCATACGAAAATCTTATCTCTAGTGAGAGAATATTCAATGGGAGAGAATTGTGTTATAACAGCACAACTGTGTGAAATTTTATCTCTTTAGAGTGCAACAAACCCTAACAGAATAACCACCTGGATACCAATGAAATATCACTGGGAACAATATCTTTTATCTTTAAGGAGTAAACCGCAAATAGTCCTTCTGGGCTCTGGTCCACTACACAAGCCCCCTAGTCTCGAGCTGAGCTTGTTTCAGCAAGCTCAGCGAAGAGACTAAGTTGTTCGCCTATGGCGACCTCCTCGCTAACATTCACGTGTCCACATCAGTGGCTAAAAAGCGTTGCCGCTTGCACTTCCTTCTTTAACCTTCAAAACAACTTCCAATACTATACATATATGTATGAACAATTTATTTATGCCCTCATGCTATGCCTTGACCAGTATGGTGATAATGCATGCTTCTAATAGACATAGCCATCATGCATTCGATTACCTCACACTTATACGATGCAAATACCAAGACTTAATAACAAATCCAAACATAGCAAGGTAAATGCATTTCAAGTAACTGATGCAACTACTAATCAAATAGTGCTCTTGACAGAGCTATTCACATAAGAACTTCTATAACCTCATGGTTGTAGCGGGTCTCCCACTTTGACATTTTCCTTTACACATTCTTCTTTGAACACCTTTGAGGTGCCTTACTCTTCTGTAGGGTTGACCCCGACTTGTCCTGGTTGAGGTCCCGAGCTCAGTATTAGACTGAGACAGAAGCCATCTTCCTTAGCTCGAGCCAAAACGTTGGTGAGCTGCCATTCAAGATGTCCTAGCTCAAAATCCTTCTGAGCGAGAGACTCTCAATCCTGAGTTGCCATAAACCTGTTACATTCAAATTCCCTCACTTGGAAACCTTCCAAGGCGAGGTCACATACCTGAGCTCGAGCCAAAACGTTGGTGAGCTACAACTTGAGAGTCACTGGTTGACTCAGTTGCCGTTGACTCTGAAGTAGGTAGTGACTCCTTTCTACCTTGCAGTGGATTGGTGGCTCCGTTGAAGCAGAGGGGTCCTACCTTGGGCGTTACCCCATTATATAGTTATTTTTAGGTTACCTGTCGCATACATGCCTTTGCCCAAGCGCTGCCTCCAGCGAATTTAGGATTACCTTTTCGGGATTCTAGGGCACAATTCCCCTATAATCCCGTGGCAACCTTCCTTTCTTAGAGTGCAACTCTCGTGGGCCTATCTCTTTCCTGGAGTGCGTAACTTAAGGTGTGGCTGTTAGGGTTTCAGTGCCTAACCCAGCGCCGCCAGCCCAAACTTATCTAATAACTTAATATCTCACGTGCCTCAAAACCTTCACGTGCCTCCCATGCGTTTCTAAGGATAATTCTATTGTGTCAGAGCCTTACATCTTGAACACATCCTGCATGCATGGCATATCCGTAAATCTGGTTTCGTGTCCTGACACGTGTAATTCTGTGGACCCCTCTGTGGGCCCTATCATGCCGACCTCTCACCCATGTGCCGACGTCCGAGGTCTGGCCACTACACAAGCCCCCCAGGCTCGAGCTGGAACTTGTTTCAGCGCAAAGCCTAACTGCTCGACTTGTCAACCTATGTGGCACTACAGTGAGACTGAGTGATGGAACACGCACAGTGCTTCGAGGTGACATTTCACCATACTTTCCCTGGAGCGTACACTTGGCAATCTCAACAGCTGGGGTGCTTTGTCGATTCGCGCTTCCCCTATACGTTAACCCTTTGCCTCTTACACTCTTCACTATTTCATTCCTTCTAATTTCATCTTTTTAAAAACTCCTTACTCCTTCGAGCACTCTTTTCTTCTCTTTTGACCCTTCATCAACTTCACTCACAATCTGTTAAAGGTACCTTTTTTTCATCATTTATGGCTTTCTTTTGCTATTGCGATGCCCCTCCATGCATTTATAATTGCCTGGGATTGTTTACATTTTCTGCTCAACTCATCTCATCATGCCCTACTTTCCCGTCGCGACATGCGTTTATTCTACTCTAATGCATACTTGACGCATTCGTGTTGATGACTAATGCGTTCTATTCCGCATATAACTTGGCCGTTGTGGCTCTCTCTTGACATTGTTGTTGTCCTTTTTCTGCGTATTTTGTTTCTTAACTTGTAATATGCCTTGATGACGATCTTGCAAGCCTGTACCTGTCTGATCTGTATCTCTTTACTTCAATATCTGCTTCCCAAGTAACCTCTCTAAGCAACCTCGACCGTGTGGTACTTGTTAACCTGTATTTTTGATTCTCCACGTAAGTCTCAGAAAAGGACTTCCTGGCATGGCTCTTGTCTTGTTCGACAAACCCGATCGCCCATGATCATCCTTGGTTGACAAGCTAAAGAAAAACCTTCTCTTGATCAACCCTGGTTGATAGCCAAGGAAAACCTCATCCTGGTCGACCTCAACTGATACGTCAAAAAAGACCTCATCTCGGTCGACCTCAGCTTCTTCGCCAAGGAAGACTTTATCTGGGTCAACCTCAACTCCTTCGTCAAGGAAGACCTCATCTGGGTCGACCTCAAATCCTTCGTCAAGGAAGACCTCATCTTGGTCGACCTCAACTCCTTCGTTAAGGAAGACCTCATCTCGGTCGACCTCAACTCCTTCGTCAAGGAAGACCTCATCTCGGTCGACCTCAACTCCTTCGTCAAGGAAGACCTCATCTTAGTCGACCTCAACTCCTTCGTCAAGGAAGACCTCATCTTAGTCGACTTCAACTCCTTCGTCAAGGAAGACCTTATCTTGGTCGACCTCAACTCCTTCGTCAAGGAAGACCTTATCCCTGTCAACCTCGACTAATAAACCAAGGAAGACTTCACTTGTCTCAACCTCGCTGTACAAAGTCGAGGAAGAGGTCTTTAACTTGCCTCAACCTCGCTGTAAAAGGTCGAGGAAGAGGTCTTTAACTTCCCTTGACCTTGCTGTAAAAAGTCGAGGAAGACGTCTTTTACGTGGCTCGACCTTGGCTGTTAGGCCATGGAGGTCTTTACTTGGAACCATACTATTCCCCACCTTTCTTTAACAAGGTAGGAGAGGTTCACTTACGTGCCTCAACCTTGGCTGCTTAGGCCACGAGGACTTCTCTTGGAACCATACTATTCTCCCCCTTTCTTTAACAAGGTAGGAGAGGTTCGCTTACGTGTCTTGACCTCGGCTTTCAAGCCATGGAGGACTTTTCTTGGAACCATACTATTCTCCCCTTTCTTTAACAAGGTAGGAGAGGTTCGCTTTACTGTTCAACATAAATATATCTTTCTCAATTCTTTTCTTTTATTGGGTGACCTCGTTAAAAAGCCCTGGTAAGGGAATAAGAGTGTCCCTTTCCTTCCTTCGTTAGACTCCTCTACTACGAAGTTTTGGAATCATGGTGAGTTCTCCTGGATTTCCACTAGGATCATAGCATCTGATCCATACACCAGACTAAAAGGTGTCTCCTTCGTGGTGGATTGTGGAGTGGTGTGGTAGGCCCACAAGATTCGAGGGACCTCATCTGCCCAAGTCCTCTTAGCTTTCTTCAATCTCCTCTCCTACCAATCAATAGACGCTCACCTTGGGCACCTTCAGCGTGTCTTGAGTCAACAACCGGTGCCCTCTTTTTCCAACCTCCAAGCCCCTCACACGTTGGACCTCTCCCATAGAACTTACGATGGTCCTGGGTGACTTTAGAGTCTCTTGAATAACTGACCTTTGACGACCTCCCTTACCTGAGCTGGCGAGTTTGGTCAGTAGGTATGCTCGCGCATTCTATTCAAATAGCTACATCTACTCCGAGCTAAGTCGTCTCACCATGTGCTAGTGCGAATGACCACACCTATTTCAAGTCAATTCATCTCACAGGGCGCCTATACTCCGGTAGCTACGTCCGCTCTGAGTTAGGTCATCTTACCCTATGCTCAATCGGATAACTGAAAACACACTGTGAATAATAATGTTTACTAAAACAATAATTGTAGACAGTGAACTAGTACACCAGGTAAGTTCCCAGGAAAGAGAGGTGGGTCACCAACGGACGCACTTAAGTACCAAGTCTTTCCTCGTCAGAACTTTCCTAGACATGTACTTTTACACTACTACGCTCTATATCCAGTAACAAGAATAATTTCTCTCATGTGAGAGATCATGATAATGATAATGATAATAATATCACAATCGATTTAACTGATAACTAATCATTCACGTCATCTTCAGAATAACATGATAACAGATTTACATATATCCATTTTTTGCATAATATGATAAAAGATTTAAGCAATAATATATCTTTTATTTTCAGAATAATATCACAATAGATAAAATATGATATCACAACAGATAAAATATAATATCACAACAGATAAAATATAATATCTCAACAGATAAAATATAATATCGCAACAGATAAAATATCTCTTTATCTTTTATCTCCAGAATAATATCACAACAGATAAAATATCTCTTTATCTTTTATCTCCAAAATAATATTACAACAAATAAAATATAATATCTCAACAATATAATATCATAACAAATAACATATATCTTTATATTTTATCTTTAGAATAATATCACAACAAATAAAATATCTCTTTATATTCTATCTTTTAAAATAACAGATAAAATATCTCTTTATATTCTATCTTTTAAAATAACAGATAAAATATCTCTTTATCTTCTATCTTCATAATAATACTACAGAGATAATATAATATCACAACAGATAATATATATCTTTATATTTTATCTTCAGAATAATATGATAATAACAATTATATATTTTATCTTAATTACCTTTCCTGGGCTAATCAACACCTAGGCCAAACTTGTGACCTACCCAGTAGCCGGGGTCCCGAGCACTCGAGCACTCATGTCTAGCACACACAAGGCCCCCCCCCCCCCCCCCCCCCCCCCCCCCCCCCCGTCTTACCTGCCACTAGGTAATCATTTACTCGCGGGGTGCCCATACTCGAGTGGTCGTATTGACACCGAGCTAGGTTGACTTACTTGTGCATGTTCCAATTTAAGTGAATCATTAAAGCTAAATGCATCATCTTCCAAGAACAAATTTATCACACATTGTTTAAAAAGAAAGCGTTAAGCAAGAATAACTTAGCTAAAATGCAATTTGAGGTTTGCCACATTCCAAGCTCGAGGAATGACTTCTCCCTCTAGGATCTCTAGTCTATACGCTCCATTCCTAAGCTCCATGACTATACGGTGGAGGCTGATGGTGATGGCCCTGGCCGTGTTTTCATCAGCGAAGGTTGTCCTCATTCTTTCTACCTGATTTCACGCGAAGCTGACAACACACCCATCATATGGACTTGACTGGTTAGCCTTGGCTTCTTCATTTGCTGCTTGGAGGGTTCTCATGGTCTCCATGATTTTCTACAAAATGGGGGTCTCGCTCCCTTCAGATCCCAGTGGACCTTGCCTTATGTTCCTCATTACGTAAAAAAAAACTCACACAATTGTGGATGGGATCAGGTTTTATCGTGCCCCACAGTGGGCGCCAAATGTTCTCGCCGATTGCCTTGGTCGCCGGTTGACTCTGATGACTGGTTCAGGCTCCGTCTGTCTTCTCTGAAATATGCACTTCTCTTGGTTGTTTGGTGCTTCACCTGTTGAGACAGAGGGCGCCCTTACGGCCGGTCACACTCCAACGATCAAGTCAGTAAGGGCTTTATGAAAGAATAAGAAACGAATAGCTTAAGTATTCAAAAAGTGTATTTAGAATTGCGTACCTTCACCTGGGACCTTAAGCCCCTTTTATAGAGTGTCATTAGGTTACCACTAGTAACCAACTTCCCATACGAAAATCTTATCTCTAGTGAGAGAATATTCAATCGGAGAGAACTCTATTACGATGTGTGTAATCTTAACAGCACAATTGTGTAAAATTTTATCTCCTTGGAGTGCAACAAACCCTAACAGAATAACCACCTGGATACCAATGAAATATCACTGGGAACAATATCTTTTATATTTAAGGAGTAAACCGCAAATAGTCCTTCTGGGCTCTGGCCCACTACAGTATTCTAATAAAAATTGTAAAGATAATACGTTGGTTTCAACCGACATAATTTTAATTTTAAATAAATGAAATTTAGCTACCAATTTTTTGTAATCTTGTTTGCACAATTAAACTAAACATAATATATTTTTATAATAAAAAATAAAATACTAATGAAATGAAATAATATATAAAGTTATAAGCATCCACTCATTGTATTGAAAATTAAAAACACATATAATATTGTTAAAAAGTTCATATAATTGAAAAATAAAACACAAATAATTGTTCAAAAATTTATACATAATTTAAAATTAAAACACATAATTGTTCAAAATTTCATACATAATTTAAAATTAAAACACACATCCCTAATCAATTTTGCTTTCAACACTTGATCCTTTTATTTGACTAGGTATTGGAGCACCACTTCCAGTATCTGATACCTGAAATAAATAATTTTAAATTAATGAATTTGAATGTTTATAATTATAATATAAAAGACACCAATAAATATTTAAGTATAATAATACCTCATTGATGGATGCATGACCCAAATTAACAGTCATTGCAACAAAATGTTCTAGAACATCTTTTCTCGACCTGGATGCTCTTTACCAAATATGACACCAATTGAATCTTTTAGAGATATATCTGAAGTAGCTCTTGGATTTGTCAACATTAGCTCATCATTTTTTCTTGGATGTTTAAATAATCAAAAGAACAACATATACTTATCAGAATATATTATGACAGCAGCTCAAAAAAATTCATATATATGAATGAACAGAGTATGAGATTTAAATCATGACAAAACATTACCAATGCGATATGAAAACTGGCCAAGTGCTTCAATAAAAGGATGTACTCAATATCCCTTGCATGAAAGAAAAGTCATTTTAAATTAATTGTTTTAAAAGATAGCCTATCCCACCACCAAGTGAAAAGAATCTTGGTGGTGGTTTTATAATATAGTTATAGTGTTTTCACATTACGAATAATATGAATATTATTTTCTCCCTCTATTTGCTAGAAACCATTTTCAATTTTTAGTTTTCAACTTCTACCTAACCCATATGATCTTTAGAATTAAATATTGAAAAAAATTGAATGGATATAGAAAAATTTCTATCTTGATATTGATTAAAAGTTTTCTCTAACTATTATTTACCTATAGTTCCACCCAATTCAATGGCATAAACATCAGATGGCCTTTCTTTCCGTCAACTGGTATCTTTGCCACACGCTTTATCCACTCTTGGATACCTAAAAACAAAAATGAAAATGAAGGCACTTTGGTTTTCAATATCCAATGGAAGCATTGCAATCTAATGAATTGCACATAACTGGAGTCAACAAATGATATAGAAGTAAATAGAAAAAGTGATTGTTACATTGCAATAATGGAGCAGAAGCGGTTGTGTTCATCTTGCAAGTGTTTTCCACATTCTTCACACTTGCCTCTAGACTTCGGTCTTATGCTGGGTTCTTTGGATTTAGACTCGGGGCTTACATCAGAAGATTTAGATTTGTTGATTGAAGGCTGAGGTTTGAGGTGCACAATCCTTTCATTATTGGATATATAAGTCTGTCGATTCAAATTACCATTGCAAGTAGAAAATTACATTCATTAATTTTTGTTTTCAGATAAGAAAACTAATACCAGTGCATGAAACAAAAATTGCCCATCCCCTGTAACCTTCTGAATTGAAAAATGCTCAATTTTCTTCATTGTGAGAGTGTCCACTAGTGTGAAGACATAGTCATGGGGAAACTAGTCAAAATCCTAAGCATTGGAGAAAAGTTGAAATATAATCCACTTTTCTAAAGCATTCAACCCTATCAATCAAATTTGTTATTCTAAAAGCCAATTATTAAGGATAAATTAATGAAATTAAGATACAAATTTCAAGTGACTATGGACTAAATTTGGAGACATATACATAGACCCACTTTGTTCCACACAGCTATAACAATAAATATAATTATATGTTAAAATGTATTTTCAGAAAAGTTCTTCATTCATATATGTTGCCCTTGTAACACCATCATATTAACATGGAGTTATTGTGAAGTATAGGAACTATCAGGACTAAAAGATAAAGTAGTTTTCCTCCTTATTCATGGCACTCATTTTTAATCTACGTGAAGATTGAAATTATCTATGGAAAGCCTATTTGGCATAAGAAAGTGTCTTATAACCTCTTTGTAAGCTTCTTTTCAACCTAATTCAATACACTTCATGGTGAAGCTTATCAGAATAAGCTTTACAAACCCTATTTCAACACTATATTGATCCAAACACACATCCTCCTCTACACTTCATTGACTACTATATTATAATGACAACAAACAAATATAATTAAATTAAAAATGATAATATGTTTGGGAACAATTTTTTTCATATAAGGACTGGATTTAAAATGAATATCAGGTAAATATATTAAAAACATATTTTAATCTACAAAATTAATAAAATGACAGATAGACGCACAAGGAAAAGAAAAAATGAAAGAAGAAAGATAAAACTCACAAGGATGAGCCAATTCTAGCGACAAACAAAGTGCTACAATTCCCAATTCCAAATAAGCTTGTGTTGTTGTTCGGAGGAGCAAAAACTGAAGGAACTAGGAAAAGAAACAAGCTCGAATTTCACAGTCCCATTTCTTAGTTGTTTGAGAATATCCTCTGACATACACAAAATCAAGAAAATAGTGTTTTAATTTTTGCGTGTTCTTTGTTTGAATAGATAGAGACAAAAGGAACATAAAATTAGGGAAAAAATTAAAGAAAATCTGGATGCATGTGAGAGTTGTCAGGTTAACGCCTCGGCCTCTCTTTGGTACTAGTACGCGCCCCTCATCACCTTCCTCATCTATGAAGGCTTCTCTCCTCCCACCATCGAGGAAACCACCGGAATCTCCGACGTGGAACAAAACCGTCTCATCGTTGTCACGCAGGTCCATGATTCCCTTGTCCAGTCCAATGCCGACCTCGATCTCCTCGTCGCCTTCAACACCAACGACACTGAGCTGCTTTACAAGATTTGTCTTCTCAGAATGTCGCAGCATGCATTTCATTGTTAAGAATCATTGTGACGGGAAGGCAGCGAAGGAGCTGGCGTAGGCAATGAAGGATTTCATGAGCAGGGGTGAAGACGAGAATAGGGTTTCAAAGGATTTTGGGAAATTTTGAAGAATTTGGAATGAAGACGAGAATAGGGTTTTAGGAAATCGAAAATTTGAGGAATAGAGGGAACTGAAAATTTTTTGGGGTCAAGGGAGGTTTTGGTTTCCAAGACTCAGTAATTTTTCAAAAAGAAATTGAAATAATGAGGAATGGTGTATGGAGGGAAGGAAAACAAGGAGATTTTGTTCCGAAGGATAATTGTGACGTTTCAAAATGACACATTCTTAAGGATAATTGTGAAAGTTACTAAAATATCGTATTATACAAAAACTTATGGTGGTTATTAATAATCGCCATATTAAAACTGTTACTTTATACACGATTTTTTGTAGTGCCAACAAAGAAAATGCACAAAGCAAGGAACAATTAAAAGAGAAAAAGATAATATAGATGGAATGGACAAAATGGATGGCGCAACTTAAAGAAAATAAAAGGAGGAAAGGGATGCATAGAGCTTATGGAGTAGAAGGGAATTCATGTCACTTGGAGCAGACTCCAATAAGTGATGCAAAAGCCGCCACTCGAGATGCTACCCACCCAAGATAAAGCCCAGATAACTAGAGCCGCCACTTGAGATATTACCCACCCAAGATAAGACCTAGATAACCCAGAGTACTCAGACTCACAAATTCACTCAAGCAGAGTTTCTTTACTTAAAATTCCAATGTGTCCATACTTGAGGCAAGACACGCTATTTATAGGAAGGGGTGCCTTGGTGGGCAAGATGGGGAAGGATAAAAAGGACAAAGGGAGGGGGGTCGGCCATAGGGTGTTGACTAAGTCAATACCGCCCCTTTAGGCACATCTTCTAGAAGGTAGGTTAAAAATCCTAATTCTAGGTGCATTGTCTTGAAAAAGTGGGCTTGGTACAAGCCCATTTCGCTAAGTACACTCCCTTTTATGCTATGTGAACCTACTCTAGCCTATTTTTCTATTTGGACCCCTAAAGTGAGCCCAAATTATTTATAAACATGTTTTTATCTTTTAAGAAGACTAGAAGAAAGAACAATTGATGTTCTGGTCTATGCCCAGTTCTTCTTTTGGTAAGGTTCGTCTGATATTTGGTGGGGCCTTAACTTGATTGCTGAGATGACTACTCACATGTGAATTGTCTCTTGAGTCCTTGGTCATCTGCTTGGCTACTTGGATTATATCATAGTACTTCTAGGAATTTAGTTTCTTTGTCTAAACTTAATGTTGCTGGATACTCTTTATGTTTGGAAATGGTTGTTTCAGTTTGTATAAATGTACTTGTATGATTGGATCTGGTACCTTTATGATGGTTTATATAAATTGAATTTTGATAATTTATGTGTTGAAACTCTTGTGAACTTGCATCATAATTTTGGCACTAAACATAGTTTAGTAAATGAATGTTCTGCTTACTTGTGGCATAAATGTTTGGGACACATTTCCAAAGAAAGGATATAAAGATCAATAAAGAAGGAAATACTTCCGAATTTATATTTTATTGATCTGGATGTATGTGTGGATTGTATATTAAAGGCAAACAAATAAAACACACAAAGAAAGGAGCTACAAGAAACACTCATCTTCTTGAAACTGTACACACAAATAGATGTGGACTTTTAATATAAATTCCTTCAATAAAGAAATGCATTTTATCTCCTTTATTGATGACTTTTCACGTTATGGTTATGTCTATTTACTGCATGAGAAATCTAAAGTAGTGAATGCCTAGAAAATTTATATAAATGAAGTGGAAAGAAAATTAGAGAAAAATGAAAGTGGACAACATCCTGGTTCATTTGCTAAGTTCCTTGAGAAATGAGGTATTTGTGCTCAATACACAATATTAGGTATACCACAACAAAATAGTGTGTCAGAAAGGTGTAATTGAACTTTAATGGATATGGTTAAGAGCATGTTAAGTAATTCATCTTTACATGTATCACTATGGATGTATGCTTTAAAAAAATATCATTTACTCGTTGAATAGGATTCCTAGTAAGGCAGTTCAAAAGACACCTTTTGAATTGTGGAAGGCAGGAAACCTAGTTTGAGACACCAACATGTTAGGGGTTGTCAGGCATAAATTAGAATATACAATTTACAAGAAAAGAAATTGGATGTGAGAACAACCAGTGGATATTTCATTGGTTATCCAACAAAGTCAAAAGAGTATATGTTTTATTGTCCTACCCATAGAACAAGAATTGTTGAAACTAGAAATGCTCGACTCCTTGAGAATGGTGAAACCAGTGGGAGTGAAGCTTCACGAAATGTGGAGATTAAGGCAGTTAGAGTACAATTTCCTTTAAGTAGTACCTCTACTTCAAGAAATGTTGTTCCTCATGTTGTTGAATCACACAACGATGAAGAATAAAAGCTAATTAATGATCTCGAGATTAATAATAAATTGTAGTAGAATAACCACAAGAAATAGTATTAAGAAGATCTCAAAGATAAAACAAATCTTCTATTTTGAATGATTATGTGGTTTATCTACAAGAGTTAGAAAATGAAGGCATTCATAATGATCTAGCTTCATTTTCAGAAGCCATTAATGGTAATAATTATGATAAATGGTTAGATGCAACAAAAGATGAGCTTAAATCAATGGCACAAAATCTTGTATGGGATCTTATGGAATTTCCAGAAGGATGCAAAAGAGTTTGGTGTAAATGGGTCTTAAAGAGTAAACGTGACTCTTATGGTAATATCAAACACTATAAGGCTCGACTTGTTGCCAAAGGTTTTACTCAAAAGGATGACATTGACTTTAAGGAAACATTTTCGCCCATATCTAAGAAAGATTCATTCAAAATTATCATTACATTAGTAACTTATTATGATCTTGAGTTGCATCAGATGAATGTTAAAATTGCCTTTTTGAAAAGGAATTTAGAAGAGGATGTCTATATCGACCAACTAGTGGGGTTCATTGAAGAAGAAAATGAACACATGATGCATAAACTTAAGAAATCAATATATGGACTTAAACAAACTTCAAGGCAATGGTATTTAAGTTCAATGATACTATTATGTCCTTTGGATTTAAGGAAAAACATTATTGATTAGTGTATATATCTAAAGGTTAGTGGGAAAGAAATTATATTTTTGATTCTCTATATTGATGATATCTTGCTTGCAACTAATGATCTTGGTGTATTAAGTGAGACTAAGTAATTTCTTTCTAACAACTTTGAAATGAAACAAATGAAGAATATCCCTTATGCATTTGTTGTTGGGAGTTTGATGTATGCTCAAATATGTATAAGGCTAAATATTGGTTTTGCAATTGGTATTCTTTGTAGACACCAGAGTAATCTAGGATTAGATTATAGGAAGGTTGCAAAGAAAGTTTTAAGATACTTATAAGGGATAAAGAATCACATGCTTACTTATAGGAGATCTAATCATCTTGAGGTGATTGGAATACATATTCAAATTAGTTATATAGATAGAAGAAAGTCTACATTTGGTTATGTGTATCTTTTAATCGAATGATTGATTTCATGGAAAAGTGTGAAATAGTCAGTCATTACCGCACCCACTATGGAGGCTGAATTTGTGGCATGCTTTGAGGACATAACTCAAGTTAATTGGTTGTGTGATTTTATCTTAGGACTTAAAGTAGTTAATAGTATTATCAAGCCATTGAGAATTTATTATGATAATTCTGCAACTGTTTTCTTTTTAAGAACGACAAGTATTCCAAAGGTGTTAAGCATATGAAATTGAAATACTTTGTCGTTAAAGAAGAAGTTCAAAAAAATAGAGTGTCAATAGAAAATATTAGCACTGATCGTATGATTGTTGACCTTTTAGCAAAAGGGTTATCGCCTAAAACATTTACTGGCCATGTTGAGAATATGAATTATGTCTACTAGTGTATGTTTAACGTTGTTATTAATGGTTATTTGACACTCTAAGCTCGAGCTCATTGATATGCATATTTCTAAAATCTATGTTTTTCACTTTACGTATATGCATGCAACTTATGATGTGTAAAGAAAATTATGTTATTATTGATGAAAATTACATTATGTTTTAACACATTATGGACTTCTAATTGTAAAGTTATACTAAGGAGAAAGAATGATATAATAGTATATGGAAGAAAATGTGTTGATTAAAAGACATGTAACCACCATGACTCTTATTATTTCTGTATCCTTACTTTTGCATTGATGATAGAATCAATTTATGTAAGGCTTTATAATGCACATTTTGATTTATGTAATTATTAAATCATGAAGTATTATAGCTTCACACCAGTCAAGTGGGAAAATGTTAGAAAACTATGTAAACATTATAATGTGACTCATGTGAAATAGATTTTGGATCTTGGGCCTGAACGTGATTTAATAATATAAAAGGGCCTATTGGTTAATTTGGGAGGTTATATATATCTTATGAAACGCTTTGAAAACATAATCTAATGGAGAATGAGAAACATAAAGGAAATAAGGTTTTGTCTCTACAAATGAGGTTGTCTCCACTATTGACCATTAATAAAGAATGTGACAATAAAAGAATGGCAAGAGATAGATTGAGAAAATGTGATTGAATAAATTACTCACATAGAGACTCTCATGAATCAAGGTAAATGTTTATCTCTATTATGAATTAAATGTATGATATGTGATAATCATATATTGTAAAATCTTTATGATGTACCTTATTGTACACTTTGATTCTATTGTGAAATGTTAAAAAAGAATTCTTGCATACATTTAGGTGTACAATTATCTGTGTGAACTTACCCTGATTTGTATGGCTACGATTCGCGTGTATATTGAAAGTGCTTAGAATGGTCATGTGCTAGTTTTTGATAGAATATTCTTAATACAAGTTTTTTAAAAGACATTTATTAGACTTTTTCAAAATTATAGTTTATGCAAGCATATGTTGGATGATTTGTAGCTTATATCGATGTATATATTTGTTTAGTGAAATTGTTAATTCTATGTTATAATTAGGTTATTTTGGGTGTTACATAATACAATTGTTTTTTCTTTTAGACATAATTTTGAGAATAAATTATTTAATTAAAAGTTAATGTAATTTACATCAACTTAATTTAATCTTTATATATACATATATATATATATATATATACATATATATATATATATATATATATATATATATATATATATATATATATAATATCACAAAAGGTGGTATAGTAGTATGGCAGCTGAAAGATACTGAGATCATGGTAATTTGGGATTGTCACTATTAAAATAGCTTTTTGTGTGTGTGCATAAATAAAGGGAATAGTAGGTTACTAGTGTCCCTTACCATTAAAGGAGTTATTTAATATAAAAGTTTGAAAGAATGTGGGGTTGTGCTGTTTTTAAGGACATGATGTAAAAGGAAGAGCAAGAATCGAATCCAAAACTTTTGCATCCAACAGTTCTATTCTATTAAATCAATATCATTCACTTGAATAAAGTTACTTTATATATATATATATATATATATATATATATATATATATATATATATATATATATATATATATATATATATATATATATATATATATATATAATAGATGTTCCATCCCAAACACTACAACAAAGTATATTGCTTGAGCATGGAATCGTTCTTTTGAAACATATTATTCTCAATATCTTTGTTTTTGGTTTGTGGATGAATCTTCATCGTTTTAAAGTCCATCAATCTTCATAATTGTCTTCCTAAAAGCTCCAGTATTGGATTTTATTCTTTCTTTCATTAATCTTAGATTATTGAGAGGTATCATACTTACACTTCGATAATATATTTTTGTATTGTGTGTTGGTTTTATATTTGTAAAATGTTCTACAAAATTTTTGAAGATTTGTTTTTGAAACAAGGAAAAAAGAATAATTTATTATTGTTAATTTTTGAGAGGGAGATATCTTATGGAATTGGATCCTATCTAATTTTTTAAATTGCTAGATCTGTAGTTAAAAAACCCACTTTTTACGATTAGGATATTCATTCAAATATAAAATCCAATCTTGAAACACAGAATACCACTTTTTTGAAAACAATTCGTGTGATGAGAAAATAAAAGATAAAAAATGCTTAATGAATTTATTGAGAATATGTTCCATTATTTGATTCCAGTTTCTCATTATTTTATGCTTTGAAAATTAAAAAAACCTAAGAGAAAATTATGTTTAAAAGCATATTTTTAATTTCTTAAGCATTTTTTTTTAATTTTTTAAAACAGTTTTAAAGCATGAACTTAGGACCATCTATTCATTCTGAAAATTAATTTTATCATTAATAGCTAGATTTTAGTAGCAATATTAATGAAAATGAAATATTATAAAGAGGCATATCAGAGCTTGAGATTCTGTTATGAATGAAACTAATGGTATAGGAATATGTCTTTCAATAAAAGATATTACAACATGGAAAAAATAATTGGCTAATTATTTAACCCTAAATATAATATTCTAAATGTTTCCATTAAGCATGTTAATGTAAGAAAAAAAATGCCATTTCCTGCCGTTTAATCGCGTAATATTCTTTAACATTTGCTTTACATAGTTGTACTTAATAAGGTTTATTACAGCTAATAAGTAAGTTTTTTCATGTTAGTATTTTTAAATTTATTTGAAATTTTCGCACAAAAATATATTTAAAAATTTAAAATAAAGATATAATGAAATTATTATTACTATTATTGTTAAATAATGAAAAAGCATAGATTTTAAATAAAAATAAAGTATAATGAAAATGTGTTTATAACTATGAATGAGAAGTTGATTTTATGTAAGTAAACTATTAATTTGATTTGACGTTTTTAAAATCTAAATTTACAACATACAATTTAGGGATCCCACTCTTAACTGAATCTATAAATTTACAAACTTACTTTCAAGAGTAAAATAACAATCTCAGTAGCTAATGAATAAATCAAAAGAGAGTAATATTAAAAGCATTAAGGCTATGTTTGGAACTATACAAAAGTTTAAGAGTTGGTCAAAATCGGAAAAATTAATTTGTAGTTAAAATGTTGTTAAACTAACCTATTCAATTGAGTGTTAATAAAATTGCTAGTTAAAGTGACTTATAAATGTAAAAGACATAATTATATATATATATATATATATATTATCAATAAAAATAATGATAGATAAAATAGATAATATTAATAATGTCAGAAAAAAATTAATATGTTTAAGTTTTAATCAATGAAAAGTGTCAAGAAAAAAATTTAGTTAGTTATAAGCAATTAATCTTTTTTAGAAAAAAATGACACGGAAATTGGGTTTGAGATGAGGCATTGTTTTTTTTGATAGTAGAGTATGGAGATAAAATTTGAGTTTGAAAAATGTTCTCGTCGGTTTACCTTGGCTAGGCTTATAAGTGAGATCCGAACTGAGCGTCTTTGTTTTAATGTTGAACTGAGTTGCTGATCTGGACGGACACTTTGTGACAGAGAGAAGGGGGGGGGGGGGGGAAGCAATCCACCTGTTGACAAGACTCTAACAATCAAATCAGTGAGAGCATTCAATGATGAGTATATATCAGTGTAGGGTTTAGAAAAAACTTACCTTACCCGGGGTCTTAAACCCCTTTTATAGACATTCCTTACACGTTTTTCATCTATCAAAATATTATTTCAATAGCCAGAATATAATCTCAACAATATAAATTCAACAACAACAATATAATTTCAACAATAGCGAGATTCTTTTAACATGTATTTGTTGCTTTCGGGTAAAAACATTCCTAATCTCTTTTACCTACATTTAATAGTATGTTTCAACTAATTTAGTTAATCCTCTTGTTGTTTTCAATTATCTTTTCCACGTAAACCTATCAAAATATATGGGTTGTCCTCGCAGAACGATATTGGGTCTGGCCCATGCCGAGCTGAGCATAACTTACTCAATCGAGCTGACCACTCTTACGTGCTTGGGCCGAGGACCCGAGCACGTTTGGCCAGTACACAAGCCCCCCAGGCTCGAGCCGAGCTTGACTAGGCGAAAAGGCTTCCAATGTTGGCTGCTAACATGACATTTCCACAGAGGGTAGGAAGGGTGCGGTTACCAAAGCATTTTCTGATAAGACGTCTCACCACACTAAATCTAGGGCATACACGTGGCGCCTGTATCAACGGTGGAGAAACCCTACTGTTTCAACTTCTCTATTTTTGGAAATAACCCTTTTCACCATCGTTCCCCTCACTTCCACTCTGCCTCCAAACCTTTTTCTAAAGCTCCCTCCTTTCCTCTTCACGCCACCGCACGCCACTGTCTCTTCACTGTCTCTCCCCAATCCAGGTATACCTTTCTCACTTAACTCTATCGATGGTTGTCATTTATGTTGTTGATTGCATTTCTAGAAATGTATCTTATCTTATAACGATTCGCTTCACTATGTTCTATCTTGAATTGCATTCTTTATTCTGCTTTTTGTTTATGCTTTAGTTGTATTTGACGATGGACTATAGTTTTGCATACCCTTGGGCTAAGAAAGAACTCCTAAAAGAGGTCTCTTATTACACCACACGTTTACGAATTAGGGAGTTGAGAGAGGGTGGGTGTGTTCTAAGTAAGAAACATGAGAGTCATATTAAGGTAGTAGAGTGTAAGGAGGGGGAACCCATTTGGTGTGATGAGTCATCGGACTTCGAAGGCGCATTTTATTTTTTCTATGCTACCTTCTTTAAAAAGGTTCGTCTTCGTTTACCCCTATCCATATTTGAGAAAGAGGTATTGACCGAGCTAAACGTAGCTCCTGCCCAGCTACATCCAAATAGCTAGGCATTTATCGAAGCTTTTATAATTCTGTGTTCACAACTCTGCATTTCGTCGACTGTGGAAGTCTTCTTTTATTTTTTTGAGGCCACACACTCAGGCCGCCAACTATGGATTTCCCTAAATGGTGCCCTTGGAAGAGGTTTGCTCACCCTCTTCCAGTCATCTTACTAAATATTCAAAGGCCAATTCCTCAAAATCCAAGTTTCAACAGGAGATCCGTCCCTACTGGACGGTTTTCCCTTATATTGGACACCAGACCCTAAATTCTAGAGTGCTTGGCACTTGGAAGATCTGTCCCCGATGGAACAAGGAATTTGCAACTTTTTAACAAGTTTAAAAGTCGTCTTCGATACCTCCACGTTGTTGACTAAAGAATACCTCCCCGGTGCCCTAAAAGCCTACACCAATACTTCTTCTTTCCTACCTTTGATAAAATAACTTATATTAATGCCATTAATCTTTCTTTCACCTTTGCAGATACCATGCTTTCCAATATCAACAAGGTTGAGCTGGCCGATGATGGGTTGAACTCCATCTCCGATTGTTTTTCTTGAAGGATTAAAGTGAAAATGGGAAGAAGCTAATGGATGTGATGGATCAAGGATGACTCATAAAGAGCTATGGGTTCCTTGGAGGTGCATGAGAGGTATGGAAAGTGATTGGTTGGGCCATATCACTTGGAGAAAGGTGAAAGTGAAGATCAAAGTGTCTAACCTAGAGAGACTAGACAAGAAAGTAGAAGCTTGCAAAATTTTGGCAGCATTTTACTCATAAAATTGATCTTACAAAACATGAGCCAAGCACCCTATTATATAAGAGATGGTGCCTTGGAGAGCAAGGAGCAAAGGTAGAAAAGGAAAAAGTGAAGGGCGGCCAAGGGGCATTGACTAAGGTCAATGCTGCACCCTTTGACTAGGTTTCTAGAAGGTAGGGCAACCTTCCTTCCAAAAGGCCTAGGTACAAGCTAAAATGATAAGCACACCCCTTATTATGCTAAAAGAACCTTACTCTACTAAAATTTAAAAATAAAGATACTAGCTGATGCTTAGCTCCCAAAGCCTGTGCTCTACTCCTTGTGATCCTTTGGGGAAGGCTAGGTGCTGAAGCATTGGCTAGAGCTGAAACCTGACCTAGCCCTGGAATCTATGAACATGTAAAGAAAATTTTCTCTGCCATCAGTAGCAGAGTCTCAATCTTCTTGAATCCTCTTTGTCATGGACCTAGTTGTTGGGCCTAAACTTGGGTCTAAGCTTGGGCTTCTTCCATTAGCCAGGCTCACTAGAAAGATGAGGGTGACTCTTACCCAGGGAATCTCTGGCACAAAAAAGGAAAGCCCTTGTTGTGGTTACCCAGACTCCAACCGACCCGGACAAGCAGTCTACTTCATGGCTCATTTTCAAAAGGAGAAGACTAGCGACCACTCCCCTTTCCGAGCATTTACATTCAAACGGCCGAGCTCCACAACAAAAAGTTGTCACTATTCCAAAGTGCGTGGCCAAAAGCTCAAGGGAAAAAAGCTTGTGGGACCTCGACTTCAATGTCTCCTCCCATGGCAAAACCATTTTCTTGCCCAGGGAGGACAAAGCCAGACTCATGATTCATGATGAAGATCACCTTCGTCATGATACCTTGAAGCTATTTGGGCAGGCATTTACCATGGCTTGCCTGATTGATGCTAAGGCAAAAGAGCGCAAGGCAGTCGAGGATCAATAGATTAAGGAGAACATGGAACTCCACAAGGAGTTAGGACGCCTCTAGGCTAAGATTGATTACTGGAGTGGCCTATATCGTGAAGCTGGGTGACTTCGAGCTGAGAAGACCCAAGAGGCATCACGCTTAACCAAAGAGAGAAGTATGCTCTTATCTAAACGACCAACTGAAAATGGAGGTGACTCGCATTCCACGTTTGTGGGATGGCTCTACCCTCTAGGGTTTCCAGCTTGTATGCACCATTTTCTAGTGCCTCGATTACATGGAATGGGCCAGTCCACTTTGGAGACAACTTGTTCTCAATCTGGTAAGGGTGGGCCTTCTACATCACCAAGTCGGCAACCTTGAACTGTCGAGGCTTCGTTTTACTCTTGTGCTTTAGTTCCACTATTCTCTTTAAGGCTTCCGATTTTATACGGGCATGATCCCACACCTCGTCTAGCAAATCTAGATTCACCTTTCTTTCTTTGTTGGATTCTTCAACAACAAAACTTTGGAACCTAGGAGAATTCTCTTGTATTTCTATTGGTATCATGGCATCTGATCCATATATCAAACTGAATGGCGTCTCCTTTGTCGTCGATTGCGGGGTGGTGTGATAAGACCATAAAATTCTTGGAATTTCTTTTGTCCAATTTCCTCTTGCTTTCTCCAATCTCCTCTTTAGTCCCCTCAGCAGAACCCTGTTGGCCGACTCGGCTTGCATTCATTTGTGGGTGTTCCACCGAGGCGAAGATTTGCTTTATCCCAAGCTCTGTACACAATTTTTCCAGTTGTTGGCTAGCAAACTGGGTTCCATTGTCAGATATTAAGAGCCTCAGAATCCCAAATCGACACATAATATTCTTCCATACAAAATGTTGGACTTTGTGAGCTATGATTTGTGCAACTGGCTCAACTACAATCCACTTGGTGAATTACTCAATGGCGACGGACATTATTTGGGTGCACTGGTCTCCACTTACACAGGCGAGGAGTGGGTGAGTATAACCATAAGAGAATAGGTTTTCGTCTATCAGGGTATATCTTCCCGAGCTTCTCTTGACAATTTTGGCCTCTACGGGCTCAGAGGGCAGCAATCCATCAGCAAGGTACTGTTTATAGGGTGTCAACCAGGTCTCCTCAATCCTGACCTGCATGACCTCAGAACATCTTTGAAGACTTCGCAAATAGTTATCCTTGGGATCTTCAGTGTTTCCTGGACCATCGAACGGTGCCTTTTCCCTTGACTCGAGTTGATTTGTAAAATCTCCAAGCAATCCATCCTTCACAACTCCTCTGTAGTTGTTCTGGGCGACTTTAGGGTCTCCTGGATTAATGACCTCTGCTGACCTCCCTTTCCCAAATTGGCCTACTTGGATAGTAAGTTTTCTCGAGAGTTTTGTTCTTTGGGGACATGAACAAGCTCAAACATAGAGAAAGCCTCTCTTAAAATTTTTACATACTTGAGGTACGAGGCTAGATGTGGGTCCTTGGCCTTTATACTCGCCTGTGACCTACCTGGTTACGAGCAATGAGTCACTCTTCACCAACAAGCTCTGAGCTCCCAATTCCTTGGCCAGCAACATTCTTACTATCAAGGCCTCATACTCAGCTTGATTGTTACTCGCCTTAAATGCAAACTTAAGGGGCTTGTTCGATTAAAAGTTCGTTTTTTCCTTCAAGAATGACCCCAGATCCACTTCCTTGCTGGTTGGAGGATCCATTAACCAAAAGGACCCATTGGTAACTGCTAGGATCGAGCTGGGAGTCCTTGGATGAGAGTTATACCATAAAGTCTGCATATACCTGGCCTTTGATAGGCCCTCGTGTTTCATACTGTGTGTCAAACTCAGACAATTCAATTGTCCAACGAACCATCCGACTTGCGATGTCTGGCTTTCGGAGAACCTTGCGGATGGGCAGGTCGGTCATTACAACCACAATAAAACTTTGAACATAATTTCGCAATCGCCGAGCTGTGAACACCACAACTAGAGCAGCTTTCTCAATAGCTTGATACTGAGTCTCTTGTCCCTGCAGTACTTTGCTCACGAAATAGATCGACTTCTGGATCTTTTCCTAATCTTGCAAAATGACCGAGCTAATCGCCCAATCTGTTATCGCAAAATATAGGCGTGTAGGGACTCCTGGAATCGGCTTGTCGAGAATTAGAGGACTAGCCAGATATTCCTTGAGCTTGAAAATAAGGATACCCCTTATCTCCACTGGCTGACAAGAAACGAGATAGGGTGGCTATACGCCCGGTCAGCTGTCGCACCTCTTTCACTTTGGCTCGAGTCGTCATCTCTATGATTGCTGCACATTTATTCGAGCTCGCCTTTGTTCCTCTCTTGGTTAATAGAAAACTGAGCAAATTCCCTGGTTCAACACCAAACACACATATATCAGGGTTTAACATCATATTATACCTAGCTATTGTGGCAAATAGCTTCTCAAGGTCGGCAATATGCTAGTCTTCCTTTTCTGAGCTGATGACCATGTCATCCACGTATGCTTGGACATTGTGCCCAAGCATCGGTGACAAGATCCAATCCATAAGCCGTTGATAGGTCGCTCCAGCGTTCTTCAGACAAAAGGTGATACAAACCACAACAACCAGCACATGACTAAGGTCAGTCATCTCAGCATACAAAGTCAGGCCCCACCAAACCTCAAGAAAACATCAGTAGAAGAAGAACAAGTTATAAACCAAAATATCATAAGTTCTTCCTTCCTGTCTTTCCACCAAGAGAAGTTATGTAAATAATTTGGGCTCACTTTCGGGGTCCAAATAGTAAAATGGGCTAGAATAAGGTGCCTTTAGCATAATAGGGGGTGTAGTTATCATTTTAGCTTCTAGCCCTTTAGGAAGGAAATTTGACCTAATTTTTAGAAGAACAAGTCTAGGGTGTGGTTTTGACTTAGTCAAACCCTAAAGGCAACCCCTCACACATTTGCCATCCTACGCTTGCCTTTCTTGCCAACCAAGGTGCCCATTCCTATAAATAGAGTGCCTTACTCCATGTATTTTGAAGTTGATTTTGAATAGAAAAGAAACTCTGCATGAGCGATTTTGTGAGTCTGAGTACTTTGGGTTTTATGGGTCTTATCTTAGGTGTGTAGTATCCTAAGTGGGGACTCCGGGTCTTATCTTGAGTGAGTGACATCTCAAGTGGCGGCTCTTGCACCGCTCATCTTGGAGTTCATCTACTCCCAGTGGCATGACAACCTCCATTCTTCCCTAAGTTTTCTCATTCTTTCATCTTTTCCCTTTCATTCTCTTTTTATGCGTCACCTTCCTCTTCACTTTTTCCATCTATCATCTTCTTTTCACCTTCTCTTTATTGTTCCTTTTTTATGCGTTTTGTTATTGTTTCATTCTCTTAAATTTTGCAATTTGCACCATTGTCACCCATATTTGTGTTTTTCTCTTTGCCCTTGTTAAGTGAACCTTCACACTTACTTAACCACTTGGTTAAGTTCATGTCCAATGGGATTCTTCTTAGGGTTCTCACCTTTTAAATTGCTAAAATCCAAAATCTAAACAAAAGTGAAACCTTTAAAATGTGCAATCTAAAATCAACTCACATCATGTGGTATCAGAGCATGGTTTTAATTGTGATTATATTGTTGAGTTGATATTCTGCTTTTAAATTTGTGCACATTTTAATTTCTCGCTTTTATTTTCAAGCAATTTAAATTTCGTCTTTAAATTCCTATCATTTATTGTTTCCGTCTTTTTTTTATTCATTAAATACTTTCTTTTTTACCAGAAAAGAATAAAATTAAATTAAGAGGGACACTTTAGGGGTATCCCAACCCTTATACAGGAATCATTAACCACATGTAGCTATTAGCACATGTAGATCAAGCAACCAAACACATTTGAATAAACTAATTTCTGATGATCTTGTGGAAGGACTACCCAAGCTCAAGTTTGTGAAGGATCACATATGTGAAGCTTGTCAAAAGGGAAAACAAACCAAACACTCCTTTAAACCTAAAAACATGGTTTCCACTTCAAAACCTCTTGAATTGATTCTCATGGATCTGTTTGGTCTCTCAAGAACTATTAGCCTTGGCGGAAACTATTATGCTCTTGTAGTGGTAGATGATTTTTCCAGGTTTGCATGGACACTCTTCTTGGAATAAAAAAGTGATGCCTTCTATGCATTCAAGAAGCTAGCCAAGAACCTACAGAACTTCTGTTGCAGCAACATCTGTGCCATCCGCAGTGATCATGGTGGAGAATTCCAAAACGAAAGGTTCAACTCCTTCTCTGATAAGTTTGGCATCATTCACAACTTCTTTGCACCAAGAACACCACAACAAAATGGAGTAGTGGAGAGAAAGAATAGATCACTTGAAGAACTGGCCAAAACTATTCTAAGTGAGTCCTCATTGCTTAAATACTTTTGGGCAGATGCAGTAAGTACTGCATGCTATGTGATGAATAGAGTTCTTATCAGACCAATTCTGAAAAAGACACCTTATGAACTGCTCAAAGGTAGAAAGCCGAATGTCTCTCATCTAAAGGTATTTGGTTGTAAATGCTATATTCTGAATAATGGCAAAGACAACCTTGGTAAGTTTGATGAGAAAGCGGATGATGGTATTTTTCTTGGTTACTCCTTATCTAGTCATGCTTATAGAGTCTAGAATAAAAGACTCATGACTGTTGAAGAATTTGTACATATTGCTTTTGATGAATCTAACAATATAGAACAAGGTCTAACAAAGATCAGTACAGAAGAAGATGATCAAAACATCTTTCTAAAGAATCTGGAAAACTGTCCAGAAAATCAACCGATTGATTCTGCGAAACAATTGACTAAAATTCTGCAACAAGATGAGCTTACTAAAGAGTGGAGGATTCCAAGAGATCTCTCTATTAACAACATTATTGGTCAAATCCACAAAGGAGTCTCAACACAAAGGACAACATCAAACTTCTGTGTGCACATGGCATTTGTTTCCAATGTTGAACCCAAGACAATCAATGAAGCTCTTAAAGATGAGAATTGGATATCAGCTATGCATGAAGAGTTAAACCAATTCATCATAAATGATGTATGGTTTCTTGTGCCAAGAACATAACAAATGAATATCATTGGAACGAAATGGATCTTCAGGAACAAGCTGGATGAGGCTGGCATGATTACAAGGAACAAAGCACGGCTAGTTGCAAAGGGTTACAACCAAGAAGAAGGAATCGACTTTGATGAGACCTTTGCTCCTGTTGCCAAACTTGAAGCAGTAAGATTGCTGCTTGCCTTTGCCTGTATAAGTGGCTTTAAGCTATTCAAGATGGACGTCAAAAGTGCCTTTCTAAATGGTATTGTGAATGTGGAAACCTTCGTCTCACAACCACCTAGCTTTGAAGATCCTACATATCCAAATCATGTGTACAAGCTAAAGAAAGCCTTGTATGGCCTCAAACAAGCACCAAGGCAATGGTATGAAAGGCTAAACAACTTCCTTATGTCTCACAACTATGAAAGAGGGAAGATTGATAAAACTCTGTTTATAAAAAATTCAAACTCTGCTGTTATTCTTGTACAAATATATGTTGATGATATTATCTTTGGTGCAATTAATGATAAATTGTGTGAAAAATTTGTGGCAGCCATGCAGGGAGAGTTCGAGATGTCCATGATGGGGGAACTCTCTTTCTTCCTTGGTCTACAGGTTAAACAAACCAAAGAAGGCATCTTCTTAAGCCAATCAAAATATTGCAAGGAGGTTCTTAAAAGGTTTGAGATGGAGAATTGCAAGGAATCCTCAACAACAAAGGCAACAAACTCTTACATGGATGCTGATATTGCTGGAGTTGCTATTGACCAAACAAAATATAGAGCTCTAATTGGTTCCCTACTCTATCTTATAGCAAATAGACCCGAGATAATGTTTGCAGTATGTCTTTGTGACAGATATCAATCAAATCCTAAAGAATCACATCTCAAGGCTGTCAAAAGGTTTCTCAAATATCTCGAAGGGACCACTACTATGGGCTATGGTATCCCTCCCACTTTTCTATTCAACTTATTGGATATTCGGACTCTGATTTTGTAGGGTGCAAGCTAGATAGGAAGAGCACAAGTAGGACTTGCCATCTACTTGGATCAAGCCTTGTCTCTTGACACAGTAAGAAGCAAACATGCATATCTCTATCCACTGTTGAGGCTGAGTACATTGCTACAGGGAGCTGTTGTGCTCAAATCCTTTGACTCAAATAGCAACTGGAAGACTTTGGATTGAAGGTCAGCAAGGTTCCTTTATATTGTGACAATACAAGTGCCATCAACCTTACAAAGAATCAAGTTCAGCACTCGAGAACCAAGCACATTGAAATCCGACATCACTTCATCCGGGATCATGTCAACAATGGTGACTGTGAAGTTAAATTCATTGCAACTGAAAGACAAGCTAGCTGATATCTTCACTAAACCTCTATCCAAGGGCAGGTTTTTACCTTAAGGAATGAACTCGATATTCTTGACTTACAAACCTTGTCCTAGTATCCATATTATTGTCTTTAATCCCTTCTTCAACTCTATTTGTGAAGACAAATAGGGGGAGAAATGGCTTTGGGTTTGTAATCATCTTATCTCTGCACTATTTCTGGTTTGCAAACGGTTTAAGTAAATGATTAACTACCATCTTTGATATTTTAACTAGTTAATCCTGTAGTTTAATCGGTTGTTTTTTCTGCTGCTGCACCTATGCTTATGTTTCTAGTTTTCACACTGATTTGGTTGATCTTCCTAGTTGGAAATCACCTAGTGGAAACTAGCTTTGTGCTGCTTAGCTTATATGGAATGGATTATCCTGTTTTTCTGCTCTTATTAGTGATTGTAGGTAATGTCAAATTCTAAACAAACATCCCAAAGCAACCCAGGGATTTGTCTTCATCAAATAAGGGGAGAATGTTGAACACAAGGCTTTGATAACCCCAAATTTGTGAAGAATCTTGAAAGATGTGTTGTTGGTGTTAGGGTTTAGTTTTATAGTGTTTAGAATTTGTAAGTTTCACTCTTGAATCATAGCTTAGCTAGAGCAATCTTGTTTTGAAAAAGAAAAAGAGTTTTTCAAAGCTAAGTGATAAACAACCGGTTGTTTTCACGGTTTAATCAATTGTTTTACACAAAGCCTATTTGGAGGGTTTTTCAACTAACTTTGATTTGGTTGACCAACAAACTTAACCAATTCAACCGGTTATTTCGTGCTTTCAACCGGTTGATTTTTTGAATCTTTAACAGCTTTTCAAAAACCTGTTAAACCTGCTTCTGTTGGCTTTTTGAACTGTTTTTGGCTCGTAATCACTTGACTAAAACGGTCAGTCCTGAGAGCTATAAAAAGAGGTCTCCCTCCTCATTTCAGAAGAATAGAAAAAGAATAGAAAAATATTTACAAATCTGATTTGAGAGAGAGCTTTTCCAAAGAGTTATGAAGATTGCTTAGAGGCTATGCTTATGCTCAAGAAGTGTTTATAGGAACTCTGTGATTCATGTGTAATTTGTTCCTAATATTTTCTTGTAATTGTTTACATTGAATTTTGTGTAAAACAGTGAATTTGCTTTTGCTGAGGGCTGTCTGTGTGTTTGTGTTGTAAAGCAAAGGGGGTGAGTGATCTTAGGTAAAAAGATCACCCCTTTGTAGGTGTGTTTGGATTGTAATATGTGGTTGATTGCTAGTGGAATACCCAGTGGTTGTTCTGGGGACTGGATGTAGCTCAGGGTTGAGTGAACCAGTATAATCTGATTGTGTGAATCTCTCTATCTCTCTCTTATAAATTGTTTGATATTGCCTATGCTGTCATAAACAATTGGTTATTTCGTATTTTCAACTAGTTGATATTCTTGCTTTACAAATTGTTTGATATCTTTCTTTACCTCTGTGCTATAAACAACCGGTTATATCGAAATAACAACTGGTTGATTTTCTGTTAACTATTTTAAAAGCTTTATTTTCTTGACTTCTCTGATCTTTCTTTCTATGATTCATTAAAGAACTTCATTCTTAATCATCTATTGCAAAAATCTTTGATTAAACAATTCACCCCCTCTTGTTTAAGCCATTAATTCTTACATTATATTCTGGCTGTTGAAATAATATTATGATAAATGAAAAGTGTGGAAGGAATGTCTATAAAAGGGGTTTAAGACCTTGGGTAAAGCTTTTTCTAAACCCTAAACTGATATATACTCATTGTTGAATACTCTGACTGACTTGATTGTTGGAGTCTTGTCAACAAGTGGAGCCCCCCCTCTTTGCCATAAAGTTCCCGTCTAGATTAGCAGCTCAGTTCAACGTTAAAGCAAAGACGCTTAGTTCGGATCTCATTTATAAGTGAAGCCAAGGTGAACCAACGAGAACATTTGGCGCCTATCGTAGGACCTAGTAAAACTTAATCCCACGTATAGTCATGACTAAGCATTCCAACATCTTTCCAACATGAGGAGGAACACGAGGCAAGGACCGTTTGGATCTAAAAGAGGCGAGGTGACCGCCCTACAACAAATTATGGAGGCCATGAGGGCCCTCCAAGAGTCAAACGAAGAATACTGACGTGAACAAGAATGAATTCAGGAAGAATCCAAGGCCGAGCAAGAATGGCTATGCGCAAAAGCCCGAGCTGACCAAGAGCGTCTTCGTGAGGAGACGTGGATAAGCTAGACTCAACTTATGGCAGAGATTGAGGCCTCCCAAATAAATATGGAGGAAAATGCACAGGTCAATGAAGAGTTGCACAAGACCAACGAGGAATTGAGAAGGAACTTGCATCGACAAGGTCATCGTCCCACCCGAGAATGTCCCCTAGACTTGTCATTAAGAGACGACCCCAAGCCATTCTCTCAACAAATTATAGAGGAGCCTATGCTGCCCCATTACATTACACCTAAGATCTCCCTTTTCTCTAGCGTAGAAGACCCTGAAAATCAGTTAAAGGCGTTCAAGGCTCAGATGATCATCTCAGGAGGATCGGATGCGATCTAGTGTAAAATGCTCATGTGTACATTTACATGAACAACTCTGTAGTGGTTTAGCGGAATATCGGATGGTCAAATCACCTCATTCCCTCAGTTTTGCAAAATGTTTGAGGATCAATTCTCGGCTAATAGGGTAAACCCCCAAGTAGAGGGATGGGGAGTCACTCAAGGAATATTTAAACATATTTTGTGCAGTCTTAATAAGACTCTAGACTCAGGATGAAGAGATGGTGGTCGCTGCCTTTGTACAAGGGATGGCAGCAAGTCCGTTTAGTGATTCATTAACCAGGAGCCTAGCGAAAACGTTATCCATTGTATGTGAACAAGCTACCGCCCATATCAAAGCCGAGGAAGCCGCGCTCAGGAAAAACAGTAGCTCATATTCGAAACAACCCAGGTACAAGGAGAACAGTCGAGAAAGTTCTGTCAGGAGCAGAAAGGCATCCACCAAGAAAAGGGCGGACCAGAGGTACGTCTCGTATGTTGCAAAGAAGAATGAGCCTAAGGCTAAGGTCAGGGAAGAAACATGAATCAGACATAGGTTCTGGGTATCATGCAAAGAACTCATCGGCATGCCCAGAGTGTCAGACAGATTGAAATTTCCCCTAAAGATAGACTGATTTTTGGGGTCGCGAAAGGATATTTGGTGTGATTTTCACCAAGCTTATCAACATGGAATCGAGAGATGCATCGCCCTTAATTACCAGCTGGCTAACTTAGTCAAAGAGAGCCTCTTGACAGAATATCTCGAGGTCGGCCAAGAGGGGTCATAAGTGGAAGCCACATCCTTAGAGCAAAGGTATGGAGCTCAAGTCCTTAAAGAGTTAAGCACCATTGTAGGAGGATTCTTTGGAGGCGGAAGCTTAGCCTCTAAACGCAAGCGTTATGCCTAAGCGGTAAAGTCTCTAGATGCAAGGGAGCCCACAACCCCATCGAGCTTTCGCTTTGCTTCACAAAAGTCGATTTGGCATATGTGTTTCCCCATGAAGACGATCCTGTGCTGATATCTGTTATCATTGTAGGACGAAAAGTGCACAAAGTCTTAATTGATCAAGGAAGCTCGGCGAATGTAATGTTCTGGGAAACTTTTATCAATTTGTAGATATCTCCTGATCAGTTAAGGTCATAAGATGGTTGTGTAGTGGGTTTCGCAGGCGACTAGGTGGAGATGCGAGGATATGTCGAGTTGAGGACAACCTTTTTTGATGAAAGGCCAGAACGATTATCATCAAGTACATCGTCGTCAATGCATCCTGTGCATACAACCTGCTCCTAGGCCGACTTGCTTTGAATAGGCTAGGTGCAATGGCCTCAACAACCCACATGAAGATGAAGTTGCCATCGATTGAAGGAAAAGTGATCACGATAAAGGCCGATCAGAAGATGGTCCAAAAATGTTATAAGAGTAGCTTGAAGAACTGTAGGGAAACCTACATAGTCGCTATCCCGCATGAAGAGCTAGGATAGATAGCCGAGGCCGACGTCAACAATGAAAGACGACCTGAGCCTGCTGAAGAAGCTCGAGAGAAGGTGATAAAGGGAAAGAAGTCCAAGCTTGGTACCTCACTTTGTAAGGAGTTAGAGGACAAAATATCCAATGCCATCTCGAAGAACATGAATGCCTTTGCGTGGTCATCCACAAACATGCATGGGATAGGCCCTAATTTCTTGTGGCACCAATTAACGATGGACGAAAGAGTTAAGCCTGTGATTCAAAGACGGAGAAAGTTCAATGAAGAAAAGTGTCTTGTCATCTGGGAAGAAACTCGGAAACTGCTAGCTGCTGGCCACATTAGGGAAATCCAATACCCTGAGTGGCTGACTGATCCTGCCGCGGACTTGAACGTGGAGGTTGTGCCTCGTCACTCCTTCGTCTAGCCTTCTGCAACTGTGTGTTCTGCAAGAAAGCTCCAAGAATCTTCACCAGACCTCCTAATGATGCTTGCAAAACACACAGACGACGCCTCTAGCAGCCGTGTGCACTTCGACGCTCAAGTCAGGCAACAGGAACACCAAAAACTCTCACTGAATCTCTCTGTGAGACTCGTGTGTGCTCAAATCCACTTTCTCTCTCTCTTCCCCTCCATTCTGTATCACTGTGCAACGTGTATAAACGCTCCCACAATGACCCAGAGGAGTGAGTGGTGACTGCTGTGTAACTTGTGTGTAAAACTGTGTAAGCTTGTAATCTGAAAAGAACTCTCCCCTTACCTTACGTGACGTGGAGTGCTTTATACCTGGGCCGCGCCTCTCTCCCAGATGGTGACACGTGGAGGCATGCAGCTGGCATCTACCGTACACGTGTCACACCTAGAGGGCTTCTGCGCTTCTCTCTGTGCGGGCCGCATGCTCCCAGGAGAGCGCCAGGTGTGGCTGGTCTAAACTCACTCGCCAGGCGCATCCTGCCTGCATGGCCTCGCCGCACGTCCTCTGAGTGGGCATCATGCGAGGTGCATGCGTAACTTTCTCGCTGGGAACCTTGGTCCCAGCTTAACACGCGTTGGCAAGAACCCCGATGACCGATCGCCCTCTGCATGCACTTACGACCGATCGCCCTCTGCACACACTTACGACCGATCGCCCTCTGCACGCACTAACGCCCGATCGCGCTCTTCATGCACTAATGCCCGATCGGTGCCTTATAACTTTCCCCCGATGACCGGGCGGTGCCTCATAACTTTCCCCCGATGACCGGGCGGTGCCTCATGCCCTTCCACCGACGTGCGGTGCCTCATTACTTTCCACCAATGTCCGTCATGGCCTTCCACCGACGTCCGTGCGGTGCCTCATGACCTTCCACTGACGTCCGTGCGGTGCCTCATGACCTTCCACTGACGTCCGTGCGGTACCTCATGACCTTCCACCGACGTCCGTGCGGTGCCTCATTACTTTCCATCGACGTCCGTGCGATGCTTCCAGGCGCTTATCTAGGCACCGCTCTAGGGGTGGTGGCCACTTGGTAACTGACCACCGATCACCATTCTAAGTGGTCTCCTCCCTGATTCGCCTGCCATCTCATGCCACGTGTCACCCTATGACTGGTCCACGTGGTCAACTGCTGCTGACGTCATCAACTACTGATGACCGACCGGATCACTGACAAACATAGTTTTGGTGGAAAAAGTGAACGGAAAGTGGAGAATGTGTGTTGACTTCACCGATCTAAACAAGGCTTGCCCCAAGGATTCTTATCCTTTACCAAGCATAGATTCCCTGGTTGACAACGCATCAGGATGTCGTTTATTGATTTTTAGATGCTTTTTCAAGGTACAATCAGATCCGCACACACCCAAATGATGAGAGTAAGACAACTTTCATGACCGAGGTTGCTAGTTATTGCTACAAAGTCACTCCTGTAGAGTTTCTTTTCTATTCAAAATCAACTTCAAAATACATGGAGTAAGGCACCCTATTTATAGGAATGGATGCCTTGGTGGGAAAGAAGGGCAAGGGTAGGGTGGTACATGTGTGAGGGGCTACCTTTAGGGTTTGACTAAGTCAAAACCACACCTTAGGCTTGTTTTTCTAGAAACTAGGTCAAATTTCCTTCCTAACAGGTTAGAAACAAGCTAAAATGATAACTACACCCTCCTATTATGCTAAAGGCACCTTATTCTAGCCTATTTTACTATTTGGATCCCCAAAGTGAGCCCAAATTATTTACATAACTTCTCTTGGTGGAAAGACAAGAAGGAAGAACTTATGATATTCTGGTTTATAGCTTGTTCTTCTTCTACTAATGCTTTCTTGAGGTTTGATGGGGCCTGACTTTGTATGCTGAGATGAATGACCTTTTTTTGAAGTGCTTGATGTGTCCTTAGTCATCTGCTGGTTGTTGTGGTTTGTATCATGCCCCCCAGGTTGGAAAGAATTCGTCCTCGAATTTAGAACTCCTGCAAATAACATAGTTAGTTTGCTCAATTGATTTATATATGAGAGTGGTGAAGCAAACTTATGTTCATTGATTTTTTGGTGTTTTGGTGGAATGGTTCTAGTTACATGTAATGTTTGTAGAGAAAAGAGAACTTGGTGTGAAAGACTTCTTATAAGGTGTAAACCTTTAGAAGGGTTTTGAAAAAAATTCCCTCATTTCTCTAACAAATATTGCATGTACTTAGAGCTATGAAGAGATAAACAAGAGAAGGAAGGAAAGTACCAAAGTGAGCCAGCAATTTTTATTTTGGGATGGATCAACATTACGGTTCTCATCACGTTTAGTGGGGTGATGAGCCCTGTGTTGTTATTTTCATCCTTTTTTTCATTTTTCATTTTTAATTGGTCTTTATTTACCAACATGGTGCTTTTAGTTGGACAACTGACAGCGATGTGCCTAAAACCTAAACATTTAAAGCATTTTTGACTTGAGGTTTTGATGGGTGATTTAGGAGTAGAAGGTTTATCTTTAGAATCTTTACGATGTGGGGTGGTTTCTTTTGAGAAATTGGAAGGAGAATCTTGGTTTTGAAATTTGTTTTTGCCCTTCCAGATGATTTGTAAAAGCCATCATTATGAGTATTTTTAAAAGAAGTTTTCTTCAAAACTTGTGATTCAACCTTGATGGCTAGGTGAACCAATTTGTCCAAAGAAGCATACTCATATAATTTTATAGCATCTTGTATTTCTCGTCGTAATCCACTCACAAATCTAGCAATCTTTTACTCTTCACTTTCATGCATATTAATTTTATTCAAAGTTTCTTCAATATCTTGAAAATACTCATCTACACTCCTAGATCCTTGATGAAGTCGTTGGATCTTCAACAAGAGTTCCTTCCTATAATGAGGAGGAACAAACCCTGCGCGCATGCATAACTTTAAGTCGCTCCAAGAGATCATTGTAAGGACCTAGAAAATTTTATTGGAATGAAAGTGATATATTTTAAGTGAATTCTAAGTATGTTTTTATTTAAAATAAAAAGGAAGGAGAGTGTAGCTTAGAGGTCTACAAGATCGTCGTTGTTGAAGACGGAGGCGACCTCCGACTTCTCTGGTGCACATGATCGCCAATCGCCTATGGTGTACATGATCGCCGAAAGTGCACTTAGTATGTGGTCAAGATGCTGGATCAACCATAGTGGGTTCCAAAAACCACGCGTATCAAGGTGTGGGTTAAGCCTTAGATACGCTGTGCATGCGAAGCTCCATGCTTGAGCATAAGAAATCGTCCTTAGTGTTGCATGCATGGGCGCACGAGGAGTAGTGCTGATCTATTCTTGGAAATGTGAAGCTACCGACGTCACCAAGTCATGTGGAGGTGATACCTTGGATGTAACATAGTGGGATGAAGAACCTTCAGCAAGGCGTGGCGATGTGTCATCAGTCATCGCCAGGGCGAGAGACATGCGGTCATCGCCAGGGATAGACATCGGTCGTCTTCCAGAGAGAGACATCGGTCATCTTCCAGAGAGAGACATCGGTCGTCTTCCAGAGAGAGACGTCGGTCGTCTTCCAGAGAGAGACATCGGTCGTCCGCCAGGATGAGTCATCGATGGAAGGTTATCGCGCGATGTCATGTTTCACACAGATAAGGTGGGACCCAGGCTCCCAGCATGAGACGTCTTGCACGCGCGACAAGTAGACAGAAAAGGGTGTTTCAAAATAGTTGGCATCAGAGAGTTGGTATGCGCAGAGACACACGTGGCCATACTGTTCAAGGAAGTGTGCACGCAAGCTTTCCTGCAGAGTGGGTAGTGGCAGCGGCAATTGTGGACAAGTTGGTTTAGATTCAAAAACTCACTTCTGAGAGGCAAAGAACGTTGCTGTGGTTCAAGAGTGACAGAGTGAGTTTACCTTCATTCTTCTCTTTTCTCTCCTTCGCGCTGCGATTCAGGCATCCTCAAGCACCAGTACGACGAGCGACGACTGCCCTTGGACTCCTGGGAAGTTCTCTGCAAGTTCTCCAAACCGGACGCTAAAATAGAGTAAGTTGTTTCGCTCTGTTCTTCGAGTCGATCTTGCACTTGAGAGGGTTGCCTCTACATAGGCGTTGCATGCAGCTCTCTTGGCCTCAGGAATCGTCTCTGTTAACGTAGAAATGAGTGGTATAGCTAGTTTTGTGACTAAGGCTCCATGGTGCAGGTTAAGGCATCTTTAAGCTTTGGTGGGTTTTGGAGCTCTTGGTGTTTTTGCGCAAGTTCAGGTAAGGGAAGCTAGCATTTTCGTTTATAAAAACGTTAGGCGAGTAGGTTCTGAAGTGAGGGCGACGTGGTCGCCGGTTTTCATATTCCTTTTCACAATGCTCTGTTTTTATGTGTGGGGCGACGTGATCACCGGTTTTAATGTTGATTTCGAACTCCCTTGTTTTAGTGTCGTTTGAAACTGTTTGAGATTGAAATGTGATATTCGAAAATCTGAACCTTGGAATGATTGTTGCTGTGATTGGAATCGTTCATTTAAGTGTTATATGATGTGTTGAATGTTGTGAATGTGGGATCAAGGCATAGTATTTTCAGGAAAGAAAATACCGTGTAAGATTGTGTAGGATGTGCATTGATCGGTGATTTCTATAATGAGATATCCTGACTCTCCTGATATAATGGAATCATATAGATGAAGTTATTCAGGCGTTGAGAGTCGATGGAGGTTCATACGTATGGGTAAGTTGTTTGAAAGATAACTACTTGACCTGTTGTATGGATTCACCCTGTCATACTAGGAGAGTGATGAGATTGAGATTGAGATTATGTTGATGCGCATAGCTGTGGGAACTTTACAGCAATGTAGTATGATAGGTGCAGATCTCTGAGTCTAGTCAATGCACGTGTCTTCCGGAAGTAGTGTCAAGTGTCTATGTGTGATGAGTCAGTGGAAGTCTGACGTGAGAAATGAGAAATATTGAAATTGATAGACACTTGATGGAATTATGTGAATTGAACGACTCTTGAGGAAATTGTGAAATATGTGATTACTTGATGGTCATGTGAAGGGAATGAGAAAGTTGATGGTTTTTACGTGGATGTCTTAAATTTGTTTTATCTTGATTTTAAAGTTTCATATCTAAATTCTCTTTAAAATATCTAACTTACCCTGCGTTTTTGTTTTGTATCGTGGTTGTTTTTATTAAACCTGTGATGATCGTGTATAATTTACACGGGAGCAGATGATGTTGCAGGAAGTAGAGCTCCTCAGTGAGTGGTCGCCGGAAGGAGATCGCCTGTTTTCTGTTTCTGTTAGGAGATCGCTTGTTTTCTGTTTCTGTTAGGAGATCGCCTGTTTTTCTATTTTGCTATATTTTGTTTAAGTTTGGAAACTGACTGGATATGTATTAAACTCCCTGTGAGGAGAAATTTCATTACATATATATATATATATATATATATATATATATATATATATATATATATATATATATATATATGTTCACTTCGATATTATTGTTTTACCTTTATTTCACTATATAAATATTGATCCGGTCGGTCATCGGTAGTCGATGACGTCAGCAGCTGATGACGACGTGGGTCAGTCGCAGAGTGATGCGTGCCACGAGAAAGCAGATGAAACAGGGTGGAGATCGTTCAAGAACGACGATCAGTGGTCAGCTACCGAGTGACCACCACCAGAAGATCGGTTCCTACTTGAGCGCCTGGAAGCAGAGCGCGAGAAGTGACGAAGCACCGATCAGTCATCGGTGCGTGCAAAGTGGTCAGTCATCGGTGCATTCATTGTGATCAGTCATCGGTGCATGCATTGTGATCAGTCATCGGTGCATGCAGAGTGATCAGTCGTCGGGGGTTCCTTGTCAACACGTGTTAAACTGGGACCCAGGCTCCCAGCGAGAACGTTGCTCAAGGACCTCGCCTGATTCCATAAGCAGAGCACGAGGACGTGAAGGAGCACATCGATCATCGGTGTGTGTTGAGTTGACATTGGCCGCGCGATGTGAACAACGCAATCGATGATCAGTAAAGCGCCCAGAGGCAGTGAATGGCCTTAGTCGCGAGACGACCACGCATGAAGATGAGAAGATGCAGTTAAGCGCAGAATCCTGCTGGGACGAGAACCCATCAAGGTTAGAGTCTCCCAGTGGGGTTGCATGTCTGCCACGTGGATGGTGAAGATGTTCCCAGAGTATAGGTAGGGCAGATAGGCACAGAAGTCGAGGGGCACAGAAGCACTCACGCAGCCTTCCCTGTCAGACTTTGCACTCAAGTGAAGAAGGCTGGCACGCAAGGTAGCCCTGGGGAGTGGAAACGACAGTGCAGACTAATTAAGTGGCCCTAGAGGTAGCCTATAGGGGCTACACGGGTTTATATGAGGAAGAAGAACACCAAAACCAGGTATGCAATCTTTACCTCAGAATACAACACTAAACAGAAGGCACTCAGTTTTCGAATCAAAGAGGACTGAGGGCACACACACAGTCTCACACAGAGAGATCTGAGAGAGACCTTTTGGTGTTCCCGTCGCCTGACTTGAGCGTCGGAGCTACGACGGCCGCTAGAGGCGCCGTTTGTGTGTTTTGCAGGCATCGTTCGGAGTTCCGGTGAAGGTTCCTGGAGCCTCCTTGCAGAACGCGCAACAGATAGAAAGCTAGACGAAGGAGTGACGAGGCGTTTTCCCACGCTCGAGTCCGCGGCGAGATCAAATATGAAAAGGGTTTTGGCGAGATGTTACAATCATGACTAGCCTTTTATTTAAACCAATGTCCATTACAGTTTGGTGCCACCATTGAATGACATAGCCTAAAAATTCTAGGGAAGCTAACCTAACTTTTTGGTCCTCTGCGACCTCATACACATGAAAGAGTTGTTCTACTTTAGCTTCCCATTCTAAATACAAATTAGGTTCATTGTCCCCTCCAAAACTAGGTAACTTTACAAAATAAAAAGAATTCTTTGGTTGATATTGGTATTGATGGCGCCTTTCTTCAAAATTGTGCACTCTCTAATCTCGTTCTTGACTTCCATAGTGCATGGATTGTCTAGTTGCTCTTGTCAGCTTCCATCTCCTTTCTCGAGTTTGTCTCTCTTGAGCCTCTTCTATTCTTTCAATCTTTTTGCTAGTTGTCTTTTTTCCTCATCGTTGGGGGTCATTCACCTCTTGGCATCCGCAAGCTCTCCCAAAAGGTGTGCCTTCTTCTTGTTCACGTCAGTATTCTTCGTTTGACTCTTGGAGGGCCCTCATGGCCTCCATAATTTGTTGTAGGGCGGTCACCTCGCCTCTTTTAGATCCAAACGGTCCTTGCCTCGTGTTCCTCCTCATGTTGGAAAGATGTTGGAATGCTTAGTCATGACTATACGTGGGATTAAGTTTTACTAGGTCCTACGGTAGGCGCCAAATGTTCTCGTTGGTTCACCTTGGCTTCACTTATAAATGAGATCCGAACTAAGCGTCTTTGCTTTAACGTTGAACTGAGCTGCTAATCTAGACGGGAACTTTATGGCAAAGAGGGGGGGCTCCACTTGTTGACAAGACTCCAACAATCAAGTCAGTCAGAGTATTCAACAATGAGTATATATCAGTGTAGGGTTTAGAAAAAGCTTTACCCAAGGTCTTAAACCCCTTTTATAGACATTCCTTCCACACTTTTCATTTATCATAATATTATTTCAACAGCCAGAATATAATGTAAGAATTAATGGCTTAAACAAGAGGGGGTGAATTGTTTAATCAAAGATTTTTGCAATAGATGATTAAGAATGAAGTTCTTTAATGAATCATAGAAAGAAAGATCAGAGAAGTCAAGAAAATAAAGCTTTTAAAATAGTTAACAGAAAATCAACCAGTTGTTATTTCGATATAACCGGTTGTTTATAGCACAGAGGTAAAGAAAGATATCAAACAATTTGTAAAGCAAGAATATCAACTAGTTGAAAATACGAAATAACCAATTGTTTATGACAGCATAGGCAATATCAAACAATTTATAAGAGAGAGATAGAGAGATTCACACAATCAGATTATACTGGTTCACTCAACCCTGAGCTACATCCAGTCCCCAGAACAACCACTGGGTATTCCACTAGCAATCAACCACATATTACAATCCAAACACACCTACAAAGGGGTGATCTTTTTACCTAAGATCACTCACCCCCTTTGCTTTACAACACAAACACACAGACAGCCCTCAGCAAAAGCAAATTCACTGTTTTACACAAAATTCAATGTAAACAATTACAAGAAAATATTAGGAACAAATTACACATGAATCACAGAGTTCCTATAAACACTTCTTGAGCATAAGCATAGCCTCTAAGCAATCTTCATAACTCTTTGGAAAAGCTCTCTCTCAAATCAGATTTGTAAATCTTTTTCTATTCTTTTTCTATTCTTCTGAAATGAGGAGGGAGACCTCTTTTTATAGCTCTCAGGACTGACCGTTTTAGTCAAGTGATTACGAGCCAAAAACAGTTCAAAAAGCCAACAGAAGCAGGTTTAACAGGTTTTTGAAAAGCTGTTAAAGATTCAAAAAATCAACCGGTTGAAAGCACGAAATAACCGGTTGAATTGGTTAAGTTTGTTGGTCAACCAAATCAAAGTTAGTTGAAAAACCCTCCAAATAGGCTTTGTGTAAAACAATTGATTAAACCGTGAAAACAACCGGTTGTTTATCACTTAGCTTTGAAAAACTCTTTTTCTTTTTCAAAACAAGATTGCTCTAGCTAAGCTATGATTCAAGAGTGAAACTTACAAATTCTAAACACTATAAAACTAAACCCTAACACCAACAACACATCTTTCAAGATTCTTCACAAATTTGGGGTTATCAAAGCCTTGTGTTCAACATTCTCCCCTTATTTGATGAAGACAAATCCCTGGGTTGCTTTGGGATGTTTGTTTAGAATTTGACATTACCTACAATCACTAATAAGAGCAGAAAAACAGGATAATCCATTCCATATAAGCTAAGCAGCACAAAGCTAGTTTCCACTAGGTGATTTCCAACTAGGAAGATCAACCAAATCAGTGTGAAAACTAGAAACATAAGCATAGGTGCAGCAGCAGAAAAAACAACCGATTAAACTACAGGATTAACTAGTTAAAATATCAAAGATGGTAGTTAATCATTTACTTAAACCGTTTGCAAACCAGAAATAGTGCAGAGATAAGATGATTACAAACCCAAAGCCATTTCTCCCCCTATTTGTCTTCACAAATAGAGTTGAAGAAGGGATTAAAGACAATAATATGGATACTAGGACAAGGTTTGTAAGTCAAGAATATCGAGTTCATTCCTTAAGGTAAAAAACCTGCCCTTGGATAGAGGTTTAGTGAAGATATCAGCTAGCTTGTCTTTCAGTTGCAATGAATTTAACTTCACAGTCACCATTGTTGACATGATCCCGGATGAAGTGATGTCGGATTTCAATGTGCTTGGTTCTCGAGTGCTGAACTTGATTCTTTGTAAGGTTGATGGCACTTGTATTGTCACAATATAAAGGAACCTTGCTGACCTTCAATCCAAAGTCTTCCAGTTGCTATTTGAGCCAAAGGATTTGAGCACAACAGCTCCCTGTAGCAATGTACTCAGCCTCAACAGTGGATAGAGATATGCATGTTTGCTTCTTACTGTGTCAAGAGACAAGGCTTGATCCAAGTAGATGGCAAGTCCTACTTGTGCTCTTCCTATCTAGCTTGCACCCTACAAAATCAGAGTCCGAATATCCAATAAGTTGAATAGAAAAGTGGGAGGGATACCATAGCCCACAGTAGTGGTCCCTTCGAGATATTTGAGAAACCTTTTGACAGCCTTGAGATGTGATTCTTTAGGATTTGATTGATATCTGTCACAAAGACATACTGCAAACATTATCTCGGGTCTATTTGCTGTAAGATAGAGTAGGGAACCAATTAGAGCTCTATATTTTGTTTGGTCAATAGCAACTCCAGCAATATCAGCATCCATGTAAGAGTTTGTTGCCTTTGTTGTTGAGGATTCCTTGCAATTCTCCATCTCAAACCTTTTAAGAACCTCCTTGCAATATTTTGATTGGCTTAAGAAGATGCCTTCTTTGGTTTGTTTAACCTGTAGACCAAGGAAGAAAGAGAGTTCCCCCATCATGGACATCTCGAACTCTCCCTGCATGGCTGCCACAAATTTTTCACACAATTTATCATTAATTGCACCAAAGATAATATCATCAACATATATTTGTACAAGAATAACAGTAGAGTTTGAATTTTTTATAAACAGAGTTTTATCAATCTTCCCTCTTTCATAGTTGTGAGACATAAGGAAGTTGTTTAGCCTTTCATACCATTGCCTTGGTGCTTGTTTGAGGCCATACAAGGCTTTCTTTAGCTTGTACACATGATTTGGATATGTAGGATCTTCAAAGCTAGGTGGTTGTGAGACGAAGGTTTCCACATTCACAATACCACTTAGAAAGGCACTTTTGACGTCCATCTTGAATAGCTTAAAGCCACTTATACAGGCAAAGGCAAGCAGCAATCTTACTGCTTCAAGTTTGGCAACAGGAGCAAAGGTCTCATCAAAGTCGATTCCTTCTTCTTGGTTGTAACCCTTTGCAACTAGCCGTGCTTTGTTCCTTGTAATCATGCCAGCCTCATCCAGCTTGTTCCTGAAGATCCATTTCGTTCCAATGATATTCATTTGTTATGTTCTTGGCACAAGAAACCATACATCATTTATGATGAATTGGTTTAACTCTTCATGCATAGCTGATATCCAATTCTCATCTTTAAGAGCTTCATTGATTGTCTTGGGTTCAACATTGGAAACAAATGCCATGTGCACATAGAAGTTTGATGTTGTCCTTTGTGTTGAGACTCCTTTGTGGATTTGACCAATAATGTTGTTAATAGAGAGATCTCTTGGAATCCTCCACTCTTTAGTAAGCTCATCTTGTTGCAGAATTTTAGTCAATTGTTTCGCAGAATCCATCGGTTGATTTTCTGGACAGTTTTCCAGGTTCTTTAGAAAGATGTTTTGATCATCTTCTTCTGTACTGATCTTTGTTAGACCTTGTTCTATATTGTTAGATTCATCAAAAGCAATATGTACAAATTCTTCAACAGTCATGAGTCTTTTATTCTAGACTCTATAAGCATGACTAGATAAGGAGTAACCAAGAAAAATACCATCATCCGCTTTCTCATCAAACTTACCAAGGTTGTCTTTGCCATTATTCAGAATATAGCATTTACAACCAAATACCTTTAGATGAGAGACATTCGGCTTTCTACCTTTGAGCAGTTCATAAGGTGTCTTTTTCAGAATTGGTCTGATAAGAACTCTATTCATCACATAGCATGCAGTACTTACTGCATCTGCCCAAAAGTATTTAAGCAATGAGGACTCACTTAGAATAGTTTTGGCCAGTTCTTCAAGTGATCTATTCTTTCTCTCCACTACTCCATTTTGTTGTGGTGTTCTTGGTGCAAAGAAGTTGTGAATGATGCCAAACTTATCAGAGAAGGAGTTGAACCTTTCGTTTTGGAATTCTCCACCATGATCACTGCGGATGGCACAGATGTTGCTGCAACAAAAGTTCTGTAGGTTCTTGGCTAGCTTCTTGAATGCATAGAAGGCATCACTTTTTTATTCCAAGAAGAGTGTCCATGCAAACCTGGAAAAATCATCTACCACTACAAGAGCATAATAGTTTCCGCCAAGGCTAATAGTTCTTGAGAGACCAAACAGATCCATGAGAATCAATTCAAGAGGTTTTGAAGTGGAAACCATGTTTTTAGGTTTAAAGGAGTGTTTGGTTTGTTTTCCCTTTTGACAAGCTTCACATATATGATCCTTCACAAACTTGAGCTTGGGTAGTCCTTCCACAAGATCATCAGAAATTAGTTTATTCAAATGATGCATATGTTTGGCTTTGTCATCTTTCACTTGAGAAATTTTCAACACCAAGATAGACCTTTATTGAGAGAAATTCCTTTAGAGTGCAAATATTTCTTGAGTGAAACACGTGAGTGAGTGTTTAAATTGTTTTTCACTAATTGTTTGTTTCCTTGGTGCAAAGATTATGGCTCATTTGTATTCAGGTAAATCTTCAACTCCACAATCACCTCACAAGCCACACCTTTTGGGAGAGCTTGAGGATGCCAAGAGGAGTTTGGCCCACAAAGAAGACAAAATGCGGCAACTAGTGAAAAGAATGCAAAGGCTAGAGGATGCTCAAGAGAGACAAGTTAGAGAAAGGAGATAGGAACCTGAAAGAGCTACTAGAAATTACGTGCACTATGGAAGTCAAAAAAAAGAACATGATGGGCGAGTGCACATTTTGACAAACAACACCATCAACACCAACAACAACCACAACATTCTTTTGATTTTGTAAAGTTACCTAGTTTTAGTGAGTCCAATGACCCTACTTTGTATTTAGAATGGGAAGCTAAAGTTGAACATCTCTTTAATGTGTATAAGGTCACCGAGGTCCAAAAGGTTAGGTTAGCTTCCCTAGTTTTTTTAGACTATGCCATCCATTGAAGGCAACAAACTGTAATGGACATTGGGCTAAAGAAGAGACCAACCGTGGTCTCTTGGGATGATTTGAAATTATGCATGTGCGCGCGGTTTGTTCCTCCTCATAGGAAGGAACTCTTGTTGAAGCTCCAACGGCTTCATCAAGGACCTAGGATGGTAAAGGAATATTTTGAGAATTTAGAAACAACTTTGACTCAAATTAATATGTCTACTAGTGATGAGTCAAATATAACTATGTTTGTGAGTGGTTTGAGGCGAGAAATTCGAGATGTTGTAGAAATATATGAGTACTCTTCTTTAAAGAAGTTGGTTCACCTAGCCATCAAGGTGGAATCACAAATTTCAAACAAAACAACTTTCAAAAATACTCATAGTGATGGCTTCTACAAATCTTCAAGGAAGAATGCAAACAATATTTATACAAAAATTTCTCCTTCCCATTTTTCAAAAGAAATCACTACACACCAAAAGGTTTCTAAAGACCACCTTTTCACCTCTACCACTAAGTCACCAACCAAAACCCCCAATATGAAATGTTTTAAATGTTTAGGTATTGGGCGCATCGCTTCCAACTATCCAACTAAAAGCACTAAGTTGGCAACTAAAGAACAAATACAAATAAAAACAAAAAGATAAAATGAAAAAGTCGAGGAAAGTAAAAAGGGTCTCATCTTGTTAGACCTCCCAAAAAAAACTGGGCCTTCATGGTATACTTCTTCCTTCTCTTTTTCATTACCAAAGGTTTCTACCTACTTACCATCTTTCTTAAAGAAAGTTAGGGATGATTTTCAAGCACCTCCTAAAGGTTTCCACCTTTTAAGAGGATTTTCATCACAATGATTTATCATTCCCCAACATTCTTTTCAAACTTGGTTTGTATATAGAAACCCATCTTATGCACTCCCAACACTTAAGGAACATAAGTTGAGTTCACATCCCAATCCATGCACTATCTTAAATGTGAACAAACTAACTATGTTATCTACAGGAGTTCTGAATTTGAGGTCGAATTCTCTCAAAATTGGGGGGCATGATACAACCCAAGTAGCTACGAAGATGACCAAGGAAGCAAAAGACAAAGCACAAGGTGAACAGTCATCTCAGTAAACAATTCAAGACCCTACCAAGGATCACATGGACCTCACTACAGGAGCTGGGCATAAACCAACACACCAACTATTCTTCCTTTTGGTCTTCTTATAAGATACAAATATTTTGTAAATAATTGGGCTCACTTTAGGGGTCCAAATAGCAAAGATAGGCTAGAATAAGGTACCTTTAGCGTAATAGGGGGTGTAGTTAGCATTTTAGCTTGTTCTTAGCCCTTTAGGAAGGCATTTTGACCTAGTTTCTAGAAGGACAAGTCTAGGATGCGGGTTTGACTTAGTCAAATCCTAAGGCTGCCCATTTTTTCCCTTTTCCCATCCTACCCCTTTAGCTTGTTCTCCAAGGCTCCTTCACCTATAAATAAGAGGCCTACCTAGTGTATTTTTCATGTTAAATTTGAATAGAAAAGTTACTCTGCACAAATTGTGTGAGGTGTGTATGAGGCTTGAGTCCTCTAGCATTTAGGGCTTATCTTAAGTGAGTTGAGAGCTCTCAAGTGGCGTCCCTCTACACTTATCTTGGAGAATCCTTCATCCTCTCATTTCCTTCATCCATAAGCTTCATTTTCCTTCATCTTTGTTTTTCCATCTTCCATTTCCATCTCTTTTATTCGGTCATTATTCTTTTTGTTGTTTCCTTTAAGTTCTTTTATTTTCCGCCTTGCATCATTTTCACCCATATTCTTGTGTTTTTCTCTTTGCCCTTGTGAAGTAAACCTTCACACTTAACCACTTGGTTAAGTTCGTGTCTAGTGGGGATCTTCTTAGGGTTCTTACCATAATTGTGCTAAAATCTCAATCTTAAGTAAAAGTATCACCATAAATGAAAACATCTAAAATCAACTCACATCAGCATACACCTTACTCAAATTCTTGACAAATCAAAAATTCATGACCTATGTAAAGTAAGTTGTATATGTTCATCCTATGCTTTTGGCCTCATAAGACCAAATGAACTTCTAAACATGTGAGGTAATGCAAAGTAGTCACATTGTGGTCATGGTGTTGATGAATATTTGAGAATGTGATTACATTTGAAGTCTTCTTCACCTTGCTTGGAGGTGGTGAATGAAAATGTATCTTTGAAACAACTAGAAGGTTTGCTCTTAGCAAAAGAGAGAATATTTCTACCAAATCCACCTCTTGATCAAACTTTAAAAGATATCTCAATCAAGAATGGATACCTTTCTTGGGATGCAAAGATTGGGAGCTATACATTGTCAAACATAAATCTGGAAATACCTGTTGGTTATCCAGTTGCAACTATTAGCCGTATTGAAGAAGATGATAAGAACACCTTTCTGGACAAGTTGGAATCCTTTCCAGAAAAATAACAGGTTGATTATGAGAAACAATCAATTGAAATTCTGCAACAAGATGATCTGCCTAAGATGGTGAGAACAAATTGAAGATGAACTTTCTAAAGTGCTATATTTTTAGTACTGCATATGGTATGCACACTAGTGAGGTTGAACTTGCTGCAGCAAAGCAGATAGCTTCTGATATTGGGGACCAAGATGTAAGGTTTTATAAAGAAGTGTCAATAAAGGTTAACTAGTTATTCTTGGGTCATTCCTGTATCAATACTATGTTTGGCTCATGTTCATAAGAGAGATTTGGACTAGTATGCTTACAGTATGGAATTGAAAATATCCAAGAAAGATGTTCCCATCTGCTATCCTACAAATGTCAAAAAGAAGTATTCCTGGCTATGTTGGTGTTGTTGGAATTGCTGGTATTTTTAGTTTTCAGTTTTGGAACTAATACTTTGATGAAACAATACTTTGATGTCTTCCTTGAAGGAGAACTGCTGGATGAAGAAAAGATAGGGGGAGAAACTGTGGTCTCCTAGTTGAAATTTCTGGGGTCTATGGTTTGTTGCTGCAATGGTGCTACTACACACATTGGTTTCTGATTTATTCTGTTGCTGCCATAACTCTGATACACTACAAATTTTTGCTGCAATTCTGATATAGTATCACAGATTTGTTACTAAAATGGTGCTGCTATATGCACTGATTCATACTGGTTTTCAATGCTGGAGAACTCTGATGCAAAAGACAAGTTTTTATCCCTCCTATTATTCTATTTGTGAAGAAAAAATAAGGGGAGAATATGCTGGTTTGTATGTTGGTTTATTGTTATTTTATATCTATTTTAATTACTGGTTTAAAGCTATGCAGAAACTCTGATTTTGCATCTCACTTACACTGGTTTTTCACACTGATTTTGCTGATTTTCTTCGTGAAAATCACATAGTGAAAACTGGTTTAGTGGTGCAAGGGAATCTGGATATGATTACTCTGGTACTGCATGTTTTTAGTTGTTTTGCAGGTTCCTCTCTTTAAGGAATGAGTTAGGCAATCCTTGTTGTTTTTATACTTCTTGAACTCCATTTGTGAAGACAAATAGGGGGAGAAGTGGCTTTGTGGCTTTGGGATTGTAATCATCTAATTCCTGCACTTATTTTGTTTGATAACTGCATTAGATAGATGTTAAACTACTAAACTCTGATAGTTTTAACCGGTTATTCCTACATTTTAACCGACTGTTTTTCTATTGCTACACCTATGTATGTGTAGTTGGTTTTCACACTGATTTGGTTTATCTTTCTCTTTGAAAATCACCTTGTGGAAACTGGTTTTGTGTTGTGTGATATATCTGGAACAAATTATCTATTGTGTTTGCATCTTTTTGTGATTGCAGATTATGCCAAATTTTTAATAGAACATCCCAAAGCAACCCAGGGATTTGTCTTCATCAAATAAGGGGAGAATATTGAAAATGAAGTTCTGATGCCTCCAAATCCATGAAGACAGCTTGAAGACTATGCTACTATGTCTAGGGTTTAGTTCTAGGTACTTTAGAATTTGTTAGATTCACTCTTAATCAAATTCACAACTGAATCAATCTGGTTTTAAAATGAAAAGTGTTTTTTCTAAGCTAAGTGAAAAATAGTCTGTTGATTTCTCGGTTTAATCAATTATTTTTCACCCAGCTTGTTTGGAGGGTTTTAAAACTGTTTTTGACTTGGTTGACTAACTATCAAAACCAATTAAACCAGTTAAATCATCTTTTCAACCGGTTGGTTTTTGAATTTCTTAACAGCTTTTCAAAAACCTATTAAATCTATTTTCAATTGATTTGAAACTGTTTTGGCTCGTGTTTAACTGCCTAAAACAGCTAGTTTGAAAAGCTATAAAATTAGGTTACCCTCCATATTTGATATACACAAAAAGAGAGATTAAGAAACAGTTTTGTGAAGGATTTGATTCAAAGCTTTGCTAGATTGCCTTAGGTTGTGCAATTGGTTCAAGAAGTGGATTAGGAGCTCTGTGATTTCCTATAATCAGGTGTTATCTATTCCATACTCCTTTGTAATTGTATTCCTGTACTTGTGTTGCCAAGAAGTGTTGTGTGTTCTTGAGGGGATCAAGATCAACATTCTTGGTGTGTTGTAGCCAAAGGAAGTGAGTGTTCTTGAGGGGTTTAAGATCACTTCTTTAGTGTGTGTGTGTGTGTGATTTGTAATCTGTTGTTGGTTACATAGTGGAATACCTAGTGGTTTTCTAAGGACTGGATGTAGCTTTGGTAAGGAGTGAACCAATATAAATTGTTTGTGTAATCTTTTCTCTCTCTCTCACTCATTACAAACTGTTTGATGTGGTTTTTGTCTCTACTGCTTTAAACAACCGATTAAATCGAAATTTCAACCGATTGTTTTTCTACAAACAATTTTAACAACTTTGATTTCTTGGCTTCCTTGATTTATCTTTCTCTAATTCTTTAGAAATCTTCATTCTTAGCCAATATTTGCGAGAATCTTTATAAAAAAATTGACCCCCCCCCTTCTTGTTTAGGCCATTAATTCTAACAAAAAGCAGGACAACCAAAGACATGACTCTGAAGACTAGTCAAAATGGGAATAGAAGGATAGAATGTAGTCATAAGCTGAACAAAAGTAACACCCTTTAGAACCCAAGAGGGTAATATATTAATCAAATAAGTGGCAGTCAAGATTGCTTCCCCCAGTAAGATCTAGGAATAGACGTTTGGAAGAGTAGAGCTCTAGTAACCTCAAGGAGATGATGATTTTTTCTTTCTGCAACCTCATTTTGAGGGGTGTTCACACAAGTTAATTCATGAACAACTCCATTTTTATTAAGGAACTTGGAAATTTTTTGGTTCATATATTCTCTTCCATAATCAGAACACAATCTCTTAATTGGGCTTCCAAATTGTGTTTGAACCATTCAGTAAAAATTGAAAAACAAGTGAAAAACTTTAGACTTCTCTGTCATGAGGAATACCAAGGTAACCCGAGTACAATCATCAATAAATGAAACAAACCATTTTGCACCCGAGATATTATGAATAGGTGAAGGTCCCCCTACATCTGAATGAATAAGATCAAAAGGCTTAGAACTTCTATTACTATTGGGAAGAAAATTTATCTGATGGTGTTTAGCAAACTGACAAACATCACAATGAAAAGACTCAGCAAATACTTTTGTAAATAAAATAGGAAATAAGGACTTTAGGGTACTAAATGGAGGATGACAAACAGGTCTATGTTGAAGCCATATCTAAGGGGATGACCAAGATTCAGGGCCTGGATGAATATTAGAAGTGAATGCCTGCAGTTTGGAACTCTTTATTTTCTTCATGTTGAAAGTAGTATAACCCGCCCTGCTCTTTAGCAATTCCAACCGTCTTCCCCGTGGTAAGATCTTAAAAAACACAATGGAAATGAAAAAATACCACTGCACAAGGGCCTGGATGAATATTAGAAGTGGGTGTCTGTAGTTTGTGATAGGATTTTATTTTAGGATTGCACATTTTAGAGGTTGCACTTTGTTTATGGTTTTTGAATTAAGCAAAATATGGTGATAAGCTCAAAGAAGATTGTCACTGGACACAACCTTAGCCAAGTGGTTAAGTAAGTGTGAAGGTTCTTTTCTAGAAAGCAAAAGAGAAAACACAATTATATTGTGATGATGAGGTACGAAATTTAATAAACAAAAGATAATAAGAGCTATAAAGACCGAATGGAAAAGAAGAGAAAACAAGCAATAGGAAATAAAGATGGGCGTAAGGAATGGAAAAATAAAATAAAAGAAGGGATGAAGAAAGCTTATGGAAAAAGAATGGTGGTCACGCCACTTGGAGTGGTGGAAGACTCCAATATGAGTGGTGAAGAGTCGCCACTTGAAGTGCACTACACTCAAGATAAGACCCAAGAATGAGAGTACTCAAGACTCCCTAATCACTCAAGCAAAGTTTTTTTTTTCTATATTCAAATTCAATGTGTATTACATGAGCCAAAGGACACTTTATATAGGAGAGAGTGACTTGGGGAGCAAGAGTGAGAGGGGTAGGGGCAGAAATTGAGAGGCTCTTCTAAAAGCTAGGTTTAAAGAGTGTGTCGCCCAAGCTATGCTTAACCTTCTAGAAGTTAGGTTAAAGGGAGTGAGGGGCAATTTTGGGTAGGTGTTTATAGAAGCTAGGTTTTAGGTAGGTTTGACACAAGCTCAAAATGCTAAAATTTAGTTTATTCTTTCTAATTGAAGCCCAAAGTGAGCCCACTTTATTTACTTAATCTTGTCTTGTGACAAGACCAGAAGAAAGAACATTTGATACTTTGGTCTATGTCCAGTTCTTCTTTTGCTGAGGTCCTTTTGAGGTTTGGTGGGGCCTTGTCTTGGATGCTGAGATGACTCACCTAGGTGTGAAGCGTTTGTGGAGTCCTTAGTCATCTGCTTGTCGAGTTGGATTGTATCAGTTTGGCACACTCTTTATTTTCTTCACGTTGTAAGTAGTATAACTCGCCTTGATCTTTAGTAATTTCAATCGTCTTCCCCGTGGCAAGATACTGAAAAACATAATGGGAATGAAAAAATACCACTGCACAATTTAAATCTTGGGTAACCTTTTGAATAAACAAGAGGTTATTAGATAGTTTGGGAACATGAAGCACATTTTTTAAAGGAAAGGAAGGTTGAAGGTGGATGTTACCACAACCATTGATGGGGGTATCGGAACCATTAGCAAAAGTAATATGTTGGTTACCAAATAAAACATTGTAGGATGAAAAATAAAAGCAATGAGGTGTCATATGGTCAGTAGCACTAGAGTCTATAATCCATATTCTTAATACTATAAGCATTAAAGGTTATGAAACTAGAACTCTTACCACTCATGGTTAACGAACAATAGCTACATGTTCTACTAAGGGAGTCTGTGAGAGCTCAAAACCGACTAAGCTTTGCAGATCGGCAAAATCTGGTCTCGTTCACAAAACTCACTGGAAAATTTTTCCAGTGGTGGCGATCAACGATCAACGCGATGGTCAATGGTCAACAACAGAGGTCAATGGCGGTGAACGATGGTCAACGGTGCAAGGTGACGCTCAACGAAAAAAAGGTTACAACCATGAAGGGTGCTCAGAAAAAATGTAGAAGCAAAAAACGGTTGCACAAATGAAGGCTGCCTTGAAAACAAGGTTGCCCCAAAAAATGCAGAAGCAGAGTTTCCCAAGATCAGGAGCTTTGATACCACATTAAGAAGTGGACTTTAAGCCTAACTCAACCTTATAAAATCGGCTTATAAGGTGAGGTTTGCACCCACTTATGTACTATGAAATGTCCCTATCTCTAGTCGATGTGGAATCTCCAACACATCCCCCTCATGCTGAGGCTACCAACTCGTGCATATGACTATATATTTATGGGTGGTCCGATAGTTGGTGACCCAACAAACTCTCGTTAGGATAGACTCGAAATGATTAGGATACCAAGTTGAAAGAAGAAAATTGAATATATTTTTTAATGTATTTACAAATGTGATTACAATCTAAATTTATAGACTATTTACAACCTTATTAAGGAAAGAAATAATAGGTAATTAAAGTTATACAAAACAAATTACCAAAAGATATCAAATTTGTCCTAATAAATAGAAAACGAAATCTGCATTAATTATGAAATAATTATCTCCTAATTACGCAACAATTATACACATAACACATCTTATAGTGTTTTGTTATATTATCAAAACTCTTGGACTCTCAGTCAAATGGTTGATAGATCGTATGACACTTTACACATAATAATGGAGGACCATCCTCAAGTTCCAAGTCACCATACACAAAGCTAAGAATAGAAGAATTTACATAATAAATATGTCTTAACTTTTATAAAAACTTGTAAAACATAGAGTAGATAAATCTTCAAGTCTTGTATTTCTGGACCATTTCTATAGTAGGTTGTTAAATAATTCAAAGACACTCTAGAAACCCTCATTTTTCATACAAACAAGGGTTTTTGGAGCATCTTAGGAGACTTGGGCACACCTCTTTAAGTTACTAGAACTCACCATGGTTAAGCTTGCTTAACTAGGGCTATGGTAGCTTAAGGAGCAAGCTACCTTCATCCTTTTCACCAATAAATAGGTTACTTCTACTATTTGTATTCAAATTTGGCATATATTGAATGAAAATCCTAAATTTTTAGAATCTTTCTCTCATAAATCTCCCCTTTGCTGGAGATCCTAGAGGCTTAATGAAACCCTATAATGTTGGTCCAACCTCTTTCTAAATTTAGCACCAAAATCACTTCCATTCTTCATCAAATCACTTCCAATCTTCAGTGCATCTTCATTCTCTTTTGTTCTTACCTCAACTCCATTCCAAAACAATTCACACGGATTGCATCACATAAGCTCCCCAAGCTCGAGAACCCATTTTTAGGGTAATTAAACTTTATTTTGAATTTTAGCTCCAACCATATTTATGATCGAGCTTTGAAAAATGAATCATATTTTCATATTAGACTTTACAACCATTTATATAACTCAATAGTTCGAGTTTAGTGTGATTAAAGTATTAATTATTTCTGTAATTATCATTTATTATCAAACGACTCCATGTATGGATTTGATCTAATGTAATAATTATTTATTTTCAAACTAACTCATATAGTTTTGGATTTCTTTAATGGGATGACGTGGATAGGAAAAATTATATTTATTATCATAAAAAATTGAATGTTATTTTCTAAATTTTGAAATAATCATATTGTTGTTAGGATATTATTCTAAATATTTTTAGCACGGTTTTAATAGTAAGGACTTAATTACAAATTTTCAAAATCTTATATTTTATCATTTTTAAAATAGATTCTAATTAAAAATGATACATGCACGAAAATGTAAATATTATTTTTTGTTTTTTATTATTGACTAATTTTTATATATAAAAATATATTTAAATAATGAAGAGATGTCAGTGTAATATTTTCAAATAATTTTGAAAGTTAGTGTAAGAATGTCTAAACAAGTTTAACAAAATATAAAAAAATGTACTCTTAAAACTTTGTAAAGGAGTGCGGTACTAGTTTGGTCTAATATCTGGTAAGTTAGTAATCATTTCGACCTGGAAAGTGGAGAGAAATATTGACACCATTGGCACAAGTATGCTTGATATCATAAAGACCTATATATACATACATTATTTAAACATGGATCGATGTTGTTGGGAACACGAGAGAAAGTGCGAAATAAGAAAGGTACACTAAATTTGAAAGTTCCTTCTCCATCTCATCCACTTCTTTAAGTTGCTTTCATCTATCACCAAACCAAACCAACCAAACCCATGTCATATCTTCTTTAAGACTACTATTATTCTTATTATTATTATTATCTCAAAAAGAAGGTCAAGTAGCTAGCAAGCCGAGAGGACAAAGACAACTTGGTACTTTGGGAAGCTCAACTGACAGAGTGGGTAGCTTTAGTACAAGTGTTGTTGGGTGTGGCTGCATGTCTAGTCTGAAGACTCACCAAAGAGTAATAAGCTCCACATGGTCCTTTGGCCAACAAGGAGGAGTGGGTTCCAGTCTCCACCACCCTCCCCTTTTCCATCACAGCAATAGCATCACAATTGTGAATGGTGCTCAACCTGTGTGCCACCACCACGCTGGTCCTCCCTATCATTACCCTCATCAAGGTATCTTGCACCACCTTCTCTGATTGACCATCCAATGCACTTGTGGCCTCGTCCAACAGCAACACCTTAGGGTTTTTCAATATGGCCCTCGCTATTGCTATCCTTTGCTTTTGACCCCCTGAAAGTTGTACCCCTTTTTCCCCACACCATGTCTCGTAACCCTCCTTCAGACCCGCTATGAAATCATGAGCGTTCGCTGCTCGTGCTGCCTCTATCATCTCACTCTCATCAACCCTCCCACCTCTTCCATATGTAATGTTCTCTCTTATGGTCCCACCAAATAACGTTGGCTCCTGGCTCACGAGTGCTATGTGCTTCCTTAGTGACTTTAGGTTATACGATCTTATGTTCATCCCATCTATTGTCACCATCCCCCTAAGTGGATCGTAAAATCTCTCTATTAGCCCTATGATCGTTGATTTCCCAGATCCACTTTGCCCCACCAATGCTGTTGATTTCCCTGCCTCCATTTTCATAGAGAACCCTTGGAAGATTGCCACATCAGGCCTGGTAGGGTACGTAAAATGCACCTCATGAAACTCTATTTCACCAACCAACTTCTCTGCCTTGTACCCATTTGGGTCATCAGGCTCTATTTTTGTACACCTATCTATGATGCCAAAAGTAGAGGCCACAACATCAGCACCTCTAGCAATATCCGTGGTCATGCTTCCCGCATCCGCAATTATCCTCCCAGTGCTCACCAAAACCATGAAGCTCTCAAAGAAGGTTTTTGTTGTTAAGTACCCGTGCAAGATGAGCCTCCCACCGTACCAAAAGTCTAGGGCCCAAACGCAAGATGCAAGGCCTTGGGAGAATCCAAGCCCAATGCCAGCAAACCATGACTGCCGAATGTTCTCTCTGCTTGGGCCCAGTTGGGCTGCTTCAAGCATTTTCAGAATCCGGTCCTGAGAAGAAAAGGCTGTGACGGTTCGAAGATTGGAAACCGCTTCTGATGCTAGTTTGCTGCTTTGTTGCTGGGCCTTCATGGACTTGTTGGACATGCTCTTGAGAAGAACACGCCTTGTGTAAAAGCAAGCAATGATGATAGGTTGTACCGCTATCATAACAATAGAAAGCCTCCAAGAAATTATCAGACCCATTGTGTAGGCTGTTAGCACCGCAGAAAATGTCTGTACCAGCAATGCCATTCTATCTCCCACTAGAGACCTCACCTGATTCAGCACCACAACACAATCAAATATGAAAACACACGCTACTCGCGGATCCAATCACAGTCACAATCACACTAACCACTACGCAGATCTTGTACGTAGCTCCCAAACTACCAACAATTAGCACACAAAAAGCTCAAGAACACGCTGAAACACAAGCACGTGTGCGTGCATTAAAGCCGGTTTAGACGGCATGTAGCCACGACCAAATTATCTGGCGTACCCAAATAAAGTACATAACTTTCCTCAGTCCTGATAGGAGCCACAATGCCACCTTCTAAGCCTCACAGTCCTCTCTTTCATGCGTTCATCACAACATTTGATGAAATAAATTAAATATTTTGTATTGTTTTCTAATAAGATCGCAATATATAATCAAAAATAGTAAAACAATCCCACTTGGAAAAAATGAAAACTAAAGTACAATGAGATTTTTAGCAGTGGTAATGTTAATGTTATTTAACACTAAGTGCTCCTCAATTTACGTTTTTACTGTTATAGTTAAGGAAAAATATGCTAAAATAGACAGTTTTATTGCAAAGTTCAAGTAAAAAAAAAGTATGTACGGAGGGATAATTAACTGGTACTACAAAGTGTTTACCATAAATAAAATTAAAAAGGTAAAATTTATATTTTTAAGTCAGGTTTTAATAAATTATTAAGATGTTTTAAGAAAAAGATACAACCAAAAACCAAAAGATGCCTATCTTAAGAATATTAGGATAACGAAAAGATGCTTTCATTAGAATATTATGATAACAAATATGGTTTCCATTGATGACAAGTATATAAAATGAAATTGATTTCAATAAGTAAATTAGAATATATAGTATTTATTCTTAAGTTATTATATATTCCTATCGAATGATTTAAAGTAACTATTATCATATTAAATTTTACTGTTGTGATCAAATCACTTTCTTTTCTTTCTTCCGTCCCCTCTCCTCTGGCTCACACCTATTTCCCTCCTCATTCAATATGGGAAAATGCTATAGTTTTAAACCACTTTAATTTTCTCATATTTTCTATGACACCTGTTTATATTTGGTTATACTTTGTTTCTATCACAATTCAGATTTCTATCTATCTTATGTGCACTCACTCAATGAACACAACAATAGATTCTTAAGAAAATATCTCAGTATCCTATTCTAAATTGAATGTATTCAATGAATGAGTGTTTAGTTGAACGAACTAATTCAAGTGTAGAAGCAGAGTGAATAAAAATTATACTTGGAGTATATATTTATGTCTTTAGAAGTACCCTTGTCCCTGAAAGATAAAATAAAAAAGAAGAGTGCCGAAAGGAGAATAAGGGAACGGAAAGTGAGGTGGAGCCTGGGTCATCCCTTTTCTTCAAAAGAAAAAGGGTACGGAAAGGATGTAACCACAAGGGAAGATATACCAATACAGTTTCTCCATCTTTAATCCACAAGATTTATCTTTTCTCAAGCACACACAAAATTCTCACCGACAACCGTAGTGTTGCATGTAGAGGGATACATGCATTATAGCTAAGAATTTATCGTACGAAATAATAAAACCTTAAATAGTAACAATACCGTCATACCTTTTCTTCTCATGTTATACACCTCCAACTATCACTTTCACAGCAAAAAAAGAAAAAACAGAATAACTGAAACTTGATATCTTCCGCTGTCCTAACCTAGGAAAAGGTTATAAGCTAGAAGACTTTGGAAATCTTTTTTAGAGTGGAAATTTTGATAAATGTTTGGTTAAAACAGTTTAGTAACTGAACATGAACGCTTAATACCCTTTTTGAACTTAACTACCACGTAAATTTTTTTCTATCTTTCACTCATTATGTATCACTTATAAAAGGTATTATTTATCATGTGGCCTACCTATATTTTTTCAAAATGAGAAAAATATCATTTATTCGAGATCCTATTATTTTGACTTAGACAAGTGTGGGGTACTGATAAACAAGACTTTTTTGTTTTTCTAAACATATCTTATCATATGCATTATGTTCCATCTTTTGTTATGGTGTTTGTTTTCCTATGGGAAATGGGAAATGGGAAATGGGAAATGATTGATATCGTTAGTGGTGTAAAGAAAAACTTAAAAACGTTAAAGCAGAAGAAATTGAGGAAAGGGAAGAACAAACTTACGACATTGGCGTCTTTGGCAAGCCTTGAACAGATGGCGCCACTGGAGTTTTCGTCCAAATCAAACCATCCAACTTCGAAAGTGAGGATTTTGGAAAGCACGGTCTCTCTGACCCGTTTGGTCAAGTATTCCCCCATGTACGCGAAACAATAATGCTGCCCAATATTCGCAATGAAAGACACCACAAAGAGGCCCAGAAAGGCCAACGAGTAGATCCTAGTCTTTCTCACCATCTCCTCATGATCCGCGTGAAAATACAACAGTATCGTGGACCCCATCGTGAATGCGTAAACTGGCTGAACGGCACCGAACACCATCGCGTTTAAGCACCCCAAAACCACGTGCTTCCACTCGGGGACGCTCAGCGATACAAGTCTACGAAACGACGGCGCGCGTACCTTCTTCGCTTCCGCCACGTCACTACAACTCCCACCAAATGGCCCCACCAGGCGATCGTTTTCTGTGTCGGTGGTTGTTGTCGAGCAGGGAACAGTTCCGGGAGCAACGGTTTCCGCGCTTTCGTCTCCTTTCGCTTTCTCCGTTTGTTGCTGGAGGCGGAACGCGGAGGCGTAGGCGCCGGTGTCGTTTTGGAGGAGCTCGTCGTGCGAGCCCATCTCTATGGCCTTTCCGCCCCCGAAGACGGCGATGAGGTCTACGTTTTGGATGGTCGATAAACGGTGGGCGATGATGATAGCGGTGCAACCCTCGGCGACGTTGTCCAATGCCTGTTGAACGAGTCGCTCCGATTCATTGTCTAGCGCGCTTGTTGCTTCGTCCAGAAGGAGAATTCGCGGTTTCTTTATAATTGCCCTCGCAATTGCTATCCTCTGTTTCTGTCCCCCTGACAACTGAATCCCCCTCTCTCCCACCTGCAAGTGGAATCAAAACCGTTATGTTATTTATTTACTTCCTCTTCTTTTCCGTTATATTATACTTCATATTATTCAATACCATAAAAATAATTATTTAATATGCATATATTTCAGCTAACTAACTAAAATCACAATTTTATGTTTAAATTTTAGCATAACTTTCTTCTTATAGTATTAAAAATAAAATTAATACTTAAGAGTGTCAATTCTCTCAATAGTTTCTTTAAATTTTTATTTTTACTAATATGAATCAATTTTAATTTATAATTTTTTTTAGTTATATTTTCTAGAATATATTCAATGAAAGCTTTTACTAAAAGTCAATGTAAAATATTAGAAAAGAAAAACTAAGTTTGATTTGAAAAGACTAACAGTGTTTGTATTAGATTTTTGAACATACTTATCCAGTGCATTATTTTGAATTTCTTAAAATTAGAGTGACAGAAACAGAAGAGACACATTATGGATATGTTAATGGAGTTGAGGGATTTCTTAGTGAAGGAATATGCATTTTATTATTTTTTGTAATAATAGAAAGATAGAGTGAGTTAGAGCAGTGGCAGTAGAGAAGATATGATTGGAAGAGTAGAGTTGTGACCTGTGTTTGGTAACCGTGAGGCAGAAGGGAGATGAAATCATGGGCATGGGCAGCTTTTGCAGCCTCAACAACTTGGTCCTCCGTGGCATCCTCTTTGCCGAAAAGGATGTTCTCTTTAATGCTTGTCGCAAACAGAGAAGGCTCCTGGCTCACCAACCCCATCTGCGATCTCAGCCACTTCACCTGCAGCTTCTGAATCCCAACCCCATCCAAACGCACCTCTCCTCCCACCGGGTCATAGAACCTCTGCATTAGCGCTATCACCGTTGACTTCCCAGACCCACTCTCCCCAACTAACGCCACTCTCTTCCCTGCAGGAAACCTCACACTCAACCCATTCAATACTGCACTCTCTGGTCTCGACGGGTACGCAAACTCCACCCCCTCAAATTCCACTTCCCCGTAAACTCTCTCCAGAATCTCCCCTTCCTCGCTCTCAGAATCAATCCTCGGAACCCTCTTTACCACCTCCTTTATACGCTCCGCTGCCGCACCCGCTTCCGAAAAGTACTTCACGTTCGTTAAACCCGCTCCCAGTCCCCTTTTTCACAAACACAAACTCAATTAACCTTCATTCAATCAATCAATTCACTATAAAACAAATTACATGATGACAACAATAGTATTAATAATAATAATAATAATAATATTAATAATAATAATAATTAATGATTATGATAATTATCACTTACAATCCACCAACAGCGATTGCTGCTCCAACCGCGAAAACTGTTCCTCCTTTGACGCCATGATAAATAACGAGTCTGCTGCCGTAATAGCACATGAAAGACCAAATGCCGAAAACGACGCTGTTGCTACCAATGGCTAAGCCTTTGGCCCAGCCTTGCTTCAGGCCCAACTTCACCGTCCCTTGAAGCGCGTTTGAGAAAGCGTTCATGGTCTTGCTTTCCCCAACGAAGGAATAAACGGTTCTGATTGATGAAATTGCTTGTTCCACCACTGTTCCTGCTTCATTATACTCATCTCTGATTCTACTTGACAACCCCAACAAAGTCTTGCCGTAGATTAAACCCGGGATCACCAGAAGAACCACGAAAGGAAACCCCACAATGGCCAGCCTCCACAACATTGCAAACGCCGCTATGTAGCTCCCAACGAACAATGAAATGTTCATCAAGAAATTCGGAACCTGTAATACATGTGATTAGTTATAAGCAAAATTAACCACCTTTCGATGGGATTTTTTTTTTCTTTTGGTAACTGTAATGTAACATAACAGCGTACCTTTTCACTGAGAACATCTTGGACTACGAGGCTGTCGTTGGAGACGCTGGTGATGATCTCTGACGTGCTTGTGACATGCAAATCGAAGTACGCGACATCTTGTCTAAGCACTGCTTTCAGATACCTGTATCTCATTCTCGCTGCTTGTCTTTCGCTTGTTCTTGTCCAACAGTAACCCTCTGAAAAAAAAAATGCAAAATAATAATAGTAGTTAAAAAAAAAAAAAAGAGGATGCAACAATATCATCACTTTAATTTGCGTGGCGTAAATGGAAAGAGAAAAAGCAAAAGCAAAATCATTGCGAAACCGAAACTCACCGACGAAGCAAACGGCAAAAGAGACACCAGCTAAATATAACCACGCCACTGCATTCTGCATCACCAATAATAAAGCCAAAACCGTTAGCAAGCTTCGCTCATATGTTATATTCTTTCCATGTGAGTTCATAAATTAAGACAGTTTCAGAGTGTCACGTGCTCATTATGCTTTCAATTAATTTTATATGACGCTCAAGTATGTGTGATGCTCAGAACAATTGAGATGATGGTGATTAGTAACATGTAAAAATTTCTTGAGTGTATAGAGAGAGATAGAATTGAACCTTGTTGATGTTATGGATGAAGGTGTTTCCATCCATGTTGGATGAACTCCCAATGCTATTCATCATCCGGCTACTGATATACAACACCAGAGGGGTGGTCACGCCTTCTCCAACAGCCCCAATGGTACCTAAAATCATAAAAAACAAATCTTTGCGATCGGCATGCATGAAAATTGACCCAAACCCCTGAGACCCGTTTTTCATCTTCTTCTTTCTCTCCTGGCTAACCATACCTACTACACTTTTCTGATTCCTAACCATTTTTAGACACACCCTTTTTCTTGAGAAACAAACAACAGTGAGATTCGGAGACCCACTTCTGTAGTTAATGGAGCATGGTTTCTCTGGCCTCTTGGCTTGGCTCCAAAACCAGCTTTCCTTTTGTTACCTTGAGCTATGTTGTTGCGACATTCTGGTGAATTTATAGGAATCAGTGTGGGTTAAAGTGGTGTGGGACAAAACTTATAGGGACCAGAATAGCTAGGGTCAGGGTTGGGGAATTCTTAATAGCATGTGGAGAGGTTTATTGTGTTGTTGAGGATGGAGGAACATGTGATGTGAGGAGGAGAATTAGCTCCTGTTTGACTTTATAATTATCACACTGCTAAAGCATCGGGACTTTTTTCATAGCCATAAATATATAATTCTACTTTTATAAAAGCATTTTTCTCATCTTATACCACTTTCAAAATTATTTCCTGAGATATGCCACTTTTACTGCTTTTTTGCTGACACGATTCTTTCTCTTTTGATAAGGGATCGCTGAACTTTGGCCCCTTTCTTTTCTTATACTGAATGCGTTATTTTAATTTATGTTAGATAACACTTGATCTGACATTTGTTATCAAAACAATCCTTTAAGACTAAGCTTAAAAAGAACCGTGTGCGGTTGCCTTAAAAACTTCCATTTTAAACTAGGTATATTTGTTATATTTAACGACTGAACATTGAAATACATCATTTTATAGTTTATAATTTATAATTCATTTAATCAATACAATTTTAGAATTGTTCGATTTCAAAAAAAAAGTTATTTCCCTTTTTCCAATTGTAATATGGTATATGATTGTTAACACTTTTTGGTATCAGCATTTTTCTGTTCTTTAAGTTGGCATGAATTTCAGTTACACTAATTTAAGTTTACTTTTAAATACCACACACATATACCACTTATAAAACTAATCATATTTTTTGTTACTTTATTCCTGCATTATAATGGAATGCAATTTCCAAATGTTATAAAAACATTTTATATTAAACCACATTAATATATGTATGAGAATAGTTATATTTCATAAAGATGGAAACTCGAGTACAAAACTTAATATTATGTTCTAGAAACGTTAAAGTTTCAAAGGTCAACATAATCAATTGTTTTCTCTTAAATCAAGTCTTCCAAATGTCAATAACATTATTTAATTAATAAATCTATTTACTGTTTAGGAATCTTCAACTGTTATGAGCTTTGACTAAAATAATTAACAAATTTTAATTGTGTGTGAATATATATATATATAATCAAAATAATGTATCTTGTAAGAAATTATCATTTGTATTAGGATCACTATCCATTTATGATTCTAACTAATGAGAATGTAACACGCAAGAATGAGAATGGCATATTTCATTTTGATATGATTTTTATGACTTGGCAATAAACATGAGATTTCCCTGATTAAATTTGTTAGACTGTTGTTTTATAAATTAAAAATTGTTGATATGTAGAGTAATTCTATTATTAATAAAAATTTATAAAAGTAGTTTTTAAATTAAAATTAAAAAGGTTTTAATTACTTTTTATATTAGATTCTAAATTAATTGATTAATTTTTATCATTTTAAATACTAATAATTTAGTTTTTAATTAAATTAGTTGACTAATTTTATTATTTTAGATACTAATAAATTAGTTTCTAATAAAAAATTTCTTGTAGTTTCATGTGTGGTCTTATACTATTAGTATTTCTTAGTTTGGTTGTGTTTAAATTTGGTGAGTGAAACAAGAAAGACACGAAAAAGAATAAGTGGAAAGTGGGAAAAAAAAGTGTGATAGACGAGAAATAGAAACACAATTTTTTCCTAAGTGTGTATTTTTATTTTTTTTTTACTACATAACTCTTAATGTTTAATGCACAAATAATTATCTTACAACGATTTTAAGAAAATTATTTAAATTTAATAACATAATCAAATGACTCAGACTATTAGAAAGTTATTATATAAAAATTAATTTTATAGATAAAATATAGTTATAATTAGTTACTATAAACTAAATTAAATATTATTATAAAAATTTAAAAAAATATTAGTATCTAAATTAATTTTTATTGTTAATAAATAGTTTCAGAATAAATCTATGAATACAGATGGATAAATAATACTCACATATATAGATTCACATAGATGGACTACTATCAATAATATCAATAGGTAATTTACATATGAATCTATATCCTTTGATAATATTTTATTATTAATATTATAATTATTATCTATGAATATAAATTTGTAAGTAAATTATTTATGAATTTGTATCCGTAGATATATTTATCTGTGAATCATTGTAATATTAATAATAATAATATCAATAATCTAAATATTAATAATAATATGAATAGTAATATTAATATTATTAATAATATAAATAATAAGAATATTTATATTTATAATAATAGTAATAATGATAATGATAATATTATTAATTTATTATTAATCTTTAGGTAGTAATTTGAATGTAGTGTTGAATTTATCTACGAATATATATTTTTGGGTAATTTATATATAAATTTGTATTCGTAGATAATAATCCGTATGTAATTCTAAATTTATCCATACATAAAGATTCGTGAATAATATTTGTATGAAGTGTTGAATTTAGCTATAAAATTATATTCGTATGTAATAATTCATGGATAATTTTGAAATTTCTTGTAGTGCCAAGGTTATGTCGTTCATCTTACCTAGAGTAATATTGTTTAAAATGAGGTTTCTCGTGGGTTAAAACTTATTGCTCAATTATGCATTGTTCTTAACTCTACTATTCACTCATCTTTGAAACATATATTTCATGCTTATGAACATGCTAAATTATCATACACCAATGACATTCAACGTCTTTATTGAAGGTGCAATTGGCTCGGGTTTGAATGAAGCCTTAACTCAATTCGTAAAATAACAAACAAACAATTGTAGTGTCTAAAAAAGTATAGAGTAGAGTTATATATATATATATATATATATATATATATATATATATATATATATATATATATATATATACACACACACATACACATATATACACATATATTTATATTATTTTATTCAAAAATTAAGGCTACGTCTAGTCTTCTCAAGCAACCCGCTTAAGAGCCTTCATTACCACAAGTGTTCTCCACCTCTTCAGGTACACAAGTATTCTTACACCTCTTTTTAAGTCCACAAATATTCTTACACTTCTTCAGGTCCCACACAAATATTTATACACCTCTTCAGGTCATTATAGTTGTTAGACGCTTAATATAAAACTACTTGCTCTAATTGATCTTTATACATCTTAAACATGCGAGACATTTCAAATTCTTTCTTTATATTCCTCAGATGTGAAAGTTGTACTTTAGTTCTCTTAACTCAATATTATGATCAAATTTGCCACGTCGTTCCTCATCTTAAATGCATTACATGTTAAAAAAAATGATACTTTAGCTCTAATGTGTTTTGCGCATGTTTAAACATTTACTTTCTCTTCAAATAATTTCTTTATCTGTAAATAGTCAAACGTTGAATCTTGATTTATCTTTGTACTCGAATATGCTCCCTCTAGTTCTATTCATTGACTTCTTCATGATAGACTCTTGAATAGGAAATATTTATTCTAATGTAATCTAAACGTCTTTAACAAATATTTGTTCTTTAAAATAATTTCTATATTTGAATAAATTTGAACATTGAAGTTTTGGAAATTCTAGACTTTAACCTTTTCTTTTTAATTCTAGCTTTGGAACATTGAAGCTTTGGAAATTCATGATCTTCTTTGTATCAGACGTTCAAATAAGAAATTTCATATATATCATGTGAGTTGTATTTATATTAGCACACATTGATTGTATTTGTTTCACTTGTTTAGATTTTTGGATTCAATTTATGGTCAGACTCAGTGATAATTTCCACTAGACACTTACTTAACCAAGTGGTTAAGTAAGTGTGAAGGTTCTGTTCAAAGAGAAAAAAAGAAAAAACACACACAAAGGAACGAATACAAGTGAAAGTAAAAGAGCTCAATAGAAACTAGAATAATTATGAACTATGATCACTCATGACTAACCCCCCCCCCCCCCCTCCCCTTTTATGACCATTGCTCTCTTATTAAGGCAATTAGAAGCAATGTGCCCAAAGCCTAAACACTTAAAACATTTTACTTAGGAAGATTTTGAAGTGGAAGATTTAGGAGTGGAATACAAAATTTCTTGTTAAACTTAGCCTCATTACTAACCTATAAAACTCCTTAGTGATCCATGCTTATTATGTCGACTTAAGGAATATAATAATATACAAAGTTGTCTTGGAGTTGTTGAAATCACTAGAATGAAAATAATTAACTATGAAGGGTTTAAGCATAAGTACTAAAATGGGAAAACTAGGAAAAAACATAACATTGTGCTTGGGTAGAATCTTGTGTGATGAAAGTGAATTTTGTGTACTTATTATTTAGTAACCTAGAAGGTCTTGTACTAGGGTTAATTGCATAAGTTTGAATATCTCTCAATTTCAAACTAACTCTTAAAAATTCCAACTGTAGTTTTGTCATTTGTATTACTTTTCATTTTATAAATTGAATCTACAAGATCTTTTGCTTAAGGACAAGCAAAAAGCTAAGTTGGGGGGAGTTTAATAAAAGTGAAATTGTTGTAAAAATCATAGCAAATTAGGCATGCACAATGAGTAGAATATATGGAAATACAACCTGGAAAATGTGTCATTCCCTCACAAATCAAGCTTGACTCAAAAGAAGAAGGATTTGATAAATCTTGCAGAAAAAGAAGGAAAAATAGCAAACAAACAAAATGATTAGAAAGGACCAATCCGCCCAACGCATGGAAAAGGGCCAAGAAGATTGATTCCAAAGAGTAAGACCTAAAAAACTTTCAGAACATTGACCGCCAAAAGCATGCACTGAGCGCCAAAAGATTTGCCAAGTTTATAAGGCTGACTAAATAAAAAGGGATTAAGCGAAAGGAGTCTTTCATAATGAAGAACGCCCAAAATCACTTGGAAGGGCTTAGAGCTAACTTGAACCAAAGAAGAAAGGTTGCATATTGATGTGAGTTGATTTTTAGATGTTTTCATTTAAGGTGACACTTTACTTTAGGATTGAGATTTTAGCAATTAAAGGTGAGGACCTAAGGAAGATTCCCACTGGACACGGACTTAACCAAATGGTTAAGTAAGTGTGAAGGTTCACTTCACAGAGGCAAAGATGAAAAAACAAGATATAGTGAGGATGAGATGCAATTGTGGAATTGAAGAAAGGAAACTAGGAAACATCAATGGTGATCAAGACCAACCAAATGATGAACCAAACTCATAATAATGACCCCAAAAATGAGAACAAAAAATAAGAGTAAAAGAGACAAGAACATAAATGGAATGGAAAATGGAAGGAAATGGAATGAAAAAACTTATGGAGGTGGTGGAGATGATCATGCCACTTGGTGTGCAGAAACCACCAAGATAAGTGTTAGGCCGCCACTTGAGAGCTTCATTCTCATCAAGATAAGACCAAGGAAGAGAAGATATCACTCACTCAAGCTCACACAATATTTGTGCAGAGTAACTCTACTTCAATTTCAACTTGAAAATACAAAGGATGAGACCTCCTATTTATAAGTGAAGGAGCCTTGGAAAACAAGCTAGAGGGGTAGGATGGGAAAAGGAAAAAATTGGGCAGCCTTAGGGTTTGACAATCAAACCCACATCATAGGCTTGTCCTTCTAGAAACTAGGTCAAAATGTCTTCCTAAGGAGCTAGGAACAAGCCTAAATGATAACCACACCCCCTATTATGCTAAAAGCGCCTTATTCTAGCCTATCTTTGCTATTTGGACCCCTAAAGTGAGTCCAATTTATTTACAACTTGTTTTATTCTTAAGAAGACCAGTAGGAAGAACAATAAATGCAATGGTCTTTGTCCATTTCTCCCTCTGGTGAGGTCTTCACTTAAATGTTGAGATGACTTCTCATAGTGTGAATGGTCATTTGCATCCTTGGTCTTCTTCTTGTGGGCTTGGTTTGTATCACATATTCACTTAGGTTTAGCTTGAAGTGAATCCCAAGTCTAGGAATACTTCATCCTTAAGAAAGGATTTTGATGGGATTACCTTGGAGTGAATCCCTGCAAAACTAAAACCTCAAAATCTGCTAAAGACCAAGAAAAGGGCTTGAAGCCAAAAGCTTCCTTCATAATGAAGAAAGCTAATCCATTGAGCGGATTGACTCTACACTGAGCAGAAGCTGAATCTCTTAGAGCTTCTCACTAAACTCTATAAATAGAGAGGTCTAGACACTTCATTGGCAGGCTTAAATAAAGGCAAACACTAAGGTTGAATACTAGAGCCTGAGGCTGGCATGCAACTTACAAGGATTCGTGCTTAGCAACTCCTTTGTGAGATTTACTGTAAGATTTATCATGAGTTGCTAAACATATCTTGTAAAGATTGAAGAGCAATGTAATTTCTATTTGAGTTATTGTTATTTATGAATGCTTATTTTCTTTAAGATTCAAGTTCTATTGGTTTGATTGTATGCTTAATGCTTAGTTGTGAGGAACAACCATTAATGCCCATGGAGCATGAATGATGTCGAGAGACACGTTCATGTATTTGAACCTTTCAAATCAACCAAGTATGTCAATATTTGGGAACATACTTGAGTACATGGCTTGAAGTGTTCCATCTTAATGCAAAAGTGAGTTATTGTAAGTCAATGAATTAATAATGATAATTTGTTGTTCTAGATAGCCTTAATCAAGGAATTGACTTGGTTTGACCACAAGGAACAATGAACTTGAATAAACATAGAATTTATAAGTAACAATAATAAGAAAGATTTAAAAGCTACTTTAATCCCAACACTTGTATTGAAATTGTTAACCTTCTCATATGTTTGTATTTTGTTTCAATCTCACTAAATATTTTTTTAGGATTATTATAGTTATTTCACAACATCTATGCCTCCAAATTTTATCATCTTTTCACTTTATTTTGAAAATTATTGCTACTTTGGTCATCTTCAATTCATGTGGATATGACAATCCTTAGTTGTATTACAGTTGACTCAGTCCACTTGTCAAGAAAAAAAATTTAAATTCACCCCCATCAAATGTCTAACCCTTCCACAACGTCTAATATCTATACATCATTTATCCATCCTATACTGTCTACTACCCTTATAACGTTTACATCCACAACATCTACTATTCCATTATCTTCTAACCATTCATCACAATCTATTAATTTAACATCAAAACAACAATAATCCTTGGGGTTGAAACCTCTGCCAAACCGCTTGAAATATATTTATTTAGATGATGAGCAAAGATTACCAGTAATTATTTCCAGTAGTTTACTGAAGCAACAAGAAGAGGAGCTACTGCAAGTTCTAAAAGTTCACAAGAAAGTCATTGGTTGGACACTAGCTGATATTCTTGGAATAAGTCCAACCATATATATATATATATATGCACAAAATTCTTTTGGAGAATGAGTCTAAACCGATTAGATAACCCAAACAAGGCTCAATCATACACTACTAGATGTGGTGAAAACAAAGGTGACCAAGCTACTGATGGTTGAGGTCATCTACCCAATATATGATAGTAGGGATGACAAAGCGGGTCGGCCCGCCTCGCGTAATGGTCGCAGGCTGGATTTCCTGGCCCGACCCACAAAAGGGCCAGCTCACGGGTTTGTGGCAAGGGCAGTGGTGCGACAACAGTGTGGCAGCAGCGCGGCAGCAGGCGGAGCAGAGTTGAAGGCGGAGCGGAGTTGCAAGTAGAGCGGCGCAGAGCAGAGTTGCAGGCGGCGGAGCAGTGTAGACGAAATAGAATAGATATATGGAATGAATGAAAACAACGTAGATGAAGAAAATCTAGCATCTTGGAAGGTATGAAAAAAACCTATTTTCTCCACTCCACCACTGCTAAGTCAGCATAATTATTTTATTATTTTTTCACGAGTTAGCGGGCTAACCCACCTTGCTACTGGCCCGAGCGGGCTGCAGGTTATGCGGGGTGGGCTAACGCAAGTCATCGAGTTGAAAATGTGAGCCCGCCCCATGCTTTTCATTAGCGGGCCGTGGGTCGTGTAACGCCCCTCAAAATATCGTTCATTTTTATATAATAAAATAAAGGTGACACAATAATATCAAAAATTTAACATAGATATATACATAATATAATTCATCCATTAATACAAATGTGCCTCAAAATAATATCCCTTTTCGAGGAAGTTTTAATACATCTCCATACAGGAGTTTTCAAAATAAAACAAAACAACAGCATTAAAAAACCGGCGATCTCCTCCTCCAGAAAATGCTCACTGAGGAGCTCTACTACCTGCAACCTCATATGCTCCCGTGCAAATATACACGATCATCACAGGTTTAAGAAAAATAACCACGATAAAAAACAAAGGGTAAGCTAGATATTTTTAAAAACTTTAAATATGAAACTTTATATCAATAGAAAGCATAAATCTTCACACCATTCATAATCTATATCAATTTCAACCATCAATATCCCCATATTCCACAAACTCGTCAAGTGTCTATTCAATACATTCAATACTCATGGTTCACATGTCAGACTTTCCACTGACTCGTAACACATAGACACATGACTCTACTTCCGGAAGACTCGTGCGTTGAACTTAGCATCCAGAGACCTGCACCTGTCATACTACGTTGCTGTAAAGTTCCCACAGCTATGCGCATAAACATAATCTCGATCTCAATCTCAATATCATCACTCTCTCAGTATGACAGGGTTAATCCATATAACAGGTCAAGTCAGTTATCTTTCAAATGACTTACCCATACATATGGACCTCCTTCGACTCTCACCAACTGAATGACTTCATCTATGTGATTCCATCATATCAGCAGAGTCAGGATCGTCTCATTCACAGGATACTCACTGATCAATACACTCTAATACCAATCTCAACACGGTATTTCCTTTCCTGAAAATACTATGTCTTGATCACAATTTCACATTCATCCAGTACATCATACCACACGTAAAAGCACAATTCCATCATATAATATTTTGAATCTTTTCTTAAACAATCCCAATCACAGAATCAATCATACCAAAGTTCAAATTTTCGAATATCATATGCATTTCACCTTTCAATCTCAAACAATTTCAAAACGACACTAAAACAGGGGATTTCGAAATTTGCATTAAAACTGACGATCACGTCGCCCCACACAGAAAAACAGAGCATCGTGCAAGAAAGTTTGAAACCGGCGACCACGTCGCCCCAACTTCAGAATCATCTAGCCTAAGGTTTTTATAAACGAAAATGCTAGCTTCCCTTACCTGAACTTGCGCAAAATCACTAAGAGCTCCAAAACCCACCGAAGCTTAAAGATGTCCTAACTTTGTTCTAGCGTCCTGACAGGAGAACTTGCAGAGACTTCCCAGAAGGACAAAGGCAGTCGCTGATCGTAGCACTGGTACGTGAGGATAGCTGCGTCTTCGAGTGGAGGAGAAAGGAGAAAGGGGAACTAAATGAGCTGATTCCCTCAGCTCTTAAGGTCGAACGGCTCTTTAGCCTTCTCTGCCATTACCCACTCCCTGAGCAACCTTGCGTGCACACTTCCTTGAACAGTATGACCACGTGGGTTTCTGCGCATACCAACTCTCTGATGCTAACTATTCTGAAACACCCTTTTTGTCTAAGTGTTGTGCATGCAGAACGTTCATGCTGGGAGCCTGGGTCCCACCTTATCTGTGTGAAACACGACATCGCGCGATAACCTTCCACCGATGACTGCTCGCGTGATGACTATGCCTCTCATACCGGCGATGACCGATTCCTCTTCCTGACAGACGACCGATGTCTCACCCTGGCAGACAACCGATGTCTCACCCTGGCAGACCACCGATGTCTCACCCTGGCAGACAACCGATGTCTCATTCAGGAAGACGACCGATGTGTCTCCCATCCTGGTTGATGACCGATGTTCTTCTCATCCTGTTGGCGATCTCTTATCGCCCTTGTGTGTGACGAGAACACATCGCCTTACTCTGGTCACCGATGTCACATCGTCACACCTTGCTGAAGGTTCATCCTCCCATTCCTCTAAGTCTGGGGTATCACGGCTCACACTACTCATGGTGGCAGGTATGCCACCTATCTTCTATATCACCCATCTTCTGTATTTAGACCACATACTAAGTGCTTACCAAGTCTTCTCGAATACTCGGCGATGTCCTCTTTTCGGCGATCATGTACACCATAGGCGATTGGCGATTTCATACGGGGGAAGTCGGAGGCCGCCGCCTTCTTCAAAAACGGCGATCTCCTTGACTTCTAAGCTACACCTTCCTTTCTCTTACCCTTCTTGATTCACGTGCCTCCCCCTTTTCAAGCACGCCCACGTGATTACCTCACGATGAAGTCATCGCACCTGACTACTTGGTTAGCACACTGGTCAACCGACCGACCTCTACCAGCTGATCCCAGACCTTGGGCGACGTCTGAGGTCTGACCACTATGATATTTTCTATTTTTATGCCCTTTTTATTTTAAATAATAACATACTCAGAAATTATTTAAAATCTATCACTTCTATTCCAATTAATTTATAGGTCCTTATAGGTCGGCCCGCCCCGCTTTGCCATCCTTATATGATAGTACGTGGGTTTCACCTGTCCAAATTGTTCCAAAGAAGTTTGGGTTAACTATTATGAAGAACAAAGATAATGAACTTGTGCTAATAAGGGTAGCCAACAAATGGAGAGTGTGTATAGATCATAGGAAGTAGAATGAGACCACTCGAAAATATCATTTTCCTCCTCCATTCATTGATTGAGTCATTTAGAGATTAGTAGGTAAATCACATTTTTCTTCCTTGATGGATCTTTTGGTTATATTAAAATATACATAACACCTGAGGACTAACATAACACCACTATGCCATTTAGTCTATGCTACGCACCTGCTACATTTTAGAGTTGTATGATGATTATATTTTCAAATTTAATTGAGATTTGCATGAATGTACTTATGGATGATTTCACCGTATATGGCTCTTCATTTACTGAATGTTTGCATAATTTATAAAAAGTTTTGAAAAGACGTATTGAGATTAACCTTGTGCTTAATTATGAAAATGTTATTTCATGGTTAAAGAATGTATAGTCTTTTACCATCTTATTTCCAAAAGAGGTATACAAGTTAATAAATCCAAAATTGATGTTATTACCTCTTTAATTTACCCCTTGTATGTGAGGGGAATGTAGGTTTTTATAAAAGATTTATAAAATATTTTAGTGAAATAGTTCTGCCACTGTCCAACCACTTGCAATAACATGTGTCCTTTGTATTCTATGATTCACACAAGAATTCATTTGAAGAACTAAAAAGTAGACTCATCATTACACCCATTATGTAGCCACCTAATTGGGAAATACAATTTGAACTCACATGTGATGCCTTAGACTATGCATTAAGAATTTTCTTTCAGAAATGGTAAGTAAATTTCCTCATGTTATTATTTATGCCTCTAAAACTCTTGACGCAACCTATGTAAATTATACTAAAATTGAAAAATAGTTGTTGGCTATTGTGTTTGCTTTGGATAAGTTTCAGTCATACTTTGTCTCTAAATCACTGTGTTTGGTAACCATTATGCATTGAAATTTCTAATTAAAAAGACTGATGTCAAGCCAGGACTCAAAAAAAGATTTTTCCTTTTTGGTTTCACATTTACGTCTAATACATTATTACTCGACGTAAATGTTGTTTTTATGTTGGGATTAGGCCAAATATAAATTTACGCCACATGCATCCACATTGTTAATTGATGTAAATAGTTGTAAATGTCCAACATAAAATGCTTCTTTTATGCTCAAATGAATTAAAAGATGTTTGGCATTACCTGAGATTTGTTTGCCTACTTTTCTCATTCTATTTGCTAGTTATTATTTTCTTACTCTTTCTTTGATGTTTTGGTTTTGGTCTCTTTTTCTTTCTTGTAAGAGATAAAAAAAATATTGTAATTTATGTATATTAATATTTTTTTAGACGAAACTAATTAAGCTTATAAGTCATATTATAATTTTTTTTAATAAAGCTATATTGGACATGCCCATGGACTAAATAATTTTACCAATGGAACTTGCTTTCCCAGTCCTTTCCATCAGTTCGTAACATTTTTTATGAGTCAACTCTTACCCATTTTTCTTTTCATCATCATTAATAACATTATCTACATACATTTCTGTAGGTAATGTAAATTTGCATAAAAAAATTGTTCCATAAAACAAATTATTCAAGGGAAATTCAAGTTTTTCTTGTAATGACAAGAAATTTTACTTAAATTTATTGAAAACTTTTATAATAAATTGATTTTACAAACTTTTTTTTTAAGTAAATGACACATCTTAATTTGATAAATTAGATTTAAAATTTTACAATAAAAAATAAAAGTAAAAAGCTTGGTTATTCTTTGGAAGAACATCCAAGCATAAGCCTTGCTTAACCATCACTTGACTCTTGTGTATTTATGCTTGACTGTTACTAGTTCATTTAATCAAATTAAATATTTAATTTTTCATTAATTAATATTGTGTTTCATATGTGATTTAGTAACCTTGGTGGTGGATAGAAAATATTATCACTATGATATAAGAATTGAGAACGTTGATATGGAATAAAAAAAAAGTGTGATTTATGTGTAATACATGAAAATCGATAATATTGAATGGATAAAGATTTGTGATGAAACATGTTGTAATAGTTAATAATAATGAGAGTGGTCCTACTAATGTGATGATATGTAGGTACTAAAAGGGTAGGAACTATTGATTCAAATAAACACAAATATCAGATAACGAATGTCAATGGAGATTTTAGCCTTTAAGATGAAGGTGTAGTCACCGATACACAATAAGATATATAATAATTTATTTTATTATGTGATGTTGCTACGTTTGTGCGTTGTCCGAAAGTTTTTTCCACCTATAATAAGGTTATTCTTTATTTCCAATTTTTAATTTCGGTTTCACTAATTAATTGTAATTTGACGTGTAAAACTAGTCCTAGTCATTAATAACTGTCCAATTAATTGATACAAGTTTTTGGTTTCATGAATCATAAATGCCATTCTTTAATCTTTACACCGTTATTGTTTCAACTTTATATATATATATATATATATATATATATATATATATATATATATATATATATATATATATATATATATATATATATATATATACATATATTTTGTATTTTTGTTTGAAGTGGTTTCATGCTCCTGGTGAAAGGTGTGATTCTTCCAAGAAATACTAAGAAGAGTCAAAGTAACTTACATTCAACCCAAAAAAATAATGAATTTATGTTATTCTTTTATATTTTGTTTATTTCCAAAGCAAGATTTTCAAATTAAAATTGAATTTTTAGTAAAAGGTTGTTACAGATAACTTGATTGTTTTATTCAATATTTTAAAAAAAAATTTAATTCTATTTATCTAGTAAAAGGTTGTTTCATTCCATTTTATTACCCTAATAATATTATTACCATGTTATGTTCTCCTAAATAATTAATGTACCTAGACCTAGTTCTCCTCTTTGAACAGAGGCTATAGTCATTTTTCTTAAATTAGTCAATCTAATCAGGAGACAATATACTTTGACATTGTTAAAGATCTTTTGACCTAAGAAATTTTTTCAGTTGAAATGTAAAGTCAAAAAATTTCTTACTAAGAAATGAAGTTCTGCCTCCATATTGTTCTTTACTTTTTTTTTTTTCTTTATAACATTACTACTTTTTTCAGTGCCCCATCCTACAGCTACAGAATTATTTTCAATATATTCTTGTTTTTTCGATGCTCTAAAAACAAGCTATTCTTTTTTTTTTTCTAGTAATATTCTTTTCACTAACATTTTTATTTACTTTAGAAACTTTAGAATATAAATAAAGTAATTTTATTGGTATAATTTGCGAGTTACCCCTATATGCATTATAAAATATCACAAATTTTGAAAAGAATCAAAATTCTGGATTCGCACAAATAAAGTTCTGAAAGGTCAAAACTTTTTTTTTTTTTTTTTTGTGATTGGAAACAATTTGTAACAGAAGAAGAATTACATAAAATTGCTAATTTGAATAACCTTGACTGTTTTGTAGTCTATGTTTCAGTTTAATAACAACCTATAAATGTTATAGATCGTTGCTAGAAAGTTATACATTGACTATGCTTATGATATTAATAAGATAATTTATCTTATTTCAATGTCTACCTTAGTTTCAAATTAATAAGATAATATGATATTTTAATAATTTATCATTTTAATAAGATAATATGATATTTTAATATGACTCTTTGACTTATGTTTCAAATATCCAAAACACAAGCACTACTAAATAATTATTAAATAAAAATTAATTTTTAAATATAAAAAATAATTAATTATTATATTAATTAAAATAAATATTAGTTTAAAAAATAAAAAATTATTAGTATCTAAATTAGTTTATATTATTAATAAATAATTTCTAAATTGATATTTAAAATTAACTACCAAGTTTTTAACTACTAATTATTTACATTATAAAGTTGATACTTAAAATCTTGATAGTTAATTAGATATTAATTTAGAAACTATTTATCAATAATATAAACTAATTTAGATATTAACAATTTGTGTAGTCTCTAAAATAGTATTTAATTTAGTAAATATAATAACTAATTATTTTCTAAAATTATTTCTATTTGATGATTTTTATATTACTTTATACTTTTAATATTTATTATAAGAGAAAAAATTAAATCGATTTTTTCAAAAAGAAATGAACTGTTACTTTTATATTTTCTTTATTTACACAATTATTTGACCAGATATTAATAGTTTATTAAAGTTATAATGATGTCAAGTTATAAAATAAAATTAGTAAGAAATCATGATTAATATTTACATATCAATATTTAAAATATAATGCAATTGTTATTTATCTATTATGTTTAGTTAAAATAATAGTTTTAAATTAAATAATAAATATAAGCATTGCTTACTTGCTATATTTATAAAATGATTGTTCAGAAGATTAATTGGTGATATCAGATTTTTAATATTTTACGATATTAATTTAAAGATAAGTAAGTCTTGACTGAAAACACAATGGTTGACTACTTAACGTAATAAAAAGATATTACAAGAATATATAGTTATACAACATGTGATGTGATTAATAGATAATTGATTTGTTTGTTTGAGAATACTTTAGTTTTTGAAGTTCTCAATTATTAAGTGTTCTTAGCAATTTTTACTTTGAAAAAGAGGTGGCAGTGTAAAAGGTGGGGCAAATTTTGGCAAGTAACTTCATTATGAAATTGATATTTTGCATGATTTCAGTTTCCAAGAAAACGAAGGTTCTATTAATATATATTTAGAAGTAAACAAAGGTTCATTAATGAGGATATAGGTATGTGTAGAGGGACCATTCATAATTTCCAAGCCAAAGTAAACTCCAACAAACATTTACAGGCTATGCACTATCTTTTACTTCAATTTACTGTGCTAAAGTTTATGTTGCAAACAGAAGAACATTGGCAGAAAAAATGCCTAATTTTCTGAAGACACATATGCATGCAATGCATGCATTGGAACAACTCGGTCCACCTTTACCTTGAGACTAACAATAGAATTGAAAGTTTCAACAAAAATAATTGAAAGTTTCTATAATTGAAAGCACTCACAAACTACTTTCTCGCAATTGGATGAACTACCTTGCCTTTGTCAACCTCCATAAATACCCTCCATAACTATTGTCTTTATTTCTTATTTTAAGCATTACTATATATATATATATATATATATATATATATATATATATATATATATATATATATATATATATATATATATATATATATATATACACCACACATTTTCATTCTTTTGTTTATACCTTTTTATCTGTTTTGTTTAATTATATAAAATATAGCTTTCTTAACAAATCTATGATCACACTAAGTTTTCGTTATAATCTTTTAGAGTTAGTGTGTTAATTTGATTAGACAGTTTCTTTAACTCTTTACTAAGTAAATTAAGGTAAACTTATTTGACCAAAATAGACTTATTATGTATGTAAATAAAGTACTTCGAATCATAGAGACCCTTTTAGTAACTAGTTGTAAAATATAATGAAAATTTTAGATTCAATCTTAAAATTAATTAATATTAAATAAAGTTATCCGAATTACAAAATTAACATAATATAGACTAAACACTTATTTTATCTTAAACTAATATTCATAAAATGAAAATAATATATTATATATATATATATATAACTTCCTAATATGTTAGTTAACCTAAAATCAAAACTGTTTCTAGTACAAGGTTTTGAAAGATTAAATAAAACTAAAATTATTAAAGATATCATAAAAGTCTATCATCAAATATAACTTGAAAAATACTCAAAAGAAAGAATAATGCGAGAATAAACAAAATACAAAATATATAAATAATAGTGAAAATAAATTATGAAAGATAAAACATAATTCAGGATATAAGAAGTTAGTGAAAATAAACACAAATAATTTTATTTTTTTTTAATCATTCACATTTTTAATATTTAAGATGCTTTGTCCAAAGTTCTTTATATCACTCCAAAAGTGACATCCAAATCCTATAAACATATAACTTATTTTGTGATTACACCTAACTCTTAGTAGGTTAAGCTCCACTTGTTACAATTCACGACGTTACATATCTACATAGTTATTACAATGTTCACATCTTCTGCAACTTCCACCTCGATCAAATTCATGTATACAACTTCTTCGCGATTTGCTTTATAAAATAATTCCTATCTCAATTTGTTCTTATAAATTTACCTCTTTGATTTCACTTTAAAAAAATAACTTTACATTTTTTTTATAAAAGACTTTAAATTTTAATATAAGTTAATTGAATTAAATTTATTTAGTTGATTAAAGTGCTTAATATTAAAATTATTTAAAGAAATTATTTGAAAAGGTTAAGAAAGAATTGAAAAAAATAGAAAAATAATAATTGAGTAAAGAAAAAAAAATACTTGTTTAACTTTTTCAAATGTTATATAAAATATAAAATATGTATAAATTTAGGGATATAAATTTGACATGAAGTAATTAATGTAAAATTTAATGAATGTATTTAAAAATAAAGAAACAATTATTGTGATAAAATTTGAAAGTAAACTTAAGAAAAAAAAAGTCTAGGATAAAACCTTTGATTGGTAATTTTAAGAAAATATGAATCTCATAATATCTGTAATATTATAAAAGAACAATTTATTTTAAACTCGAGATTTTCCTTTGATGCCCAATGTGATTCAAAAGAGGTGACTTCTCATAAATGAAACATAAGGTCATTTTAAAGATTTATTCATAAAGTATATAATACAAACAATAAGTGTGAGTGTGAGTGAGCCATTTAATCATAATTGTTAGATTACTACCATACCCAAAGTGTTCAAACTTCACCACATGTTCTATAAATGCAAATTGAATATAGAACAAAATTATTTTTTAATTATAGGACCTCCTTTCCATTTTCTTATGGAGAAACATGTGACTAATTCATGATATGAGTGTGTTTTAGAAGCAACCATTTAGGACATATCATGCAATATTTGAAATTTTTAATGTAAATATAGTAATAGTAATAAAAGAAATAAACATAAAGAAAACATGAATTCTTATACTTAGTGAATTTGATCTCCAAATGAAACTAACATTTTTTCAAATGAATTACATAATAATGTATTAAGTTTTGAGTCATGAGATGACACATGTGTACTATTCCCTATAAGTGCGTTAATATAGTTCCTCAATGCACTAAAGAACACATTTATAGATTTAGCTTCTTTTACTATATATCATTGACCTCCTAATAAGCAACATAGATGTTGTACCACGTAAAGCAATCCTGACTGCATGAATAATAGGTCTTTGACATCTAGTGATTTTACTAGGCTTAGTTCTTAAAGGTGCCATTATAGGAAATTTGGACTACTTAGCATATTTTTTTTTTCCAAATTCCAAGAATAAATAGAACCGCATATGTTTTCATCTTAGATAATTAATATTTATCTTGAGTGTGAATTCCATCAACAACACTTATAATTGATTTCATATTTTCTCAAAGCATTTCTATATCACACTCTCAATTAAGTTGTCTTTCTGAAAAAGAATAAATGAACAAGAATCAACTTCTCTCTCTCAACAATAATAAATCTAAAATTGAATGTTGTTGTATTGAAAGTTTTTCCAATCCAATGTTTAGTTTAATTTTTTATTATTTTCGTTGTATGAATTAATTATTTTGTTTAAACTTCTATTTTAGTTTATGAAGATTTAATTAAATGTTCAAAATATTATGAAAATTGTGAATTAAATATCCATTAAATTTAGCTGATTTATTTATTTTGAAAGAATTTATACAAATATAAGTTTATATGTAATATTTGTAATGAAATTTTAAGTTGTAAAATTATAGATATGCGTTGATCTAGCCAACACTAAAAGAAGTAAAGTTATTGCGTCGCCCGACAACGCAAACTTGGAGTAAAGTTGTGTCGCCTTTCGTCGGCTGACGCCAATGCAAAGTTTGTTCCCATGTTGGTTTGCATCGGTGATGGCTAACACGAAATGTTTGTCCACGTGTCACGACCGACGCGAAGTATGTTTCTAGGTTTGCGTCCTTTGACGTCAATCTTGTTAGATGCAAAATCTTTAATATATAGAAAATTTTGCTCTTCTGTGTTCACTTTCCCTATAATTTTTTTCTTCAATTCAGCTCCAACTTTGTACCAACACCACCGTTGGTCCACCACGTCCGACTCCAACTCTAGCTCCGTCTTCCATCTTAATTGGTGAAAAGTAAATTTTAAAAATTTTAATTTTTTGTTTGTTTGTTAATGTTGTTGTTTATGTTTATGATTTTATCTGAATGTTTGTTTTGGTTTAGTTTATCATTATTTTATTTTATGATTTGTTTTATCATTTGCGGAGGGGGAGGGAGGATGAAATGCAAGTTGCATACATAAAATTTGTGTGAAAATATTAATGGGTAGCAAAATTAGGTAGAAGATAATAGGTTTTGGAAAATTAATGAATTAACTTATTTCAAATTGTTTTTATGAATAATTTTTTATGGTTTTAATAATTCCTTAGCAGCATTTGAAATTTACAAATCTAATTACCGAATAAAATGATTTTGATAATTATTAATATAAAATTTCAAATATTCATTGTAGGGTTTGATTATATAGTTAACATTTACTTGTATTTAAAAATCATTGAGTTTTTTCTTTCTTTCATGGGTATCTCGTAATAATTCACTATATTATAGATTTAGAAGTTGAGGTTATAAGAGAAAGGTAAGAAAGCTATTTTTTTTTTTACTTCTATAAAATATTCTTCAAAATAGTACTTTTTAAGTTACTAAAAAATGTATTAATTTTATTTGTTGTACAAATGTTTAAAATAATTTGGGTTAACAGGAAAGTTATATATTATCTTAATTAAAAGGATTATACCTTCAACAGTTAAAAATAAAAATATTTTACATTTAAGCAAAAACATGCTACTGAAACAATGAGCACATTGTTCTTAGATATCTTCGTTAAATAAACAGCACTTTGATTAGAAATATCATTTGTAATTTGTAATAACTAATAAGTCTGATATTTTTTTTTTATTAAAAAATTATTTTGTTTAAAATATTTATTTTATATATATATATATATATAATTTTAAAAGAAATTAAAAGCTGTGGGTGTATAAAATAAATAGGGGCTGTATAGAGCAAAACTCATGCGCAACAGAATGGATCCAAGTTTTTCAAAATATGTTACAAATAGTGAAGTGGTGGGTGTATGGGGTTGCATAGAGTAAAAAGTCATGGACAGCAGAATGGGCCAAATTTTCAAAATATGTTGCACACAGTAAAGTGGTGGGTGTACAAAAATATAGGGGCTGCATAGAGTAAAAGTCATGGGCAGAAGAATGGGCCAAGTTTTTCAAAATATGTTGCAAATAGTGAAGTGGTGGGTGTATAAAATAAATTGGGGATGCATAGAGTAAAAGTCATGGGCAGCAGAATTGACTCAAGTTTTTCAAAATATGTTGCAAATAGTGAAGCGGTGGGTGTATAAAATAAATAGGGACTATATAGAGTAAAAGTCATGGACAGCAGAATGGACCCAAAATTTTCAAAACATTGCAAATAGTGAAGTGCTAGGAGTGAGAATATCAAATAGAGGGGGTCTGAAAAGTTAAAGTATTAATTAGTAATAATTTTAGAATGACCCAAACTTTTTAAAACATATTGCTTTATTACATAAGACTTTTAAATAACTTTCAAGTTTCAACCAACTAAAATATTTTAAAAATTGTGATAGATAAAAGTTGAATTAAGAAAGAGAATAAATTTTATTAATTTTGATATGTACGCATTAAATAAAATTATGATATTTATATATACATCTTAAATAAAATTACAATGTTTATAAGTATGCTTATGATGTATAAATTACGATGTTTATAAGTATGTTAAATGAAATTACAATGTATGAGTTACAGTGTTTATGCGTACGTGTTAAATGAAATTATGATGTATGAATTAAAGTATTTATACGTACGCGTTAACTAAAATTACGATGTATGGATGATAATGTATGAATTATTGTATTATATTTAGCTTGAACATTATTGTATCCTATTCGTCTAGGATTTACAAATACAAAATTCTTACACTAACCCGATAATTAATTACATGAATTAGTATGTTATAAATATTTACATACTAACTTTGAACAACAAAGTTTACAAGTGACAAATGCAGTGCATTGGACACTCATATCCACATGATTCATGTATTAGGTCGTTTGTAGGGTATAGGTATACTATTGAGTGTTGATAATTTCATCATCAACATGCAGAACAATGGATCGAAGTTGGATGTAAGAAATGCTTGATTCTTCAAGAAGATTGAGGCAACCTTTCATAGATGGCGTTCATGATTTTGTTTCTAAGGAAATGGATCAAGTTTCATACATAGCAAATGGAGGGGTAAGGTGTTCGTGTGTGAAATGTTGTTGTGAGAAAATTCTCAAACCTTCTCATGTCAAAAGTCATCTGCTTCAACATGGCTTTCACCCCAACTACAAGGTAGGGGTTTATCATGGAGAAGTGGGGACAAATGAGGTTAACTCAAACATTGCATCCACCAGTTATGATAACATCAGACGTGATGATGACTTTGGGTCTTTAGCCAAAATGGTAAACAATGCATACATGTAGAAAAGTGATATAAGAACTCTTTATGTCAATGTTATTGAAGATGTAGAATAACAACCTAACGCTGAAGTGCAAAAGTTTTATGATATGTTAGCATCTGCTAATCAACCCATTTATCATGGAGCAACTGAGTTTAAATTGTCAATAGTCATAAGGCTTTTAGGCGCTAGAACCAATTGGAACACAACTGAAAAGTGTTTAGATTATTTCATTCAAATGTTACTTGATGTAGCTCCAATAAAGAATTGCATACCCAAGACTTATTATGAAGCAAAAAAGTTTTCTCTACTCTCGGCTTGAAGGTTGTCAAGATTGATTGTTGTGAGACTGGTTAAATGTTGTATTACAAGGATGAAATCAAACTAAATGAGTGCAAATTTTGTGGTCTTCCCAGGTACTTGCCTCCAAAGGGTCAGAAAAAAATATACAAAAGAGTGCCAATAAAAAGAATGTTTTATTTGCCTATCATACCACGATTACAAAGACTATATACCTTAATGGAGTCGCAACCCAAATGCGATGGCATTTTGGAAACAAAACTAATGATGATGTATTGCGATATCAATCTGATTGAAAAGCTTGGAAACACTTTGATATTGTATATCCCGAATTTGAAGCTCCCCATAATGTAAGATTGGAATCATGTTCTGATGGATTCACTCACATCGAAGCTTCAGCATCCCCATAATCTTGTTGGCTAGTATTTGTCTCTCTTTATAACCTACCTTCTAAAATGTGTATGATGAAGCTGTACATGTTTCTAAGTTGTCTCATACCTAATCCTACCAACCTAACAAAAAAAAAAAAAATAGATGTACACTTGCAACCACTTATTGATGACCTCCAACAACTCTGAAGTGAGGGTGTTTTCACTTATGACATATCAACAAAAGAGAACTTCATCATGCGAGCTTGTTTGATGTGGACAATTAATGATTTTCTAGCATATGAAATGTTGTCTGGGTGGGGACTAAAGGGAAATTAGCTTGTGCTCATTGTATGGAGGACACATAAGCATTCACACTAAAGCATGGGGGTAAAGTTGTTGGTTTGACTGTCATCGACAATTTTTCCAACCAATCATCCTTTATGAAGGAGTCAAAGGAGATTCCTTAAAAACAAAGCTGAAATGGATGACCCACCTTATGTATTAAACAAAAATCAATTACGGGAGTTTCTTCGTGACTTCCCAAAAGATACAGATGATCCATTTGAAACTTTGTCTGTGTGTGAAAAATATCATAATTGGAACAAAGGGTAAGATTTTGGGATCTACCATATTGGAAGGACTATTTGTTAAGGCACAACCTTGATGTTATGCACATAGAATTTTTTTTTGTTAATATCTTCAACGCTATAATGGACGTTAAGAACAAAAAGAAGGACAATCAAAAGGCGAGAACGGATGTTGCTGAATTGTGTGTCTGTGGAGACTTGAAGTTGGTTCAATTACAAAATAGAAAGTTAGCGAAGCCAAAGGGCAACTACACATTCTTAAAAAAAGATGCTAAGTCAATTTGTAAATGGATCAGCGACTTGAAGATGCTAGATGGTTGTGCCTCTAACATTGCAAGGTGTGCAAACCAAGACAAAAGAAGTATGCATGGCAAGAAAAGTCATGACTATCATGTTTTCATGGAGTGTTTACTCCCAATATGTTTTCAGTCATTGTCAGAATTTATGGGGAGTGCCCTTACTGACTTAAGTAAATTATTTAAAGACTTATGTTCAAATATATTGAGGATGAATGATCTTGTCAGAATGAAAGAAAACATACCAATCATCTTATGTAAGTTAGGATGAATATTTCCACCAGCTTTCTTTGATTCAATGGAACACCTTGTCATTCATCTTCCTATGGAAGCAATACTTGGTGGTCCTGTTCAGTATTGATGGATGTATCCCTTTAAAAAGTAAGCATTATGTTAATTATTTCAATGTTTAATAAGGTGTGCAAAACATACTAATTACTGATTTGATTTAGGATGATGGGAGATGCAAAGAGATTGTTGAGTAATTTGGCATGAGTAGAAGGATCAATATATGCATTCTACCTACACTGAGAGATAACATATTTTTGCTCTCATTACTTCAAACGTGTCAGCTTGTTGTCAAATAGAAGTTTGAGAAATAATCCTTCGACAAATACAAATGAGGAAGACCAATAAACATTGTCGGTTTTAAATAAACGTGGACACCCAAGTGGTTATGGCAAAGACTATTGGTTCAATGATAAAGAACACCGTTTTGCCCATGTTCTTGTCCTCTTCAGTTGCGATAAGGTCAAACCATTTCTTGAGTAAGTTTAATTGCACATAATTTGAATTAAATTATTGTAGGTTGTGTAGTTCGCTAACTACTTTAATAACATTTGAAGATTGTTCTTACAAGTGTACTCAATCAATGACGAAGACGCTCATACATAAAAGTTTTCCCGAATGGTTCAAGACCTACGTAACTATAACCTAAACCCATACATGCTTCTTATTTTAATCGAAATTTCATAAAAAATGTAATGTTCTTTTATCATTACAATATAGATTCATGATGAAAGGAATGTAGTCAACCCAAACTTCAAGGGACTTTTTTGGGGACCTAATTCAAAGAAAAAAAATCATGGAACATGTACTTTGTTAATGGATATAAGTTTCATACAAAGGCATGGTTTAGTGGTAAGAAAAAAACAAATAGTGGCTTGTATGTTAAAGGTTTCATTGATGGATGAGAAGACGACTTTTACAATATAATTCATTATATATATGAATTGGAGTATGTTTGATGAAAACCAATCGACCTCAAAACTTTCGGCTAAGATAGACGAAGATCGAGACTTATTGAAGAAATTATAAAGTTTTTTTTTTCTTCTTAACCTTGTAAAAATTATATAGAGTACTTAAGAAGTTTTGGGCCTTGTATTTTGGGCCAAAGTAGAGAAGGATGTAAATAGAAAATAAAGTAGAGTGTAAAATAGTAAAAGAGGGGTGCAAATAGAAATGTAGGCAAGGAAGACATGAGACTCCACATGTCTTCTCCTTAATGGAGAGGATTTGCACCAATAAGGTGGTGACACTTGTCACACTCTCATTTGAGAGGTTTTGAGGGTCTTTTTCCTATAAATAAGAGTCTCTTGTACATGATTTTTAACTTTGATTCGAGTAATGAAATGTTGTCCAATTGAGACACTTTTACTTGTTCAAAGTTCTCTCTAGAGTTATCTTCTTGCTAGACAAATTTCTAGACTCCTCCTAGTAGTGTTGGCCTAACCTCACTCTAGAAACTAAGTGTTGGCCTAACCTCACTCTAGAAACTAAGTGTTGGCTTAACCTCCCTTAGATTCATCGACATAATTTTCATCTTTTTCAAATTTCTACAATTTTTCATGCTTCCACAATAGTCTTTGTTATCCGTAGAAGATATTCAAATCAAAACAGTGAAGAAGATCTACAAATGAAGATGCAAACGAGGATTGCATCATTTGGTAATCAGAGCTTTGGTCTAAAAGATAAGTAGTTCGTTCTTCTTCGAAATTTTTTTCTAATTTTTGTTTTGTTCATAATTTTTCTTGATTGTATTGAATGTTTACTGATTGTTTTTGTATTTTTTATTTTTTTGTTCAATTCAAAATTTATTATTCTTTCTTGAACCTTTATGTATGTGCTTTTAGGTGTTCTTGTATTCATGTTCATGTGTTCTTTTGAATTTTATTGAGTTTTCTTCAAATTTTTTTGGTGAAATTTTCATATAATTGAATATTTTGATTTTATAATTATATATGTTTTGTCTAGATTCATGTTTAGTTCAAAAATTGTCGTAAACTCCATTAGTTAACTTTTAGAATATTTTTTTCAAATTTCTTCATAGATTAGAGCTCTTGAGTGCTTTTGATTTTCATATTTTGAGTTCTTAAATTGTTACTAGATCATTAACAATTTTCTTTAAAGTTAGGTTTCCATTATCATCTTCTCTATAATTTATTTTCTAAATTTTTCGAAAATTTTCCATAAATTTCCGTGGTGCAAAAAGCAATTATGGTGGTGCGACGCAAATTTGTTTTCAAAACTGTTGGAATTTTGGTGAGTTAATTCCGTTGAGATTTTGAGCAAAATTTATGATTCTGCATTGTTTCAATTGCTCTGTGTTTGGAATTGGCTCATGAGTGTGTTCGTTGGTCGGAATTTGTAATAAAAAAAGTGAATTGAAGAAATCGGTGACGGTGCATCATCATCAGTGGTGATCAAATTTCTTTCAACAATGCAGAAACTGGTAGGGATTTGAATTTGCAAAGTAAATCTACTGGAGAAACTGGAGGTTGCTGGTTACCGGTGAATTTGAGAAACTGAGATGGTGATAGGCGCATTCCGTCAAACAGCTGGTGTTGTTCGGTGTTGAGTGCAAATGGTCAAGAATTGAGTTGGTGCAATTTTTTCTTTCTCGTTAAATTTGCACGAGATTCACGTTCCTTTAGAGAATCGCAACCTTTGAACACATTGAAATCCAAAGAAGCTGAAGGCATTGGCGGTGAGTTCCGTTTCTGTGCTGAGACGGAACAAAATCAAAGGACGTTTCTTCATATTAGCGCTGCAGTTATTTGGAATCATTAGCACTGCTTTGTGCAAGTCTCTCTACTAACTGTTTTGGTGCATCTACAGAACCCGGCAATCTAGTGAATGAGAAGAGTAGCTCGGTGTTCAGGAAAGGTAAAGATCAGCTCAGTTGTTGGAACGAGCTAAAATTTATGTGACTGACTCAATTTTGTTAAAGGGCCCAGCACATGACAAGGTTGTCCTATGGGATACCCGTTGTTTCCGCGCTAATAGATATATATGGTAGCACTTGCTATAATATTTGTTATTACTGTGCATATTCGTTATTACATTGCTGTTGCATGGTTCTTACACGTAAATACCTGTTGATAGTTGCTATTAACCCTAAAGAAGATAGGGATGTGCATTTATAATAGAATGTTAGCATGTGGTTAGCACCTGAAAATGATTGGTGCACGTGGTAAGCCGTTTTTCTCTTAGAGATAAAAGATAAACGTACTTATTTTCATTTAAGATTTGCTTATCTCAGATGAGAGCTGTTGCATGTTGTTTGTACGGTTATAAAAGGAGCCTAAGACTCCAGATGAAGGTACACTGTTTTTGCACACTAAACTGAGATTTACTATTGCTTTTGTGAGCCCTTACTAACTTGAGTGTCGGAGTGCTGTCAACTGGTATGGTGCCTTTTGTTACAACAGAGCCATACTTGAAGCAGTAAAGAGAGATGTGACTTCAAGTTCAGGAGGAGAGACGTTCAGCCTAAGTCAACTGAGAGAGAAGTCAACCAGTAAGAATAGGGTACATAAGTAAAATTTAGTGGTGTTTTTTCTTTTTTTGGTTTAGATACTCTTGGTTGGCACTTTTGGTAACTGAATAGTGAGATTTTTCTTGATCTATTTTGTTAGTTGTTAATTGTTTCAATTGTTTGAAACCAGTGCAGTACTTGTTTGCATTTAACATTTGAAATCAATAATCAAATCTGTGTTGGCAAGCTGATGCAGAATTTGGATTTGCATTAAAAAAAAAACCAGTAGTTGGTACAGTGTTTTAACTGCATATTTTTGTGCATTGGAGCTGTTTGATTAAATTCCTAGCAGATTTTTTTCGGGAGTTAAACTTTGTTGGTTGATTGAGAAAATCAACGTGGAGTGCGTGAATTTGGTGAGGAATGGTGTGCAGATTTGGTTCTAGCTGAACTGTACAACTGGTGCAGAATTTTAAAATTGCAATTGGCAAGTGCAGATCTTCATACTAGCTGTTCTGGTTCAGATTAGAGTGGTTGAAATGGTTGATCAATTTTGGTGCAGATTGACATGAGTTGAAAACGTGAAACCAGCAGGATGAGAAAGAACAGTACCAATTTTCACTGTTTTGAGTTAAAAATACATTGAATTGGTATGGTGCTGTTTCTCTTTTGAATTGTTTAATTGGTTAATTGAGGTGAGTTGTTGGAGCTGCCACGGTGCTTTGTAGATGATGGTGTGATGAATTGAATGGCCAATTGAATTAAGGAAATTGACCTGCAACGTGAACTTGAGGTGCAAATTCAGCAATTCAAGATTTTTTTTTTTGTTGAGCCCGCAATTGGATTGAAAATTTGGTGTTTCGAAATTACATGAAGTAGTGTGAATTTGATGCTGTTCTGCACTAATGTAATTTTTGCTGAATTGATTAATGGGCTGCACAATTCTAATTGAAGAATTTTGGTGCAGAAATTTTGGAGGTGCGAAAAGCAGAATAACAGTTTTTTTAATTTGGACCAACAGATTGGGCCGAAAAAATTGGTTCTTATGCACCATTAACAAAAAGAATTAATCATTCTTTTTAATTTTTTTCTTTTTTAATTCAATTCTAGTGCCAATCTTTAGATGCTTCCTTTGAGTGCTTAATTTCTTGATAACCTTTAATTTCTTGATTTTCATAATTTTTGGATAATATTTGTGTCTTGTCACAATTCCAAGTCTCTTGAGTTTAACTTTCTTAATTTTGAGCTTTTCTTGATTTTGAGTATTATTGACCTCTTGAGATGGAAATTATTTCTTAGTATCATCTTTGGAAAAGGTTGACTAACATTGCTAGGTAGCAAGCATATTGGAGAAGAAAAAGTCAAGCGAAGGATGATCACTCTTGAGAGAATCAACAAGTAAAAGTTCAAAAGCAAGAGCTAAACACTAGAGTGAAGAGAAGAGTGCAAACACCGGGAGAACTTTTTTAATTTTGCTTTTTGTATTAATTTTCTTGTAATTCTTTGATACTAATAGTGAAATTAGTAATGCGTGTAGACAGTAAGTATGTCTCAAAGGTCGACAGGTGCCAATGAGCCTCGCCTAGGGTTCGTCTAGTTTTTAATTTCATCTTAATACGTTTTTATTTTTAATTTCATCTTAATATGCTTAGATAGTGAGTGTGTCTTAAGAAGTTCATATGTGCTTCTAAGCCTCACTTAGGATTAGTGTCTTAGAGTTTTTTCAAAGTTTAACTTTTTTTTTATAAAAAAAAAAACTAATTGGAGTTTCCGTTAAGGAAGACTAGTGAAAGCTAACTGAGGGAACTCTGACTAGAAAGGACTTGGTACTTAAGTAGTCCTAGTGACTCACCTCTCTTTTCTGGGAGTGAACTTAGAGACAATTTGACTTGTTGACCTTGATTGAAACTTCACCAACTCTAAAACCTATTTGTAAAAATATTTTATCACTCATTTGAAATAAAACTTTTTGTGAAAATTATTTCTTTTTAATTTTAAAATTAGTGATCATAATCATGAATCTAGTGTTCAAGGTAGTAATAAGAACACAAAAGATGACTATAGGTTGAAAGAAGAGGCTAGGTTATTGAGAACAAAATTAGAAAAACATAGAGAAAATATAGATAAAAAAATGAATTAGTTGAGAGAAATGTTTGGACAATTAGTTCTTAATCAAAACATGGGAAAAGGGCGTGAGGAAGAAAGGCATAGGTGTAGAAGACATCCTGACTTTGATGAGCAATCTGAGAGAGAGTTTTTGTATCAGCTCCACAAACTTCAACAAAGAGATATAACTGTAGAAGAATACAGACAGAAAATTGAGTTACTTATGTTGAGGGCAGGAATACAAGAAGAGCCTAGAAAAACCATTGATAGATTCAAAAGTGGTTTAAACCTTGAAATCCGGGATAGGGTTGAACTTTTTCCCTTTAATTACTTTAAAGATTTGAAAGAAATAGTTCAACAATGTGTTGGGATAGAACACCGAATTACAAGAAGGACTACCTCTAGAGAATACTATCTTAATACATCATATTCCAGGAGAGAGTTTAAGAGGGAGGGTTACCCCTCCAAATCCAGGTATGAAGGGTCACAAGAGGATGAAAGGGAAAGAAAAATAGAAAAGTCTTTTTCTGGAGCTGAGTAAGATATTGATAACATTTTTCCCTTAAACTAAAAAACATTGTGAGGATGTGCTTGAAGAAAAATCTCTGTCTGGAGCTGAACCAAATATAGATATAAATTGTTCCTCCACAGAAAGTACAAATGAATGTTTGATTGAAAAAGAAGAAGAAGAGGAAACCCACAAAGAAGAAGTGTCTTTTATGACACCCTTGCAAGCATAGGTGAGAAAGAATCCTTAAAGGGGGATTGCAATACTTTGAACTCTTCTTTTCAATTATATAATGCTCATTCTTCTTCACAAAAATCTCAAAAAACAACACTTTGTGATGTTGTTGCCTAGCTTGGGCAATAAACAACACAAAGTAAAGAAAAATATTTTTGAAAAATATCCTATGTTTTTCTTTCAAAAATTTTATAAAAATAAAGGGCCTTACTTTTGTTATGTTTTTTTTTTTTTGTTTTAATTTTCTTTTAATAAAGAAAATTATCTCATATTTGTTTGATGTCTATTGTAGATTGACATTTGATCCATGAGGAAAATAACAAATAAACAAAGGTTGTTGTCATTGAGCATCATTCAAATCTAAGGATAGGTCCTTTTCAAGAGGGAGGGAATGATGAAAACTATTTGACCTTGAAACTTTTGACTAAGAAGATAGACGAAGATCGAGACTTACTGAAGAAATTGTAAAGTCTTTTTCTTCTTCTTAGCCTTGTAAAAATTGTATAGAGTAGTTAGGAAGTTCTGGACCTTGTATTTTGGGCCAAAGTAGTGAAGGATGTAAATAGAAAAGAAAGTAAAATAGTAAAAGAGGGGTGCAAATAGAAATGTAGGCAAGGAAGGCATGAGACTCCACATGTGTTCTCCTCAATGGAGAGGATTTGCACCAATAAGGTGGTGACACTTGTCACACTCTCATTTGAGAGACTTTTTCCTATAAATAGGAGTCTCTTGTACATGACTTTTAACTTTAATTCGAGTAATGAAATGCTGTCCAATTGAGACACTTTTCCTTGTTCAAAGTTCTCTTTAGAGTTGTCTTCTTGCTAGACAAATTTTTAGACTCCTATTAGTAGTGTTGGCCTAACCTTACTCTAGAAACTAAGTGTTGGCCTAACCTCACTTAGATTCACTGACATAATTTTCATCTCTTTCAAATTTCTACAATTCTTCATGCTTCCGCAATAGTCTTCATCATTTGTAGAAGACATTCAAATCAAAACAATAAACAAGAAGATCTAGAAATGAAGATGCAAGCTAGGATTGACGATCATATTTAACCACATAGGATTGATGATGTCCTCCTCTGGCCATCAGCAATGTCGGTATGCTTACCCTATTCCACTATATCACCTCATCACACACATATTTCATCATCTTCACACCCTCATAGTATTCCACTACCAAAAGGGTCGTCATTCTCTATTTTGACTACTAGCAAATTGTCCCTGCACCACTCCACTTGGATTTCTCTACTCTAGCCCACTCATGCTTCATTTGGACAGGCCACCCCTGGTACTTTTGTGCAGGTCATTCCTTATCCCATTATCCAAACCACATCTTCTCATTTTGTTCGCATGACCACTGTTGCCTCTATGTAGGGCCTTGCTGACCATGGCACCGCTACTACGTCAGAGCATGATCTCCCCCCTGAGGATGTCCAGCGTGACCCTACTGATAGGGTCATCATCCTGTTAGAATTAATGGCCTTAACAAGAGGGGGGGGTGAATTGTTAACTGAAAAATTTTCGCAAATATTGGCTAAGAATGAAGATTTATGAAGAATTACAGAAAGAGCAATAAGGAAAGCCAAAAACACAAAGCTGTTAAAACTGTTTGCAGAAAAACAATCGGTTGAAATTTCGTTTTAAGCTGTTGTTCATAGCAGCAGAGACAAAAACCACATCAAACAGTTTGTAATGAGTGTGTGTGAGAGAGAAAAGATTGCACAATCAATTTATACTGGTTCACTCCTTACTAGAGCTACATCCGATCCCCAGAAAAACCATTGGGTATTCCACTAGGTAATCAACCATAGATTACAACACACAAACACCACAAAGAGGTGATCTCGACCACACAAGAACACACACCCTCTTTGCCTATCCACACACACGCAGTCAGAACAACCCTCTGACTTGCATATTTACTATTTTACAAGTATTCAAATTGAAAACAAATACAAGAACAAAAGGAACATATTATACCTGGTGTACAGGAAATCACAGAGCTCCTAATTCCCTTCTTGAACCAATTGCACAACCTTAGGCAATCTAGAAAAGCTTTGAATCAAGTCTTTCACAAAACTATTTCTTAATCTCTCTTTCTGTATATTAAAATATGGAGGGTAACCTAGTTTTATAGCTCTTCAAACTAGCCATTTTAGGCAGTTAAACATGAGCCAAAATAGTTTTAAATAAACTGAAAACAGTTTTAACAGGTTTTTGAAAAAATGTTAAGAAATTCAAAAATCAATCGGTTGAAATGTTGATTTAACCGGTTGAATTGGTTTTGACAGTTTGTCAACTAAGTCAAAAACAATTTGAAAATCCTTCAAACAAGCTGGGTGGAAAACAACCAACTTAACCAAGAAATCAATCGGTTGTTTTTCACTTAGCTTTGAAAAACACTTTTCATTTTTAAAACTAGATTGATTCAGCTGTGCTTTGGATTAAGAGTGAATCTAACAAATTCTAAACTACCTAGAACTAAACCCCAAACACACCAACACAGTGTTCAAGCTTTCTTCACGGATTTGGAGGCATCAAAGGTTCATTTTCAACACATCCGACTTCTTGGTAAAGAGTAAGTTATTTTATATTTATATTTATTTTTATCTTCATATTACAAATGTTTGTAATTTGATTTGTTTGTATTGTAGTTGGACACCAATCTTATGCTAGTGATGCCATTGGACATTGCATTCGATCTCAATTTGAGGCCCCTATCATCATTATGATGCCATGACTGAGGAGGACAAACTAAAATGGTGGATTGACTTTAAGATAATTTTAATTTTTAATTACAATTTCATACAGATCAACCAAAATGAAAACTAAAACGAAATGTTTTCTTGTTTTTAACAGAGCAGAGTCACTTGGGCACCTCAGGATGAGTGGCAGATTAAAAAGGTCCACGAGTCCAAAGTCAAGAAATGACTTTGTGACATGTTGACCAAATCTAGGGCAAAGGCGGTTCGACCTACTTGATAGGCGAGTAGGCATGGGTTGAACTTCTGAACTATTCGGATACCCAAAAGTTCAACGAAAAATCAACTCAGAATAAAGTGAATAGGGCTTCATCTTGTGGTGGAACATTGCACTTTACCGGTCGGAAATCACATTCAGATATTGCAGTGACCTTGGTAAGTATTTATCAGTTTTTTACATGTAATTCATTTTACTTTTGCAACATATACTACTTTTGATTGTACACCATTATTAGGAGCGTTAATATGGTTGTCCCCCTGAACCTGATGAACTATTTATGGCCACCCACACAAACAAGAAGGGTGATTGGGTTGATACTCGTGCTCGTGAAACTTATCTAAGTTATTATTATTTTTAAATTTTTATTTTAATTTCCTAACATTTTCATCTCCTAATGACCTGTGTAGGAAAACTATCATGAACGCTTGAGGACCCTTCAAGTAAATAGTTCTTAGGACCCAAGCACTGATGTCCATCAAGTTAATCTAGCAACAAAGCTTCACGCTTGGAAGGAAGCTGCTAGAGGAAAGAGTAGAGGTCAAGTTTATGGTATAGCAGACTTGGCTAGAAACTTCCTCCAAGGAGTCTCTTCCTTCACTCAACCCTCCTCTACTTCCCAATCTAGTTTTGGTGCTTCTCAATTTGATCAGTTGACTGAAAATCAATAGCTTCGTGCAGAAGTTAGTATGTGGGGTCAAAAGTATGCATACTTGGAGGACGATGTTGCAACAATGTGGCAATGCTTCCACTAGTACAAGTCAATTCCACCACTAGTATGCTTTAGAGCATGATGACCAAACCCTTCCTTGAAGTGCATCCCAGATTGTAAGTTTAATTATTTTACAATTCTATTATATACTAAATATTTCAGTTATTCACATTGTTTGTAATTTTTTACAAGTTTTTATGGATCATATCAGTGCTATTTCTACTTCATGGATGCATTTTATATTTTTATTTGTACTCTTTTTATATAATTGTATTATGATACATTTCAAGTTCTATTATTTTTGGTTAATTTCTAAATTACAATTTTATTTTATGATTTATTTTAATTGTTATGTTCTATTTTATACATTAATATTTAGTTTGATTTAAAACTATCTAAATATTTGAATGATTTGGATGGTTGAAATTATCTAGATGGTTTTTTTGTTGTGGATAGTTTTTCTGATTTGGATGGTTTTTCTGTTGTGGATGGTTTTTGTGAAAGTTTTTACAGGTGAAAATGGCTAGAAAATTAAAAAAAATATTTTTTTTCCAGTTTATATGCGTAGGCCAAGCTCACGCAAATCATTATTAATCTTTATTTTTTTCCTAGCTTCCATTTTTGCATGGGCCAAGCCCACACAAGCTGACGCAAATTCTGATTTCACTTTTTCTTTATTTCTTTTGCGTCGACTTAGCCGATGCATAATATCATTTTTGATACATCTGCGTCGGTTTGGCCAACGATATTTCGTCCCTATTTATGTCAGCTAGGTCGACGATATTCGCGTCTGTCTCACGTTGGCTTGGCCCACACAATTTGCATCGCTTTTGCTGGCCGACGCAAAATGGACTTTGCTTTCATGTTTTTCTCGTCATCTTCTTGGCCGACACATAGTCAACATTTTTTCATCGGTTTTCGTTGGTTTGTGTTCATGTTTGGCGACGAAAAAGGTGGTTTCTAATGTAGTGAACAAAGTATGGAGAAAAGTGGAAAAATGCTTCAATTAGTACACGCTATAAAAGTGAGAACGATGAACGAAGATACATCTCAAATATGAAACGGATTGGAGATCAAGACTGATGTTCATGAAAAAGAATGAATAAAGAGAAGTTTTATAGGAATTGTATTCGACACAACAAAAACATAAGAACTAAAATCCAACTTTATTAGAGGGATTGTGTTGTATTAATATTCAATATCTTGGGAACAAATACGTTCTCATTAATGAAGAAGAAGGGGAAATATGAATGAGATTATACAAAATAAAGCAAAGTGGTTTGACACAATTTTTTATGTAATAACACCATAGTTTAGCAATTTTGTGGCAAGAAACAAATTGGTTTGGGAAAAATGTAGAGACATTCCAATATCCTTGTGGAGCAAATCATGCTTTCGAGAAGTGTTGGCCATGTTGGGGACGATAACGATGATAGATAAAAAGACTAAAAACTGGGAACAAATTGATTATGTTCACATTTGTATTAAAATCCCAATTGGAACAACAACCATGATGAATAAACCAATTAGAATCAATGACTTACCAAGTCATAATAGAATAAGAAAATCACAATGGGACTAGATTGTGTTTTGCATGTCAATAGAGAAATCAAATGGCCTCATCGATGGATTCAATAGTGGGAGAAAAAGGAAACAACTTTGATTCAAAATCATCAAAAGATACCTTACCCAACTTAATCGAAGTTACATCAGAAGATGACATTAAGGAAGAAAATTAATAGAATCTAATGGAAGACAAATCGGAAGCGATTCCTTTCCACTTAAACGAAAGCTTTGACTAACGAAACTGAGGAAAAAAAGGAACAAGAAGCTTTCATAGAAATGTAAATTTTGGACCAGAGAAGGTCCTGGTGTGGCGCTGATGGAAGCACCCTTCTAGCGCCAACAAAAGACTCATAAAAAACTTCAAATGTTTCCCAAGTTTGAAGAGAGAAACTTGAGAGGTACCTGCTTCTAAGGAAGGTTCCTTGGTGGAGAACCTAGGAGAATAATACTCCCAAAATTTAAGTGACTTTGAAAAACAAGAAGGAAAACTAATATGCAAGTTCAATTCTTATTTATAGCTGGAGGAGCTCTATTAATGGAAGCACCCTTTGAACACAATGGAAGACTTAACGTAAAAATTTTCCTAAGTTCTAAAAATGAAACTCGAGAGGTACTCTCCTAGGAAGGTTCTTTGGTTTGAAAACCTAGGAAAAAATTACTCCCATTTTTCAAGACTTTGAAAGAATAAGAAGATATGAAAAATAAAATTCCATTCTCATTCAAAGATTCAAAGTGAGTACAAGGAGAGGGAAAGGTTGGCCTCTTATTTATAGCTAGAGGAGCCCTATTGATGGAAGCACTCTTTGAACACAACGAAAGACTTAATAAAAACTTTTAAACATTTTCCCAAAGTTTCAAGAATGAAACTCGAGAGGTACTCTCCCAAGGAAGGTTTCTTGGTTTGAGAACCTAGGAAACAAATATTCCTATTTTTCAAGACTTTGAAAGAATAAGAAGATATGGAAAATGCAATTCAATTATGATTCAAAGTGAATACAAGGAGAGAGGAGGGGGTAGGGCTCTATTTATAATAGGAGAGGATAAAAAAAATTCATGTACTACGGAATGTGGGACTAATTGCGCAAAATGTTGTTGCACTTGTATTTTAGTCACTCCATGCAAAGCCAATCTCATAGTGTTCAATTATTTGATTTTCCAAGTGTTTCTAAGCTCCAATGTTCCTTCACTTTTTGCTTGCCCATGTGACTTGAGTATTGAGTCATGTAGATTCTCTCCTACTCTCTAATTAGAGTTTTGACTTCCCTAATTTCTTTCTTAAAAGTAGAATAGGATTTTGACTTGTATTTTTTCCTTGAGTAAATTATGGTTAGGGTTAGGTTTCTAAAACCTACCTAGAGAATTGAAAAAACAAAACTTTTATTGGTCAAAACCTCATAACTCAATTGGGAATTATAAAGAAATAAAAAAAAAGGTTAAGCCTTCCATGCGAAGGCAAAACAAGAACAATACAAAAAAGAAAATAAAACAAGGTCTAGAATGTGTTTGCTCCTATGAAGCGCGATAAAAAAAGCCCCTCTATTCCTTCCTCTAAAGTCTCTTTTATAATCTTCATTTCCTTGCACAAAATTAAATGAAAAATGTGCCTTGTGATATCGTTTTAAGATTATTAGATGCTTCCTTTCCTGTTCAAATTATTAAATATATATTTTCATTCGCAAATAGTCTCAGATATTATTCTAGCTTCTCTTCTAGATATATTGGTTCCAATTTTCTTTAGATTTGTGCATTTATTGTAAGTGAGAGATATTACAGAAGATTTTCTTGAATAATATCTTCAAAGTATAATTGCTCTATTTTTGAAGGATTTTGCAGAGGAATTTTAATTGTAGGATTTTTAGAGGATATCCTTCCAGAAATTTGCATTCAATTTCTTTTCTGAGATATTTGCAGATTTAATTTTATATTCTTTATTTCATATTTTGTTTCCTGTTTTGATTCAAAAGAAGCAACTTGGGTTAAAAATACAGAATTAACATAAATAGTAATTAAGGTCCAAATAAACCCAACTAGAAGAATAGTAATTAAAATAGTGAGTTTATTCATTATTACAATCTAAGAATCTATGATTAAAGTTATTAAGTGTGAATAAAATTATGTTTATCAGAACACCATTGTAATTTCACAAGAAAACTACTCATAATAGCCTTACCAACGAGATAGCTTTTACTCATAATTCTAAAAATTTTGTACTTTTTTCCTTTAACACCTTCACAAGTGATAGAGGATCAAGTACAAATGAAAATCAAAGGATAGTCCTTAGAGACAATTCTGAGGTGTGGGAGAAGAGTGCTGATGCCCACGAAGTCATTCAGATAGAAACGAATTTGAGAAAAAAATGAGTTAAAAAAATTCTTCTATCTGAACAACCTTCAGTTCTTCTTTGTAAAGGAGCACTTACATGCACTGCCACACTTTCAGAACCTAATGTTTTACCTCCTAAAGTTAAAAGTCTTTTAAAAGAATTTGATAAAGTGTTCCTTAAGGAAGGACCAATTGGACTTCCCCCATTCAGGGGCATAGAACATCAAATAGATTTAGTGTTTGGAGCTAGTCTACCGAATAGACCAACATACAAAACTAATACTGAAGAGACTAAGGAGATAGAATCCTAGGTTCAGGAATTGTTGGAGAAAGATTGGATCCAAAAGAGCCTAAGTCTTTATGTTGTACCTATTTTGTTGGTGCCTAAGAAAGATGGAAGTGGAAAGTGTGCTGTGATTGTAGAGCCATCTATAATATCACCATCAAATACAAACATTCAATTCCTAGACTTGATGATATGCTTGATGAATTGTATGGGTCTACTATATTTTCTAAAATTGATCTCAGAAGTGGTTATCACCAAATTAGAATCAAAGAGGGTGATGAGTGAAAAACTACTTTTAAGACCAAATTTGGACTATATGAATGGTTAGTGATGCCTTTTGGTCTTACTACTGCACCCAACATGATGAAGACCAAGTAGAGGAGGTGCCTGAGGCCCAAGCCCAAGATGGGGCCCAAGCCCAAGCCCAAGATGGGGCCCAAGCCCAACCCATGAGCTTAACATCCTTTATGCCTCAAAGGATTACTAGGAGTAAGGCTAAAGCTTTGGGAAATGAGCATCAATGGATGTCTCTTTTTTAATTACTTTTGTGTATTTTTTAGTAAAACATTAAAGGAAGGTGTAGACACAAAAATAAGGGGTGCCAATGTACAAAAACAAGTCACACCTTCCATGTGACATAAAAGAAGGTGTAGGTATAGTTTTAGGAGGTGCCAAAGAAAGAAAGCAAGTCACACCTCCCATGTGACTTGCTAGGCGTCGAATTTGAATGATGTAGTGTTTTGAATTTTCCCTCTTCTTTTACTGCCTCTAAACACTATAAATAGAGGTGCTTGGCTCATGTAAAGACACATTGAATTTGAAGTAAAGAAACTATACACAAATTGTGTTTGAGTTGTGAGAATTGCTTTCTCCTAGCTAGTCTCATCTTGTGAGTGTTTGGGAAGCTCTCAAGTGGCGGCCTCTTGCACTTATCTTGGATCAAACACCATCCAAATGGCGTGTTCTTTCCTTCCATGGCTTCAACCAAATAAGTCTTTCTCATTCCATCTTCGTTTCCATTTTTCGCACCATATCTTGTAGTTTCAATCGGTAGTTTTGTTTTGTTTCCATTCCTATTCGGTTATCTTGTTTAATTCTTATTTTCAATCGATTCATTTGCCTTCTTTTCTTATTTCAATCGGTTCATTCTCTTATTATGCTGTTGTTTTTAAGTTTCCGCACCTTAATTGTGTTTTGTAAGGAAATAACACTCATGTTCATGAGTTTGGTTCATCATTTGGTTTGAACTCCATTGATGTTTCCTTAAGCTTTCTTTGTGTGTGTTGCATCCTTTGCTTGTCATTCTTCACCTATAATTGTGTTTTTGCTTTGGACCTTTGGAAATGAACCTTCACATCTACTTAACACTTGTTAAGTTAATGTTTAGTGGGGATTTTCCTTAGGTGACTCACTCTAAATTGCTTAGAATCTTGATCCTAATTCTTAAAAAGTGTCACAATATTAATGAACCTAAAATCAACTCACATCACAACACTTTCATGAGGTTTATGAATCATGTCCTTAGGGATTGTATAGGTAAATATGTAATAGTTTACTTTGATGATATTTTAGTTTATAGTCAAAGTTTAGAATCCCATTTAATGTGCATCTTAGGGAAGTGTTGTTAGTTCTTAAAAGTAAGAATTTGTTTGCTAATGTAGAGAAGTGTATATTTTGTGTTGATAGTATAGTCTTTGTAGGATTTCTAGTAAACAAAAAGGGGGTTTGTGTTGACCCCGAGAAAATCAAAGTCATCCAAGAGTGGACAACACCACAGAATGTAGGAGATGTTAGGAGTTTTCATGGGTTAGTAAGCTTTTATAGACACTTTTTTCCCAACTTCACTAGTCCATCTTCACCACTGATATGAGTTGATTTTTAGATGTTTTTTATTTATGGTGACACTTTTACTAAAGATTTGGATTTTAACAATTAAAGGTGAGGACCTAAGGAAGATTCCCATTGGACACGAACTTAACCAAGTGGTTAAGTAAGTGTGAAGGTTCACTTCACAGAGGCAAAGATGAAAAACAAGATATAGTAAGAATGAGATGCAAATGCGGAATTGAAAAGGAAACAAGGTTAACATCAATTGTGGTCATAACCTCCCAAATGAGGCGCCATACTCATAATAATGAGCCCAAAACCGAGAGCAACAAAAAAGAGAAAAAGAGATAAAAACATAAATGGAATGGAAAATGGAAGGAAATGAAAGAAGGAACTTATGGAGGTGGTGGTGGATGATCATGTCACTTGGTGTGTGGAAACCACCAGGATAAGTTCTAGGCCGCCACTTGAGAGTTTCATTCTCTTCAAGATAAGACCAAAAGGAAGAGGAGATACACTCACTCAAGCTCACACAATATTTGTGTAGAGTAACTTTACTTCTATTTTAACTTCAAAAATACAATGGGTAGGCCTCCTATTTATAGGTGAAGGAGTGATGTGAGTCTCTTATGAACCTTTCTTGATTTCGGTTGAGTTGATGTAGGTTTTATTGTATTCAAGACAACTTCAAGAATTAGGATCAAAATTCTAAAGAACAATTACAAGATTTTCTACTTAAGAAAACAAAGGTTCATACTAAAAACACATGAATAGGTAACTTGTAGTGTAAGAAAACAATGGAATATGAATGGGTAATTCAAGAACAGCAACCAAAGTGCCTAAAATGCCTTACATTTAGAGGTTTCTTTTGGTTTTCCTCTTTGACATACTCCTAAGGCTATTTCTATATTATTTACAAATTTATATAAGAGTATTTACAAAGATTTATTTATACGACTATCTTTTGAATTTTTAAGAGAACCCAAAATGTTCTACTTTTTAAGAAGATTAGTAAGAACAATTTTAAATGCTTGGGTGGATGGCCTCTTCCTCCATTAGTAAAATCCTCTTCTACTTGATCTCCATCAAGGAGCCTTGGAAAACAAGCAAAAGGGGTAGGATGGGAAAAGGGAAAAAATGGGCAGCCTTAGAGTTTGACTAAGTCAATCCCGCATCCTAGGCTTATTTTTCTAGAAACTAGGTCAAAATGCCCTCCTAAAGGGCTAGGAATAAGCTAAAATTATAAATACACCCCTTATTATGCTGAAGGCACCTTATTCTAGCCTATATTTGCTATTTGGACCCTAAAGTGAGCCCCAAATTATTTACAAGCATAAACAAGTAGGAAGAACTTCTGATATTCTGGTTGGTATCTGGTTCTTCTTTTGCTGTTACTTTCTCGAGGTTTGGTGGGACCCAATTTTGTATACTGAGATGACTGACCATTTTGTGAATTGCTTAAAGTGTACCTAGTTATCTGCTGATTGATGTGATTGGCATCATGCCTCTTAGGTTGGATAGAATTCGTCCTCAAATTTAGAACTCCTGCAAATAACATAGTTAGTTTGTTCACTAGATTTATATATGGGAGTGGTGAAGCAAACTAATGTTCTTTAGGCTTGGGGAGTTCACAAGGGTGGATTCTAGATACAGGCCATGTTTGGAAAGAATATTTTGGGATGACAAAACTTTTGGGTGGAAATCCTCTTAGAAGGTGGAAATCTTTAGGAGGTGTTTGAAAATCATCCTTAAAATTCTTTAACAAAGATGGCAAGTATGTAGAAACTTTTGGTAATGAAAAAGAAAAGAAAGGAGTATACCTTGGAGGCGCAGTTATGTTTGTGCGGGCTAACACGATGAGACCCGTTTTACTTTCCCCTGCTTTTTCATTTTCTCTTTTTTTTATTTTATTTTTATTTGGTCTTTATTTGCCAACATGGTGCTTTTAGTTGGACAGTTGGCAGTGATGTGCCTAAAACCTAAACATTTAAAACATTTATTTTTGGGGTTTTGGTGGGTGACTTAGGGGTAGAGGTAAAAAGGTTGTCTTTAGAAAATTTTTGGTGAGAAGTGGTTTCTTTTGAAAAATTGGAAGGAGAAGTTTGTGTAGAAATTTTATTTGTATCCTTCCATGAAGATTTGTAGAAGCCATCATTATGAGTAGTTTTGAAAGTTTTTTTCTTTGAAATTTGTGATTCCACCTTGATGGCTAGGTGAACCAACTTCTTTAAAGAAGAGTACTCATATACTTCTACAACATCTCGAATTTCTCTCCTCAAACCACTCACAAACCGAGTTATCTTTGACTCATCACTATCATGCATATTAATTTTAGTCAAAGTCATTTCTAAGTCTTCAAAATATTCCTTTACCGTCCTAGGTCCTTGATGAAGCCGTTGGAGCTTCAACAAGAGTTCCTTCCTATGAGGAGGAACAAACCATGCGCGCATGCATAACTTTAAATCACTCCAAGAGAACATGACTGGCCTCTTGTTTAGCCTAATGTCCATTACAATTTTATGCCACCACTGCATGGCATAGTATACGAAAACTAGGGAAGCTAACCTAACCTTTTGGTCCTCGGTGACTTTATACACATTAAAAAGATGTTCAACTTTAGCTTCCCATTCTAAATACAAAGCAGGGTCATTAGACCCATTAAAACTAGGTAACATTACAAAATCAAAAGAATGTTGTGGTTGTTATTGGTGTTTATGGTGCCAGTTTGCAAAATTGTGCACTCGCTAATCATGTTCTTGACTCCCATAGTGCATGGAATGTCTAGTTGCTCTTGGCGGTTCCAATCTCCTTTTTTGATTTTGCCTCGGTTGAGCTTCTTCCAATCTTTGCAATCTTTTCGCTAGTTGGCTTATTTTCTCGTCTTTGTGGAGCATTTGCTTCTTGACCTCTACAAGTTCTCCCAAAATGACACAACCCAAGTAGCTACGAAGATGACCAAGGAAGCAAAAGACAAAGCACAAGGTGAACAGTCATCTCAACAAACAATTCAAGACCCCACTAAGGATCACATGGACCTCACCAGAGGAGCTGGGCATAAACCAACACACCAACTATTCTTCCTTTTGGTCTTATCAGATACAAATATGTTGTAAATAATTGGGCTCACTTTAGGGATCCAAATAGCAAAGATAGGCTAGAATAAGGTACCTTTAGCATAATAGGGGAAATATGAAAACATTTAAAATCAACTCACGTCATGTGGCACTCAGAGCTTTGGTTTTTCTTATCTTTTTGAGTTGATTTGGCACTTTACTTTCTTGCACCTTTATTTCTTGCTTTTACTTTCAAGCAATTTAAATTCCGCCTTACATTCTTGTCATTTACAATTCCACTTTTTAATTCATTAGCACTTTAAATTCCGCTTTTGAATTTTATTTTATGTTCTTACCTCTTTTGCTTTGAGTCTTATGTTCTTTAGTGTTCTAGGAGTCCTTATATTTTGCTTCTACTTACTTTGCTTTTAATTTTATAAGTAATTGGAAACTTTGTTTAGTAAGTGTAAGGACCTGTAAAATTAAATTGGAATAAAAGGAATATATCTTAAATGAATTCTAAGTATGTTTTTATTTAAAATAAAAAGGAAGGAAAGTGTAGTTTAGAAGACTATGAGATCGCCTGGTTAGTACATAATCGCCTGTCGCCTAGATTACACGTGATCGCCAGTCGCCTATGGTGCACATGATCGCCGAAAGTGCACTCAGTATGTGGTCAGGATACTGGATCAACCAGAGTGGGTTCCAAAAACCACACGTATCAAGGTGTGGGTTAAGCCTTAGATACGCTGTGCATGCGAAGCTCTATGCTTGAGCATAAGAAATCGTCCTTAGTGTTGCATGCATGGGCGCACGAGGAGTAGTGCTGATCTACTCTTGGAAATGTGAAGCTACCGACGTCACCAAGTCATGTGGAGATGATACCTTGGACGTAACATGGTGGGATGAAGAACCTTCAGCAAGGCGTGGCGATAAAAGTGTCGTCGGGCATCGCCGGGCGCGAGGCATGCGGGCATCGCCAGGGCGCAAGACTTGCGGGCATCGCCAGGGCGCGAGGCATGCGGTCATCGCCAGGGCGAGACATCGGTCGTCTCCCAGGGAGAGACATCGGTTGTCCGCCAGGATGAGGCATCGGTGGATAGTCATCGCGCGAGCGGTCATCGGTGGAAGGTTATCGCGCGATGTCGAGTTTCACACAGATAAGGTGGGACCCAGGCTCCCAGCATGAAATGTCCTGCACGCGCGACACGTAGACAAAAAGGGTGGTTCAGAATAGTGACATCAGAGTGTTGGCGTGCGCAGAGGCACGCGTAGTCGTACTGTTCAGGGAAGCGTACACGCAAACTTCCCTACAGAGTGGGTGGTGGCAGCGGCTTTTGTGGACAAGTTGGTTTAGATTCAAAAACCCACTTCTGAGAGGGAGAACGTTGCTGTGGTTCAAGAGTGACAGAGTGAGTTCACCTTCATCCTTCTCTTTTCTCTCCTTCGCGCTGCGATTCAGACATCCTCAAGCACCAGTACTACGAGTGAAGACTGCACTTGGACACCTGGAGAGTTCTCTGCGAGTTTTCCGTCAGTACGCTAGCACAGAGTTAAGGCATCTTAAGCTTCGGTGGGTTTTGGAGCTCTTGGTGTTTTGCGCAAGTCCAGGTAAGGGAAGCTAGCCTTATTTCCAACGAAAACCTTATATTAGATGATTGAGATGATGGGGCGACGTGGTCGCCGGTTTTCAACTGTTATTGTATAATCCCCTGTTTTTGGACAAGATCGCCGGTTTTGGCGTTGTTTTTCGAACTCCCCTGTTTTTGTGTTGTTTAAAACTGTTTGAGATTTAAATGTGATATTCGAAAATCTGAACCATGGAATGATTGTTGTTATGATTGGAATCATTCATTTAAGTGTTATATGATGTGTTGAATGTTGTGAATGTGGGATCAAGACATAGTATTTTCAGGAAAGGAAATACCGTGTTGAGATTGGTTATGAGGTGTATTGATCAGTGAGTATCCTGTGAATGAGACGATCCTGACTCTGCTGATATGATGGAGTCACATAGATGAAGTCATTCAGTTGGTGAGAGTCGAAGGAGGTCCATATGTATGGGTAAGTCGTTTGAAAGATAACTGACTTGACCTGTTATATGGATTAACCCTGTCATACTGTGAGAGTGATGAAATTGACATCGAGATTGTGTTGATGCGCATGGCTGTGGAAACATTACAGCAATGAAGTATGACAGGTGCAGGTCTCTGGATGCTAAGTTCAACGCACGAGTCTTCCGGAAGTAGTGTCAAGTGTCTTGTGTGATGAGTCAGTGGAAGTCTGACGTGAGAAATGAGAAACATTGAATTGATAGACACTTGATGGTGTATGTGAATTGAAAGACTCTTGAGGAAATTGTGAAATATGTGATTACTTGATGGTCATGTGAAGAGAATGAGAAAGTTGATGGTTTTACGTGGGTGTTTTATGTAAGGACCTGTAAAATTGATTTGGAATAAAAAGGGATATATTTTAAATGAATTCTAAGTATGCTTTTATTTAAAATAAAAAGGAAGGAAAGTGTAGTTTAGAAGACTATGAGATCGCCGGTCGTCTACTACACATGATCGCCAGGGCGCGAGGCATGTGGACGTCGCCAGGGCGCGAGAGGCATGCGGGCATCGCCAGGGCGCGAGGCATGTGGACGTCACCAGGGCGCGAGAGGCATGCGGGCAACGCTGGGGCGCGAGAGGCATGCGGGCGTCGTCGGGGCGCGAGGCATGCAGGCATCGCCGGGTTGCGAGAGGCATGCGGGCGTTGCCAGGGATAGACATCGGTCGTCTCCCAGAGAGAGACATCGGTCGTCTTCCAGGGAGAGACATCGGTCGTCTTCCAGGGAGAGACATCGGTCGTTTGCCAGTATGAGACCTCAGTGGATAGTCATCGCGCGAGCGGTCATCGGTGGAAGGTTATCGCGCGATGTCGAGTTTCACACAGATAAAGTGGGACCCAGACTCCCAGCATGAAACGTCCTGCACGCGCGCCACGTAGACAAAAAGGGTGGTTCAGAATAGTGACATCAGAATGTTGGCATGCGCAAGAGACACTCGCGGTCGTACTATTCAGGGCAGTGGTTGGCATGCACAAGAGACAACAGTGGTCGTACTGTTCAGGGCAGTGGTTGGCAGGCGCAAGAGACAACCGTGGCCGTACTGTTCAGTGAAATAGTACACTCAGGCTTTCCTGCAGAAGGGGTGGCAGCAGCAGCATACGTGGACAGGTAGGCTTGGATTCAAAAGCCCACTGCGGGAAGGCAAAGAACGTTACAGAGACTCGAGAGTGAAAGAGTGAGTGCATCTTCATCCCTCTCTTTTCTCTCCTTCGCGCTGCGATACAGGCAACCTCAAGCACCAGTGCAACCAGCGACGACTGCCCTTAGAGCACCTGGGAGGTTCTCTGCAAGTTCTACAAACCAGACGCTGAAAAACAGAGCTAAGGCATCCTTTAAGTTCGGTGGGTTTCGGAGCTCTTGGTGTTTTGCACAAGTCCAGGTAAGGGAAGCTAGCCCTATTTCCAACGAAAATCCTTATATTCATGATTGAGATGATGGGGGCGACGTGGTCGCCGGTTTTTCAACTGTTATTGTATAATCCTCTGTTTTTGACGAGATCGCCGGTTTTGGCGTTGTTTTTCGAACTCCCCTGTTTTTGGTGTTGTTTGAAGCTGTTTGAGATTTAAATGTGAAATACATGTGATATTCGAAAATCTGAACCTTTGAAATGACTGTTGCTGTGATTTGGATCATTCATTTGAGTGGTATGATGTCTGGAATGTCGTGAATGTGGGATCAAGACATAGTATTTTCAGGAAAGGAAATACCGTGTTGAGATTTGGTTATGAAGTGTATTGATCTGTAAGTATCCTGTGAATGAGGCGATCCTGACTCTGCTGAGATAATGGAATCACATAGAGGAAGTTACTCAGTTGGTGAGAGTCGAAGGAGGTTCATATGAATGGGTGAGTCGTGTGAAAAAGAACGAGCTCGACCTGTCTTATGGATTAACCCTGTCATACTGTGAGAGTGATGAATTGAGATCGAGATTGTGTTGATGCGCATGGCTGTGGAAACATTACAGCAAATGAAGTATGACAGGGGCATGTCTCTGGATGCTAAGTTCAACGCACGAGTCTTCCGGAAGTAGGGTCAAGTGTCTTGTGTGATGAGTCAGTGGAAGTCTGACGTGAGAATGAGAAACATTGAATTGATAGACACTTGATAAATTTTGTGATTTTAATGACCTTTGAGGAATTGTGCAATATGTGTTTAGTTGATGGTTTACGTGGGTATCTTGAATTTGTTTTATCTTGATTTTAAAGTTCATATATAAACTCTCTTTCAAATATCTAGCTTACCCTGTGATTTTGGTGTTGTGTTTGGCTCTTTCTTAAACCTGTGATGATCGTGTATAATTTACACGGGAGCAGATGATGTTGCAGGAAGTAGAGCTCCTCAGTGAGTGGTCGCCGGAAGGAGATCGCCTGTTTTCTATTCCTGTTAGGCGATCACCCTTCTTCTGTTTTCTGATAGGAGATCACCCTCTTCTGATAGGAGATCGCCTGCCTTGCTATTTTACTGTATTTTGTTTACGTTTTCTGGAAAAGTGACCGAATTTGTATTAAACTCCCTGTGAGGAGAAACTTCTTTACATATATATAATTTTGTTCACTTCAATCTATTTGTTACCTTTATTTTCATTATATAAATATGAATAGTATTTTGGTGGGATGTTACATTAATGGTATCAGAGCAGTTCGTCCTTAGGATGACCTGAGGGCTGTGGATCCATTGTGTTTCTTCTTGTCATGAAATTTATTTGAGTTTAAAATTACAACTATAGTAAAGAGTTTTCAAACATTTTTGTATTGAAATTTTGTGTGTGCTTTAGTGAATATATGCTCTAACTGAAAATCTTAGTATTAAGAATGAGAAGATCTTGATAAAGTAGTGAGGGTGCACACTCATAACTGGATCGAGATGATTCTCAATCTTAATTCCAAAGGTTTGATGTTTAGCATACATTGACTTCTGGTGTGATTATTTCATTTTATTGAGTGTTTTCGTATTGATTGAAAGTGGTTGTTTGGATTGATGGTTGTATACCAGTAGCTGTTCTGGTGTTTTGCTTAAGTTTATAAGCATTATGATTCTGTTGATGAGCTCAAATTCTTGATGACTTTGAGATGCTGACCTTTGTAAGGTCAAGATGTTACCTCCTGAATGAATTGATTTCTTATCGATCTCATTCTTGTAGTTGTAGGGAATATAGAAACCTGTAGTTTCAAATCTGAAACGAAGAGAGATGGCACGTAGACCTTCTACCCCTCCCCAACCTTCTTCGGAGATGAGCCAGATTGCCAAGGCTATCGAGATGATGGCAACTGCCATCCAACAACAGAATGCAGCGATGGCTCAGAACCATCAAGCTACAATGCACCACTGGGAAACTGCTCGGTCGGCTGAAACAAATTCCCACGTCGGTCAGCCTCAAGAACAGATGGGACTGACTGAGTTCATGAGGCACAACCCACCCAAGTTTAGTGGGAATGCTACCCCTGATCAGGCAGATCAGTGGGTCAGAGAGTTGGAGAAGATCTTTAGGGCGACCTCCTGCCCTGAAGAGAAGAAGTTGGTGTTCGCCACCTATCTGCTGTCTGGAGAAGCTGAGTTCTGGTGGATGGGAGCTCAGCAGATGATGGAGGCCAGAGTTGAAGTGTTAGACTGGGAGAGCTTCAGGGTGAGGTTTTTGGAAAAATATTTCCCAGATAGCGCAAGGTTTGCGAGGGAAGCTGAATTCCTCAGATTGGAGCAGGGGGGGATGTCAGTGAATGCTTATGCGGCTCGGTTTGAGTATCTCGCCCGATTCTACACCCAGGCGACCTCTGAGGCTTGAAGGTGTAGGAAGTTCGAAGAGGGACTGAAGCATGGGCTGAAGAGGACCATAGCCCCGATGTGCATCAGGGAATTTCACGCCTTGGTAGAGAAGGCGAAGATGGTTGAGACCCTGGAAAAGAGTGATTCTCGGGTGATCAGGTCACACCCAGGGAGTTCTTCCAGTGGGAAGGCTAAGGTGCAGCACCCACAAAGCAAGCCTTATGTGAGACCTCCACCACGTCGGGCGGGAGCAACGTTACCCCAGTTTCAGCAGCAACAACCTTGGAAACCCAGATGCTTCACGTGCCAAAAGATGGGGCACATTTCTAGAGATTGCCCAAGCAGGAATGGTGCGACTCAACCCAGCGGTTCTCAGCAGTTGAGAAACGAAGGCAGCAGACCTCAGGCAACAGGGAGAGTGTTTGGCATGTCAGGAGCAGAAGCGTCTCAGTCAGGTAACCTCGTGCAAGGTGTTTGTTTTATAGCTGGTAGAGGTGTAAAAGCCTTGTTTGATTCTGGAGCGACACACTCCTTTGTGTCAAGCCTGTGTGTAGCCGAGTTGGGCCTTCTAGTGAAGGAGTTACCTTTCGAACTGTTGGTCTCTACACCTGCGTCAGGACAGGTGTTGACCTCTACAGTTTGCCCTGAATGTCCAGTGATAGTAGAGGGACACAGATTCAAAGTGAACTTGATCTGCCTACCTCTTCAGGACCTGGATGTTATCCTGGGAATGGATTGGCTAGCTGCCAATCACGTTCTCATAGACTGCGGTAATCAGAAGATAGCGTTTCCAGATCTCCAAGAGCCAGAGGTGATATCAGCTCAGCACGGGTGGTCGCAGTTGGAAAAAGGGGCGAGGTGCTTCGTGATACTAGCTCGGTTGGAAGTGAAGAATGAAGGGGACGTAAGCAGAATACATGTGGTGAAAGAATTCATGGATGTATTTCCAGAAGAAGTACCTGGGTTACCCCCTAAGAGAGAAGTGGAATTCTCCATTGATTTGGTACCTGGAGCTGGACCAGTGTCAATGGCACCTTACAGGATGGCACCAGCCGAGTTGGTGGAATTAAAGAAGCAAGTGGAAGAATTGTTGGAGAAATAATTCATCAGACCCAGTGTATCTCCATGGGGGGCTCCAGTGCTCCTAGTTAAGAAGAAGGATGGAGGGTCTCGGCTGTGTATAGATTACAGGCAGTTGAACAAGTTGACCATCAAGAACAAGTACCCCCTACCTAGGATTGATGATTTGATGGATCAAATACATGGGGCCTCGGTGTTCTCAAAGATTGATCTGAGATCGGGGTACCACCAAATTTTGGTAAAAGCTGAAGATGTTCAAAAGACAGCTTTTAGGTCTCGGTATGGGCACTATGAGTATGTAGTGATGCCGTTTGGAGTCACAAATGCTCCAGCTCTGTTCATGGACTACATGAATAGGATTTTTCGCCCTTTCTTGGATAAGTTTGTGGTAGTCTTCATAGACAACATACTCATTTACTCAAGGACCGAGGAAGAACATGAAGAACATCTGAGGACAGTATTGGAGATTCTCAGGGAGAAGCAACTCTATGCCAAGTTCTCTAAGTGTGAGTTCTGGCTGAGGGAAGTCAACTTCTTAGGACACGTGATATCTGCCCAGGGGATCTCGGTGGATCCAGCCAAAGTGGAGGAAGTGCTTCAGTGGGAACGTCCTAAGATAGTGACTGAGATAAGGAGTTTTGTGGGTCTAGCTGGCTACTATCGGCGGTTTATTGAGGACTTTTCCAAGGTAGTGGCCCCTTTAACACAGCTGACCCGCAAGGATCAACCTTTTGCTTGGACCGACCGATGTGAGCAGAGCTTCAAGGAACTAAAGGAAAGGTTGACTAGTGCTCCAGTGCTGGTGATCCCAGAGGTAGGAAGACCTTTTGATGTCTACTGTGATGCTTCACATCAGGGTTTGGGATGTGTTTTGATGCAAGAGAAAAGAGTGGTTGCATATGCTTCAAGGCAACTCAAGGTTCATGAGAGGAACTACCCTACGCATGATTTGGAGTTGGCGGCTGTGGTGTTTGCCTTGAAGATCTGGAGGCACTATTTATATGGAGCTCGGTTCCAGGTGTTCAGTGACCATAAGAGCCTGAAATATCTGTTCGATCAGAAGGAACTAAACATGAGACAAAGAAGGTGGATGGAGTTTCTAAAGGACTACGATTTCCAACTCATGTATCATCCAGGGAAGGCCAATGTAGTGGCAGATGCCTTGAGTAGAAAATCAATACAAGTAGCCACCATGATGATGGAAGAGCAGAAACTGATCGAGCAATTCAGAGACTTAAACCTTGGGGTAGAATTTCATGTAAATCACATTAGTTGTAGTAAGCTGGCTATAACTAATGACTTCCTTGGAATAATAAAGGACAAGCAGTTGGAGGACCCTAGTCTGAAGCGTACTGTGGAGTCACTAGGGACCGACCAGGCTAAAGGCTTTGTGATGGGCGATGATGGGATCTTGAGATTTGAGGGCAGGATTTGCATACCTGCAAATGGAGAGTTGAAGAAGATAATCCTAGAGGAAGGTCACAAGAGTCACCTTAGCCTACATCCAGGCATGAACAAGATGTACCATGACTTGAAGGAGTCATTTTGGTGGTCAGGCATGAAGAGAGACATCGCCCAGTATGTTACAACCTGCTTAACATGTCAGAAGGCGAAGATAGAACATCAAAGACCTGGCGGGTTGTTGCAGCCATTGGATATCCCTGAGTGGAAATGGGACAGCATCGCCATGGATTTTGTCACCCATTTACCCAGATCGATAAAGGGTCATGATGCAATATGGGTCATCACTGATCGGCTGACGAAGAGTGCCCACTTCCTTCCAGTGAATTTGAAAATGCCCTTGGCCAAGTTGGCACAGCTGTACATCAAAGAAATAGTGAGGTTGCATGGAGTGCCTTCCAGCATTGTTTCAGATAGGGATCCCAGGTTCACTTCACGGTTTTGGCAGACTTTACAAGATTGCCTGGGAACTAAGTTGAGGATGAGCTCTGCATATCATCCCCAAACAGATGGACAGTCAGAGAGAACGATCCAGTCCTTGGAAGATCTGCTGAGGACGTGTGTCTTGGATCAATTGGGAAGTTGGGATGAGGTGTTGCCGCTGGTGGAGTTTACCTATAATAACAATTATCACGCCAGCATAGGGATAGCGCCATATGAAGCCCTGTATGGGAGGAAATGCAGAACTCCCTTATGTTGGTACCAGGAAGGCGAAGCAGTATTGGTTGGACCAGAGTTGATTCAGCAGACGACCGAGAAAGTGCAACAGATACAAGACAGAATGAAAGCTTCTCAAAGTAGGCAGAAATCCTATGCAGATCAGAGGAGAAAACCTTTGGAGTTTGCTGCTGGAGACCATGTGTTCATGAGAGTAACACCAACCAAGGGTGTAGGACGGGCGATCAGATCAAAGAAGTTGTCCCCTAAGTTCGTGGGACCATATCAGATCTTAAGGAGGATTGGTCCAGTGGCCTATGAGATCGCCCTACCTCCCCATTTAGCGAATCTGCACAATGTCTTTCACGTATCACAGCTGAGGAAGTACATGGCAGACCCTAGTCATGTGCTGGAAGTGGACGATGTGCAGATCAGGGATGACTTGTCCTTTGAAGCGAAACCAGTCAGGATTGACGATCGGCAAAGTAAACAGCTCAGAGGCAAGAGCATCAGCATGGTGAAAGTGGTGTGGGATGAGAGATCGGGTGATTCAACTTGGGAGTTAGAAGAACCCATGAGAGAAGCCTATCCATACCTCTTTTCCTTGTAATTCAATTTTCGAGGACGAAAATTTTTCTTGTTGGGGAGAATGTAAGGACCTGTAAAATTGAATTGGAATAAAAAGGGATATATTTTAAATGAATTCTAAGTATGCTTTTATTTAAAATAAAAAGGAAAGAAAGTGTAGTTTAGAAGACTATGAGATCGCCGGTCGTCTACTACACATGATCGCCAGGGCGCGAGGCATGTGGACGTCGCCAGGGCGCGAGAGGCATGCGGGCATTGCCAGGGCGCGAGGCATGTGGACGTCGCCAGGGCGCGAGAGGCATGCGAGCATCGCCAGGGCACGAGGCATGTGGACGTCACCAGGGCGCGAGAGGCATGCGGGCGTCGTCGGGGCGCGAGGCATGCAGGCATCGTCGGGTCGTGAGAGGCATGCGGGCGTCGCCAGGGATAGACATCGGTCGTCTCCCAGAGAGAGACATCGGTCGTCTTCCAGGGAGAGACATCGGTCGTCTTCCAGGGAGAGACATCGGTCGTTTGCCAGTATGAGACCTCAGTGGATAGTCATCGCGCGAGCGGTCATCGGTGGAAGGTTATCGCGCGATGTCGAGTTTCACACAGATAAAGTGGGACCCAGAATCCCAACATGAAACGTCCTGCACGCGCGCCACGTAGACAAAAAGGGTGGTTCAGAATAGTGACATCAGAATGTTGGCATGCGCAAGAGACACTCGCGGTCATACTGTTCAGGGCAGTGGTTGGCATGCACAAGAGACAACAGTGGTCGTACTGTTCAGGGCAGTGGTTGGCAGGCGCAAGAGACAACCGTGGCCGTACTGTTCAGTGAAATAGTACACTCAGGCTTTCCTGCAGAAGGGGTGGCAGCAGCAGCATACGTGGACAGGTAGGCTTGGATTCAAAAGCCCACTGCAGGAAGACAAAGAACGTTACAGAGACTCGAGAGTGAAAGAGTGAGTGCATCTTCATCCCTCTCTTTTCTCTCCTTCGCGCTGCGATACAGGCAACCTCAAGCACCAGTGCAACCAGCGACGACTGCCCTTAGAGCACCTGGGAGGTTCTCTGCAAGTTCTACAAACCAGACGCTGAAAAACAGAGCTAAGGCATCCTTTAAGCTCGGTGGGTTTCGGAGCTCTTGGTGTTTTGCACAAGTCCAGGTAAGGGAAGCTAGCCCTATTTCCAACGAAAATCCTTATATTCATGATTGAGATGATGGGGGCGACGTGGTCGCCGGTTTTTCAACTGTTATTGTATAATCCTCTGTTTTTGACGAGATCGCCGGTTTTGGCGTTGTTTTTCGAACTCCCCTGTTTTTGGTGTTGTTTGAAGCTGTTTGAGATTTAAATGTGAAATACATGTGATATTCGAAAATCTGAACCTTTGAAATGACTGTTGCTGTGATTTGGATCATTCATTTGAGTGGTATGATGTGTGGAATGTCGTGAATGTGGGATCAAGACATAGTATTTTCAGGAAAGGAAATACCGTGTTAAGATTTGGTTATGAAGTGTATTGATCTGTAAGTATCCTGTGAATGAGGCGATCCTGACTCTGCTGAGATAATGGAATCACATAGAGGAAGTTACTCAGTTGGTGAGAATCGAAGGAGGTTCATATGAATGGGTGAGTCGTGTGAAAAAGAACGAGCTCGGCCTGTCTTATGGATTAACCCTGTCATACTGTGAGGGTGATGAATTGAGATCGAGATTGTGTTGATGCGCATGGCTGTGGAAACATTACAGCAAATGAAGTATGACAGGTGCATGTCTCTGGATGCTAAGTTCAACGCACGAGTCTTCCGGAAGTAGGGTCAAGTGTCTTGTGTGATGAGTCAGTGGAAGTCTGACGTGAGAATGAGAAACATTGAATTGATAGACACTTGATAAATTTTGTGATTTTAACGACCTTTGAGGAATTGTGCAATATGTGTTTAGTTGATGGTTTACGTGGGTATCTTGAATTTGTTTTATCTTGATTTTAAAGTTCATATATAAACTCTCTTTCAAATATCTAGCTTACCCTGTGATTTTGGTGTTGTGTTTGGCTCTTTCTTAAACCTGTGATGATCGTGTGTAATTTACACGGGAGCAGATGATGTTGCAGGAAGTAGAGCTCCTCAGTGAGTGGTCGCCGGAAGGAGATCGCCTGTTTTCTATTCCTGTTAGGCGATCACCCTTCTTCTGTTTTCTGATAGGAGATCACCCTCTTCTGATAGGAGATCGCCTGCCTTGCTATTTTACTGTATTTTGTTTACGTTTTCTGGAAAAGTGACCGAATTTGTATTAAACTCCCTGTGAGGAGAAACTTCTTTACATATATATAATTTTGTTCACTTCAATCTATTTGTTACCTTTATTTTCATTATATAAATATGAATAGTATTTTGGTGGGATGTTACATTAATGGTATCAGAGCAGTTCGTCCTTAGGATGACCTGAGGGTTGTGGATCCATTGTGTTTCTTCTGCTCATGAAATTTATTTGAGTTTAAAATAACAACTATAGTAAAGAGTTTTCAAACGTTTTTGTATTGAAATTTTGTGTGTGCTTTAGTGAATATATGCTCTAACTGAAAATCTTAGTATTAAGAATGAGAACTTGTGGAGGTCAAGAAGCAAATGGTCCACAAAGACGGGGAAATAAACCAACTAGCAAAAAGATTGCAAAAACTAGAAGAAGCTCAAGCGAGGCAAAATCAAGAAAGGAGATTGGAGTCGCCAAGAGCACCTAGACTATCCATGCACTATGGGAGTCAAGAACATGATTGGCGAGTGCACACTTTTGCAAAATGGCGCCATCAACACCACCACCAACCACAACATTCTTTTGATTTTGTAAAGTTACCTAGTTTTAGTGGATCCAATGCCCTACTTTGTATTTAGAATGGGAAGCTAAAGTTGAACATCTCTTTAATGTGTATAAGGTCACTGAGGACCAAAAGGTTAGGTTAGCTTCCCTAGTTTTCGTAGACTATGCCATGCAGTGGTGGCATAAAACTATAATGGACATTGAGCTAAACAAGAGGCCAGCCATGGTCTCTTGGAGTGATTTAAATTTATGCATGCGCGCATGGTTTGTTCCTCCTCATAGGAAGGAAGACTTGTAGAAGCTCCAACAGATTCATCAAGGACCTAGGACGGTAAAAGAATATTTTGAGGATTTAGAAACAACTTTGACTAAAATTAATATGCCTAATAGTGATGAGTCAAGGATAACTATATTTGTGAGTGGTTTGAGGCGAGAAATTCAAGATGTTATAGAAATATACGAGTACTCTTCTTTAAAGAAGTTGGTTCACCTAGCCATCAAGGTGAAATCACAAATTTCAAAGAAAACAACTTTAAAAAATACTCATAGTGATGGCTTCTACAAATCTTCAAGAAAGGATGAAAACAACATTTATACAAAAACTTCTCCTTCCCATTTTTCAAAAGAAATCACTACACACCAAAAGGTTTCTAAAGACCACCTTTTCACCTCTACCACTAAGTCACCAACCAAAACCCCCAATATGAAATGTTTTAAATGTTTAGGTTTTGGGCACATCGCTGCCAACTGTCCAACTAAAAGCACCAAGTTGGCAACTAAAGAACAAGTACAAATAAAAACAAAAAAAAAATGAAAAGGTTGAGGAAAGTAAAAAGGGTCTCATCTTGATAGACCTCCCAAAATTAACTACGCCTTCATGGTATAGTTCTTCCTTATCTTTTTCATTACCAAAGGTTTCTACCTACTTACCATCTTTCTAAAAGAAAGTTAGGGATGATTTTCAAGCACCTCCTAAAGGTTTCCACCTTTTAAGAGGATTTTCATCACAAAGATTTGTCATTCCCCAACATTCTTTTCAAACTTGCTCTGTATATAGAAACCCATCTTATGCACTCCCAACACTTAAGGAACATAAGTTGAGTTCACATCCCAATCCCTGCACTATCTTAAATGTGAACAAACTAACTATGTTATCTACAGGAGTTCTGAATTCAAGGTCGAATTCTCTCGAACTTGGGGGGCAAGATACAACCCAAGTAACTATGAAGATGACCAAGGAAGTAAAAGACAAAGCACAAGGTGAACAGTCATCTCAGCAAACAATTCAAAACCCCACCAAGGATTACATGGACCTCACCAGAGGAGCTGGGCATAAACCAATACACCAACTATTCTTCCTTTTGGTTTTCTTATAAGATACAAATATGTTGTAAATAATTGGGCTCACTTTAGGAGTCCAAATAGCAATGATAGACTAGAATAAGGTACCTTTAGGGTTTAGGGTTTAAAAATGAAAACAAAAGGTGGGCTTTGTGATATGATTGCGGTTTGGAAGATTCACCTAAAGACAAATGACCCATAATTTTTGCACAAAGGAAACATACAAATAGTGAAAACAATTTAAGCACTCCTCACGTTTGTGTCACTGGTGAAATGCAAGAAAAGAACATTCAAAGCACTCAACAAAATTTCTTCCACTTCACAAAAGGTATTTCTTAAGGTTGAAAACTCTTAAATGAAAAAGGTCAAAGCCTTAATCACTTGATCTTAATGGAAACCACAACAAATCTTAAGAAGAAAATAAAAGACAATCAAGAAAAGCTTAAGCAAGAAAAGCTAAACCAAAATTGAGAAAGAGATTAAGACAAAACTTTGAAGAAAGACAAGTAAGAAAAAGGCACACAAAAAGACTCTAAGATACTTACTTAACCCTTAACTATGAAGTTTTACTTTTGCTAGAAATTGTAAAAGCAAAAGAATCAAATTTCACAATGATGAAATAAATTTGCCAAATAAAATGAATCCTCTTTTTAGTATATAAAGCTTGACAACAAAAGAAATTGATATTTGTATAATTTTTATTTTTTTTATCCTTGTTTATTGGTTTATGGAGTAAAGATATCCATAATTCTTGTCATGCATATTTCATTCACTTCCAATTGTCACAAAAAAAGAAAGCTTGGAATTCAATTTAAATGAACACTTGAAATCTATGTTTGGAACTCAATCAACTTCTACTCAAAACAATTTTTTAGTTACTTTTATATCTTCACAAATAAAAGCAAAATAAGTAGAAGCAAAATAAGGACTCCTAGAACACTAAGAAAATATGACTCAAGACAAAAAGAGGCAATAACAAAAGACACATAATAATAATCCTAAAAGCGAAACAAAGCTATGGAAAATAAAAGGCCAAATTAAATTGCAAGAAAGAATACAGGACTGAAATTAAATTGCAAGAATGTAAAGACAAGAAATTTAAAGGTGCAAGAAAGTAAAGTGCCAAATCAACTCAAGGCAAAATAAAGCTCTAAGAACCAAAGCTCTGATAACCACATGATGTGAGTTGATTTTTAGATGTTTTTATTTATGGTGACACTTTTACTTAAGATTGAGATTTTAACAATTAAAGGTGAGGACCTAAGGAAGATTCCAATGGACACGAACTTAACCAAGTGGTTAAGTAAGTGTGAATATTCACTTCACAGAGACAAAGATGAAAAAACAAGATTTAGTGAGGATGAGATGCAAATACGGAATTGAAAAGGGAACAAGGTTAACATCAATGGTGGGCATGGTCTCCCAAATGATGCACCATACTCATAATAATGAGCCCAAAACCGAGAGCAATAGAAAGAGAAAAAGAGATAAGATCATAAATGGAATGAAAAATGGAAGGAAATGAAAGAAGGAACTTATGGAGGTGGTGGTGGATGATCACGCCACTTGGTGTGTGGAAAACACTAGGATAAGTGTTAGGCCATCACTTGAGAGTTTCATTCTCTTCAAAATAAGACCAAAAGGAAGAGGAGATACTCTCACTCAAGCTCACACAATATTTGTGCAGAGTAACTTTACTTCTATTTCAACTTCAAAAATACAATGGGTAGGCCTCCTATTTATAGGTGAAGGAGCCTTAAAAAACAAGCAATAGGGATAGGATGGGAAAAGGGAAAAATAGGCAGCCTTAGGGTTTGACTAACTCAATCCCGCATCTTAGGCTTGTCCTTCTAGAAACTAGGTCAAAATGCCCTTCTAAAAGGCTAGGAATAAGCTAAAATGATAACTACACCTCCTATTATGCTAAAGGCACCTTATTCTAGCCTATATTTTCTATTTGGACCCCCAAATTATTTACAAGCATATTTTTGTGGAAAACAAGTAGGAAGAACTTCTGATATTCTGGTTTGTATCTGGTTCTTCTGCTACTGATGCTTTCTCGAGGTTTGGTGGGACCCGATTTTGTATACTGAGATGACTGGCCTTTTTGTGAATTGCTTAAAGTGTACCTAGTCATCTACTGATTGATGTGGTTTGCATGTTAGTGAAGAAAAACAATCCATTATGTTGGATTGAGAAACATGAGCAAGCATTTCAAAGGTTGAAAGCTCAACTCACCAATGCGCCCATTCTAGCCTTACAAAATTTTTCAAAAAATTTTTGAGCTAGAATGTGATGCATTGGGAGTAGGCATAGGTGCATTGTTATAGCAAGGTGAGCACCCAATTGCATGTTTCAGTGAAAAATTACATGGTGCAACCCTCAATCACCCCACCCACGATAAAGAGCTCTATGCACTTGTGAGGGCCTTGCAGACTTGGGAACATTATCTAGTTTCAAAAGAATTTGTTATTCATTGTGATCACGAGTCTTTGTAGTATCTTAAGGGTCAACATAAGTTGAACAAACGTCATGCAAAAGGGATGGAATTTTGAGAGCAATTTCCTTATGTTATCGAATACAAGAAGGCCAATACAAACATTGTGGAAGATGTTCTATCTCGGAGACATACCCTATTTTCTAAACTTGGAGCCCAAATTCTTGGATTCTAAAACATACCTGAACTTTATAAAAATGATCAGGATTTGAATCCACCTTTGGTAGATGCAAACATAGAGCACAAGGAAATTTTTATATTTCTCAGGGGTATTTATTTAAAGAAGGAAAATTTTGTATACCTAAAAGAACATATAAAAAACTCTTTGTCAAAAAGTTACATGAAAGAGGTCTTATGGGTCATTTTGGAGTTGATAAAACTCTAGATCTTTTAAAAGGAAAATATTTTGGCCCCATATGAGAAAAGAAGTTCAAAGACATTGTTATAGATGTATCTCATGTTTAAAATATAAATCTAGGACAATGCCTTGTTGACTCTATACTCCTTAACCTCTTGCTTGTGCTCCATGGGAAGTTATTAGCATGGATTTCATCTTAGGACTTCCTAGGACACAAAGAGGTTTTGATTCCATCTTTGTGGTAGTGGACAGGTTTAGCAAGATGACTCGTTTTATACCCTACCATAAAGTGGATGATGCTAATAACATCTCCAAACTCTTTCTTAGAGAAGTGGTTTGAATTCATGGTCTACCTAAAACCATAGTTTTGGTTAGAGATTCAAAATATGTTAGCCATTTTTGGAGAACTCTTTGGGTATGGGTAGGAACTAAATTGGATTTTTTAACCTCTTGTCATCCTTAGATTGATGGACAAACAAAGGTAGTAAAAAAATCTCTATCAATTATGCTTAGGTTTGTCATGAATGGAAATAAAAAATCTTGAGATGAGTACCTTCCCCATATAGAGTTTGGGTATAGTAGAGTGATCTATTTACTAATATTTCTCTATTTGAAGCTATATATGATTTTAATCCTCACACTCCTTTGGATTTGTTACCTTTATCGAATCCACATGAATTTGTGCATAAGGAAGGTGATGTGAGTTGATTTTAGATTGATTCATTTAGGTGGCACTTTAGAGTTAAGATTGAGATTAATTAGCAATTAAGGTGAGAAACCTAAGGAAAATCCCCACTGGACATTAACTTAACAAGTGTTAAGTAGATGTGAAGGTTCATTTTCAAAGATCAAAAGGAAACACAATTATGGTGAAGATGATGACAAGTAATTATGGTGCGGAAGCAAAACAAAGGAAAGCTAAACAACATAGATTATCGAATTGAATTTAAGAAACAAAAAACAAGAACAAGACATATTTTGGAATTGAAATTTGGAATGGAAATGGAATGGAAAATAGATGAGTGAAAGGAGACTTAGAAGAATGAAGTTAGAGAAGTGATCACACCACTTGGATGGTGGTTTGCTCCAAGAAGAGTGAGGATGGCCACCACTTGAGAGCTCTCTAAATCTCACAAGATAAGACAATGGTGTAAGGAGAGAATGCTTATAAAACTCTAACACAAATTAGGTATAGTAACTTTAATCTTAATTCAACATTTCAATACATGAGGTAGGCCTACCTATTTATAGATTTAGGAGCCTTGGAAAGCAAGCTTAAAGGGTAGAATGGGAAAAGGTAAAAAGTGGGCAGCCATAGGGTTTGACTAAGTCAATCCCGTATTCTAGGCTTATCCTTCTAGAAACTAGGTCAAAATGCTTTCAAATGGGCTAGGAACAAGCTAGAATGCTACCCACACCCCCTACTATGCTAAATGTACTTTGTTCTAGTTTATTTATACTATTTGGACCCCTACAAATGAGCCCATATTATTTACAACATTTTCTAAATATTTAAGATGCTCTGGCTCATGGCTTCTTCTTTTGCTGATATTGTCTTGATGTTTGGTGAGCCTTAGCTTTGTATTTTTAAATGACTGGCCTTTTTTGGATTTTTCTTGTAGTGTCTTTAGTCATCTTTAGGTTTGTATCAAAAGGGGTAACAAAAGCTAAATTTGTTAAGAAACTACATGAGAGGATTAGAAATCAAATATAGAAACAAATTGAGAAATACATAAAGCATAGCAATAAGGGAAAGAGGGAAATAGTTTTTAATGAGGGAGACTGAGTTTAGCTTCACCTTAGAAAATATAGATTCCCTATTAAGAGGAAGTCTAAGATTAGTCCTCGAGAAGATGGTCCTTTTTTGGTCCTCAAGAGAATTAATAATAATGCTTATCAGTTAGATCTACCTGAAAAATATGGAGTACATGCTACTTTTAATGTTATAAATCTAACACCTTTTGCATGTACCACAGATGATGAGGCAGAAACTTTTGATTTGAGGATAAATCCTCTTCAATAAGGAGAGGATGATGGTAGAGGACTCAACTTAGGACCAACCACTAAGGCAATGGTCAGAAGAATTCAAGAAGATTAAGACTCTGATACTGATGGCAAAGACACTCTCTTATACATGTTTGAAGGTGCCAAAAATTTAAAGTCCTATTCTATGCACTCCTTCACTTGTAGCTCCTTTGTGTATATTTGTGTATTTTTCAATGAGGTTGCTGTTGTCCCTTGCTTTGTTTCCTTAGGTTATTCAACCTTAAATCTTTAATCCAGCTCCTCTTTAGTGATATGGCTTTCACCAAAACAAAATTTTAGCTCCACACTCACCAAAGCACTTTTTAGGTCAAATCCACCAAAGAGAGGTCAAGCAAGTTTTAAAGCAACAAAACTTAAATTTAAAATCAAGGACTACTGCAAATGGAGTTGATATTTGACAAGACTTGAAAGAGTATTCAATAAAATTTGACAAGCAAAAAATTAAGGCACACAAGAAAAGGTAGCACACAAAGTGGAATCCTAGAGAATGGAACTAGAATAGATGAATAAAACCAAAACAGCACTACAGAATTCTTTTGTGTAAATTTTTCACAACTTTCCAATTTTATGCTGGACAGAATACTTCAAATTTGAGCTTGAAATTTTAACCACAGAAACTTCAATGTTTTAGCTCAATATAGTCGTTGGAATTTCACCAAAACAGTGAGCCAAATAGTTGTAATAATTTTTCCGAAATCACTGCCGCGTCAGCGTTTTTTCAGAGTCAGGATTTTTGCACTCTGTTCGTATTTCATTTATCATTTTTTTTTTATTTTGAATTTTTATGTGATTCTTTTTTTAACTTTTTCTTAACACATCAAACTACTCAAATCAAAAATTTCAGAATTTTTTACCAACAAATGTAATTTCTGGGAACGATTCCATCCAGAACAGTAGCAGTGAAAACAGAGAAATCCTAACTTGGAATTAGAAAACGGTAAAGAAACTTCAAAAACACAATGAAAATGATTGGAAACGAACTTGTATGGAACTAACACATAAGTATGAACTCAAATATGAAAATATAAAAGGCACCAAAGCTTCAAAACCAGAAATATAAACTGCACTCAAAACAAAATCAAGCAACCAAATCAACAATAAAAAGGCACCACTTGGAATTTATGACATTGTAGGATGAACATGACTTTGACAAAACTTGTATGGATTCAAAAATCAAAATGACTCAACCACAAACACTTTGCACCGATTAAAAACATCAATAAGACTCAAATAAAATAAAAACAGAATAGCCAACACAAAAGGAAAAAACAGTTTGAAAATGGAAGTTCAAGATCAAGTTGAACCAAAAATACCAAATAGAAATTTAAAAACAGCAACACCAACTTAAAAAGAAATTAAAAACAGCAAGCCATTTAAGGATATGATGAACAACATGGAATAAAGAAGAAGACTCAAAAAATAAAATGAAGAGAACACTTATCTCTTGAAGAACCAAAGCTCTGATACCAAATGATGGGTTGTTCTTCATGACCATTTGTTCTTCTTGAAATATGAGGTAAAAAAGTGGTGGAAGCTATGGATGATATGGGTCAAGGATGGCTCATATAGAGCTATGGGTTCCTTGTAGGTGCATGAAAGGTATGGAGAGTGATAGGTTAGGCCAAATCACTTGGAGGAAGGTGAAGATGAAGATCAAAGTGTCTAACCTAGAGAGACTAGATAAAGAGTAGAAGCTAGCATAATTTTGGCAGCATTTACTCATATAAATTGATCTTAAAAAAACATGAGCCAAAGCACCTTATTTATAGGAGATGGTGCCTTGGAGAGTAAGGAACAAGGGTAGGATGGGGAATACATAAAAGAGGGGGCTGCTAGGGTGTTGACTAAAGGTCAATGCAGCCCCTTAGCATGCTTCTAGAAGGTAGGGCTACATTCCTACCCTAAGAGGCCTAGGTACAAGCTAATTGTTAAATACACCCCCGATTGTGTTAAATGAACCCTACTCTACTGAAGTTATAAATAAACTAAAATTAATTTATGCTCAGCTCCCATGGCTTGGGCTTTACTCCTTGTAGTCCTCTGAAGGGTCTTTGAATATGTAGAGAAAAGTTTCTCTGCCATCAGTAGCAGAGTCCCACTCTTCTTGAATCCTCTTTGCCATGGACCTAGTTGTTGGGCCTAAGCTTAGGCCTCTTCCATCATTAGGGTTATCGTTAGGTTTCTAAAACCTACCTAGGGTATAATTGGGCTTAATTACAACCCACATTAAACCCTAGGTCGGTCTCCTAAACCTAATTAGGCACACAGATTACACCTTGTCACACTTGCCATGTGATTTGCTCTAGGCACCAAGTTTGAATGGTTTGTATTTAATTTTTCCCACCACATTTTTGTAACCCTTGGCTGACCTCCTTACCTATAAAAGGAAATGCTTGGCTCATGAAAACATAAATCAAATATATGAGTATTATGCTGCCAAATTGCAAGTTTATAGCTCTGTTGTTTAGTCACTCTTGGATAGATGCCTTTGGTCTCTTCTCACCTTCTCCAAGTGATTTGGCCCCACCAATCACTCTCCTCACACCTCATGGTAACTCTAGGAAACCATGGCTCCAATGGAACTCTCCTTGACTCATCTCCTTCATTTGCTTCTGCCAACTCCAACCTATGTTCAAGGAAAATTCAATCGGGTGAAGAGGATGCTATCAAGATGACTACATGTTGACTCCCAAATCATACTCTCAATTAGGCTCAAATCAAGTCCACTTATGTATCTATTCTTTTACACAACAAAAGTCCTAATTCCTATACATTTTTCCACTCTATTTTATTTACTCCTATACATTTTTACAAGATTAATAGAATGAAAATAGTTCAATATTCTTCTATCAAATGTTGGTTCTTTCTCTGTGAGGCTTTATCTTCCCCATTATTCTTAGTCAACTATGTGGTGACTAAATGGTTCTCCATCAGACCATCCCTCTTGAGGAAGATTTGTCCTCAGATTTGAATAATGCTGAGAGACTATGATGTAAGTTGATTTTAGGTTGCACATTTTAAAGGTTTCACTTTTGTTTAGATTTTGGATTTTAGCAATACAAAGGTGAGAACCTTAAGAAGATTCCCACTGGACACAGACTTAACCAAGTGGTTAAGTAAGTGTGAAGGTTCATTTCAGAAGCGCAAAGAGAAAAACACAGACATGAGGTGACAATGATGCAATTGCAGAATTTAAAAGAAAGAAACAAGAAAAATAGCGTATAAATAAGGAATAAATAAAGAGAAGGCACTAGTGCAGAAAGGTAAAACAAGTGCGGCTATTTTAAATTTATAAGGGCGGTTGTATAGCCGCATTTTATCATCACGCACTTGTAAATCAAAGAGATAAGAGTGCGGCTATATAGCCGCACTTGTAAACCATTTACAAGTGCGGCTATTTGAAATAACCACACTTGTATATGCCGAAACATTAAAAAAAATTCAAAAATTTAAACACCACCAAAGTTGTGTGAAGGCAACGTTAATTAAGAGTGGCACGGGAGCAGCGGCAACAGTGGAAGCGGCGATGGACAGGGAAGCAACAATGGAGCAAACCAAAAAACCCACAAGAACTCGCGAAGGCAATGAAAGAGTATTGAGCAATGCAAGAAACCAAACAATGTAAGAAAAACGAAAAAGATTTATACATGAAGAGTGGCACGGGAGTGCCAGCAATGACGACGGCGGATAGGGAAGCAGCGAAGGAGCAATGAATGCCAACCAATTAAACAGTGCTTCAAGACCACCAATGCAAGAAAAAAAACATATATAAAAAAACGAAAACATCTATGCATATATTTGTGAAGATGAAGAGGAAGAAAGAGAGCTCAAGAAACTTACATTGGCACAAATGGAATGTAGATGCAGTAGAAGGAGATGAACTCAGAACGCAAACGCGAAACGAAGACAAAGACGAGAAAGAAAGTATGAAATTGTGTGTGGCGCGCTTGATATACAAATAGCCGCATTCGTAAATCAAGCGCTTTGATTTACAAGTGCGGCTATACAAATAGCAGCATTTGTAAATCAAAATAATTTCAAAAATGGCACTGCGTTTTTTACGAAAGCGAGTAATGCAAAAGCCGCACTAAATAAAGAGTATCCTTTTCTTCTTTTTGCACTAGTGAGGAGAAAAGATAGTTTACGCAAATTAAAAGAGAAGAAAAGGAAAAAGATGAAAGGATGAGAAGACTTAGGGAAGAATGGAGGTTGTTAGGCCACTTGGAGTAGATGAACTCCAAGATGAGTGGTGCAAGAGCCGCCACTTGAGATATCACTCATTCAAGATAAGACCAAGAGTCACCACTTAGGATACTACCCACCTAAGATAAGACCCATAAAACCAAAAGTACTCAGACTCACAATTTCACTCAAGTAGAGTTTCTTTTCTATTCAAAATCAACTTGTAAATACATGGAGTAAGACACCCTATTTATAGGAATAGGTGCTTTGGTGGGCAAGAAGGACAAGGGTAGGGAGATAATTGTGTGAGGGGTTGCCTTTAGGGTTTGACTAAGTCAAAACCGTAGCCTAGCCTTGTTCTTCTAGAAACTAGGTCAAATTTCCTTCCTAAAGGGCTAGAAACAAGCTAAAATGATAACTACACCCTCTATTATGCTATAGGCACCTATTCTAGCCTATCTTTGCTATTTTGAACCCCCAAAGTGAGCCTAATTTATTTACATAATTTTCTCTTGTGAAAAAACAAGAAGGAAGAACTTCTGATACTTTGGTTTATAATTGGTTCTTCTTTTGTTGATGCTTTCTCGAGGTTTGGTGGGGTCCGACTTTGATACTGAGAAGACTGACCATTTTGTGAAGTGCTTGATGTGTCCTTAGTCATTTGCTGGTTGCTTTGGTTTGTATCATGCCCCCCAGGTTTGAAAGAATTCGTCCTCGAATTTAGAACTCCTACAAATAACATAGTTAGTTTGTTCACTTGATTTATATATGGGAGTGGTGAAGAAAACTTATGTTCATTGATTTTCCGGAGGAGTGTGGGTGGAATGATTCTAGTTACATGTAATGTTTGTAGAGAAAAGGGAACTTGGTGCGAAAAACTTCTTATAAGGTGTAAACCTTGAGAAGGGTTTTGGAAAATATTCTCACATTTCTCTAACATATATTGCATGTACATAGAGCTATGAATAGATAAACAAGAGAAGGAAGGAAAGTACCGAAGTGAGCCGACAATTTTTATTACAGATTTCACCACTTTTGGTGAGGTGATGAACCCCGTCTTGTTATTTTCGTCTTTTTTTTCATTTTTCATTTTTACTTGATCTTTATTTACCATCATGGTTCTTTTAGTTGGACAATTGGATGCTATGTGCCCAAAACCTAAACATTTAAAACATTTTGTGCTTGAGGTTTTGGTGGGTGACTTAGGAAGAGAAGGTTTATCTATAGAATCTTTATGATGTGGGGTGGTTTCTTTTGAGAAATTGGAAGGAGAATCTTAGTTTTGAAATTTGGTTTTGTCCTTCCAAGATGTTTTGTAAAACCATCATTATGAGTATTTTTAAAATAATTTTTCTTCAAAACTTGTGATTCAACCTTGATGGCTAGGTGAACCAATTTGTCTAAAGAAGTATACTCATATAATTTTACATCACCTTGTATTTCTCGCTGTAATCCACTCACAAATCTAGCAATTTTTGACTCTTCACTTTCATGCATATTAATTTTAGTCAAAGTTACATCCAAATCTTGAAAATACATATCTACACTCCTAGATCCTTGATGAAGCCATTGGAGCTTCAACAAGAGTTCCTTCCTATAATGAGAAGGAACAAACTGCGTGCACATGCATAACTTTAAATCGCTCTAAGAGACCACGATTGGCCTCTTGTTTAAACCAATGACCATTATAGTTTGGTGCCACCATTGAATGGCATAGCCTAAAAATTCTAGGGAAGCTAACCTAACTTTTTCGTCCTCTGCGACCTCATACACATGAAATTTTTTTTCTACTTTAGCTTCCCATTCTAAATACAAATTACGATCATTGTCCCCTCTAAAACTAGGTAACTTTACAAAATGAAAAGAATTCTTTGGTTGATATTGGTGTTGATGGCGCCTTTCTTCAAAATTGTGCACTCTCCAATCTCGTTCCTAACTTCCATAGTGCATGGATTGTCTAATTGCTTTTGTTGGCTCCCATCTCCTTTCCCAAGTCTGTCTCTCTTGAGCTTCTTCTAATCTTTACAATCTTTTTGCTAGTTGTCTTATTTTCTCATCTTTGTGGGTCATTCGCCTGTTGGCATCTGCAACCTCTCTGAAAAGGTGTGTCTTTTGACGTGATTGTGGCTTTGAAGATTCTCCTAAAAACAAATGAGCCATAATTTTTGCACAAAGGAAACAAACACTTAGTGAAAAATAACAATTTAAACTCTCACTCATGTGTATCACTCAAGAAAGATTTGCACTCAAAAGGGGTCTATACTTGTAGCAACGCCTCAAGTGAAAGATGACAAAACTCTTACACTTGCTCACCAACGTACCCCCAAAACAATACTGAAGAAACAATGAAAGACAAGCAAGAAAAGCTTTAAAACAAAGAAAGCAAAACCAAAAGGAATTAATATGAAGATAAAACTTTGAACAAGACAAACAAGAAAAGCACGGAAAAGATGCAAGGAAACTTACTTAAACATTAATTATGAAGATGTGAAAGGTTTTCAAAATTGAGAATGTAAGGACCTAGAAAATTTTATTGGAATGAAAGTGATATATTTTAAGTGAATTCTAAGTATGTTTTTATTTAAAATATAAAGGAAGGAAAGTGTAGCTTAGAAGTCTACGAGATCGCCGTTGTTGAAGACGGAGGCGATCTCCGACTTCTCTGGTACATAATCGTCTGTCGCCTAGAGTACACATGATCGCCAATCGCCTATGGTGTACATGATCGCCGAAAGTGCACTTAGTATGTGGTCAAGATGCTGGATCAACCATAGTGGGTTCCAAAAACCACGCGTATTAAGGTGTGGGTTGAGCCTTAGATACGCTGTGCATGCGAAGCTCAAGAAATCGTCCTTAGTGTTGCATGCATGGGCGCACGAGGAGTAGTGCTGATCTATTCTTGGAAATGTGAAGCTACCGACGTCACCAAGCCATGTGAAGGTGATACCTTGGACGTAACATAGTGGGATGAAGAACCTTCAGCAAGGCGTGGCGATGTGTCATCAGTCATCGCCGGGATGAGAGGCACATCAATCATCGCCGGTACGAGAGGCATCGGTGGATGGTGGATGGTCATCGCGCGACCAGGCATCGGTGGATGGTTGATGGTCATCGCGCGACCAGGCATCGGTGGATCTTGTTTCACACAGATAAGGTAGGACCCAGGCTCCCAGCATGAGCGTCTTGCATGCACGACACGTAGTCAGGGAGAGTGCTTCAGAACAGTGGCTCCAGAGAGTTGGTATGGAAAGTGACCCAGAGTTGGTGTACGCAGAGACCCACGTGGCATTACTGTTAGAGGAAATGTACACGCAAGCTTCCCTGCAGAGTGGGTGGTGGCAGCGGCATTCCTGGGAAGGGTGGCTTAAGTTCAAACTTCAGTCTGGATAGGCAAGGTTGGAACGCTGCTTGAGTAGAGAGAAATTGAGTGAGTTGGCTTTAGCTCCCTGTTTCTTCCCTCTCCTTCTCCATACGTTCAGACGCCCTAGCACACCAGTTGGCCATCGGCGACTACCATAGAGCACCTGGGAGGTTCTCTGCAAGTTCTCCAAACCGGACGCTAAAACAGAGTAAGTCGTTTCACTCTGTTCTTCGAGTCGATCCTGCACTTGAGAGGGTTGCCTCTGCATAGGCGTTGCATGCAGCTCTCTTGGCTTCAGGAATCGTCTCTGTTAACGTAGAAATGAGTGGTATAGCTAGTTTTGTGACTAAGGCTCCATGGTGCAGGTTAAGGCATCCTTGAATCTTGTTGGGTTGGAGCTCTTAGTGAAGTTTACGCTAGTCCAGGTAAGGGAAGCTAGCTTTATTTTCAAGAAAACCTTAAGCTAGAAGATTTTGATGTTGGGCGACGTGGTCGCCGGTTTCAAATGTTATTGCATAATCCCCTGTTTTTGGACGTGATCGCCGGTTTTAATGTTGATTTCGAACTTCCCTGTTTTAGTGTCGTTTGAAACTGTTTGAGATTGAAATGTGAAATGCATGTGATATTCGAAAATCTGAACCTTGGAATGATTGTTGCTGTGATTGGAATCGTTCATTTAAGTGTTATATGATGTGTTGAATGTTGTGAATGTGGGATCAAGGCATAGTATTTTCAGGAAAGAAAATACCGTGTAAGATTGTGTAGAATGTGCATTGATCGGTGATTTCTATAATGAGATATCCTGACTCTCCTGATATAATGGAATCATATAGATGAAGTTATTCAGGCGTTGAGAGTCGATGGAGGTTCATATGTATGGGTAAGTGGTTTGAAAGATAACTACTTGACCTGTTGTCTAGATTAACCCTGTCATACTAGGAGAGTGATGAGATTGAGATTGAGATTATGTTTATGCGCATAGCTATGGGAACTTTACAACAATGTAGTATGACAGGTGCAGATCTCTGAGTCTAGTCAATGCACGAGTCTTCCGGAAGTAGTGTCAAGTGTCTATGTGTGATGAGTCAGTGGAAGTCTGACGTGAGAAAGAGAAATATTGAAATTTGATAGACACTTGATGGATTAGGTGAAATGAATGACACTTGAGGGAATTGTGAAATGTGTGAATATTGGATGGTTTACGTTAATACCAAGTTTCATGTTTTAAAGTTTTAAAAATATCTAGCTTACCCCTGTGTTTTGTTTTGTGTTTGCTTTCTTAACACTGTGATGATCGTGTGTAATTTACACGGGAGCAGATGATGTTGCAGGCAGTGGAGCTCCTCAGTGAGTGGATGGACAAGGAGATCGCCTGTTCTTGTGCTGTAGTTTATTTTATTTTGAAACTGGATGGTTATGTATTAAAATTCCCTAGAGAAGGGATATTATTTTGAAATACAATGTACTGATGGATGTATTTTATTATATATTCATATATTAATTTTGATATTATTGTTTTACCTTTATTTTATTATATAAATAAGAATAAGATATTGAGGGGCGTTACAGAGAAAGCTAGTGGGATTAAACTCCACAATTTTGAAAACAATTTGCCATAAAGTTAGAACCCCTTGTATAAACGAAATTTGGAAAGTGAATGCACTTAAAATTTTTTGTGTTGTGTTTGGTTCTCTCTCTTTTTTTTGTTTTTTTTTTTGTCCTGAAATGATGGATTTAAAATTTCAGATGATTTTTTGTGCATGCAGATGGAATTCACTTTTCAATTTTTGAAAAAATTAAGATATGGGGATTCAAGAACGCTTGTAATCTATGTTTAGAATTAAATCAACCGTTACTCTAACATCTTCTGATTTGGTTTTAGTTCTTCACAATTAAAATGAAAATAAGCAGAAGAGATGAAAAACTCCTAAAACACCAAGAACATCAGACGCAACAAAAATGGTAAGAAAAAGAATTGATAGAAAACGAAAATTCAAAAAGCGGAATTTAAAGTGCTTAATGAATAAAGAAGACAAAAATTGTAAATGATAGGAATTTAAATTGCTTGAATATAAAAGCGAGAAATTAAATTGTGCAAAAATTTAAAAGCAGAATCTCAACTGAGCAATATAAGCACAATAGAACCTTGCTCTGATTACCAAATGATGTGAGTTGAATTTTAGGTGTTTTCATTTAAGGTGACACTTTACTTTAAGATTGAGATTTTAGGAGATAAAGGTGATGGATGACCTTAGGAAAATTCCCATTGAACACTAACTTAACCAAGTGGTTAAGTAGGTGTGAAGGTGCATTTCACAAAGGCAAAGATAAAAAGATACAGTAAGGTGAGAATGTGTGCAATTGCAGAATAGAAGAAGGAAGCTAGCAAACATCAATGGTGGTCGAGGCCAACCAAATGATGAACCCTACTAATATAAGGGTGCAAAAACCGATATCAAAACCCAAGGAAAAAATAGCAAGGACAATTAACATAAATGGAAAGGAATCATGAAGGAAAGATGGAAGAAGAAACTTATGGAGGTGGTGGTTGATGGTCACGCCACTTGGTGTGTGGAAACCACCAAGATAAGTGCTAGGCCGCCACTTGAGAGCTTCATTCTTATCAAGATAAGATCAAAGGAAGAGGAGCAAGCTCACACAATATTTGTGGAGAGTAACTTTACTTCAATTTTAACTTGTAAATACATGGAGTAAGGCACCCTATTTATAGGGATGGGTGCCTTGGTGGGCAAGAAGGGCAAGGGTAGGGTGTTAAATGTGTGAAGGGCTGCCTTTAGGGTTTGACTAAGTCGAAACCGCACCTTAGGCTTGTTCTTCAAAAAACTAGGTCAAATTTCCTTCCTAAAGGGTTAGAAATAAGCTAAAATGATTACTACACCCCCTATTATGCTATAGGCACCTATTATAGCCTATCTTTGCTATTTTGAACCCCCAAAGTGAGCCTAATTTATTTACATAATTTTCTCTTGTGAAAAAACAAGAAGAAAGAACTTTTGATATTTTGATTTATAACAGGTTCTTCTTCTGCTGGTGCTTTCTCGAGATTTGGTGGGATCTAGCTTTGTATATTGAGATGATTGACCTTTTTGTGAAGTGCTTGATGTGTCCTTAGTCATCTGCTGGTTGCTTTGGTTTGTATCAAACTGGCACCTTTATTTATTCATGTTTTATTTTTTTCCTCTTGGATAAGAGATCCATCTACAAAAAATAGCCAAAAAAATTGAATGTTTCTTCATGATGAGACAATTTTTTTCTAAAAGGGATAAAGAAACACCGCCCATTATGAATTTTGTAAAAAGAATAAGAATAGGGGCCTTTATTTCAAAGTTATATTTTTCTTCACTTTGTTTAATCCATTGCTTTGAGCTATGCAACAACAAAATAAAGTGATTTTCTATAAAATTTTGAGAAGAAAAGTTAGAATAATGAATTAAATGAGAAGAAAAGTCCAAAGTATTGCAATCCCCCTTTAAGGATTATCCTCAACCATGTTTGTAAGGGGTGTTATAAGAGACTTCTCTTCCTTTCTGAATTTCTTAAATTTCTCTTCTTCTTTTTCTTCTCTTTCTCTTTCTTTTCTTTCTCCTCTCTTTTTCTCTTTTCTTTATCCATTTTTTTAATTCTTTCATGCTCTTCTTTTTCCTCAAATAAAAGCTTGCACTTTTTCTTTTAACTCTTTTTCTCATGCTATAAAGTTTCCTCCTTTTACTTTAAACTCTTTCATTTCTTTATTTTTTTCCTTTTCATGTAAGGAATAATGCTTACTTTAGGCTCCATAGAAGGAGTATGGGGTTTGAGCCTATGATTTGTAGAAGGTAGTAGTCATCATGGTGGTGACTTCTAAACATCCTTGTGGGGGTTATTATGGTAATGCTTCTACTAGACCCCTCACTATATTTTCTCTTAGCCTTTTCTTGATCTTTTGTTATTTATGCAAACATCCCTCTTATTTCATCTATTTATTTTTTTCTTTTATTTACAATTTCTCTAATCTCCTAACCTCATCTTTTAAGTCTATTTCCTCCTGAGGGTTCCTAGTACTACCATGCACACTGTATAAATGAAAATGATCACTCATTTTTTAATGAAAGAATTAAAAGTTTTCGAAAAAAGTTTTGATTCAAGAAATGAGTGATAAAATATTTTCACAAAAAAATTTCAAGTTAAAAGTCACTTACGAGGTCAAAGTGTTAAAATTTCTCTAAGTTTACTCCTAGGAAAGATAGGTGAGTCACTAGGACAAGCTTAAAAACCAAGTCTTTCCTAGTAAGAAATTCCTTAGATAATTTTTTAGAAAATTTTCCTTGAAAGAAATTTTAAACTTGGAGTCCCTTGACAGAGTTTCACAAGTCTATATAAAGTGCTTTTACTATTACAATGTTAACAATGGGGACGAGATTGCACAAAAGGCATTTTCCCTCTTATGAAGCCAATTGTCCCTACATAATGAATTATCACAAACCCTATGGAGAGAAGAAATGGTAATGATTTTAGGCCATACATTAAAATGGGAACATTATGAAGATCATGAGAGCTTACATTAAGGGAGAGAAAAGATAATATTAGAGTGATCAGAGTCTACAAACTCCATGGGAATGTTCAATCTATAGAGTCCATTTTGAGTTGTTTTGCTTATGTGTGCGAGTGTAATAGACTATGATATAAAGTATGATGTTTTTGATTAAGCAAAACAATAAGTTTCTTTTTATTTAAAATTACTATGTATTAAAATTATTTTGTATGTATTGAATGTGCTTTGTAAAGATACAATAATAGGATATATCAGTTAGATATAATCCGACTAATAAAAATTCAATATTCAGCCTGAAAGTTTGACGACTCATCAAACTTTGATTTCATTGTATACATTAGATGTTTGTATTATGTTGAAAACTGATTTTTTTAAAACTTGATCCATTGAACATGCTTTTTGAAAAAACAAAGCATAAAACAATACCATGCCGTAAGAAATTTTTTTCAACAACAAATCATGTAAGACCTTAAGTGTTTATATAATATTGAAAAATGATTTTGTGAGAACTTCATCTGTTGAACATGTTTTCTGGAAATATCATATTTTTAACTTTAGTAGTTTAAGCACCTCCCAAAAAGGATATTGTTAAAGCAAAAGTCCAACACCCTATGATTTTAATTAAGTAATGAAAATAACAAAGCATAAGACAAAACAATGCATCATTTGTAAGAGGAATTTTTTTAATAACAGATCATGCAAGACACAAGTGTTTCATTTGTTAGATGATATAACACTGTGTAGTTTTTCTTTACGTCTAATAAAGCATGTGCATGCTTAGACAATAAGTAAGTAAAAGTAAGCTAACTCTTTTAGCATATGTTGGTATAAATGAAGAGTAAGTAAATTCACATGGAGTGAATTTAATACAATGTCCATATTTCAAGCTTTTCAAACACAGAAAGAACATTAAAAAGATATGAAGTTGTTCAACTGCTAGAAACGACCTCTCAACAAATATATTCTTCAGTGCCTACATAAAGCCAACTTTCGAAAGGAAGGAAAAAAAGATATCCCACATGCATAAAGCAGATACTCTACCAAATCACTAGATTTGAAAAAGTCTCAAAGAAGAACATTATGAGTGTTCATGTAATAAACTAGGAGAGAGTGATTAACTGATATTGGTCAAAAGATGCAATCCCTCTCTAGGGATAAGACTCGTGATCTAATGATCATATACAAACTTCTTATGAAAAGAATACTCAATTGAGTTAGGAATGGCTTGTGAACAAATTACTCAGTTGAACAAGGAGTGGTTGGGAAAAGAATACTTAGTTAAGCCCAGAGTAACTTGGCAAAGAATACTTAGTTGAGCTAGAAGTAGCTTGGGAAAAAATACTCAAAGGAGTCAATCAAGAGTGGTTGCAAGTTCAAAGAATACTCATTGAGTCAGGAATGACTTGTGAAAAAAAATACTTAAAGGATTAGACAAGAGTGACTAGATCTCAAACAATACTCAAGGTATTAACTAGGAGTTAATACAAGTCCAAAAAATACTTGAAGTGTACTTCATAACATTAGTCTACTTAGTGGAACTCAATTTGTTGATTGACAACTGATGTAGTCTATTGTGACAGATGAGCCAACATAAAATGTGGTGTATTTGTCTGTCTTTCTTATCTCTGTTGTATTGCCTTTTATTATCATCTATATTAACTTGGAAAGTAGAGTTATTATGATAATACATGCTCAAAATCCTTTAGCCAAGAAAGTAAGTTAATCTATAAAGTTATTTTTGCTATACTTATCTGATGTAAAAGTCTCTATTTGATCACTTGTCGTACAAAATTATCGTCTAAATAATCATCATCAAACGATATTTATAAAAAAAAATTAATTAAAATACAATTCAACTCTCTCTTTTTTTTTTTCTATCTCTCTTAATTAGAAAATTTTGTGTGCATAACTTGAGAGAATGGATTTTTGAAATTCTTCCTAAACTTTATAAGTAGTTTCATAGAAAAAAAATACTATTTACAATACCAAGTGTCAAGAATTAAAGATTCCATTATAACATCATGTCACTACATTGTTTTCCATGTTGTATACTCGTTAGGCAAGAAAATAAGGACAACACTCGGAGGATGTATCATTGAAGCAAATTTGAAAATAAGGGTTGAACGGGTTAGTTAATTGTTGGGAGGGGTTTTTAAATAAAGACCAATTTGCTGTGGGGAAGGGAAGTTGATTTGTTGTGTAAAATTTGACAGGATCAAACCTATGTGAAAGGAGCTATTCTCCTTTGTAATTCTTTTGAGAGAGTCTGAACAGGGTTGGAATAAAACAGAGTTTTCTTTCTTCTTGTTGTGTTCTGGAGGGTTTCTTGGTTTTCTTTTTGGGAACCTAAGAATTTGGTCCGACCTGCTAGATCTGAAAAACAAAGAGGGAGGAAGAAAAGATGGAACAGAGGATGGCAGCAGTAGAGAAATTTACCAGTGAACAAGGGAAATGGAATTCTGAAATAAGAGCGAAAATTCTGGGGTTGAAAGAAGGCATGCTGGAGTTGAAAGAAATGTTGCAGGATCTCAAGAAAGGAGACAGAAGGTCAGAAGGGGGAGAGAGTTCGGTGAATGGTGATGAAAAAGGGAAGGAACAATCAAGACAGGATAACCAGTGGGATAAGGAGAATGAAGGAGAGATGAATTCATGGACTAGGAGAGTGGAACTACCAATTTTTGAGGGCGTGGATCCAATGGGTTGGTTGGCCAGAGCTGAAAAAATTTTCGAGGTGCAAAATGTGACAACTAGGGAAAGATTAAAACTGACCTTCATCGGTATGGAGGGAAGCGCTAGTCCTTGGTTCAGTTTTTGGAGAAAGAACTCCAAGAATCCTTCTTGGGAAGAGTTTTCCATGGCGCTAAATAGGATGTTTGGGGGAAAAGAGAGGAATTCTATTTTTGAGAAGCTGGCAAAGATCAAATAGAATGGAAGAACTGATGAATACATTCAAGATTTTGAGTTGTTAGTTTCATAAGCACCACAGACAGGGGAGGAACAGCTGTTGGGTTATTTTTTTGCTGGGTCACAGTCCAAGATTCATAACCAAATCAGACCGCATGACCTCAAAGACTTGATGAGAGCCATGGAGATTGCGCTAGATCTTGAGGAGTCATTCAGAGAAGAAAAAACTAGCAGCATTGGGTATAGGAATAATGCTTTTTTTGGGCGTTATCAAGGAGGTATCGGGATAACAGGCCGCACAAATTTGCATAAGGGAAATAGTGGGCCAGTCTCATCAAGTTTGGGTAACACTGCAAGGAAAGAGTCTTCTTCCTCCAATAGAGAGTTTCGACCAAGAGAAGGATCCAGAAACAGGGGGTCCAAGACCCTTCCCTATCCCGAATATGTGAGAAGAAGGGAAGAGGGAAGATGTTTCCATTGTGGAGGGGCATACGGTCCTGGGCATCGTTGCCCTAAAAAGAATTTTAGGGTAATCATCTGCGCAGAAGATGAGGGAGGCCCTACAAAGGTGGATCATTGTGTGTGGGGACAGATTAAGGATAATTTGGAGAAAGAAGAATAGGAAAGGGAGTGCCTATAGATGGATTTATCCATTTTTTCTGTTTGGGGTTTAACACAACCCAACACCATGAAGTTACAAGGGGAAGGGAAGTATAACGCTGGTGTTGATTGATAGTGGGGCTAGGCACAATTTCATATCTGCCGAGTTGGTTAGCCAATTGGGACTACCAGTTGAGTTCACACCGTTGTATAATGTGAGGTTAGGTGATGGCCATAAGAAAAGGGCAAGTGGGTGTTGTCAAGGTGTGAAGGTGAAGCTGGGAAATTATAGGTTTGAGGAGATCTTCTTCCTTTTTGAGTTAGGAGGGGTGGACGTGATCTTGGGAGTAGCATGGTTGGCAACGTTGGGTGATGTGAAAGTCAAGTGAAAGTCAATTGGAAAACGTTGATGATGAATTTCTGCATTAACGGCCAGCAGGTGCAAATTAGAAGAGATCCAAAGTTATCTAGGACTTTAGTAACTGCTAAAGATTTAAAAAAGGAGATGGAGATCAAAGCAGTGTCCCTCATACGAGGACTAGAGAGCGCTGACTAGCCCAATGCATATCAGATCGAGAGTGACAAGAAAATTATGGGGCTAACATGGAAGTAAACAACAAAATTAAAAGATGTTTTGAAGGAATGTGCAGGGGTTTTTGAAGAAACCAAGCAATTGCCACCCAATAGGGAGATTAATCATAAAATCCTAATTAAAGCTGGGATGGATCCGATTAATGTGAGATCGTATAAGTACCCATATCTACTAAAAACGGAGATAGAGAAACAGGTTGACGAAATGCTGAAGGCAGGGATAATTAGACCCAACAACAACTCGTATTCAAGTCCTGTGATCCTATTAAAAAAGAAGGATGGCAATTGGAGGTTTCATGTGGATTATAGGGCCTTGAATAAGGCAACAATTCTGGATAAATTTTCGATTCCTGTAATAGAGGAATTGTTGGACGAATTGTTTAGGGCATAGTACTTCTCTAAGGTGGATTTACGGGTTGGCTGTCACCAGATTCGTATGCATGAATCAGACATATAGAAGAATGCTTTTCGGACTCACCATGGGCATTATGAATCGCTAGTTATGTCGTCTGGGCTAACTAATGCTCCGACTACCTTTCAATGCACCATGAATAACATTCTTCATTCATACTTGAGAAAGTTTGTGCTGGTTTTCTTTGATGATATTTTGATATACAACCGAACTTGGGAGGAGCATGTTACACAGTTGAAACAGGTTCTAAAGACTCTCACCCAACACTAGTTTTACGCAAATCACAAAAAATGCGAGTTTAGTAAACAAGAAAATTTCAGTTATAATGCAATGGCCCACGCTCAAATCAGTGAAGACGATGAGAGGATTTTTAGGCCTCACGGGTTATTGTAGAAGATTCGTCCATAACTATGGAAGAATGGCAAGACCCTTAATAGTGTTTTTGAAAAAGGGGAAGTTTGAGTGGACGGAGGATATTACTAATGCCATGCAGCAGTTAAAGAATGCGGTCATTAATGCTCCGGTATTAATGATGCTAGATTTCAGCCAACCGTTTTGCATTGAATGCGATGCTTCAGGCACGAGGTTGGGAGCGGTATTGTCTCAGAATAAAAAACCTATTGCGTTTTTTAGCAAGGCTTTGGTAGAGACTTCGTTGACAAAGTCTATATATGAGAAGGAATTAATGGCCTTGGTATTAGTGATTCAACATATGCGGCCTTACGTAATAGGCAGGAAATTTACGATTTACATGGATCAGAAGAGTCTAAGGTATTTACTGGAACAAAGAATCACCACCTAGAACTAGCAGAATTGGTTAGCCAAATTGTAGGGATACGAATTTGATATTATGTATAAACCGGGAGCATCTAATAAGGTGGCAGATGCGTTATCTCGAAGGCTGGAGGAGGAAGAGGAAGGAGGGGTGGAGATCAATGTGTTATCCAAACCTTACTAGTGGGATGTTGAATTAGTAGAGGCAGAAAAATCAGCAAGATCCAACTTTAAAGAAAATCATTGAAGAATTAAGGAGCAATCCGAAGTCACATGGGAGTTATACCTTGGAAAATGGAAGACTCCATTACAAGGGCAGGATGATTTTATCATCATCTTCGAGTTGGATTCCCAAACTGCTCCAAGAATACCACACTACGCCTATGGGAGGACATTCAGGAATTTTCTGCACCTACAGAAGAATAGCACAATCCTTGCATTGGATGGGCATGAAGAAGACCATCACAGAATATGTCTACGCTTGTGCGATGTGCCAGCAGAACAAGTATCAAGCGTGCTTCGCACACGGTTTGCTCCAACTGTTGTCGGGTTCCAAAAGCAATTTGGGAAGAGATAAGTATGAACTTCATTGTTAGACTACCTAAATCAGGCAGAAAGGATGCGATTTTGGTGGTAGTGGATCGTCTTAGTAAATATAGACATTTCATTCCTCTTAAACATCCATATTCGGCTAGATCAATTGCAGAGGTGTTTGTTAAAGAGGTGGTGAGATTACATGGCATTCCAGCCTCCATTGTCAGTGATAGAGACTCGACGTTTCTAAGTCTATTTTGGAAGGAATTATTCAAATTGCAAGGGACGACGTTGAGGATGAGCTCGGGTATCATCCAAAAACAAATGGTCAAACGGAGGTGTTGGAAACGTACCTTCGTTGCTTTAGCTTAGAGCAACTCAAAATGTGGGCACTTTTCCTTCCTTGGGCGGAATATTAGTATAACACCAGTTTCCATGGGACAGCAAGGTGTACACCTTTTGAAGTGGTGTATGGACGACCTCCTCCTTCTCTGGCTCGTTTTGTTCCAGGGGAAACGATGGTGGAGGCGGTAGCACAAGATTTAATGAATAGGGATGAAGCCCTTACTCAACTCAAATTTCATTTAAGAAGAGCATAGGATCAAATGTCCAAGTTCGCTAATCGCCACATGAAAAGTTTCCCAATTATTGGTATACTTGAAAATTTGTCCGCATCGACAACTATCTATGCCTAGTCGATTGCATCCTAAATTGGCAGCTAGATATTATGGGCCTTTTTCAGTTATAGAAAAAGTGGGTCCGGTGGCTTTTCAACTACAATTACTGGAAAAAGCTCGGATACACCCAGTTTTTCACGTGTCTCAACTCAAGTTGGCAGTGGGACAACACCAAATATATCCAAAATTGCCTTAAGAATTTCAGAGACAGGCTGTGAACCTCTATCCAAAAGAAATTTTGGATAGACTTGACGTAACAATGCAAGGAGCACGCGTTCCACAGATCTTAGTTAAATGGAATGAAGGGGATAGTGATACTGCTACATGGGACGACGTGGCGATCATCAAGGAGCGATTTCCTGATTTCAACCTTGACGACAAGGTTGTTTTGGCAGAAGGGAGTAATGTTAGGCAAGAAAATAAGGACAGCACTTGGAGGGTGTATCATAGAAGGAAATTTAAAAATAAGGGTTGAATAGGTTAGTTAGTTGTTGGGAGGGGGTCTTTAAATAAAGACTAATCTACTGTGGGGAGGGAAGCTGATTTGTTGTGTAAAATTTGACAGGATCAAACCTGTGTGAAAGGAGCTATTCTCCTTTGTAATTCTTTTGAGAGAGTCTGAATAGGAATGAGAGTTTTCTTTCTTCTTGTTGTGTTCTGGAGGATTTCTTGGTTTTCTTTTTGGAACCTAACATTACTTTACTTATGTTTCATACTTTACTTGTCCATCCTCCATGCCTTAAGAGTTACCCAATTTAGATTTTGCATTCAAAGAGAAACCATGGCTTTACGCCAAGTCGAATAGATTTCTCCATCTGGAGATTTAGAAACAAGAACTACTAGGGATGGCCCAATGATGGAGAAAATAAGAATAACTAGAATTTAGTCTATTTCCATTGCTAGCCATGGAAACAGGGATAAGAAGATTAGGCAAGAGCATGATTGAGCAAAGGATCGTTAACACTTTTGATACCATGTAAAGAAAACAAATAAAAGGAATTATACCTTGTATTATAATCGAATGAAGAAGTTAGAAATATATACAGAAGAGACTATCTATAATTATGCTATTGTGTTCTATAGTTATGCTATTTTGGTTCTATACTTTTGCAATACAATTTCTACAATCAACCATTCTAATATGGACAATTACAATATTTTATCTCAACTTTGATTTCCCTACAACGATTCAATTTCAAATGGCGTATTCCTCCATCTCCTAAGTCTTTTACATTTTTTTCTTACTCGTTCTTATGTTTTCGTGTTCTTTATTTTTCACACCGATTTTTTACCATTAATCATCACGTTGTTCATGAAATGAAACAATAAGGAAATTCATCTTTGATTTAGCTTCTTGACAATCTTATACATTTATGTATTGTTTAAGCTTCTGATGCATAGTTAAGTGTTTTCAACATTCTAAAGTTCCATTTTAAACCCTATTATCATGTTAAGTGTTTTCAACATTCTGAAGTTCCATTTCGGTACTGCTTTTTTTGTTTCAATTGGCTAATAATTTCTTAGTTGCACCTTTTAATGCTGTGCAATGAGGAGCACAACTCAAGTATTCTTACAACTTTCGGAACATTAAACATATTCACTAGTTTAGGCAGCATATATTATTTCAGAACACTCAACTAAGAATGTTAGAAACCACGAAACCTCAACAGACATTTATAATCTGTCATAGTTAAAACAAGGTTTTGGTTTCCACAATATCTCCATCTTTTGTGATGCCAACTTTTAAACATATTCTAAGTATTTCTGGACTCCCAAAAGTTTTAAGTTTCCCATTATACTTCCTTTCTCTTTCATTCTTTCATTATAATTTTTGTATAAAAAAATTTCGTACTTCATTCCTATTTCCACCAATTGACATAGACAATGTGTGAATTTCAGGAACAAGGCACAGTGGAATGTTTCTTATCACACCCCATCAATTAGGTAAAATAATGAAATGCTGTCTAATTCGCCCTCATTGTGTTCTGGAAAATTTACTCCAGAAAATACATTTCAAAATCTATTATATAGGTTTCGGAAAGTTTATTTCAAAAAATCTTTTTCTAAAAAATGTTTTCTGTTCCAAAAAAATTAATCCAGAATATATTCCATGAATTCCAGAAAGTATGTTCCAGAAAGCTTCCGTAAAAGATAATCCAGAAGACATTTAAAAAAAAAAGGGTAAAACAGTTTTTTTAGAAATTTGATGGGGTGCAGGAAATTGATAGAGGCAGAAAGAAATGTGATGGGGTGCATGAAGAATGAGCCGGCATAGTGTAAGAATTCCTAGCCTCCTAGATATGTTGAATGTTGGGCCTCCTAGGCTCCAAAATGACCTTTTAACTATACTATATCACATTCAATTGAAGTATAAATATAAAAGCCATTAAAAGAATTAGATAATCATTCTCAATTGAGTCATTTTTCAAAAATAAATTAATCCCAGCTCATCACTAAGGATATGAAAGCCTATTTAAATAGAGTGTTAGATTATCTACAGACGTCTTTTTACATACGTCGAGTGAAAAGATAGTTAAGATACTCCTTTAAAGCCTTGATAACTCTCCTTCTTTGAAACTAACTTTTTGACAGTGAATTAAGTGTAGTCAGTTTTTCAACCCAAGGTGATATTCAAATTTAATCTTTTCCATCTACGTCGGAAAAGGCAATAAAAAAATACACAACTCTTATTAGGAATAAGATTTTAGGACAACCAAACTCTAAATGCAGGACCTCGGGTGTAGTCAGAGTAAGCTAATTTCAACCATCTCATGTTCTTAAAATTTCGCTATCCGCAAAAAGTGCAAGCAAGATTCGCACATTTAGCCTGGGATGGTTTCCTAATGATGATCAGAAAAGGATGAAACTATTCCAAACATTGTCTGTTCAGTACTTCAGAATGCTCGGGGACTAACTTCTGCTATCTCAATCAAATGAGGAAAAAGAAACAATGCCCACAGCACTGATGAAGATATCTGAATTCATTGAAATTGAAACAATCATCTTCAATCATCATATGTTCATTATATGACATCCTATTTTTAAAAAAAAAAACTGCATTTTCACCCAAAAGAAATTTACCTTTTGCAGCAAAGACAATTATATCCAAGACATTAGGACATTACAATCAAGGAAGAAATTTCCACCTCAGCTGACGAAATCAACTACTCTCCCTCAAAGCTAAACACATGGCATGTGATGCACCAATTGCAACTGATAAAACTTTGTGAGGTCCTAATCCATCATCGTCCATTAAGAAGTTGACTTCAACAGGGTATGGTTGAACGGGAGGTAGCCCAGGAACTCCTAATTGAGAATCATTAGCATTTCCCCACATGTACAACTTGCCATTATCTGTTAAGAGCAAAAAGGAATATGCTCAGTTTGTGCTACGATGATTTGAAATTTTGTTTAGCAAGAACTTATCATAAAAAGGAAAATGCAAAATTTCGAAGTTAAATTTCCGGCCAAACAACCTACAACTTTGACAATTGATTTGTAAATTGGTTGAGGGATCAGCTCTAAGCATTTTCATTATTTACATCACTACATAATCTAATCGCAATATTTCATCAGATGAACTATTTACAGCAAACGTCCATAATTTCTCGATCTCAATCTACACCAGCAATCATATACAGAAGGAAATAAGATGATTAAAATACAGAACACCGGACATTTTCACAAAAAAAGTTGAAGTGCATATTATCATCTGCGTCAATAGAGTTGGTAAGAATATCATCTAATTGCATAATGGAATTCACAAATAAATTTATTCAGCTATAGCCAGATTCCATTGGTCAATACGCACACAAAATATTAGTGGAAGCCATGAAATAGATCCAGGGTTCAAACCCTACTCTATATACCATGTTACATTTAGATAATAGTTAAGATAAGAACTTCTATTAAAAAATGTTATTCAACCCAACTAAATTAGCTTTACTAGAGGTATTTATATATTGTATTCTTAACTATATTAGAGTTAGTTAGAGTCTAAGACTATCAAAGGAAGAATGCTACAATATTACTGTACAAAGAGTAAACAAATTATAGAGTACACATCGTGTACACGTTATCACAAACCACAATTCAAATTGTGAGATTGTCTACTCTTTATGAACATTGATTCATGCATCACCAAGTTAATTCAAACACGGTGAACCAACTCTCTAGGCCTGAATGCTCAATTTGGTATTGAAATACTACAAAAAGATCTACAGAGTTGAAGCAACCCAACACCTACCATGTTGAGTGCTACAGAAAAAGGTGTCAATGTAAAGGCAAATCATGTCTCAAAAGTTCTAACATAAGGACAAATGAACAAACACAAGCTCCAACTATCCTTCGCTACACCAATAAAAGTCATCTCATGCAAGGACAAGTGTCCTACAGGTGATTCTAAGTGAATGGAATACACTACATGCAAAAGATTGAAAAATCTTCTAAGCGCTAAAATAGAAAACCATCTACTAGACGACTTTGACAAAGTAAACGTTGCTTGTAAAATCTTCACTATGCGAAGTTATTTTGTCGCACAAAAAGTGTTAACAGTTTATACGTCTACTAGACAACTTTGAGAGAGTGAACTTTATTTGTACATCCTTCAATGTGTAAAATTACTCTCTTGTACAAGGAGTGGATGTTTAATTATATCTTCTCTAAGAGTTTCCTTGTAACCATCTTAAACATCTTTTGTTGTATTTGCAGGAGTGGCATTGTGTACTTAGAAAGTCAGGAGTGGCTTAGTATCCTCATGTTTTATCTCACAAAGAGATAAAAGGATAGTCAAAAGTGACTTTGTATAATCATGTGAGCTAGAAGTGGCAATGTAAGAATACTAGTAATCAGAAAGTTGGTCTGTTATGTCAATATCGTAATTGGGATGGGAGTCAATGTTTGGTAGGAGACAATCTTCACAATTCAAATTGTGTCTTGTGAAAGCTACATGTTACTTTGTCTACTTCATTTATTTGTCATTTGATCTTTGCTTTACTTGAGTGCGTATTGTGCTTTTATCATTGTTTGGTGCTTCACTTGTCTTGGTTTGGTGCTTTGTATGTACTTGTCTTTTTCTATGCTGCATTGGGCATTAAGCTCTTGGACACTAGAGGACACACGGTAAAAAATGAAACTTATTTATATATTAAAGTGAAGTTGTGCAGCTTGCTAGATTAAATAGTCTTAAATAGAATTTATAGTAAAGGTGTTGAGTGCTTTGTGTTGTACCTAGTTCCTAGATGTATCTTTTCAGTTTCCCTTTTCTTCCCTCTCATACATTGTATTCGATGTATCTAAAGCTGATATAAATATATCCTAAGAGACAGAAATACACGCTCTAAATTTCTAATTCCTTTGTATTATTCTTAACTTAGCTAACAAACATGGGGCCTATTACTAGTGTACTCTAGAAGGAATAAGAAGAAAACAAACCCAACTGACCCACAAGTCAGTTAGTTAGGCAGTTGTCAGAATGTTAACGGTTAATGGATATAAATAGCAATGTAAATAAACTGCAGTAGCAGATTTTGAAAACTCATTGTGAGGAGTGCTGAGACTTTCCATTTGTTGTTAATCAATAAAGAATAACTGTTCTCTTTTTCTCACTATTCTCTCTCTGTCTCGACCTCTGTGTAATGTCATGAGAATTTCTTTAATTCTTATTACCAACTGTATTATTAGTAGAATATGTCAAATTAAGTATTACCCGTCACAGCTGCGGACGAGGAACCCCCACACGTAATATATATAATATGTTCCTGAGATAAAGCCTCAACTACTTCTGGTATCTTCTGATTCTGGACAGATCCATGACCCAACTGACCTTGTCCCCCATGGCCCCATGAGAGCACTTTGCCATCACCTTAGGAAAATCAAGAATAGAGTTATAATCATGTAATCCATGAGAATGGAAAAGAAACAAAACAAACTTAGTGACACATCAACATACCAGTTAATGCTAGGGAGTGATATCCACCGCTTGCTATTTGAATTATTTCAACATTTTCAAGGCTGGGTACGGGCCTTGGTTTCCAACCACCAGTCTTATCACCTCTCCCAAGTTCATAGTTAGAATTGGCTGACAAAATGCCAACATTATCAATTTTCCAAAACTAAAAGCACTGGATAAAAGAAGTTTGCTAGTCTTCTACTGAAAATACTGGGAAAAGTCATATAAATGAGGTGGCAATTACCTCCCCAGTTCCATAATTGTCCATCCTCAGTCAATACCATTGTGAAAAATCCCCCACAGGAAGCAGCAGCAACAGGGTAAGGTAATTCTTTTACCCTGGAAGGGATACTAAGTCCACCAGCATGATCTGGGCCCCGACCAGGACCAAGGCCCAATCGACCATCCCCTTCATCTCGACCCCAGATATAAAGCTCTCCTACATCCAGTACAAACCCAACATCAGTCTCAAAGGCATTTTATACATCGTTCATGTTACTGGACATTGCTAAGAAAAAACTCAAATCGGTGCGAGAAATTTTAACACTAGAAGAAATGGATGTATAGCCTTGAGATGATAAAAAGATGAGTGAAAAAAGAAAAAGCTAAACATCGAAATAGAAATCTCTATATGCCAGCAACCAAGCATTACATTTTAAAAGACTTGACAAAATCTTTCAATACACAAAACCATCAGATTTGACATGTATAATATAAGTGCACCTTCTTTCAATCACTTCTTAAGAAAATAAGTGTACCGGGAGCCTGTAACTTTAGGAAGATTTTATATCCTTTATATCTTTCAATAGATTGGTTTTGTATTCCGAAGTAAAAAGAAAGACACAATTCAGGGTAAGAAAACACGAGAAACAATGACAATAGAAAATCACAACTGAAGTGATTAGCCACATCTTAAATTCGGTAATTATTTTTCCTTACTATTCATCAATCTAAATTTGTTTTAAACAATGCTGAAATAAAGTTCCAGCCAACATAAAAACCTGATTCTGTGATTGCAGCAGTATGTGTTCCACTGGTAGCAATGTGTTTTATAGTTCCCTCCCAGGAGCCTTTTACCAACCTAGGAAATAACTCTCGGTGATATACTGAGTGTCCAAGAGCACCAAAACCACCATATCCCCTGAAAACTTCATTTTCATCCATAAAAAATAATTTTATTGAGAGGAAGAAAGCATGAACCAAAAAATTTAGGAACTTTTCAACTCGCTCAAATTACAAAAGTATTCCCGGCCTCAACAATGTGTTAAGCTCGCATGGTAGAGTAAATTTATCTTGAGGTTTAGGCCATGAATAATTTCATTTAGGATTAAAAATTTCTAACCATGCATAAACAACGTCCAGCCAGGCATTATGCCCAACCTCTTCTTTGGTATTTCTCAGTCAAGCTAAGACTAGTACAGTAAAAAAAATCAGCATTTCAACAACAGCAGACATATCTTGTGAGAGGATTATATCTTGATCACAAAAATATAAATAAGTAGTCAAGTTTGTTTCAATTAGTTTCAGCTTTAACCTTCTATTTAAATTATACAATAATACATACAACCATTCATTTAAACTATATAGTTTACTTTTTTCTCCTCTCAATTTGCCACCCCTTACCTCATTCCTTGAAAATAAACAAAGAAACTTCATACACAATTTATAAGTCTTAGTTGACATTACCAATAACTATCTGTCAATCACTTTAATAATCAAATTTGGCTTCACTGGCACATTAGACGATCAACTAACTCTAGAATTCACATTAATCATCAAGTGCCTGATGTAAGAAAACAACCACGCTTCAACCAATCAGAAATTCCAAGAAGATAAGGGTGCTATTGATATCTATTTTGAAAATGTTTTTAGTTTAAGTAATCAATTTCCGCTTCACATAATTCATATAAACAAAGAACATCTTATATGCCTGATTTTAGAAAACAACAGTCAGAGATTCCGAAGTGACTAATTAGAGGTTGAAGAAGTTGAAGGGGTTCTGACCAGGTGAAGACCTCGCCAGCTGATGTAAGCGCAACGGAGTGCAAGCCCCCGAGGGCGAGAGTGCGAAGGTTATCGAGGTGAGGGTTCAGGGTGGGCACGAACAACGAATTCTCGTGGCCGAAGCCCAATCTTCCACCATCGCCTTTTCCCCAAATCCAGAGGGCCCCATCGGCGACGAGCGAAGAGTGGAAAAGCCCACATGAGAGGCCCACTTCGGGGGCTCGAAGCTTCTCCGCGTAGGGGAGCCGGCCGGAAGTTTGGGCGAGGGAGAAGGAGGATTTGGGTACGGCCAGGTTGGCCATCGGAGAAGGGTACAGGCGGGTCTCCTCCACGCCGCCCCCGAGCTGGCCGGAGGCGCCTCTACCCCATGAGAGGACCTGCAAGGTGACGGTGTTGTCAGCGGTTGTGTCAGCGGAGTAGAGGAGAGGAGGTTTCGTGGTGGCGGAGGAGTGGCGCAAGCGGCGAGTAAGAGTGGCTATATGGCGGTGGTGGTGGCGGCGGATAATTGGCTTCATCTCTTTCGGTTAGGTTATGCTTTGTTTTTGGTTGTTGAAACAGTTTGGTTATGCTTAGTACAGTACTACTGCTAAGGGTTGCTCATCACTAATGGTAGCTGCTCTGATTTTCACGGTAAAATATGGCCTTGGCGGTGCACATTGCTTACTTAACTACCAGTTGTGCTACAACGATCAAACCACCTTTCAGACATCTCTGTCTTTGTTTGAACAGGGAAGAGAGTTTACAACGAAATAAAGAAGAAAATGATAAAAAATAAATAAGACAAAAAAATAATGAAAGCTTAAATTGCCTGAAGTTAAATAAAGAAAGGGAAGTTAAAACAAAATTATTTGGAAGTTTATAATAGGTTTATTGATAAAGGAAGATAATTTTTTACAATAATATATTTAAAAAACAATTTTTAAAATATTTTTTTTAAAAAAATATTGCATAAAATAAATATTAACAATATTCTTCTGATCTATTTTTTGAAACTACCGGAAACCTTTCTTCTATTTTTCTTCTTACTTTACTTGTCCATATTTCTTTTTTTTTTTTTTTTTTTATTGTTTTCACACATAATCTTTGACCCTCTGAAAGACCAGAAATTTTTTCTATATTCTTTTAGAGTCTAAGATAATGATATTAAACTAAAAACACAAATTGTTCAAGAAAACCTTAATCTTCAAAAATAAAATAAAACAAATGACGATCCTACTTGAGAAAGAAAATATTTTGTATGCTTTTATCATCTTCTTCCTATTCTTTTTCTATTTCTTTTACATAGTCTTCTCCATTTTGGTGTCTAACTTACCTACATTAGGTAATAAGATTGATCCGGTCGGTCATCGGTAGTTGATGACATCAGCAGCAGTTGACCACGTGGACCATTCACAGGGTAACACGTGGTAGAGGATAGCAGGTGAATCAGGGAGGCGATCACTCAGAATGGCAATCGCCTATCGCCTTGAGGATGAGTAATCGCCTATCGCCTTGAGGATGGGTAATCGCTCATCGCCGATATGGATCAGTAATCGCCTAGATTGCACATGATCGTCATGTGTGAAGGTTAGGAGATCAGGTGGTCAGCAAGTCGCCGAAAGAGCACATCGCCGGGTGTTTGAGAAGACTTGGTTGCACCCAGAGTAGCCTGTGTACTAAGCTACTCCCTGTGTGGATACTTAGTCGCAGGAGCACAGTGGAAGTAACGTTTCAGCTGCAGGTACTCCAGATGGTGACACGTGTATGACCAGATGTTATCCATGTGTCAAGAGGAATAATCGTCAGGAGAGAGAAAGACTCAGGTATATATACGAAACTCTTAACGAAATTAGGGAGAGTTTTGACAGATTCTTACAGCTTACACATTTGAGAGAGAAAGTGGATCTGAGAGCACACACGAGTCTCACAGAGAGATTCAGTGATAGTTTTGGTGTTCCTGTTGCCTGACTTGAGCGTCGGAGCTACAATGGCCGCCAGAGGCGCCGTCTGTGTGTTTTGCAGGCAGCGTTTGGAGTTCCGGTGGTGGTACTTGGAGCGTTCCTGCAGAACAGAAGGCTAGACGAAGGAGTGACGAGGCAATCCTCCACGTTCGAGTCAAGCGGCAGGATCAAAGATCAACAATAATGGTACCACACAACCCAATTTTTTTTGTTCTTTCACCATGTTTACATATCCTCTAGATTTTATTCTCTCCATTGTCCTTATGTTTGCTACTTTTTACACGTGGATACGGTTGAATATTGATTTTGATGTCTCCAAATCTATGTGGATTTCTTGAAGACTTTGATGATGGGTTTCTTGATGTGTTTTGGGTAGTTTGAATTTGTAATCCACTCAAAGAATTGATCCAAGGTTATTTATTTTTAATCCTTTTGAAAAAGATGTGTTTTCAAAGAGAAGCAGAAAAACAACTTGTTAATTTCTCGTTTTAATTGGTTGTTTTTCTCTCAGCTTGTTTGAAGGGGTTTTAGAATTGTTTTACTTTGTTTGACTTTGATGTCAAGTCAATTCAACCGGTTATTTCGAAAAATCAACCGACTATTTTTTGAAAAACCTTAACAGAATTTTTTAAGTTTAGTAAATCCGATTTCCCTTATTTTAAACTGTTTTGGCCTTTGATTAAAATTCTTAAACGACTATTTTTTAGGCTATATATCCTGTATTTACATCTCTGAAGAAAAAGAGATGAGATTACCAAAAGATTGAGAAATTTTTTCAAGTTTCCAAGATTGCTTAAGGCGTTGGATTCTTTCTAAGAGTAGTGATCTCGCCGCGGACTCAAGCGTGTGGAGAATGCCTCGTCAGCCCTTCGTTAGACTTTCTAACGGCTGCGCGTTCTGCAAGGAGGCTCCAGGGACCTTCGTCGGGACTCCAAGCGGCACCTGCAAAACACGCGAACAGTGCCTCTAGCGGCCGTTGTAGCTCCGACGCTCAAGTCAGGCAACGAGAACACCAAAAGGTCTCTCTCAGACTTCTCTGTGTGAGGCCGTGTGTGTGTGCCCTCAGTCCTCTTTGATTCGAAGACTGAGTGCTCTTTGGATTTGTGTTGTGTCTCTGAGGTAAAGATTGCATACCTGGTTTTGGTGTTCTTCTTCCTCATATAGACCCGTGTAGCCCCTACAGGCTACCTCTAGGCCACTTAATTACTCTGCATTGCCGTTTCCACTCCCCAGGGTTACCTTACGTGCCAGCTTTATTCACTTGAATGCCAAGTCTGACAGCGGGAGCCGCGTGGGTGCCTCTGGGCCCCTCGACTTCTGTGCCTATCTGCCCTACCTATTCTCTGGGAACATCTTCACCATCCACGTGGCAGACATGCAACCCACTGGGAGATTCCAACCTTAATGGGCTCTCGTCCTAACGGTATTCTGCACCTAACTGCGTCTTCTCATCTTCCTGCGTGGTCGTTTCGCGCCTAAGGCCATTCACTGTCTCTGGGCGCTTCACTGATCATCGATTGCGTTGTTCACATCGCGCGGCCGATGTCACCTCAACACACACCGATGACCGATGTGATACTTCACGTCCTCGTGCTCTGCTTATGGAATCAGGCGAGGTCCTTGAGTAACGTTCTCGCTGGGAGCCTGGGTCCCAGTTTAACACGTGTTGACAAGGAACCCCCGACGACTGATCACTCTGCATGCACCGATGACTGATCACTCTGCATGCACCGATGACTGATCGGTGCTTCACTACTTCTCGCGCCCTTCTTCCAGGCGCTCAAGCAGGAACTGATCTGCTGGTGGCGGTCACCTGGTAGCTGACCACTGATCGCCGTTCTATAACGATCTCCACCCTGGTCTATCTGCCTTCATGTGCCACGCGTCACTCTGTGATTGGCCCACGTGGTCATCTGCTTCTGACGTCATCGCCTACCGATGACCGACCGGATCACAAGCCCCCCAGTCTCGAGCTGTGAACTTGTTCTCAGCGAAGAGACTAAGTGGTCTTCGTTGCCAAAGGGAAGAAGGAGCTCGAAGCTGATGTACCTGAGACCACGGCGGTTGGTGCCGACGTTCTGATAGATGGGTTCCATGGGCTGGCAGCAGGTTCACTGCGTCCTTCCAGACTTGGACTCTACCGAACCTGGCCTCCACCATTCAGTGGCCGATGGCAGGCTCATTCCTTCTCCTTGAGCTTCTTCCCTTGCCACTTCTCCTTGTGTGTAATTTCTCTTGCTGCTACAACTTGTACATAATCTTGTATGCATAAGTTCGTGTTGGACGACTGACCTGATGGCGTCTAAATGCTTCGACTGATCGTCCAAGACCTTGTTTGGGCAAGCTTTCGTACTAAGGGCTTTGCTACCGACCACCGACCAGCATATTAGCGCTCCACCGATCAGTCATCGCGCTTCATGCTTCGCATTACTTCCGCGTTACTCCAGCGCTAAGTGCATAGAGGACCCGACCCCTAAAGATGATGCTTGTGTTTTGGGGAAGAGGACTGCTTCTTGATTTACCCCTCTCGCCTCGGCCTCGCTGTAGGAAGTTGAGGTGAGGTCTTTCTCCCCTCGCCCCAGCCTCGCTGTAACAAGTCGAGGTGAGGTCTTTCTCTGTAGTCTTAACCTTGCTGTATGAAGCAGAGGATAAGGACTTGGTTCCTTTGCCTCAACCTTGCCGTAAGGAGCAGAGGGAGAGGACTTTCTCTGTCTGCACCCTGCTGTATAAAGTTGAGGGTGAGGACTTTCTCTCGCCTCAACCTCTCTGTAAAAAGCAGAGGTAAAGGACTTTTCTCTGCCTGCACCCCGTTGTATAAAGTTGAGGGTGAGGACTTTCTCTGTTGTCTTAACCTTGCTGTAGGAAGCAGAGGAAAAGGACTTTCTCTACTGAGTGGGTGCATGCTCCCAGGGGAGCACCAGGGGTGGCTGTCTAGGCGCACTCGCCAAGCGCATCCCTGCCTGCATGGTAACACCGTACGCCTTTTGAGTGGGCAACTCCTCTTCTTCTGGTTTGGGAATTATGCGGGGCACATGCGTAACGCTCTCGCCGGGAGTCTGGGTCCCGGCTTAACACGTGTTAACAAGACCCCGATGACAAACCTTCTTCTGGAATCATGCGAGGTGCGTGCGTAACGCTCTCGCTGGGAACCTGGATCCCAGCTTAACACGTGTTAGCACGACCCCGATGACCAGCCTTATTTTGGAATCATGCGAGGTGCATGCGTAACGCTCTCGCTGGGAACCTGGGTCCCAGCTTAACACGTGTTAACACGACCCCGATGATCAGCCTTATTTTGGAATCATGCGAGGTGCATGCGTAACGCTCTCGCTGGGAACCTGGGTCCCAGCTTAACACGTGTTAACACGACCCCGATGATCAGCCTTATTTTGGAATCATGCAAGGTGCATGCGTAACGCTCTCGCTGGGAACCTGGGTCCCAGCTTAACGCGTGTTAACATGACCCTGATGATCAATGGACCGACCGAGTACTTACCCCGACATGCACCGACGGCTGATCTTGCTTCGGGTGCACCGATGCCTGATCGAGCTCTGCTTCTTGGTGCTCAAACGCGACGGTGATGTCTTGTTACGGGGAAGAAGAGTTTTACTTGTTGACCCCTCTTGCCTGCCCCGAGTTCATCGACCTTTGGGTCTGATTCCTCTTGGACGTTTCTCGAAATCTTCCCTTTCCCTCTCTTGGTTTTCCCAGAACTCCCGAGTTCCCGAACTTTGGCCACCTGCACTCACTCCTGGGGTGAGGAGAACATAGGTCAGTGGTCCGTACTCGCGCCTGGGGCGAGCAAGCTCCAGCTGATCCCTTGGACTTGCATTTGGGGCAAGCAGAACTTGAACTTACAACTTAACTGAAGTAGAAACTTAAGTGTGTAGCGTTCCACGTCTATGGGATAGGTGCTCCATCCAGGGTCTCCAGCCGATAGGCTCCATTCTCCAGCGCCTCAACCACTCTGTATGGGCCCTGGCGATGACCGACCTGGCGAGCACACCATTCTTCCAGCAACGACGAAAAGCTGTTCTTAACTTCAAACTTGTTCGCGCCTCCCAAGTTCTCCATAAGCTCGCTGCTTCCCTTTCGTTACACCATCGCGAGGTGTGTTAAAGCGAACTCACTGGACTTCCTTGAACTTGTGTGGGAAACTCATGACTTCAAGTGCTTCTCCAACGATTCATCTACTCTGGATGGGCGATTACCGACCTGGGATGCTTTACTCATGAGGGGCGATCATGCCCTTTGCTTCAGCTCCCTCCTGAGCTACCTGGGAGCCCCCCCAGCGTTGCATCCTCCATCACCTCACGTCCCCATGCACAGGGACCTCGTGTTGCTGATCGCCTGTCTGAGACCCCGAAGCGCGATCACCTTGTGTCCCTCGCAGGTAATCGGTCAGGAATCCTGTCTTCACCAACTCAGCAAGTTGACGCCCCAACGCCAGGCATGTGTGGAGTGTGTGTCCATAAGCCTGATGGAACTCGCACCACTCGTCCTTCCGCCTTCCAAGTACCTCGTCAGTTTTCTCTGGTACTTGGAGTCTCGCAGCCACGGCAGGGATGGCGATCAGCTCTACCAACTCTATCACGAAATCATACCTAGGGGGTGTGTTGTTCTCCCTTGCACGCCCCCTGGGCTGGTCCTTGCTGGGTGCATATGGACGAGGCCTTCCCTGTGCCTTCCTCTCCTCCTTGGTCTCATACACCCGCACTTGTTGCTGCTTCTCCTGACCTCCGCGCGGCTTCGTCGGCGCAGTGCTGCCTCTCTTCTCAGAGACCTCTGTCTCCGCCACTATGTGCGCCACCGCTCGTCGCCGAATCTCAGCGAAGGTGGCAGGGTGGCTTCTGATGAGCGATTCACTGAAAGGGCCAGGTAGCACGCCTTTCTTGAATGCATGCACCAGCATGCTCTCATCCTTGCTGGGCAGTCTCACCACCTGCGCACCAAAGCGGTTGAGGAAGTCCTTCAGCGACTCCCCCTGGTTCTGGCGCACGTCGAACAAGTCGTAAGTCACCACCGGCGGCGCTCTGTTGACTACATACTGCTCCGTGAATAGCTTTGAGAACTGATGGAAGGAGGTGATGTGGCCCTCCGGCAGGCTCACGAACCACTCCATAGCTACTCCGCTCAGCGTGCTCATAAGCATTTTGCAGTACACTGCGTCTGAACCTCCAGACAGCATCATCTGAGTGTGGAAGGCTGTCAAATGTGCCTCTGGGTCTTCCACCCCCGTGAACGACGCCTTCACTCCCACCAAGTTGGGGGGCACCACCGTGTTCATGATCTCGGGGGAGAAGGGCATGGGAAATGCTCTAGGGGGCGACGGCGGCATCGACGTTCTGTCTTCGGATACGCGCTCATTCTGCGCCTGCAGCTCCCTACGCAACTCCTCGTTCACGCGGTCCAACTCTTCATTCCTGCTGTGCGATGCAGTCAGCTCTGCATGCATCTTCTCCTGCTCAACTCTCGATGCCGCAACGTTCTCCTGCAACGCGCGCACCATCTCCATGACCTGCGCCATGGTCACAGTTCCTTCACCAGCAGGTGGTGGAGGTGTTGTTTGCCTGGCTCTTCTACTCATCTGTGCGATTTCTATCCTCGTTCTCGTGTATGGGGGCTTCGTTTTACTTCGGGCCCCACGGTGGGCGCCAAATGATCTCGCCGCGGACTCAAGCGTGTGGAGAATGCCTCGTCAGCCCTTCGTTAGACTTTCTAACGGCTGCGCGTTCTGCAAGGAGGCTCCAGGGACCTTCGTCGGGACTCCAAGCGGCACCTGCAAAACACGCGAACAGCGCCTCTAGCGGCCGTTGTAGCTCCGACGCTCAAGTCAGGCAACGAGAACACCAAAAGGTCTCTCTCAGACTTCTCTGTGTGAGGCCGTGTGTAAGGACCTGTAAAATTGAATTGGAATAAAAAGGGTTATATTTTAAAAGAATTCTATGTATGTTTTATTTAAAATAAAAAGGGAGGAAAAGTTAAGTTTAGAAGGCTATGAGATCGCCGGTCGCCTGCTACACATGAGCGCCAGGTAGACGTCGCCAGGCATGCAGGCATCGTGCGGGCGCGAGAGGCATGCAGGCATCGTGCGGGCGCGAGAGGCATGCAGGCATCGTGCGGGCGCGAGAGGCATGCAGGCATCACGCGGGCGCGAGGCATGCGGGCATTGCCAGGGCGCGAGGCATGTGGACGTGGCCAAGGCGCGAGAGGCATGCGGGCATTGCCAGGGCACGAGGCATGTGGACGTAGCCAGGGCGCGAGAGTTATGAGGGCGTCGCCAGGGAAGACATCGGTCATCTCCCAGAGGAAGACATCGGTCGTCTTCCAGGGCGAAGGAGACATCGGTCGTCCTCCAGGGCGAAGGAGACATCGGTCGTTCGCCAGGATGAGTCAGCAGTGGAAAGTTATCGCACGACGTCGAGTTTTACACAGAGTAAAGTGGGACCCAGACTCCCAGCATGAAACATCCTGCACACGCGCCACGTAGACAAAAAGGGTGGTTCAGAGTGGTGACATCAGAATGTTGGCATGCGCAGGAGACACTCGCGGTCGTACTGTTCAGAGCAGTGGTTGGCATGCACAAGCGACAACAGTGGTAGTACTGTTCAGAGCAGTGGTTGGCATGCACCAGAGACAACAGTGGTCGTACTGTTCAGGGCAGTGGTTCTCAGGCTTTCCTGCAGAAGGGGTGGCAGCAGCAGCATGCGTGGACAGGTAAGTGGGGATTCAAAAGCCACTGCGGGAAGGCAAAGAGCGTTACAGACTCAAGAGTGTTACAGTGAGTGCAAACTTCCTCCCTCCCTTCTTCCCTTCCTTGCGTTGAGACTCAGGCAACCTCCAGCATCAGTGCGACAAGCGACGTTGCCCTTAGAGCACCTGGGAGTTTCTCTGCAAGTTCTACAAAACCAGGCGCTGAAAACAGAGCTAAGGCATCCTTCAAGCTCAGTGGGTTTCGGAGCTCTCGGTGTTTTGCGCAAGTCCAGGTAAGGGAAGCTAGACTTCATTTTCCATACAAGCCATAGTTTAGCTATTTCTGAAGTGAGGGCGACGTGGTCGCCGGTTTTCGTTTTCATCTTTGTAAAATGCTCTGTGCTATGTGTTTGGGCGACGTGGTCGCCGGTTTTAAATGCAAACTTCGAAATACCCCGTTTTGAACTAGATCGCCGGTTTTGGCGCTGTTTTACGAACTCCCCTGTTTTTGGTGTTACTTTGAACTGTTGAAGCTTAAATGTGATCTTCGAAAATCTGAATCTTTGAAATGATCGTTGTTGTGACTTGAATCATTTATTTAAGGGCGGTATGATGTGTTGAATGTTGTGAATGTGGATCGAGGCATAGTATTTTCAGGAAAGGAAATACCGTGTAAGATCGTGTAGGAGGTGCATTGATCGGTGATGTCTATAATGAGATTATCCTGACTCTCCTGAGATAATGGATTCATATAGATGAAGTTATTCAGGCGTTGAGAGTCGAAGGAGGTTCATATGTATGGGTGAGTCGTGTGAAACAGAACGAGCTCGGCCTGTCATATGGATTAACCCTGTCATACTGTGAGAATGGTGAACTTGAGATCGAGAATGTGTTGATGCGCATAGCTGTGGAAACATTACAACAGCTTTGTATGACAGGTGCAGAATCTCTGAGTCTAGTCAATGCACGAGTCTTCCGGAAGTAGGTCAAGTGTCTTGTGTGCTGGGTCAGTGGTGGTCTGACATGTGAAATGAGGAACTTGAAATTTATAGACACTTGATGCAGTTTTGTGAAAATGAATGACTCTTGTGAATATTGTGAAATGTGTGATTTCTGGGCGATCAGGTGAAGGGTATTGAGAAAATCTATAGCTTTACGTGAATATCTTGAAAATTGCTTACCCTGATTTTAATGTTCTTATTTAAACTCTCTTTAAAATATCTAGCTTACCCTGCGTGTTTTGCTCGTTGGCTGTTTTTCTCTTTAAACTGTGATGATCGTGTATAACTTACACGGGAGCAGATGATTTTCCAGGAAGTAGAGTTCCTTAGTGAGTGGTCGCCGGAAGGAGATCGCCTGATTTCTGTTCTGGTAGCAGATCGGCTGTTTTGGGTCTTCCGATAGGAGATCGGCCTCGTCCGATAGGAGATCGGTCTCTTCCGATAGGAGATCGCCTGCTTTGTTTTTTTACTGTATTTTGTTTATGTTTCTGGAAAATTTGACCGAATTTGTATTAAACTCCCTGTGAGGAGAAACTACATTTCACATATATAATATTTTGTTCACTTCAATCTATTTGTTACCTTTATTTTCATTATATACATTTGTATAGTATTTTGGCGGGATGTTACACCGTGTGTGTGTGCCCTCAGTCCTCTTTGATTCGAAGACTGAGTGCTCTTTGGATTTGTGTTGTGTCTCTGAGGTAAAGATTGCATACCTGGTTTTGGTGTTCTTCTTCCTCATATAGACCCGTGTAGCCCCTACAGGCTACCTCTAGGCCACTTAATTACTCTGCATTGCCGTTTCCACTCCCCAGGGTTACCTTACGTGCCAGCTTTCTTCACTTGAATGCCAAGTCTGACAGCGGGAGCCGCGTGGGTGCCTCTGGGCCCCTCGACTTCTGTGCCTATCTGCCCTACCTATTCTCTGGGAACATCTTCACCATCCACGTGGCAGACATGCAACCCACTGGGAGATTCCAACCTTAATGGGCTCTCGTCCTAACGGTATTCTGCACCTAACTGCGTCTTCTCATCTTCCTGCGTGGTCGTTTCGCGCCTAAGGCCATTCACTGTCTCTGGGCGCTTCACTGATCATCGATTGCGTTGTTCACATCGCGCGGCCGATGTCACCTCAACACACACCGATGACCGATGTGATACTTCACGTCCTCGTGCTCTGCTTATGGAATCAGGCGAGGTCCTTGAGTAACGTTCTCGCTGGGAGCCTGGGTCCCAGTTTAACACGTGTTGACAAGGAACCCCCGACGACTGATCACTCTGCATGCACCGATGACTGATCACTCTGCATGCACCGATGACTGATCGGTGCTTCACTACTTCTCGCGCCCTTCTTCCAGGCGCTCAAGCAGGAACTGATCTGCTGGTGGCGGTCACCTGGTAGCTGACCACTGATCGCCGTTCTATAACGATCTCCACCCTGGTCTATCTGCCTTCATGTGCCACGCGTCACTCTGTGATTGGCCCACGTGGTCATCTGCTTCTGACGTCATCGCCTACCGATGACCGACCGGATCAAGTAGTATAGGACTGTTGTGTATTCTTTCAATCCAATTCGTGATTGTATCAGGTATATTCTATTCCTTTCTTTCTCTGATTTGTATTTCTGTAAAGAACTGGTGTTGCACAGAGTCAGAGGGTGTTTTGATCTGTGTTGTGTTTTTGCCAAAGGAAGTGTGTGTTCTTGAAGGGTTCAAGATCACTTCTTTGGTGGGTGTGTGGTTGTAATCTGTGGTTGATTACATAGTGAAATACCCAGTGGTTTCTGGGGACTAGATGTAGCTCAGGGTTGAGTGAACTAGTATAATTTGCTTGTGTGAATCTCTCTCTCTGTTATAAACTGTTTGATATTTGCTCTACTGTCATAAACAACCGGTTATTTCGTATTTTCATCCAGTTGATATTTGTGCTTTACAAACTGCTTGATACTTGTTCTTATTTGTGTGCTATAAACAACCGGTTTTATCGAAATAACAGCTGGTTGATTTTTGTTAACAGTTTTGAAAGTTATTTTTTCTTGGTTTCTCTGATTCTTCTTTCTGTAATTTGTTAAAGAACTTCATTCTTAGCCAATATTTGCGAAAATCTTAAACAATTCACCCCCCCTCTTGTTTAAGCCATTCATTATAACAATTGGCATCAAGAGCTAGGTTCTTGAAAGTTTCTCAAGTTTTTATCTTTAAATATGTTTAAATGGCTGAAAAGTTTTCTTTTGGGGAAGGTGCCTAATTAAATAACCCACCTTTGTTTTGTGGTATGAACTATGAATTGTGGTGTATAAGAATGAATTTCTTTGTTGAATCTATACATAGGAAAATATGGAATGTCATTACAAACAGCTTTCTCATGCTTATGTCTGAAACTAATAAAGTATTTTCCTGAAAATGAAAGAGATAATCTTGATTGTGTTGCTATGAACATTATAGTATCTACTCTTGATTCTAATGAACTTCTTAGAGTTTCAAAGTGTGTTTCAGCTAAAGATATGTGGGATACTCTTGAAAGAACTCATAAAGATTCAAGAAATGCTTGGCTGGACAATGACATGTCCTCTTCTGAATCATCCTCTGAAGTTTCAAAAACCAACATGTGTTTAATGGCAAAAGAAGAGTCTACATCGAACAGTGTAAGTACAAAATCTTCCATTAATGCTGAAAATTATTTTCAACTTCTTGAGACTTTTAGAGAGACTCATGAAGAAGCCTCTATATTGACCCTTTTGAATAATCGGTTGAAAAGTAAAAAAAAAATGGTTGGAAAATAGATTCATGGTCTTGGAAGAAGAATTGGATAATTCGAAAACTTATAAATGATTTATCAAAATTCTTCTTGCAAGTGTGACTTAAGTTCATGTGAAAATTGTGAATACCTTCAAAAGAAGGTGTTTTATCTTGTGAAAACTGTGGATAGAATTTCAAAAGGAAAATCCAACTTTGAGAATGTCTTAGCATCTCAAAATTGTGTTTTTGGAAAATCCGGCCTTGGCTTTAATCCACAGAGCAAGAACAATGGCTTTTTGAAACCTTTTTCAACCATCACAGAAATTCAACCGATTAAAAAGTCGAAACAACCGGTTGTTTCTTGTTTCTATTGCATGAAAAAGGGTCATTCTGTGAGATTTTGTAAAATTCGAAAAGTTTCTGTTCCCAAAGGAATTTTGAAATGGGTTCCTAAGGTTTCTAAAGATCCTAAGGCTTCTACTAACATCATTGGACCCAAATTCATAAGGGGACCAAATCTTGCTACTTAATCTTTTCTTATAGGTATCCTTGGCAACCAAGAATCACTTTTGGGCTTGAAGAATGACTGCTAAAGGGAAAAACATCAAGAGTAAAGTCTGTCTCTGTGCCTGCAGTTTTCAAATGGGTACATCTTTCAATTGCATATGTCTTGCAAGGGTCTTTGAAAGTCAAGAGTCATCCTAGGCACATGCACAATGGTTGCACAAAAGAAACTTCAAGAATAAAGAGAGTATGTGTGTTTTCTTTTCTCAATTTATGTAAGTGTGCCTTGTGACCATATGAACATCTCAAAGTCTTCTTTTTTGGTGAATCTATTGAGGTTCTCTACGCAAAGGTATGAAAAAATTGCATACTACATTTTTCATCATTTAAAAGGTGAGTTTTTGGTTCTGAAAAATGTTCTCTTTGTTGTCACGGTAAAACAACCGATTGTTTTTACGATATAACCGGTTGTTTTGTCTTCGGCACCCCTGCATAATGCTGCAAAATTTGCTTACGCATGGTTAAACCTATTTCTCTCTTTCAAATCTTGCTTTTGGACAAATATAAATTGAGTGTGCCTTAGGATCTGATAATAAAATAATATATCTAGTTGTTTCCTTGAAAGCTCTATATCATTTTCTATTTTTGAAATGTCTACTTTGTCTGAACTGCTGAGCTACTGTTCATCTTTCTTGTTTTTGCTTTGTACAAAACTTCCCTTTGTCTATTTGTGAGAACAAATATAGGGGAAAAGTTTATGCTTGTTTTGGTTGTATAGATAGCTTTAAAATTGATGCATTATGTTGTTGTTTCTCTGCACTTGAAAGCACTTAAACACTTCACTTTTTCTGGTTTTTCTGCTGATGTTGTATATACAGAACTATGGTGCTATGTGTATCTGTTTATGCTGATTCTGTTGCATAATCTGCTGCTACACCCTATGGTGCTTTATTAAGATTTATCTGCTACTGCTATATCATTGTGCACACACTGATTTTCATTAATTCTGCACTAATTTACACACTGCTGTTACTAATCTTTATGCTTATGGCTTATGCAGAAAACTGGTTTGTGTGTGCCTTGTTATCCTGCTGCTATACTTGCTTTGTATATGCATAAATTCTATTTTGCAGGACCTTTCAAGTTCAGGCGTTATCAAAGTGATACTTTTCATTATGGTTCAAGAGCATACACCTTACTCAAATTCTTAACAAGTCAAAAATTCATGACCTATGTAAAGTAAGTTGTATATGTTCATCCTATGCTTTTGGCCTCATAAGACCAAATGAACTTCTAAACATGTTGAAGTAATGCAAAGGTATGAATGTATTTCATTATGGATTTCCCATCACTTTGAAAGATGATTTGCTTTGAAAAACATTTTCTTGCTGTCTCAGAAAAACAACCAATTGTTTTCACGAAACAACCGATTTTTTTCCCTTTGGCACATTTGAATAAAGCTGTTATGAATTCTTATGCATGTTTACAGCTGTTTCTTTTCTTTCAAAACCCATTGTGTGCCAAATATGCATTTATTGTGTCTCTGAATCAGATATTAAAGAGATGTATTCTTTGTTTTCCTTGAAGTTCAAAGCTTTTTATGAATAGCTATCACATTGGTGGTCATGGTGTTGATAAATATTTGTGAAAGTGATTACATTTGAAATCTTCATCTTGCTTGGAGGTAGTGAATGAAAATGTATCTTGAAACAACTAGAAGGTTTGCTCTTAGCAGAAGAGAGAATATTTCTACCAAATCCACCTCTTGATCAAACTTTACAAGATATCTCATCAAGAATGGATACCTTCTTGGGATGCAAAGGCTGAGAGTCCTACTTTGTCAAACATGAATATGGAAATATTTGTTGGTTGTCTAGTTGTAGTTGTTAGCAGTATTGGAGAAAGTGATGAGAACATATTTTTGCACAAGCTGGAATGTTGTCCAGAAAAACAATAGGTACCGACTGAAATTTTGCAACAGGATGATTTGCCTAAGATGGTGAGACCAAATTGAAGATGAACCTTTTGAAGTTCTCTATTGCTAGACTCAGAGATCTGCACCTGTCATACTACACTGCTGTAAAGTTTCCACAGCTATGCGCATCAACATAATCTCGATCTCAATTTCATCACTCTCACCGTATGACAGGGTGAATCCACACAACAGGTCAAGTAGTTATCTTTCAAACACTTACCCATACGTATGAACCTCCATCGACTCTCAACGCCTGAATAACTTCATCTATATGAATTCATTATCTCAGGAGAGTCAGGATATCTCATTATAGAAATCACCGATCAATGCACATCCTACACGATCTTACACGGTATTTTCTTTCCTGAAAATACTATGCCTTGATCCCACATTCACAACATTCAACACATCATATAACACTTAAATGAATGATTCCAATCACAGCAACAATCATTCCAAGGTTCAGATTTTCGAATATCACATTTAAATCTCAAACAGTTTCAAACAACACAAAAACAGGGGAGTTCGAAAAACAACGCCAAAACCGGCGATCTCGTCCAAAAACAGGGGATTATACAATAACAGTTGAAAACCGGCGACCACGTCGCCCCATCATCTCAATCATCTAATATAAGGTTTTCGTTGGAAATAAGGCTAGCTTCCCTTACATGGACTTGCGCAAAACACCAAGAGCTCCAAAACCCACCGAAGCTTAAAGATGCCTTAGCTCTGTTTTAGCGTCTGGTTTGTAGAACTTGCAGAGAACCTCCCAGGTGCTCTAAGGGCAGTCGTCGCTCGTCGCACTGGTGCTTGAGGAAGCTTGAATCGCAGCGCGAAGGAGAGAAAAGAGAAGGATGAAGGTAAACTCACTCTTTCACTCTTGAACCACTCCAACGTTCTTTGCCTCTCAGAAGTGGGTTTTTGAATCTAACCCAACTTGTCCACAAAAGCCGCTGCCACCACCCACTCTGCAGGGAAGTTTTCGTGTATGCTTCCCTGAACAGTACGACTACGCGTGCCTCTGCGCAGGCCAACACTCTGATGTCACTATTCTGAACCACCCTTTTTGTCTACGTGTCGCGCGTGCAGGATGTTTCATGCTGGGAGCCTGGGTCCCACCTTATCTGTATGAAACTCGACATCGCGCGATAACCTTCCACCGATGACCGCTCGTGCGATGACTATCCACCGATGTCTCATCCTGGAGGACGACCGATGTCTCTCCCTAGGAGACGACCGACGTCTCGCCCTGGCGATGACCGCATGCCTCGCGCCATGGCGTTGACCGCAATGCCTCGCGCCCTGGCGATGCCCGCAATGCCTCGCGCCCGGCGATGCCCGACGACCTCGCCACGCCTTGCTGAAGGTTCTTCATCCCACTATGTTACATCCAAGGTATCATCTCCACATGACTTGGTGACGTCGGTAGCTTCACATTTCCAAGAGTAGATCAGCCCTACTCCTCGTGCGCCCATGCATGCAACACTAAGGACGATTTCTTATGCTCAAGCATAGAGCTTCGCATGCACAGCGTATCTAAGGCTTAACCCACACCTTGATACGCGTGGTTTTTGGAACCCACTATGGTTGATCCAGCATCTTGACCACATACTACGTGCAATTTCGGCGATCATGTGCACCATAGGCGATTGGCGATCATGTCTCCTCTAGGCGATAGGCGATTATGTGCCAGAGAAGTCGGAAATCGCCTCCGTCTTCAGCAACGACGATCTCGTAGACTTCTAAGCTACACTTTTCTTCCTTTACTCTTCTTGATCCACATGTCTTCCTCGAGCACACCCACGTGATTACCTCACGATAAGGTCATCGCACCTGACTACTTGGCAAATACAATGGTCAGCCGACCGACCTCTACCAGCTGACCCCAGACCTTGGGCGACGTCCGAGGTCCGACTACTACGAAACTTCATTTACCAGCTCTTTGTATTTTAAATAATAACATCTTCTGAAATTATTTAAATATAACACTTTCATTCCAATTAAAGTTTCTAGGTCCTTACATTCTCCCCAACAAGAAAAATTTTCGTCCTCGAAAATTGAATTACAAGGGAAAAGAGGTAGGGATAGGCTTCTCTCATGGTTTCTTCTAACTCCCAAGTTGTATCACCCGATCTGTCATCCCACACCACCTTCACCATGTTGATGGTCTTGCCTCTGAGCTGCTTACTCTTCTGATCGTCAATCCTTACTAGTTTCGCTCCAAACAACAAGTCATCCCTGATCTGCACATCGTCTACTTCCAACACGTGACTAGGGTCTGCAAGATACTTCCTTAGCTGTGACACGTGAAAGACATTATGCAGATTTGCTAATTGGGGAGGTAGGGCGATTTCATAAGCCACTGGACCAATCCTCCTTAAGATCTGATATGGTCCCACGAACTTAGGGGACAACTTCTTTGATCTGATCGCCCGTCCTACACCCTTGGTCGGTGTCACTTTCATAAATGCATGATCTCCAACTACAACTCCAAAGGTCTTCTCCTCATTGTCAACATCATCACTGCCTCTACAAGAGTTATTATCCTTGTGTTCATTTAAGGCCAGAAGTGTCTTCTTAGCCTTGTCAACTTCGTCCTCAGAGCCACCACTAGAGTTGTTACCCTTGTCCTCAGGAGCGACATAGAGTGGCTCCCTCAAAGTTATTCCCTTCATATTTTCCAGATCCACAGGGGTTTCCCAACCAAACGATTCCTGCTCACCTTCTTAGCAACTTCAACTTTGGGGATGGATGATGATTCACTTTCTAAGGCAGAGCCATCTGACGAAGATCCCTCTACCACTATCATTAGCTGCAGTTACAACACCTTCCCACCACCCATCATACCACCAGGCATACACTGCTGATTCAAACTCAAGAGGGCGACCTGAATGGCGTTCAGGAGAGCATGGCTTGATTGTTAAGCGGTCTGAACATCGCATGCCCAATTAATCAGTAGCTGCCACTCTAGACGAAGGGACCCATTCCTCTAGTTTCTGTGGTCCCTCTTTATCAAGCAAATCATCGTACTGGACCTTCAGCAGCCTTGGAGACACTCCAGATTTTTCATCTAAACCAGCATTCTCTAACGCCACTATCATGCCAGTGTACCTCTATACTAGCACCGACCTGGAAGAACAAATTAGGCTTTGGTCCACATTTTGTCATTTCATTGGTAGGAGTAGAGACTTGCAGACCAGAAAACCCCTCTCAAAATTTTGATCCTTAAACTTCTAATTCCTCTTGTTTCAGATGTCCATCATTGGCACGAACTGATTTGCCATGACTTGGGTTGGCATCCACATTGTTATTATGTCTAGAAACTGCAGAGATAGAGTTCCTTCCAGGATTTTCACTTTTCAGTTCAAAAACGACAGGTTTGTAGCTCGAATTCACATGAGGCACCGTTTCTTGTCGAACCGATCTTGAAGCAGCAAAAGACTGAAAGAGAACGGCTTCCTTCCTTCAGGCGCCCATCTGGTTCATCTTTTCTTTGATTACTAATAGCAGATTATGAAGAACCCACCTTTTCCATACTCATCTTTCAAATCACGATCAACAAAACAACATCCATTCTGCGTGAAGCTTTCTCTCTTATCCCAGTAACTTCTCTACCTAGTATTTTTCAGCAATTTCTCTGTCTAATTGAACTTTAGACATAAATACAATATCTCATCTTTCCTTTTAAGCTTGTAGTTAAGCTAGAGTCATCTCATGCTGTTTCATCGACATAAACATCTTCCAAGCTTCAAATAAAAGAAAATTCATTCTTTCATTCTTGGAACTTAACTCTGGTACTTCCCATGGATACACATACTTAAGTCTTTAAACCCTCAACATACCGCTTATTTACTCTCCATAACTTATATGTAGCTGAAACTAAACCTTGGTACAACTAAATCTAACTTACACTTGCTTCTTTAATTCCATCAACTCAGCTGGAGCCATTGACACTGGTCCAGCTCCAGGTTCCAAATCAATAGAGAATTCCACTTCTCTCTTAGGAGGTAATCCAGGTATTTCTTCTGGAAATACATCCAGGAAATCTTTCACCACAGGTATCCTGCTTACGTCTTCTTCATTCTTCACTCCCAACCGAGCTAGGATTCACGAAGCACCTTACACCAAGTTACCTGACTGAGACACCTCTGCTCCTGTCATGGCAAACACTCTCCCTACTGCCTGAGGTCTGCTGCCTTCATTCCTCATCTGTTGGGAACCACCGGATTGAGTCATCCTATTTCTGCTAGGACAATCTCTAGATATGTGCCCCATCTTTTGGCACGTGAAACATCTGGGTTTCCATGGTTGTTGCTGCTGCAACTGGGATGACGTTGTTCCCGCCCGATGTGGTGGAGGTCTCGCATAGGGCTTGCTTTGTGGGTGCTGCACCTTAGCCTTCCCACTTGAAGAACCCCCTGGGTGTGACCTGATCACCCGAGAATCACCCTTTTCCAGGGTCTCCACCATCTTCGCCTTCTCTACTAAGGCGTGAAATTCCCTGATGCACATGGGGGCTATGGTCCTCTTCAGCCCATGCTTCAGTCCCTTTTCGAACTTCCTACACCTCCAAGCCTCAGAGGTCGCCTGGGTATAGAATCGGGCGAGGTACTCAAACCGAGCAGCATAGGCGTTCACAGACATATCCCCCTGCTCCAACCTTAGGAACTCAGCTTCCTTCGCAAACCTTGCGCTGTCTGGGAAGTATTTCTCCAGGAACCTCACCCTGAAGCTCTCCCAATCCAACACTTCCTCTCGGGCCTCCATGATCTGCTGAGTTCCCATCCACCAGAGCTCAGCTTCTCCAGACAGAAGATATGTGGCGAATACCAGCTTCTTATCTTCAGGGCAGGAGGTCGCCCTAAAGATTTTCTCTAAACCCCTGACCCATCGATCTGCTTGGTCAGGAGTAGCATTCCCACTGAACTTAGGTGGGTTGTGCCTGAGGAACTCGGTCAGTCCCATCTGCTCCTGAGGCTGACTGACGTTGGGAGCTGTTGCAGCCGATCTGGCGGTCTCCCAATGCTGCATTGTAGCTTGGTGATTCTGAGACATCGCCGTATTCTGCTGCTGGATGGCACTCGCCATCATCTCAATGGCCCTGGCGATCTGGCCCATTTCAGCAGAAGGTTGGGGAGGGGTAGGCTGTCTAGGAGCCATTCTTCTCTGTAGAAGATTAGGAAACTATTGGTTTCTATATCCCCTACAACTATAAGAATGAGATCGATAAGAAATCGATTCATTCAGGAGGTAACGTCTAGACCTTACAAAGGTCAACATCTCAAAGTCATTTAGAATTTGAGTTTATCAACAGAATCATGATACTTATAACCTCAAGCAAAACACCAGAACAGCTACTGGTATACAACCATCAATCCAAACAACCACTTTCAATCAATACGAAAACACTCAATAAACTGAAATAAAACACACCAGAATTCAATATATGCTAAACGTCAAACCTTCAGAATTTAAGATTGAGAATCATCTTGATCCAGTTATGAGTGTGCACCCTCACTACTTTATCAAGATCCTTTCATTCTTAATACTAAGATTTTCAGTTAGGGCATATATTCACTAAAGCATACACAAAATTTCAATACAAAAACGTTTGAAAACCTTTCACTATAGTTTTTATTTAAAACTCAAATAAATTTTATGAGTAGAAGAAACACAATGGATCCACAGCCCTCAGGTCATCCTAAGGACGAACTGCTCTGATACCATTAATGTAACATCCCGCCAAATCTTTTTCGTAATTATAAAATGAAATAAAGGTAAAAAAATAATATTGAAGTGAACATAATTATATATATGTAATGAAGTTTCTCCTCACAGGGAGTTTAATACATAATCGGTCAATTTTCCAAAACTTAAACAAAATACAACAACATAGAAAGACAGGCGATCTCCTAACAGAAAAGGGCGATCTCCTATCAGAAAACAGAAAAAGGGTGATCGCCTAACAGAAACAGAAACAGGCGATCTCCTTCCGGCGACCACTCACTGAGGAGCTCTACTTCCTGCAACATCATCTGCTCCCGTGTAAATTATACACGATCATCACAGGTTTAAGAAAAACAGCCACAGAACCAAACACAGGGTAAGCTAGATATTTGAAAGAGAATTTAGATATGAAACTTTAAAATCAAGATAAAACAAATTGAAGACACCCACGTAAAAACTATCAATTTTCTCATTCCCTTCACATGACCATCAAGTAATCACACATTTCACAATTTCCTCAAGAGTCGTTCTATTCACATAATTCATCAAGTGTCTATCAATTTCAATGTTTCTCATTTCTCACGTCAGACTTCCACTGACTCATCACACAAGACACTTGACACTACTTCCGGAAGACTCGTGCATTGACTAGACTCAGAGATCTGCACCTGTCATACTACACTGCTGTAAAGTTTCCACAGCTATGCGCATCAACATAATCTCGATCTCAATTTCATCACTCTCACCGTATGACAGGGTGAATCCACACAACAGGTCAAGTAGTTATCTTTCAAACACTTACCCATACGTATGAACCTCCATCGACTCTCAACGCCTGAATAACTTCATCTATATGAATTCATTATCTCAGGAGAGTCAGGATATCTCATTATAGAAATCACCGATCAATGCACATCCTACACGATCTTACACGGTATTTTCTTTACTGAAAATACTATGCCTTGATCCCACATTCACAACATTCAACACATCATATAACACTTAAATGAATGATTCCAATCACAGCAACAATTATTCCAAGGTTCAGATTTTCGAATATCACATTTAAATCTCAAACAGTTTCAAACAACACAAAAACAGGGGAGTTTGAAAAACAACGCCAAAACCGGCGATCTCGTCCAAAAACAGGGGATTATACAATAACAGTTGAAAACCGGCGACCACGTCGCCCCATCATCTCAATCATCTAATATAAGGTTTTCGTTGGAAATAAGGCTAGTTTCCCTTACCTGGACTTGCGCAAAACACCAAGAGCTCCAAAACCCACCGAAGCTTAAAGATGCCTTAGCTCTGTTTTAGCGTCTGGTTTGTAGAACTTGCAGAGAACCTCCCAGGTGCTCTAAGGGCAGTCGTCGCTCGTCGCACTGGTGCTTGAGGAAGCTTGAATCGCAGCGCGAAGGAGAGAAAAGAGAAGGATGAAGGTAAACTCACTCTTTCACTCTTGAACCACTGCAACGTTCTTTGCCTCTCAGAAGTGGGTTTTTGAATCTAACCCAACTTGTCCACAAAAACCGCTGCCACCACCCACTCTGCAGGGAAGTTTGCGTGTACGCTTCCCTGAACAGTACGACTACGCGTGCCTCTGCGCAGGCCAACACTCTGATGTCACTATTCTGAACCACCCTTTTTGTCTACGTGTCGCGCGTGCAGGACGTTTCATGCTGGGAGCCTGGGTCCCACCTTATCTGTATGAAACTCGACATCGCGCGATAACCTTCCACCGATGACCGCTCGTGCAATGACTATCCACCGATGTCTCATCCTGGAGGACGACCGATGTCTCTCCCTAGGAGACGACCGACGTCTCGCCCTGGCGATGACCGCATGCCTCGCGCCATGGCGTTGACCGCAATGCCTCGCGTCCTGGCGATGCCCGCAATGCCTCGCGCCCTGGGGATGCCCGCATGCCTCGCGCCCGGCGATGCCCGACGACCTCGCCACGCCTTGCTGAAGGTTCTTCATCCCACTATGTTACGTCCAAGGTATCATCTCCACATGACTTGGTGACGTCGGTAGCTTCGCATTTCCAAGAGTAGATCAGCCCTACTCCTCGTGCGCCCATGCATGCAACACTAAGGACGATTTCTTATGCTCAAGCATAGAGCTTCGCATGCACAGCGTATCTAAGGCTTAACCCACACCTTGATACGCGTGGTTTTTGGAACCCACTATGGTTGATCCAGCATCTTGACCACATACTACGTGCAATTTCGGCGATCATGTGCACCATAGGCGATTGGCGATCATGTCTCCTCTAGGCGATAGGCGATTATGTGCCAGAGAAGTCGGAAATCGCCTCCGTCTTCAGCAACGACGATCTCGTAGACTTCTAAGATAAACTTTTCTTCCTTTATTCTTCTTGATCCACATGTCTTCCTCGAGCACACCCACGTGATTACCTCACAATAAGGTCATCGCACCTGACTACTTGGCAAATACAATGGTCAGCCGACCGACCTCTACCAGCTGACCCCAGACCTTGGGCGACGTCCGAGGTCCGACTACTACGAAACTTCATTTACCAGCTCTTTGTATTTTAAATAATAACATCTTCTGAAATTATTTAAATATAACACTTTCATTCCAATTAAAGTTTCTAGGTCCTTACATTCTCCCCAACAAGAAAAATTTTCGTCCTCGAAAATTGAATTACAAGGGAAAAGAGGTAGGGATAGGCTTCTCTCATGGTTTCTTCTAACTCCCAAGTTGTATCACCCGATCTGTCATCCCACACCACCTTCACCATGTTGATGGTCTTGCCTCTGAGCTGCTTACTCTTCTGATCGTCAATCCTTACTAGTTTCGCTCCAAACAACAAGTCATCCCTGATCTGCACATCGTCTACTTCCAACACGTGACTAGGGTCTGCAAGATACTTCCTTAGCTGTGACACGTGAAAGACATTATGCAGATTTGCTAATTGGGGAGGTAGGGCGATTTCATAAGCCACTGGACCAATCCTCCTTAAGATCTGATATGGTCCCACGAACTTAGGGGACAACTTCTTTGATCTGATCGCCCGTCCTACACCCTTGGTCGGTGTCACTTTCATAAATGCATGATCTCCAACTACAACTCCAAAGGTCTTCTCCTCATTGTCAACATCATCACTGCCTCTACAAGAGTTATTATCCTTGTGTTCATTTAAGGCCAGAAGTGTCTTCTTAGCCTTGTCAACTTCGTCCTCAGAGCCACCACTAGAGTTGTTACCCTTGTCCTCAGGAGCGACATAGAGTGGCTCCCTCAAAGTTATTCCCTTCATATTTTCCAGATCCACAGGGGTTTCCCAACCAAACGATTCCTGCTCACCTTCTTAGCAACTTCAACTTTGGGGATGGATGATGATTCACTTTCTAAGGCAGAGCCATCTGACGAAGATCCCTCTACCACTATCATTAGCTGCAGTTACAACACCTTCCCACCACCCATCATACCACCAGGCATACACTGCTGATTCAAACTCAAGAGGGCGACCTGAATGGCGTTCAGGAGAGCATGGCTTGATTGTTAAGCGGTCTGAACATCGCATGCCCAATTAATCAGTAGCTGCCACTCTAGACGAAGGGACCCATTCCTCTAGTTTCTGTGGTCCCTCTTTATCAAGCAAATCATCGTACTGGACCTTCAGCAGCCTTGGAGACACTCCAGATTTTTCATCTAAACCAGCATTCTCTAACGCCACTATCATGCCAGTGTACCTCTATACTAGCACCGACCTGGAAGAACAAATTAGGCTTTGGTCCACATTTTGTCATTTCATTGGTAGGAGTAGAGACTTGCAGACCAGAAAACCCCTCTCAAAATTTTGATCCTTAAACTTCTAATTCCTCTTGTTTCAGATGTCCATCATTGGCACGAACTGATTTGCCATGACTTGGGTTGGCATCCACATTGTTATTATGTCTAGAAACTGCAGAGATAGAGTTCCTTCCAGGATTTTCACTTTTCAGTTCAAAAACGACAGGTTTGTAGCTCGAATTCACATGAGGCACCGTTTCTTGTCGAACCGATCTTGAAGCAGCAAAAGACTGAAAGAGAACGGCTTCCTTCCTTCAGGCGCCCATCTGGTTCATCTTTTCTTTGATTACTAATAGCAGATTATGAAGAACCCACCTTTTCCATACTCATCTTTCAAATCACGATCAACAAAACAACATCCATTCTGCGTGAAGCTTTCTCTCTTATCCCAGTAACTTCTCTACCTAGTATTTTTCAGCAATTTCTCTGTCTAATTGAACTTTAGACATAAATACAATATCTCATCTTTCCTTTTAAGCTTGTAGTTAAGCTAGAGTCATCTCATGCTGTTTCATCGACATAAACATCTTCCAAGCTTCAAATAAAAGAAAATTCATTCTTTCATTCTTGGAACTTAACTCTGGTACTTCCCATGGATACACATACTTAAGTCTTTAAACCCTCAACATACCGCTTATTTACTCTCCATAACTTATATGTAGCTGAAACTAAACCTTGGTACAACTAAATCTAACTTACACTTGCTTCTTTAATTCCATCAACTCAGCTGGAGCCATTGACACTGGTCCAGCTCCAGGTTCCAAATCAATAGAGAATTCCACTTCTCTCTTAGGAGGTAATCCAGGTATTTCTTCTGGAAATACATCCAGGAAATCTTTCACCACAGGTATCCTGCTTACGTCTTCTTCATTCTTCACTCCCAACCGAGCTAGGATTCACGAAGCACCTTACACCAAGTTACCTGACTGAGACACCTCTGCTCCTGTCATGGCAAACACTCTCCCTACTGCCTGAGGTCTGCTGCCTTCATTCCTCATCTGTTGGGAACCACCGGATTGAGTCATCCTATTTCTGCTAGGACAATCTCTAGATATGTGCCCCATCTTTTGGCACGTGAAACATCTGGGTTTCCATGGTTGTTGCTGCTGCAACTGGGATGACGTTGTTCCCGCCCGATGTGGTGGAGGTCTCGCATAGGGCTTGCTTTGTGGGTGCTGCACCTTAGCCTTCCCACTTGAAGAACCCCCTGGGTGTGACCTGATCACCCGAGAATCACCCTTTTCCAGGGTCTCCACCATCTTCGCCTTCTCTACTAAGGCGTGAAATTCCCTGATGCACATGGGGGCTATGGTCCTCTTCAGCCCATGCTTCAGTCCCTTTTCGAACTTCCTACACCTCCAAGCCTCAGAGGTCGCCTGGGTATAGAATCGGGCGAGGTACTCAAACCGAGCAGCATAGGCGTTCACAGACATATCCCCCTGCTCCAACCTTAGGAACTCAGCTTCCTTCGCAAACCTTGCGCTGTCTGGGAAGTATTTCTCCAGGAACCTCACCCTGAAGCTCTCCCAATCCAACACTTCCTCTCGGGCCTCCATGATCTGCTGAGTTCCCATCCACCAGAGCTCAGCTTCTCCAGACAGAAGATATGTGGCGAATACCAGCTTCTTATCTTCAGGGCAGGAGGTCGCCCTAAAGATTTTCTCTAAACCCCTGACCCATCGATCTGCTTGGTCAGGAGTAGCATTCCCACTGAACTTAGGTGGGTTGTGCCTGAGGAACTCGGTCAGTCCCATCTGCTCCTGAGGCTGACTGACGTTGGGAGCTGTTGCAGCCGATCTGGCGGTCTCCCAATGCTGCATTGTAGCTTGGTGATTCTGAGACATCGCCGTATTCTGCTGCTGGATGGCACTCGCCATCATCTCAATGGCCCTGGCGATCTGGCCCATTTCAGCAGAAGGTTGGGGAGGGGTAGGCTGTCTAGGAGCCATTCTTCTCTGTAGAAGATTAGGAAACTATTGGTTTCTATATCCCCTACAACTATAAGAATGAGATCGATAAGAAATCGATTCATTCAGGAGGTAACGTCTAGACCTTACAAAGGTCAACATCTCAAAGTCATTTAGAATTTGAGTTTATCAACAGAATCATGATACTTATAACCTCAAGCAAAACACCAGAACAGCTACTGGTATACAACCATCAATCCAAACAACCACTTTCAATCAATACGAAAACACTCAATAAACTGAAATAAAACACACCAGAATTCAATATATGCTAAACGTCAAACCTTCAGAATTTAAGATTGAGAATCATCTTGATCCAGTTATGAGTGTGCACCCTCACTACTTTATCAAGATCCTTTCATTCTTAATACTAAGATTTTCAGTTAGGGCATATATTCACTAAAGCATACACAAAATTTCAATACAAAAACGTTTGAAAACCTTTCACTATAGTTTTTATTTAAAACTCAAATAAATTTTATGAGTAGAAGAAACACAATGGATCCACAGCCCTCAGGTCATCCTAAGGACGAACTGCTCTGATACCATTAATGTAACATCCCGCCAAATCTTTTTCGTAATTATAAAATGAAATAAAGGTAAAAAAATAATATTGAAGTGAACATAATTATATATATGTAATGAAGTTTCTCCTCACAGGGAGTTTAATACATAATCGGTCAATTTTCCAAAACTTAAACAAAATACAACAACATAGAAAGATAGGCGATCTCCTAACAGAAAAGGGCGATCTCCTATCAGAAAACAGAAAAAGGGTGATCGCCTAACAGAAACAGAAACAGGCGATCTCCTTCCGGCGACCACTCACTGAGGAGCTCTACTTCCTGCAACATCATCTGCTCCCGTGTAAATTATACACGATCATCACAGGTTTAAGAAAAACAGCCACAGAACCAAACACAGGGTAAGCTAGATATTTGAAAGAGAATTTAGATATGAAACTTTAAAATCAAGATAAAACAAATTGAAGACACCCACGTAAAAACTATCAATTTTCTCATTCCCTTCACATGACCATCAAGTAATCACACATTTCACAATTTCCTCAAGAGTCGTTCTATTCACATAATTCATCAAGTGTCTATCAATTTCAATGTTTCTCATTTCTCACGTCAGACTTCCACTGACTCATCACACAAGACACTTGACACTACTTCCGGAAGACTCGTGCATTGACTAGACTCAGAGATCTGCACCTGTCATACTACACTGCTGTAAAGTTTCCACAGCTATGCGCATCAACATAATCTCGATCTCAATTTCATCACTCTCACCGTATGACAGGGTGAATCCACACAACAGGTCAAGTAGTTATCTTTCAAACACTTACCCATACGTATGAACCTCCATCGACTCTCAACGCCTGAATAACTTCATCTATATGAATTCATTATCTCAGGAGAGTCAGGATATCTCATTATAGAAATCACCGATCAATGCACATCCTACACGATCTTACACGGTATTTTCTTTACTGAAAATACTATGCCTTGATCCCACATTCACAACATTCAACACATCATATAACACTTAAATGAATGATTCCAATCACAGCAACAATTATTCCAAGGTTCAGATTTTCGAATATCACATTTAAATCTCAAACAGTTTCAAACAACACAAAAACAGGGGAGTTTGAAAAACAACGCCAAAACCGGCGATCTCGTCCAAAAACAGGGGATTATACAATAACAGTTGAAAACCGGCGACCACGTCGCCCCATCATCTCAATCATCTAATATAAGGTTTTCGTTGGAAATAAGGCTAGCTTCCCTTACCTGGACTTGCGCAAAACACCAAGAGCTCCAAAACCCACCGAAGCTTAAAGATGCCTTAGCTCTGTTTTAGCGTCTGGTTTGTAGAACTTGCAGAGAACCTCCCAGGTGCTCTAAGGGCAGTCGTCGCTCGTCGCACTGGTGCTTGAGGAAGCTTGAATCGCAGCGCGAAGGAGAGAAAAGAGAAGGATGAAGGTAAACTCACTCTTTCACTCTTGAACCACTGCAACGTTCTTTGCCTCTCAGAAGTGGGTTTTTGAATCTAACCCAACTTGTCCACAAAAACCGCTGCCACCACCCACTCTGCAGGGAAGTTTGCGTGTACGCTTCCCTGAACAGTACGACTACGCGTGCCTCTGCGCAGGCCAACACTCTGATGTCACTATTCTGAACCACCCTTTTTGTCTACGTGTCGCGCGTGCAGGACGTTTCATGCTGGGAGCCTGGGTCCCACCTTATCTGTATGAAACTCGACATCGCGCGATAACCTTCCACCGATGACCGCTCGTGCAATGACTATCCACCGATGTCTCATCCTGGAGGACGACCGATGTCTCTCCCTAGGAGACGACCGACGTCTCGCCCTGGCGATGACCGCATGCCTCGCGCCATGGCGTTGACCGCAATGCCTCGCGTCCTGGCGATGCCTGCAATGCCTCGCGCCCTGGCGATGCCCGCATGCCTCGCGCCCGGCGATGCCCGACGACCTCGCCACGCCTTGCTGAAGGTTCTTCATCCCACTATGTTACATCCAAGGTATCATCTCCACATGACTTGGTGACGTCGGTAGCTTCACATTTCCAAGAGTAGATCAGCCCTACTCCTCGTGCGCCCATGCATGCAACACTAAGGACGATTTCTTATGCTCAAGCATAGAGCTTCGCATGCACAGCGTATCTAAGGCTTAACCCACACCTTGATACGCGTGGTTTTTGGAACCCACTATGGTTGATCCAGCATCTTGACCACATACTACGTGCAATTTCGGCGATCATGTGCACCATAGGCGATTGGCGATCATGTCTCCTCTAGGCGATAGGCGATTATGTGCCAGAGAAGTAGGAAATCGCCTCCGTCTTCAGCAACGGTGATCTCGTAGACTTCTAAGCTACACTTTTCTTCCTTTACTCTTCTTGATCCACATGTCTTCCTCGAGCACACCCATGTGATTACCTCACGATAAGGTCATCGCACCTGACTACTTGGCAAATACAATGGTCAGCCGACCGACCTCTACCAGCTGACCCCAGACCTTGGGCGACGTCCGAGGTCCGACTACTACGAAACTTCATTTACCAGCTCTTTGTATTTTAAATAATAACATCTTCTGAAATTATTTAAATATAACACTTTCATTCCAATTAAAGTTTCTAGGTCCTTACACAACACAAGGTAGAGAAGAGGCTTCATCCATCTTCAACAGTACACAGTTTCTACGGGACACTCTTTTTTCCCTTATAAGGGTTTTTAATGAGGTCATCCAATAAAAATTTCGATTGAAGTATATTTTCGAATATTTTGTGCAATGCAGCTAAGAACCATTCACTTGGAGTTAGAAGTCTTGAGACTGGGAAGGAAGGTTCGTAGAGAACACCTCCTTCTCGAGTGAAAACGCCAAGGTTGAACAGTATGATTCACTAATTAAATCCTCCCTCGCTTATGGGCGATGAGAGGTCAGCTAAGAACCATTCACCTAGGGTTAGAAGTCTCGAGAGTGGGAAGGAAGGTTCACAGAGAACACCTCCCCCTCGAGTGAAAATGTCAAGGGTTAACAGTATGGTTCACCAGTTAAATCCTCCCTTGCCCTTAGGCGATGAGAGGTCAGTTAAGAACCGTCAGCTTGGGTTAGAAGTCTCGAAAGCGGGAAAGGAAGGTTCATAGAGAACACCTCCCCTTCGAGTGAAAACGCCAAGAACGATTCGTATAGGTTAAATCCTCCCTTGCCTTTGGGCGATGAGAGGTCAGTTAAGAGCTGTCCTTTGGGTTAGAGGTCTCAAAAGTGGGAAAGGAAGGTTCACAGATAACACCTCCCCCTTTTTGAGTGAAAATACAAAGGTGGAACGATATAGCTCACCAGTAAAATCCTCCTTTGCCTAGAGCAAGGAGAGCTCAGTTAAAAACAAATCCGTGCGTTAGAGGTTTCGAGGTCGGGTAAGGAAGGTTCGCAGAGAACACCTCCCCCTTTGAGTCAGAACGCTAAGGACAATTTGTATAGTTCGAAGGTTCTCGCCTAAGGCTTTGCCTAAATAGGGAGCGATCAGCAATGGTTCCAGCAGGAGGATCTTTCTTATGATTTGACAAGAAAGAGTCATCTAAAGTTAGAATGATTTTCTCTTCGAATTCGGCAGGATGAAGCGTGCTACCTAAGGGGAGAACCTATGGCGAAGACATTGTTAGCAAAGATTCCTAAGGCGATCAAGTGGAGATCAAGTTAAAAACATACAGAACATGAGAAAAAGGCACAGTATAAAGCAGCAAATTATTTATAAGTCAAGCCCAATGTTATAAATGAAGGCAGTGATTATAAAAAGTTGAAGGGTTCAGCCATTACATATCAACAGACCTAAGCCTCAGGAGTGAGCTGCCCGTCGACAACTGGCATCAACTCAGAAAAGGGAGAGAGGTCAATCTTTGGATGCACGCAGGCAACCTGAGCAAGGGCCTCATCAAACCCTGCTCCAAAGGCTTCAGCAACATCTTCAGTCAGCTCAGCCCCGGTCTTCTTGAGCAATTCAACTTGTTGGGCGAGTTCTCCTTCCACCCTGCCCAGCTGGACCTCTTGATTGGTGACCCTTTCCTCCATCCTGGCCACCTTAGCCTGTGCTCCCTCCAATTGCTCCTCCAAGTCAATCACTTTGTTGCGGAGGGGGACGATTTGGCTTCAAGCTGGAAGGCCTCCTGACCCTTGTCGAAAAGGAGCTTCTTGGTCTCCTTCTCAGATTGGCGGAGGCTGCTAAGCTCTTGGTTCATAGCAGCCTCACACTTAGCAGATACTTGGACTTGGAGAGCAAGCTCTTCCTTCAACCTTGCCTCAGACTGGCTCACCCGGGTAAGTTCCTCCTTTGTAAGGACCTGAAAAATTAAATTGGAATAAAAGAGTTATATTTTAAATGAATTCTATGCATGTTTTATTTAAAATAAAAAGGGAAGGAAAGTGTAGTTTAGAAGATTATAAGATTTCCTCGTTAGTACATAATCGCCGGTCGCCTAGACTACACGTCATCGCCAGGGCGCGAGGCATGCAGACGTCGCCAGGACGCGATGCATGCGGGCATCATCAGGGCGCGAGGCATGCGGGCATCTTCCAGGGGGAGACATCGGTCGTTCGCCAGGAAGAGGTCATCGGTGGATAGCCTTCGCGCGAGAGGTCATCGGTGGATAGTCTTCGCGCGAGATGTCATCGGTGGATAGTCTTCGCGCGAGATGTCATCGGTGGATTGTCTTCGCGTGAGAGGTCATCGACGAAAGGTTATCGCGCGATGTCGAGTTGCACACAGAGAAGGTAAGACCCAGACTCCCAGCATGAAGCGTAGTGCACACGCGCCACGTAGACAAAAAGGGTGGTTCAGAATAGTGACATCAGAATGTTGGCATGCGCAGGAGACACTCGCGGTCGTACTGTTCAGAGCAGTGGTTGGCATGCACAAGCGACAACAGTGGTTGTACTGTTCAGAACAGTGGTTGGCATGCACAAGCGACAACAGTGGTCGTACTGTACAGGGCAGTGGTTCTCAGGCTTTCCTGTAGAAGGGGTGGCAGCAGCAGCATACGTGGACAGGTAAGCTGGGATTCAAAAGCCACTGCGGGAATGGCAAAGAGCGTTACAGACTGAAGAGTGTTAGAGTGAGTGCAAACTTCCTCCCTCCCTTCTCCTCTCCTTTGCGTTGTGACTAAGGCAACCTCAAGCATCAATGCGACAAGCGACGTTTGCCCTTAGAGCACCTAAGAGGTTCTCTGCAAGGACCAACCTTTTGCTTGGACCGACCGATGTGAGCAGAGCTTCATGGAACTAAAGGAGAGGTTGACCAGTGCTCCAGTGGTGGTGATCCTCGAGGTAGGAAGACCTTTTGACGTCTACTGTGACGCTTCACATCAGGGTCTGGGATGTGTTTTAATGCAAGAGAAAAGAGTGGTTGCATACGCTTCAAGGCAACTCAAGGTTCATGAGAGAAATTACCCTACGCATGATTTGGAGTTGGCGGCTGTGGTGTTTGCCTTGAAGATCTGGAGGCACTATTTATATGGAGCTCGGTTCCAGGTGTTCAGTGACCATAAGAGCCTGAAATACCTGTTCGATCAGAAGGAACTAAACATGAGGCAAAGAAGGTGGATGGAGTTTCTAAAGGACTACGATTTTCAACTCATGTATCATCCAGGGAAGGCCAATGTAGTGGCAGATGCTTTGAGTAGAAAATCAATACAAGTAGCCACCATGATGATGGAAGAACAGAAACTGATCGAGCAGTTCAGAGACTTAAACCTTGGGGTAGAATTTCACGTAAATCACATTAGTTGTAGTAAGCTGGCTATAACTAATGACTTCCTTGGGATGTTAAGGGATAGGCAATTGGAGGACCCTAGTCTGAAGCGTACTGTGGAGTCGCTAGGGACAGATCAGGCTAGAGACTTTGTGATGGGCGATGATGGGATCTTGAGATTTAATGGCAGAATTTGCATCCCTGCAAATGGAGAGTTGAAGAAAATGATCCTAGATAAAGGTCATAAGAGTCGCCTTAACCTCCATCCAGGCATGAACAAGATGTACCATGACTTGAAGGAGTCATTTTGGTGGTCGGGCATGAAGAGAGACATCGCCCAGTATGTTGCAACCTGCTTAACGTGTCAGAAGGCGAAGGTAGAGCATCAAAGACCTGGCAGGTTGTTACAGCCATTGGATATCCCTGAGTGGAAATGGGACAGCATTGCCATGGATTTTGTCACCCATTTACCCAGATCAGTAAAGGGCCATGATGCAATCTGGGTCATCACTGATCGGCTGACGAAGAGTGCTCACTTTCTCCTAGTGAACATGAGGATGCCTATGGCCAAGCTGGCACAGTTATACATCCAAGAAATAGTGAGGTTGCATGGAGTGCCTTCCAGCATCGTTTCAGATAGAGATCCCAGGTTCACTTCATGGTTTTGGCAAACCTTACAAGATTGCTTGGGAACTAAGTTGAGGATGAGCTCTGCATATCATCCTCAAACAGATGGGCAGTCAGAGAGAACGATCCAATCCTTGGAAGATCTGCTGAGGACGTGTGTCTTGGATCAATTGGGGAATTGGGACGAGGTGTTGCCACTGGTGGAGTTTACCTATAATAACAGTTACCACGCCAGCATAGGGATAGCACCATATGAAGCCCTGTATGGGAGGAAATGCATAACTCCCTTATGTTGGTACCAGGATGGCGAAGCAGTCTTGGTTGGGCCAGAGTTGATTCAGCAGACGACCGAGAAGGTGCAGCAGATACAAAGCAGAATGAAGGCTTCTCAAAGTAGGCAGAAGTCCTATGCAGATCAGAGGAGAAAGCCTTTGGAGTTTGTTGCTGGAGACCACGTGTTCATGAAAGTGACACCAACCAAGGGTGTAGGACGGGCGATCAGGTCAAAGAAGTTGTCCCCTAAGTTCGTGGGACCATATCAGATCTTAAGAAGGATTGGTCCAGTGGCTTATGAGATCGCCCTACCTCCCCATCTAGCGAATCTGCACAATGTCTTTCACGTATCACAGCTGAGGAAGTACATGGCAGACCCTAGTCATGTGCTGGAAATAGACGATGTGCAGATCAGGGATGACTTGTCCTTTGAAGCAAAACCAGTCAGGATTGACGATCGGCAAAGTAAACAGCTCAGAGGCAAGACCATCGACATGGTGAAAGTGGTGTGGGATGAGAGATCGGGTGATTCAACTTGGGAGTTAGAAGAACCCATGAGAGAAGCCTATCCATACCTCTTTTCGTTGTAATTCAATTTTCGGGGACGAAAATTTTTCTTGATGGGGAGAATGTAAGGACCTGAAAAATTAAATTGGAATAAAAGAGTTATATTTTAAATGAATTCTATGCATGTTTTATTTAAAATAAAAAGGGAAGGAAAGTGTAGTTTAGAAGATTATAAGATTTCCTCGTTAGTACATAATCGCCGGTCGCCTAGACTACACGTCATCGCCAGGGCGCGAGGCATGCAGACGTCGCCAGGACGCGATGCATGCGGGCATCATCAGGGCGCGAGGCATGCGGGCATCTTCCAGGGGGAGACATCGGTCGTCCGCCAGGAAGAGGTCATCGGTGGATAGTCTTCGCGCGAGATGTCATCGGTGGATAGTCTTCGCGCGAGATGTCATCGGTGGATTGTCTTCGCGCGAGAGGTCATCGACGAAAGGTTATCGCGCGATGTCGAGTTGCACACAGAGAAGGTAAGACCCAGACTCCCAGCATGAAGCGTAGTGCACGCGCGCCACATAGACAAAAAGGGTGGTTCAGAATAGTGACATCAGAATGTTGGCATGCGCAGGAGACACTCGCGGTCGTACTGTTCAGAGCAGTGGTTGGCATGCACAAGCGACAACAGTGGTCGTACTGTTCAGAACAGTGGTTGGCATGCACAAGCGACAACAGTGGTCGTACTGTGCAGGGCAGTGGTTCTCAGGCTTTCCTGCAGAAGGGGTGGCAGCAGCAGCATACGTGGACAGGTAAGCTGGGATTCAAAAGCCACTGCGGGAATGGCAAAGAGCATTACAGACTGAAGAGTGTTAGAGTGAGTGCAAACTTCCTCCCTCCCTTCTCCTCTCTTTTGCGTTGTGACTAAGGCAACCTCAAGCATCAGTGCGACAAGCGACGTTTGCCCTTAGAGCACCTAAGAGGTTCTCTGCAAGTCCTTCAAACCAGACGCAAAAACAGAGCCAAGGCATTCTTTAAGTTTCGTTGGGTTTCGGAGCTCCTGGTGTTTTGCGCAAGTCCAGGTAAGGGAAGCTAGCCTTCATTTTCAATACAAGCCATAGATTAGCTGTTTCTGAAGTGAGGGCGACGTGGTCGCCGGTTTCATTTTCATCTTCGTGAATGCTCTGTTTCTATGTGTTTGGGCGACGTGGTCGCCGGTTTTATATACAGACTTCGAAATACCTTGTTTTTGAACCAGATCGCCGGTTTTGGCGTTGTTTGCGAACTCCCTGTTTTTGGTGTTGCTTTGAAACTGTTTGAGATTTAAATGAGATATTCGAAAATAAGAACCTTGGATTGAGTTTTGCTGTGATTGAAATCATTCCTTTAAGTGTTATGTGATGTGTTGAATGTGGTGAATGTGGGATCGAGGCATAGTATTTTCAGGAAAGAAAATACCGTGTAAGATCGTGTAGGATGTGCATTGATCGGTGATTCCTAATGAGATATCCTGACTCTGCTGAGATAATGGAATCCCATAGAGGAAGTTACTCAGTTGGTGAGAGTCGAAGGAGGTTCATAGGAATGGGTGAGTCGTGTGAAACAGAACGAGCTCGGCCTGTTCCATGGATTAACCCTGTCATACTGTGAGAAATGATGAACTTGAGATCGAGATTTGTGTTGATGCGCATAGCTGGGAAAACATTACAGCTGTTCAGTATGACAGGTGCAGATCTTTGAGTCTAATCAATGCACGAGTCTTCCGGAAGTAGTGTCAAGTGTCTTGTGTGTTGAGTCAGTGGAAGTCTGATGTGGGAAATGAGAAACATTGAATTGATAGACACTTGGTACATTATGTGAAATAGAACGACTCTTGAAAATATTGTGAAATGTATGATTTCTTGGCGATCAGGTGAAGGGAATGAGAAACTCTATAGTTTTACGTGTGTATTTTGAATTTGTTTTATCTTGATTTTAATGTTCATATATAAACTCTCTTTATAATATCTAGCTTACCCTGCGTGTTTTGGTTCTGTGGCTGTTTTCTTAAAACTGTAATGATCGTGTATAATTTACACGGGAGCAGATGATCTTCCAGGAAGTAGAGCTCCTTAGTGAGTGGTCGCCGGGGAGGAGATCGCCTGTTTCTATCTCTGGGTGGTGATCGCCGGATTTTATGTCCTGATAGCAGATCGCCTGTTTAGGGGTCTTCTGTTAGGAGATCGCCGGTTTATGTATGGAGATCGCCGTTTTTCGTTGTATTTGATTTATTTTGTTAAGTTTTGAAAAACATTTGACCAGTCATGTATTAAACTCCCTGTGAGGAGCAACTTCATTACTTATATATAATTATGTTCACTTCAATATTATTTGTTTACCTTTATTTTTATTATATACATATGCATAGTATTTTGGCGGGATGTTACATCCTTCATCCTCGCCTCTGCCCGGCTCACCAAGGCGCTGGAGGCGGCAAGGAACTCACTAAGGCCTCGTCCCATGCGATCCCTCAGTGAGTCCCCGTCCAAGGCCTCCATCGCCTCATTGTTCTGAAGGCACTCGAGGGGTTGTTGGAGTATGGAGGGAAGGTCTAGGGCAGGAGGCACACAACCCCCGAGGGTGCTCTCCCCACCGTCTTCTAACACAGGATGTCCGCAAGGAGAAGAAGCACTGGGGGGTTGTCCATGAAGGATGGAGGCTGGTCCTCTGTAGCCGAAAGGAAGGTGGCCGCGACCCCCAATCTTGGCCTCTTAAAGACGAGACCGTCCTTTGTGTCCTCGTCCTCAGATTCAACCGCGACCACCCCTTTATCAGTAGGGTTGGGTTGGGCGATTGCTGGATAATGGCCAGGGAACCAGCGATGGCTGAGCCGCTCGCACCAGCAGTTGCCGCTCGGCGGCGAGCCACCAGCTCAGCTAGTCTCTTCTTTTTCTCTTTGTTGAGCACCATGTTTGCACTAAAACAAGAAGCATGAGCAGACAATTCAACAACAATATACAATAGCAATACACATCAACATCAAATATAGGCAGGATTAGTTAAAAGATAGAGGGACAGGTACCAATATATCTCTTGAGGGACTCGACATCATACTCGTGTTTAATAAGCTGGGTAGTGTTAAACACCACTCCCAAGCTTGAAAGTGTTGAACCAAGTGGTGTTCAAGGTTTTGAAGAATCCAAATCCTTTGAAGGATGATGAAGCTTCTGCTTGCTTGCTGCTGCTGTGCTACTCTGTTGTTTTGTTCTGGGGTAGTTTAAAGTGTAATCCAACCTTAGATTAAATCTCAAAGCAATTAGCATCTCAGTTTTTAATAAAACAAAGGGTTTTTCAAACTAAGTTGAAACAATCGATTGTTCTATCGAAACAACCGATTGTTTATACTTAGATGTTTTGAGAAAGTTTGAAAACTGTTTTCAAAAGAGGAAATCTGTTAAGTGACAAAACAACTGATTGATTCGAGGAAATAACCGATTTTTTGTTTTGGAACCATAACAGAAAAACTGTTTTCTTTGACTGAGCTTTAAATGATTTGAAACTGAATACGCTCCAGTCATTAAATGCTTTGACCAATCTTTCTGAAATTTATGGGTTTGTTAAGATTTGATAACAAACTTCCTTTCATATAATTAAGAAAATCTCTTTTAAAGGAGAGAATGCTTTTGAAAAAGTTGAGGAACTAAGAACTGATCCTGCCGCTTGACTCGAACGTGGAGGATTGCCTCGTCACTCCTTCGTCTAGCCCTCTGTTCTGCAGGAACGCTCCAAGAACCACCACCGGAACTCCAAACGCTGCCTACAAAACACACAGACGGCGCCTCTGGCGGCCGTTGTAGCTCCGACGCTCAAGTCAGGCAACAGGAACACCAAAACTATATCTGAATCTCTCTGTGAGACTCGTGTGTAACTGTAAACTCTAAAATGTGTAAGCTGTAAGAATCTGAAAAAACCTCCTCTCAATTTCGTTAAGAGTTTGTATATATACCTGAGTCTTTCTCTCTCCTGACGGTTATTCCTCTTGAGACGTGGATAACATCTGGTCATACACGTGTCACCATCTGAAGTACCTGTAGCTGAAACGTTACCTTCACTTTGCTCCTGCGACTAAGTTATCCACACAGGGAGTAGCTTAGTGCACAGGCTACCCTGGGCGCAACCTTAACATGGCGATCTGGTTAACTCTGGGCATCGCAACTCACACTACACATGGTGGCAGATATGCCACTTATCCTCTGTACTTAGACCATACAACAAGTGCTTGCCAAGTCTTCTCAAACACCCGGCGATGTGCTCTCTCGGCGACTTGCTGACCACCTGATCTCCTAACCTTAACACACGGCGATCATGTGCAATCTAGGCGATTACTGATCCATACCGGCGATGAGCGATTACTCATCCTCAAGGCGATAGGCGATTACTCACCTCAAGGCGATAAGCGATTACTCATCCTCAAGGCGATAGGCGATTACTCACCTCAAGGCGATAGGCGATTACTCATCATCACAGGCGACAGGCAATTACCATTCTGAGTGATCGCCTCCCTGATTCGCCTGCTATCCTTTACCACGTGTTACCCTGTGAATGGTCCACGTGGTCAACTGCTACTGATGTCATCGACTACCGATGACCGACCGGATCACAAGCCCCCCAGTCTCGAGCTGTGAACTTGTTCTCAGCGAAGGGACTAAGAAATCGTCTTCTGGCGGTCTACAGGAGCGCACACACTGGTACTAACACTGTTTCATTCCTTCTTCTTCGCCTTCAAACATTCAAAGCATCTCTCCGGATCATCTAGAGATTCACCTTCCCTGTTTTCTTCTTCTCAAACGCGCTAGGGTTCGCTGCGTTTCTTCTCTTTAACTCTCTGCATGTGACTAACTGTTAACTAGCTTAGGCTCTAGCGCGATCTAACTGCAACCCCTCAAACTTGGCCTCTGACTTGATCGCGGCTAACTGTTACCTTAGCATTGCCTTCAACATAACTTCGTGCTGGATGACTGACTTAACGGGCCTAAACGCTTCGGCTTCACGCAGCAGAACTTGCTTCTACCACCGACCACCGACCAGCATGTTAGTGCACCACCGATCAGTCATCGCGCTTCTGGCTTCACTGCACTTCTCTGCCACACCAGCGTTGAGTGCATAGAGGGTCTGAACACCAACTATGACGCCTGTGTTTTGGGGAAGAAAAGTGCTTCTCGACGACTCCTCTTGTCTCAACCTTGTTGTAAGAAGTCGTGGGTGAGGTCTTGCCTCTCTCACCTCAGCCTCGCTATAAAAAGCAGAGGGAAGGGACTTGGTTCTCTCGCCTCAACCTTGCTGTAAGAAGCAGAGGAAAGGGACTTTCTCTCGCCTCAACCTTGTTGTGAAAAGCAGAGGAAGAGGACTTGGTTCTCTTGCCTCAACCTTGCTGTAAAAAGCAGAGAAAGAGGGCTTTCCCTCATGCCTCAGCCTCGCTGTACAAAGTCGAGGTGAGGACTTTATTCTTTCTCGCCTGCACTCGCTCAAAGGCGAGGAGGTCTTCCTCTGTTGCCTACACTTGCTCAAAGGTAAGGAGAACTTCCTCTTTCTCGCCTGCACTTGCTCAAAGGCAAGGAGGACTTCCTCTATTGCCTACACTTGCTCAAAGGCAAGGAGGACTTCCTCTGGTGCCTGCACTTGCTCAAAGGCAAGGAGGTCTTCCTCTTTCTCGCCTGCACTTGCTCAAAGGTAAGGAGGACTTCCTCTGGTGCCTGCACTTGCTCAAAGGCAAGGAGGACTTCCTCTGGTGCCTGCACTTGCTCAAAGGCAAGGAGGTCTTCCTCTGTTCTCGCCTGCACTTGCTCAAAGGCAAGGAGGTCTTCCTCTGTTGCCTACACTTGCTCAAAGGCAAGGAGGTCTTCCTCTGTTCTCGCCTGCACTTGCTGAAAGGCAAGGAGGACTTCCTCTTTCTCGCTTGCACTTGCTCAAAGGCAAGGAGGTCTTCCTCTGGTGCCTGCACTTGCTCAAAGGCAAGGAGGACTTCCTCTGGTGCCTCAACCTTGCTGTAAAAAGCGAAGGAAGAGGACTTCCTCTTGCCTCAACCTTGCTGTATAAAGCAGAGGTGAGGACTTTCTCTTGCCTCAACCTTGCTGTATAAAGCAGAGGAAGAGGACTTTCTCTCGCCTGCACCTCACTGTACAAAGTCGAGGGAGGACTTTCTTGTGGGTGCACGCTCCTAGGGGGGCGCCAGTCGCGGCTGTCTAAGCGCACACACTGGGCGCGCCCTGCCTGCATTACCTCATCGCGCGTTCATCGACGTCCCGGCCGGCAAGGATCTCTTCTTCTGGAATCATACGAGGTGCATGCTTAACGCTCTCACTGGGAACTTGGGTCCCAGCTTAATACGTGTTAGCAAGACCCCGATGACCGTGCACCGACCGAGTACTCACTCTCTACATGCACCGACGGCTGATCATGGTCTGCATGCACTGATGGCTGATCGCGCTCTACATCCCAGCGCTTATCTAGGGGCTGATCTGCGGGTGGTGGCCACTTGGTAACTCACCACCGATCACCTGGTCTTGCACCTGGGGCAAGGAGAACTTTAAACTGGGAACACTCGCACACTTTATGTACTGAAAATCTTTTATTGGGTGGCATCGTTAAAAAGAGTGCCCCTGATCTGCTCAACTATTTAATACACTAAGTGTGTGTACAGCGCGATAACGCATCTACTTTACAACTTAACAAAAGTAGGAAAGAAGCGTGTAGCGTCCTGGGCTCTGGGAATAGTCGTTCCGTCCAGAGTCACCAGCCGACAAGCTCCATTCTTCAACGTCTCAACCACTCTGGATGGGGTCTCCTTTAACCGGCGATGACCGCCCTGGTGATGCACACACGTGGGGCGATCATGCCTTCCGCTTCAGCTCTGGGAGCCCCCCCAGTGTAGCCTCTTCCATCACCTCACCTCCCCAAACACAGGGAGTTCATGCTGCTGGTCGCCTTCCTGGGACCCCGAAGCGCGATCACCTTGTGTCTTCTGCAGGTAATCGGTCAGGAACCCTGTCTCCACCAACTCAGCAAGCTGACGCCCCAACGCCAGGCAGTTACGGAGTGTATGTCCATAAGCTTGATGGAATTCACACCACTCATCCTTCCTCCCTCCAAGTACCCTGTCGGTTTTCTCTGGCACATGGAGTCTTGCTGCCACAGCAGGGATGGCGATCAGCTCCGCCAAACTTATCATGAAATCATACCTGGGGGGTGCGTTGCTTGCACGCCCCCTGGTCTGGTCCTTCCTTGGTGCATAAGGGCGAGACCTTCCCTGCTCCTTCCTCCCTTCCTTGATCTCATGCACCCGCGCCTGTTGCTGCTCATTCCCCTGACCTCCACGTGGCTTCGACGGTGCAGCACTTCCTCTCTTCTTAGAGACCTCTGTCTCTGCTACTATGTGTGCCACCGCGCGTCGCCGTATCTCGGTGAAGGTGGCAGGGTGGCTCCTGATGAGCAATTCACTGAAAGGACCAGGGAGGACACCTCTCTTGAACGCATGCACCAGCATGTCTTCATCCTTGACGGGCAATCTCACCACCTGCGCCCCAAAGCGATTGAGGTAGTCCTTCAACGGCTCCCCCTGATACTGGCGCACGTCAAACAGGTCGTAGGACACCACTGGCACAGGTCGGTTAATGATGTACTGCTCCGTGAACAGCTTCACAAACTGATGGAAGGAAGTGACGTGGCCCTCTGGCAGGCTCACGAACCACTCCATAGCCACTCCGCTCAGTGTACTCATGAACATCTTGTAGTACACAGCATCTGAACCTCCAGTCAGCATCATCTGAGTGTGGAAGGCTGTCAGGTGTGCTTCTGGATCTTCCACCCCCGTGAACGACGCTTTCAGTCCCACCAGATTGGGAGGCACCACCGTGTTCATGATCTCGGGGGAGAAAGGCATAGGGAATACTCTAGGAGGCGATTGCGGCGTCGACGTCCTCTCTTCAACCGCGCGCTCCTTCTACGCCTGCAATTCCCTACGCAGCTCTTCATTCATACGGCTCAACTCTTCGTTTCTTCTCTGCGATGCAGTCAACTCTGCACGCATTTTCTCTTGCTCAGCTCTCGATTCCGCGACGCTATCTTGCAGCGCGCGCATCATCTCCACTGCCTGCGCCATGGTAACAGCTCCTTCTTCAGCAAATGGCGCAGGTGAGGTTTGCCTGGTTCTTCTTCTCATCTTCTCAACACTTCGACGTAACTTCACTTCGACGAAATGATCAAGAAGCTCCAAGAAACTTCAAGAAACCTCAAGAAACTTCAAGAACTGCAACGTGGATGGGAACAAAATTCACACGGGCCCCACGGTGGGCGCCTAATGATCTTGCCGCTTGACTCGAACGTGGAGGATTGCCTCGTCACTCCTTTGTCTAGCCCTCTGTTCTGCAGGAACGCTCCAAGAACCACCACCGGAACTCCAAACGCAGCCTGCAAAACACACAGACGGCGCCTCTGGCGGCCGTTGTAGCTCCGACGCTCAAGTCAGGCAACAGGAACACCAAAACTATATCTGAATCTCTCTGTGAGACTCGTGTGTAACTGTAAACTCTAAAATGTGTAAGCTGTAAGAATCTGAAAAAACCTCCTCTCAATTTCGTTAAGAGTTTGTATATATACCTGAGTCTTTCTCTCTCCTGACGATTATTCCTCTTGAGACGTGGATAACATCTGGTCATACACGTGTCACCATCTGGAGTACCTGTAGCTGAAACGTTACCTTCACTTTGCTCCTGCGACTAAGTTATCCACACAGGGAGTAGCTTAGTGCACAGGCTACCCTGGGCGCAACCTTAACATGGCGATCTGGTTAACTCTGGGCATCGCAGCTCACACTACACATGGTGGCAGATATGCCACTTATCCTCTGTACTTAGACCATACAACAAGTGCTTGCCAAGTCTTCTCAAACACCCGGCGATGTGCTCTCTCGGCGACTTGCTGACCACCTGATCTCCTAACCTTAACACACGGTGATCATGTGCAATCTAGGCGATTACTGATCCATACCGGCGATGAGCGATTACTCATCCTCAAGGCGATAGGCGATTACTCACCTCAAGGCGATAGGCGTTTACTCATCATCACAGGTGACAGGCGATTACCATTCTGAGTGATCGCCTCCCTGATTCGCCTGCTATGCTCTACCACGTGTTACCCTGTGAATGGTCCACGTGGTCAACTGCTGCTGATGTCATCGACTACCGATGACCGACCGGATCAAGAACTAAGAGAGTTTTGGAAAATTGCTGAGATTGCTTAAGTGCTAGAGAGATTGATCAAAGTGCTGGAATAGGATTCTACTTGTATTGATTTCAGATCTTCATCTGTAACAAGTGTAATCTGTGTAAAACTGCTGAACCTTTTCTGTATTGTTGCTGAGATTGGCTGTGTATTCTTGAGGGGTTCAAGATCAGCAATCTTAGTGTTGACCAAGGAGGGTGTGTGTCTTGAGGTTTTCAATGTCATTCTCTTGGTTGTTTTGTAAGTGATCAAGGTGTGATTGCTTAGTGGATTTCCTCAGGGTTCTGAGAAGACTGGATGTAGCTCTGGGTTGGAGTGAACGAGTATAAACTTCTGTGTACAATCTCTCTATTTCTAACTCTTTAAATTCAGTTTGTTTATTGTTTGCTGGTATAAACAACCGATTGGTTCGAAGAAACAACCGATTGTTTTCCTGGCAGTGCTGTTTTGCTTGCTGTTTTGGCAAACTGAATTGCTTAATCATTTGATTTCTGAAAGATATTCATTCTAGCTTGTAAAAGTTTGCGAAAACCTTTTTAAACAATTCACCCCCCCTCTAGTTTAAAGCCATCTTTCCTAACAATTGACATCAAGAGCTTGGTTCTTGAAAGTCATTCAAGTTGATCCTAAAATCTTTTTAAAATGGCTGATAGACTACCTTTTGGGGAAGGTGCTTCAATAAACAGACCACCCTTGTTTTGTGGTTTGAATTACCAGTTTTGGAAAGTTAGAATGAAAATATTTATGGAATCTCTTGACAAAGGAATTTGGGATGCAATTGAAAATGGTCCTTTTATACCAAAGTTTGAAAAAGATGGTTCTGTCATTGAGAAGCCATGGTCTCAATGGACTGATGCAAAAAGCAAAAAGGCCAAATTTGATTGCATTGCCAAAAATATTATAACCTCTGCTTTAAATTCTGATCAGTTTTTCAGGGTATCACAATGCAAATCATCAAAGGAAATGTGGGATACTTTGGAGGTCACTCATGAAGGAACAAATGAAGTTAAAAGAGCTAGAAAGCATGCTCTAATCCAAGAGTATGAAATGTTCAGAATGCTTAAAGGTGAAACAATTGCTGAAGTGCAGAAAAGGTTTACTCATATCATCAATCACCTTATGAGCCTCCTAGACAAGAATTTTGACAAAGAAGAGCTAAACATCAAGATCTTGAAATGTCTTGATAGAGCATGGCAACCAAAGGTAACTGCAATTTCTGAATCTAAAGATCTAACATCCTTAAGTGTTGCTTCTTTGTTTGGAAAGCTTAGGGAACATGAGCTAGAGATGAATAGACTCAATGTTCAAGAGAGTGGAGATAAGCACACAAGGAGCATAGCCTTGAAAGCATCCAAACACAAGGGAAAGCAAGATTCAAGTGATGATAGTGATGGGGAAAATCTGAGTTTGCTGTCCAGAAAATTCAGCAAATTCCTAAAGAGAAACCGCAACAAAGACAACAACAAGGATAGGTATGGAAACAAGAAATCCAATGATTTAAATTCAAATAACTATACTTGTTTTGGTTGTGGTGAGCAAGGTCACATAAAGGCAGATTGTCCCAACAAGAGCAGGGAGAAAAAGACAAGCTACAAGGAGAAGAAAGGCAAGACAAAAAGAGCCTACATAGCTTGGGATGAAAATGAGGTGTCATCATCAAGTTCTTCACCAAGTGAAGATGAAAAAGCCAACATATGTTTAGTAGCTGAGGATGATGATGATGCTTGCAGTTCAAGTGAGGTAAGTTCTTGTGCTTCCTTAAATGAACAAAATTATTGTGAATTACTTGAAGCTTTTCAAGAAACTCATGAAGAAGCTAATAGATTGGTTCTTTCAAACAATCGATTGAAAGATCTTAACAATGTGCTTGAGAAGAAAGTTAAATCACTTGAAAAGGATCTGAGAAAAGCAAAAATTGATTTTGAAAATCTGGAAAATCATTTCAAAAATGCCTCTTGCAAGTGTGACACTCTCATTTGCACAAATTGTGAAAATCTTGAGAAAAAGGTTCATTATCTTGTTAAAACTGTGGATAAGCTTTCAAAAGGGAAATCAAACTTTGAGAATGTCTTGGCATCTCAAAATTGTGTTTTTGGAAAGGCTGGTTTAGGCTTCAATCCACAGAACAAGCAAGATAAGTTTTCAAAAGCTTTTTTAAGAAAAACAGAAAAACAATCGATTGGATCATCGAAACAACCGATTGTTACATGCTTTTACTACATGAAGAAAGGCCATTCTATTAGATTCTGTAAAATTAGAAAATATTGTGTTCCTAAAGGTCTTATGAAATGGATTCCTAAGGAATGTGATGTTACTAACAGCAAAGTGAAGCCAAATGGACCCAAATTTGTAAGGGGACCAAATCTTGCTACTTGAATTTGTTTATGCAGGAAAATAAAGGGAAAAGAGGCATTCTGATCAATCTGTTAAAGAGAAAGGAAGTCATTGAAGCTGAATCAATGCTGTGCAAAAGAACAAAACAGTGAAGAGAAAGTTTCTTGATCCACAAGCATTTGGATCATTGAAGAAACAACACAAGGATAAGACTTTCCTTTTATTATTCTCAATAATTGTTTCAAAGTTCTTTCCTATGATTAATTCTCTTTTAATCAAATGAATTCTGCTTTAATCTGTTTCTGTTAATGGCTAAAATCTTCAAAAATCAAGTTTTTATACTGCTGCAGAAAAACAACCGATTGGTTCTTCGAAACAACCGATTGTTTTGAGTCTGACAGCACTGTGAAGAAACTGATCTAATTTTGAATTCTTCTTCTATCCGTTGCAGATCAAATTCAAAAGGGAGAATCTTGGTCAAACTATCTGTATTGAAAGCTGAACGTTCTCAGAAAGTGGTTACAACATTCATAAAGGAATATATTCCAAAATCTTGGAAATTCAAAAGCCTTTATGACTAGTCAAAGACCATGTGATTTTCAGTTTCTTTTTCTGACATTTTCTGTGCAGAACAGAGTCAAGTTCTCTCTCTGTGAAAATCAGGTACCCATTGAATGAAATTAAATTCAAATTGATTTTCTTACTGCTATAAAATCAGGTGCAGATGAACAACCAATTGCAACATCTCTTGCACCATCTCTTGAGAAATTCTGTGAAGAAGTGCTAACCTCTCTCTGCTGCCATGGAATCAACTCCTCCCACTTCCAAAAGAATCAAAACCAAGGCTGTAAGGTCTGGAGGAAGGTTGGAAGGATGGTTTTCTGGAGATAAGGATCTCATAGAAAAGTATAGATATGAGACAAGTCTCAAGAAAATCAACAACCCCAAGGTTGTGAGTTTTGATTGGCTGAAAAGTCAAAAGCTGGACAATGTGAGGAAACTACTCAAAGATCAATATCTCAGAAGGTTCCTGGACATGAAGGGAAACATATATCCATACTTGGTGAGGGTCTTCTACACCAATTTGAAATTTGAGGGAAACAACCTAGTCTCTCATGTGAAAGGTGTGGACATGGAAATAACCCATGAAGTTTGGGCTGCTGTTGCTGGACTCAAGTACTCTGGCCTGTGAATCAGCAAAGGGAATCTTGGTGTGGTGGAGGATTTCAACAAAATCCAGTTTTACAGAAGCTGTTTGAAGTATACTCAAGCTCAAGTGAGTGCATGCTTAGTTGGAGGGTTGAAAATTGATGAGAGGCTGCTTGCACTCATTATGACATGGATTCTGACTCCAAGGGGGAGCAACCATTCTATTTTAACTGAAGAAGATCTGGTTTACATCTTCTGCATCACCAAGAAGGTCAAGCTAAATTGGATCCACATAATCAAAGAGCACATGCAAAAAGCCATGAGGTTGGGTGATTATCACTATCCCTATGCTGTTTTGATATCTAAATTTCTACTCTATTTTGAAGTTAATCTTGAAGATGAAACTTCTGAGCTGGTCAAGTCAACTCAAGAGTTGAACAATAGATCACTCAGCAAGATGGCATTTACAAAGATAGGTGGAAAATGGGTAAGCAAGGATGGTGATCATGGTGCCTCCTCTAGTGGTGCTGCTAAAGAAGAACCTGCAGACATGGATGTTGAACATGAAGATCCAACTGAAGTTTTTCAAGATGCGGACCTAGTGCTGCTGCTGAACATCAAGAAGAAAGGATTCAAACTATGTCACCTTTTGAAAGATTCATGGTGAATAGGCTGGATAGCTTTGCTGAAAACCAAAGAAACCTTCATGATCTATGTGTTAGCAATTTCCAAAGGTTTGACACCAGGTTTGACGACATGGATGCAAGGTTCATGAGCCTGGATGAACAAATTGAAGTTGTCCAGAACCAAATCTTTGAGCTTCAGTTTGGGGATAAGGAAGAATGAAGAAAAACAACCGATTGTATTATCGAAACAATCGATTGTTTTTGGTAGCTGTTGAAGTGTGGTTTTATTTTCTTTCCTTCTGCTGTTGCTGTTTTAATTCTGATGTAATATGAACAATATCTAGTTTTATCTCTTATATTTGTCTATTTGTGAAGACAAATAGGGGGAGATTTATGCTTGTTTATGCTTGGTTCAGGTTTTAAGATTGGCTTTTAGCTGTTTTTAGTTGTTAAATGTTGTTTCTGATATTATTTGTTTAAGCTTTAACTGTTTATATGTATGCTAACAAAATATCAGAAGTTCAATGTCTGCTAAAAGTTCAATTTCAGGAACTGCTTCAGATTTAATAAGAACAACACAAGCATCAGGGATTTGTCTTCATCAAATAGGGGGAGATTGTTGAACCAAGTGGTGTTCAAGGTTTTGAAGAATCCAAATCCTTTGAAGGATGATGAAGCTTCTGCTTGCTTGCTGCTGCTGTGCTGCTCTATTGTTTTGTTCTGGGGTAGTTTAAAGTGTAATCCAACCTTAGATTAAATCTCAAAGCAATTAGCATCTCAGTTTTTAATAAAACAAAGGGTTTTTCAAACTAAGTTGAAACAACCGATTGTTCTATCGAAACAACCGATTGTTTATACTTAGATGTTTTGAGAAAGTTTGAAAACTGTTTTCAAAAGAGGAAATCTGTTAAGTGACAAAACAACCGATTGATTCGAGGAAACAACCGATTGTTTGTTTTGGAACCATAATAGAAAAACTGTTTTCTTTGACTGAGCTTTAAATGATTTGAAATTGAATACGCTCCAGTCATTAAATGCTTTGACCAATCTTTCTGAAAGCTTTTATGGGTTTGTTAAGATTTGATAACAAACTTCCTTTCATATAATTCAGAAAATCTCTTTTAAAGGAGAGAATGCTTTTGAAAAAGTTGAGGAACTAAGAACTAAGAGAGTTTTGGAAAATTGCTGAGATTGCTTAAGTGCTAGAGAGATTGATCAAAGTGCTGGAATAGGATTCTACTTGTATTGATTTCAGATCTTCATCTGTAACAAGTGTAATCTGTGTAAAACTGCTGAACCTTTTCTGTATTGTTGCTGAGATTGGCTGTGTGTTCTTGAGGGGTTCAAGATCAGCAATCTTAGTGTTGACCAAGGACAGTGTGTGTCTTGAGGTTTTCAAGGTCATTCTCTTGGTTGTTTTGTAAGTGATCAAGGTGTGATTGCTTAGTGGATTTCCTCAGGGTTCTGAGAAGACTGGATGTAGCTTTGGGTTGGAGTGAACCAGTATAAACTTCTGTGTACAATCTCTCTATCCCTAACTCTTTAAATTCAGTTTGTTTGTTGTTTGCTGGTATAAACAACCGATTGTTTCGAAGAAACAACCGATTGTTTTCCTGGCAGTGCTGTTTTGGCAAACTGAATTGCTTAATCATTTGATTTCTGAAAGATATTCATTCTAGCTTGTAAAAGTTTGCGAAAACCTTTTTAAACAATTCACCCCCCCTCTAGTTTAAAGCCATCTTTCCTAATAGAAAGAAGCTGGCACAAGTCACGATCAAGGGGGGCCAGCTCCTTGAGACCCTTGGGTTTCTTAAACGTCAGTTTTTTCACCCAATACAGGGGAAACCCATCGAGCAGAGTGGGGTCGTAGGAGCTGCAACAAACCCTAAAGAACTTCCCTTTGAAGCCCTTGTAGGATTGCTAGAAAAGAGTCAGGAGGACTCTCCCCGCCACCCCGTTGAGGCTTACCCAAAGCCTCTTCTCGGGGTTCTTCACTTCAAAGAAGTGAAGGAAGATGTCCATGGAAGGAGGATGCCCCAGGTGATTGCACAGAATGGCAAAGGCCCTCACAAAGGCCCAGTTGTTGGGATGTAGCTGGGTAGGGGCCACATTGAAGACGGTGGCATATAGGAAGAAGAAGGGCTCCCCATCGTTGGCGCGATCGTCAGCACACACAGGTTCGCCCTCCGTGCAGGGTCAAACGAAGATGTAGGCATCGCACTCCCTCCCGAACACACGGGTCATGCAAGTAGCCTCATCCTCCCTGTGTTGGGTCACGTCCCCAATGGACATGAGTTGAGAGGTCTCAGTAAGAAGATCATCAGAGACTCAGGGGTAGAGGGCTTTGTAGTCAACCGAGGAAGGAGGGTTGGGAGTGGTTTTTGTTCTTGCCATCTTGAACAAAGCTAAAAAAGGAGAGGCAAAAGGAAGGAAAATGAGGGTTTAGAAGAACTGATGGTGTTGCTCAATGAAGTAGAAGAACAGAGACTCAAAGATGAAGAACACAAATGGGGCAAATAGAAACCCTAAGGTGCAGAAATTATAAACAGAGCTAGAGCAGTTATCGCATGTTATGAATGGAGAAACCATGAAATAAAGGCAAGCTAAGGAATAAAAATCATACCTTTGGGCGAGTTGAAGGTGAGAAGTTGTGAAGGTTGAAGTTGAAGCAGGAGCGTTTGGGAGAAGAGGATGATCGAAGGAAAGCTTAAGCAAAAGTGATGAAAAAGTGAAGGAGCGCAGGGTTTTGAAAGGGTTTAATATGAGCAAGGGAGCGCAAGCAGCAATAAGCCCTAGCCGTTGATCAAGCCACGCGTACGCAGATTAAAAAAGTATGGTGAGACGTCATTTCGGTGCACTGTTCACGTCCTTTCACCTAGTGCCACGTAGGTGGCCGAAGGCGACGACTTAGTCTCTTTGCTGAACAAGTTAATAGCTTGAGACTGGGGGGCTTGTGTACCGACCAGTCCTCGGGCATCGATGACCGCTAGCAGTAGTAGGCCACGTAAGCCGGGTCCCACAAGCGGCATGAGACAATGTCCTTCAAGTGGCATGAGCCAGCGTGTCGATTATTGGTCGACCAGGAGGTATGCTGATGTGTACTCGGCAACAGAGTGAAGCCGATGTGACGTCGGGCATCAGTGGTTCAAATAGCTAAACTGGGCCACGAAAGGTGGACTCCAGGAAATACACCAGTTATCAGTGAAACACCCAGAGTTAGGGGGAAGCCTTATTCACAAGGTGCTCGTGCGTGTGGTGTGAATAGCGCATTTGGGTGTAGCACTAGCAAAGGGCCCTAGGAACTCTAAGGCCCATTAGGGTTAGGGTTTCCCAGGGGAAGGCTACATGCATGGCACGTGAACAGTTAGGGAACCGCCAGAATGGATTGCCCCTAGAGACTAGGTGCACAAGTTGGTACCCAAGTGGCCATACAGTAAAAGGTTGCACTCTAGCAGAGGAAGCCTGACTCGCTAGATTACACTAAGACTGGGTAATAGTGGCGTAAGGGCATTCCTCGAGAAACAATAAATGTGGGTAACAAAAACAGGGGAAATCCTAGACTATATAAACAACAGTAAGAAACCCTAAAAAGGTACGCAGCTCTGGAGACTAGAACTGTTACACACATACACACTGTTTTCTTAGCCCTAGTATTGACTTGAGTGTCGGAGTGCAAACGGCCTCTAAGGCGACCCCTTTGTCTTTGCAGGTATAGAGTGTTTCAATCCAGTGAAACAACAACCTGAGAAAGAAAAAGAGGGTGTGAGACTGTCATAGAGTCAATCGACAGAAGAGTCAACCGGCAAGAACAGTAGAGCATCTTAAGAAGCTTGGGTGGCACCTTCATAGGCTATTAGAGCTCACCATGGTTAAGCTTGCTTAATTAGATTTATAGTAGCTTAAGGAGCAAGATACCTTCATCTTCTTCACCTATAAATAGGCGACTTTCACCTCTTGTATTCAGATTTAGAAAATATTGAATGAATACATAAGGCTAACACCTCTTCCTAAATTAAGCACCTAAATCACCTAATTTCTTCATCAATTCCTCACCATACTTGATGCATCTTCATTCTCTTCCACTGCTATTTCAATTCACTACAAGAACTCACCACACGGATTACATCAAGTGGTCAATTTGGGCCTAGTGAGAGTTGAAGTCAAAATCCAAGTAAAGGGTCAACTTTAGAGTCAACATGCAACTCTGTCCATTATGAAAGTTAAAACCTTAATTAAAAAGGTATAAAGAGAGTGCAACATGGCCTACTACACACCCTCATGGCTAATCAACAAGTGGAGGAACATCAAAGCTTATCAACACTTGGAAAATCAAATAATTGAGCAACGTGGGACCTACTTTGCATGGAGTGACAAAAATTCTTAGTGCAACTATACTTTGCACAATTTAGTCCCACATCACCTAGACCATTGAGTGTTAAGAGCTCCTATAATTATAAATAAGAGGCCTACCCACCACTTGTACTCACTTTGGAAATCAAATAAGAATTGAACTTGCATTTTAGCTTATCTTCTTGTTTTTTAAAGTTACTTAAAAATTGGAGTATCTTTCTCCTAGGTTCTCCACCAAGGAACCTTCCTTGGAAGTGGGTACCCAATGAGGACCAAGGACTAGAAGTCCAAGCCCAACAAGAGGCCTAAGCCCAACATGAGGCCCAAGCCCAACATGAAGCTCAAGCTCAATTCATACCTCAAAGGCTTCGGAAGATGAGCATCAATTGATGTCTCTTTTTGTAATTTCTTTAGAGTAGTTTTTTAGTAAAACATAAAAGGAAGGTGTAGATATAGGAATAAGGGTGCCAATGTAGAAAGCTAAGTTACGCCTTCCATGTGACATAAAAAGAAGGTGTAGGCGTAGATTTAGGGGGTGCCAACGTGAGAAACCAAGTCACACCTTCCTTGTGACATGTGTTAGGCGCCAAATTCAAATGCTTTTTATTTGAATTTTCCCACTTTAATTTCAGCCCTCTCACACTATAAATAGAGGTGCTTGGCTCAAGTAAAAACACATTGAATTTGAAGTAAAGTTACTATACACAATTTGTGTGAGAGTAGTGAGAATTGTTTCTCCTAGCTTTGTCTCATCTTGTGAGTGTTTGGGAAGCTCTCAAGTGGCAGCATTCTTGCACTTATCTTGGATCAATCACCTTCCAAGTGGCGTGTTCTTTCCTTCCATATCTTCAACCACTTAAGTTCTTCATACTTTCATCTTCCTTTTTCCATTTCCGCACCATGTCAATTTCTAAATACGTTTTGTTCATGTTTTCTTGAATCCAATCGGTTATCTTGCTTTGTTTGATGATTCCAATCGGTTCAATTGTCTTTGATTGTGTTTTCAATTCTGTTTTTTCATTTTAAGTCTGCACCTTATTCTATTTTAGTTCCGCACCAATGTTCATCCATTCATTCATCACTATAATTGTGTTTTTTCCTTTGATCTCTGGAAATGAACCTTCACATCTACTTAACACTTGTTAAGTTAATGTCTAGTGGGAATTTTCCTTAGATTTCTCACCTAAATTGCTTAAGAATTTTGATCCTAATTCTAAAAAGTGTCACCTAATGAATCAATCTAAAATCAACTCACATTAGTTCCTCTCAAACTTTTCTCTTGAAACTTGGAAGAAAGTTTGAAGTTCTTTGTGAGTTTTTCGGTGATGGTAGAAATTGCTTTCATCATTTGGCATTAAAAGTTGGGCTAGAAGGTTCTTCAAGAGCTAAGTGTCATTTTCTTTAATCCTTTCTCCTTTTTTTTTCACGTTTGAATTCGTATTATCCATATTTTCTTAAGTTTAGGATAGTTTTATTTCCATGTTAATCCATATTTTTCGATGCTTAATTGGTTCAAGTGTTTATCCCATTCTTGAATCAATGTTTAGGATTTCTATTGTGTGTTCTATCTTTTATTTCAAGTAGATTTTTAACCTTGCTTACTTAACTTTAAATTTTTAATCCTCCATGTTTTGTCTAGGGTTTGTTTAGTCCTTTACATGTCATAAATTCCTAGAAGTTTTCCTATTTTGCTTTACACAAAATTTACTTCAAAACAAAAACATGATAGCCAAACTTACATAGGTTGTTTTCCTTGTTGTTTAAGTTCTTTTGCTTTTAGTTCATAAGCAAAAATTTGAAAAATTCTCCACAATTTGGGTAAATTGTGCCATTACGTGTGATATATATTGAGTTTATAAAGTTGAATTCCTTTCCTTAACATGATACATGCATTTGTAGTTGAATAAAAGTGAAAATTTAATCTTATTTGTGAGTTGTGTTCGAAATTTGGTGCATAAAAATAAAATTGATGGCCTCTTGAATTGAAAAAAAAAAAGATAACAGTGAAGGCTGAAAGTTAAAAAGAAAAGAAAACCTAAAACAACTCACATTCACTCATTGATGCATGTCCCAACTTTTACTAGTTGATAATATTGTTCAAGCATCTTTGATTAGTTCTTTGCCTTTATTTATTTTCTATGAAAACTACAGTTGCTTGTTATGATGATTCAACTTGATTTTAGATCCTTCTTTTCGGTAATCAAATCTAGATTCATTTATTAGGTTCTTTTTGTGTGCTAGTTTTCAAATTGTATCTTACTTTTTTTGCTTGTCTTTTCTTTTATATTCTTTTGAGTATAGTCATTTTTCCTCTATCACTCGATGTTTACCTTTCTAATTTGAGCTTTTGTAGTTTTAATTACTCATTACTCCTATTGAAGTCCTTTGGAACTTGAAACTTTTCTTTAATCCTCTTGCTTAAAATTCACCACTTCTAAGATAACATCTTAGGTGTTGGTGGGAGAGACAATGTGATGAAACCCTGACTGATAGAGCATCTATTGAGCTAGCCCAACCTTCTAGAAGGGTGATGAGGAGCATGACACAGGACCCAGGGTTAGGTCAGACTCATTCCATAGCCAGTGAATCAGAGTCCACTATGCCTCAAAGGATTACCAAGAGCAAAGCACAAATTATTGGACCTGCGCACCAACTATTTTCTTTTCTTTGTATTTTTATAGAATAGGATTTAAATAGCATAAATTGGGCTTGTGCCAAGCCCAAATTAAACCTAGCTTCTAGAAAAAGCCCCCTATGTGTCGTCCAAGTCACATTTCTCACATTAAGTACATGCTTAAATGTGAGAAACATGACTCTCCTAGATCCACTATTAGTGGTGCCTAATTAGGGGCTTAGTTAGGCTTAGTTTGAATTTGAATTTCCCTCCCTTTGCTAATTCACACGACATCTTAGGCTATAAATAGAGTGCCTTGCTTCATGTAATTCACATTGGAATTTGAGTAAAGAAACTCTGTTGGAGTTAATCTCTGAGTAGTTATTTTTCCCTTGAGTCTTATCTTGGGAAAGATTATTCAAGTGGCGACTCCTTTCATCACTCATCTTGGAGCTCTCCTCTCCCAAGTGGTGTGAATCCTCCATCATTCCACCTCCATGGATTTCTACAACCGCATAAGTCTTCCATTCCTCTTAATATTTCCATTCTCTCACAATTTCATTAATTCTCTCCTATTATGAATGTGTATTTTCCTTTCCATTTCTTCATTGTGTGTGTATTTTCCTTTTTTTCTTTGAAGAGAACCTTCACACTTACGTAACCACTTGGTTAAGTTTGTGTCCAGTGGCAATCCTCACTGAGTCTTCATATTTTTGTAATCAAAATCCTAATCCAATAGAAACAAAAAACTCAATGTTTGTGTTTACTAAATCAACTCACGTCATAGCGCAAGGTTGGTGGAAAAGTTAGTCTTGACTACTAAACCCCATCCATGTAAAGATACCATACGATCTTTCACCTATCAAACAAAGAGTCTAAAGATTTTTAATGCTAATAAACACTATAAAATGTTGTGATGTATAACCAAACTCATTCATGTATAGAAGAACTATTAGAAACTATACATTAGACTATACATGTGACAGACGATGCAATGAATGCATGTGTTAAACTACATTGAAAGCACATCATATATTGTCCTAGAAAGAAAGAAGATTATGTTAAACAAAGTAACAAGATGATTACAAAAGAACATACAATACTTAACTAGAAATGCTAAAACGATAAATAAAAAATGCTAGACCATACAATGCATGCAGACATTAACACGTATAAGCTTAGCATCAGATGGAAGTGATAGACGATGATCATACTGTAAAAAATTTGTACCAAAGAATCTCATAAAGACAACAGGCGATGTCTACAAAAGAACTCAATGGACTATGCTATTAAGTGGTACACTTGACAAATGGTGAGAGCTTCAGTAAGGCGTCAGATGATGATCAAGTCATACACATGACAAAAGATGATGGGTGATTTAAAAGGGAAGTTTCCAAACTTGGAATTTACATTCTATATATTGTTCAAATAATTTTTATATGCTTTCTATACTCATTTTGATATTGTTAAACTATTGAAATTTTTTTAATCAAAATGAATATTGAAACCGAGAATAAAATGTATTTGCAAAAAGATACAAAGCACAAATGTGTTAATGAATATATTGTGCTTTAATGATTCAGAAAAGGAATATACATTCCTATGTATTTACAAATTGATTATGAATGCAACTGTACTATTATTGATTGAATCAAGTCTGTATGAGAAAGTTTTTGAAAAACATAGTGTATATCTCATTATACTTTAAATAATTTTCGAAACATATTTTGTGGAATATATTCAAGAGAAATTGTAATTAAATTTGAAAAGATTTAGTCTAAGTATGAACTTCAATATATTGTTATTGTGTTTGAATTAAATATGAGACTAGAAAATGTTGATAATGTTTCTGAATGTATATCTGACAATAGAAATATTTGATAATTTAGAAATAATTGAAGATATTATTTTCAGCAATACCGATGCTTTAATGAAGAGATTATATTAATTTCTGAGTTTCATAAAATATTTTTAAATTTATTTTAGGAATATCAAGATGCACATAAGTCAAATCCAGAGTTTCCATACTCAGCGTATGACTATGAGAAATTGATCCGGTTGGTCATCGGTAGGCGATGACGTCAGAAGCAGATGACCACGTGGGCCAATCACAGAGTGACGCGTGGCACATGAAGGCAGATAGACCAGGGTGGAGATCGTTATAGAACGGCGATCAGTGGTCAGCTACCAGGTGACCGCCACCAGCAGATCAGTTCCTGCTTGAGCGCCTGGAAGAAGGGCGCGAGAAGTAGTGAAGCACCGATCAGTCATCGGTGCATGCAGAGTGATCAGTCATCGGTGCATGCAGAGTGATCAGTCGTCGGGGGTTCCTTGTCAACACGTGTTAAACTGGGACCCAGGCTCCCAGCGAGAACGTTACTCAAGGACCTCGCCTGATTCCATAAGCAGAGCACGAGGACGTGAAGTATCACATCGGTCATCGGTGTGTGTTGAGGTGACATCGGCCGCGCGATGTGAACAACGCAATCGATGATCAGTGAAGCGCCCAGAGACAGTGAATGGCCTTAGGCGCGAAACGACCACGCAGGAAGATGAGAAGACGCAGTTAGGTGCAGAATACCGTTAGGACGAGAGCCCATTAAGGTTGGAATCTCCCAGTGGGTTGCATGTCTGCCACGTGGATGGTGAAGATGTTCCCAGAGAATAGGTAGGGCAGATAGGCACAGAAGTCGAGGGGCCCAGAGGCACCCACGCGGCTCCCGCTGTCAGACTTGGCATTCAAGTGAAGAAAGCTGGCACGTAAGGTAACCCTGGGGAGTGGAAACGGCAATGCAGAGTAATTAAGTGGCCTAGAGGTAGCCTGTAGGGGCTACACGGGTCTATATGAGGAAGAAGAACACCAAAACCAGGTATGCAATCTTTACCTCAGAGACACAACACAAATCCAAAGAGCACTCAGTCTTCGAATCAAAGAGGACTGAGGGCACACACACACGGCCTCACACAGAGAAGTCTGAGAGAGACCTTTTGGTGTTCTCGTTGCCTGACTTGAGCGTCGGAGCTACAACGGCCGCTAGAGGCGCTGTTCGCGTGTTTTGCAGGTGCCGCTTGGAGTCCCGACGAAGGTCCCTGGAGCCTCCTTGCAGAACGCGCAGCCGTTAGAAAGTCTAACGAAGGGCTAACGAGGCATTCTCCACACGCTTGAGTCCGCGGCGAGATCATTTGGCGCCCACCGTGGGGCCCGAAGTAAAACGAAGCCCCCATACACGAGAACGAGGATAGAAATCGCACAGATGAGTAGAAGAGCCAGGCAAACAACACCTCCACCACCTGCTGGTGAAGGAACTGTGACCATGGCGCAGGTCATGGAGATGGTGCGCGCGTTGCAGGAGAACGTTGCGGCATCGAGAGTTGAGCAGGAGAAGATGCATGCAGAGCTGACTGCATCGCACAGCAGGAATGAAGAGTTGGACCGCGTGAACGAGGAGTTGCGTAGGGAGCTGCAGGCGCAGAATGAGCGCATATCCGAAGACAGAACGTCGATGCCGCCGTCGCCCCCTAGAGCATTTCCCATGCCCTTCTCCCCCGAGATCATGAACACGGTGGTGCCCCCCAACTTGGTGGGAGTGAAGGCGTCGTTCACGGGGGTGGAAGACCCAGAGGCACATTTGACAGCCTTCCACACTCAGATGATGCTGTCTGGAGGTTCAGACGCAGTGTACTGCAAAATGCTTATGAGCACGCTGAGCGGAGTAGCTATGGAGTGGTTCGTGAGCCTGCCGGAGGGCCACATCACCTCCTTCCATCAGTTCTCAAAGCTATTCACGGAGCAGTATGTAGTCAACAGAGCGCCGCCGGTGGTGACTTACGACTTGTTCGACGTGCGCCAGAACCAGGGGGAGTCGCTGAAAGACTTCCTCAACCGCTTTGGTGCGCAGGTGGTGAGACTGCCCAGCAAGGATGAGAGCATGCTGGTGCATGCATTCAAGAAAGGCGTGCTACCTGGCCCTTTCAGTGAATCGCTCATCAGAAGCCACCCTGCCACCTTCGCTGAGATTCGGCGACGAGCGGTGGCGCACATAGTGGCGGAGACAGAGGTCTCTGAGAAGAGAGGCAGCACTGCGCCGACGAAGCCGGGCGGAGGTCAGGAGAAGCAGCAACAGGTGCGGGTGTATGAGACCAAGGAGGAGAGGAAGGCACAGGGAAGGCCTCGTCCATATGCACCCAGCAAGGACCAGCCCAGGGGGCGTGCAAGGGAGAACAACACACCCCCTAGGTATGATTTCGTGATAGAGTTGGTAGAGCTGATCGCCATCCCTGCCGTGGCTGCGAGACTCCAAGTACCAGAGAAAACTGACGAGGTACTTGGAAGGCGGAAGGACGAGTGGTGCGAGTTCCATCAGGCTTATGGACACACACTCCACACATGCCTGGCGTTGGGGCGTCAACTTGCTGAGTTGGTGAAGACAGGATTCCTGACCGATTACTTGCGAGGGACACAAGGTGATCGCGCTTCGGGGTCTCAGACAGGCGATCAGCAACACGAGGTCCCTGTGCATGGGGACGTGAGGTGATGGAGGATGCAACGCTGGGGGGGCTCCCAGGTAGCTCAGGAGGGAGCTGAAGCAAAGGGCATGATCGCCCCTCATGAGTAAAGCATCCCAGGTCGGTAATCGCCCATCCAGAGTAGATGAATCGTTGGAGAAGCACTTGAAGTCATGAGTTTCCCACACAAGTTCAAGGAAGTCCAGTCAGTTCGCTTTAACACACCTCGCGATGGTGTAACGAAAGGGAAGCAGCGAGCTTATGGAGAACTTGGGAGGCGCGAACAAGTTTGAAGTTAAGAACAGCTTTTCGTCGTTGCTGGAAGAATGGTGTGCTCGCCAGGTCGGTCATCGCCAGGGCCCATACAGAGTGGTTGAGGCGCTGGAGAATGGAGCCTATCGGCTGGAGACCCTGGATGGAGCACCTATCCCATAGACGTGGAACGCTACATGTAACATCCCGCCAAAATACTATACAAATGTATATAATGAAAATAAAGGTAATAAATAAATTGAAGTGAACAAAATATTATATATATGAAATGTAGTTTCTCCTCACAGGGAGTTTAATACAAATTCGGTCAAATTTTCCAGAAACATAAACAAAATACAGTAAAAAAACAAAGCAGGCGATCTCCTATCGGAAAAGACCGATCTCCTATCGGACGAGGCCGATCTCCTATCAGAGGACCCAAAATAGCCGATCTGCTACCAGAACAGAAATCAGGCGATCTCCTTCCGGCGACCACTCACTAAGGAACTCTACTTCCTGGAAAATCATCTGCTCCCGTGTAAGTTATACACGATCATCACAGTTTAAAGAGAAAAACAGCCAACGAGCAAAACACGCAGGGTAAGCTAGATATTTTAAAGAGAGTTTAAATAAGAACATTAAAATCAGGGTAAGCAATTTTCAAGATATTCACGTAAAGCTATAGATTTTCTCAATACCCTTCACCTGATCGCCCAGAAATCACACATTTCACAATATTCACAAGAGTCATTTTCACAAAACTGCATCAAGTGTCTATAAATTCCAAGTTCCTCATTTCACATGTCAAACCACCACTGACCCAGCACACAAGACACTTGACCTACTTCCGGAAGACTCGTGCATTGACTAGACTCAGAGATTCTGCACCTGTCATACAAGCTGTTGTAATGTTTCCACAGCTATGCGCATCAACACATTCTCGATCTCAAGTTCACCATTCTCACAGTATGACAGGGTTAATCCATATGACAGGCCGAGCTCGTTCTGTTTCACACGACTCACCCATACATATGAACCTCCTTCGACTCTCAACGCCTGAATAACCTCATCTATATGAATCCATTATCTCAGGAGAGTCAGGATAATCCCATTATAGACATCACCGATCAATGCACATCCTACACGATCTTACATGGTATTTTCTTTCCTGAAAATACTATGCCTCGATCCACATTCACCACGTCCAACACATCACATAACACTTAAAGGAATGATTTCAATCACAGCAAAACTCAATCCAAGGTTCTTATTTTCGAATACCTCATTTAGATCTCAACAGTTTCAAAGCAACACCAAAAAAAACAGGGAGTTTCGCAAACGACGCCAAAACCGGCGATCTAGTTCAAAAACAGAGTATCTCGAAGTCTGCATTTAAAACCGGCGACCACGTCGCCCAAATACATAGCACAGAGCATTTTACAAAGATGAAAACGAAAACCGGCGACCACGTCGCCCTCACTTCAGAAATAGCTAAACTATGGCTTGTATGGAAAATGAAGTCTAGCTTCCCTTACCTGGACTTGCGCAAAACACCAGGAGCTTCGAAACCCAACGAAGCTTGAACAACGCCTTGGCTCTGTTTTTGCGTCTGGTTGAAGGACTTGCAGAGAACCTCCCAGGTGCTCTAATGGTGCTGCCTCTCGTCGTACTCTTGTGTGAAGATGCTAGAATCGCAGCGCGAAGGAGATATCTGGAGGAGAAGGGAGGTAACTCACTCTTTCACTCTTTGAATGTTGCAACGTTTTTCGTTCTCTCAGCAGTGGGTCTCTGCATCTTAAACCAACTTATCCACCAAAAGCAGCTGCCACACCCACTCTGCAGAGAAGTCTGAGTGTACGTTTCCCTGAACAGTACGACTACAGTTGTCTCTGGTGCATGCCAACCACTGCTCTGAACAGTACTACCACCGTTGTCGCTTGTGCATGCCAACCACTGCTCTGAACAGTACGACCGCAAGTGTCTCCTGCGCATGCCAACATTCTGATGTCACCACTCTAAACCACCCTGTTTGTCTACGTGGCGCGTGTGCAGGACGTTTCATGCTGGGAATCTGGGTCCCACTTTACTCTGTGTGAAACTCGGCGTCGCGCGATAACTTTCCACTGCTGACTCATCCTGGCGAACGACCGATGTCTCCTTCGCCCTGGAAGACGACCGATGTCTCCTTCGCCCTGGAAGACGACCGATGTCTTCCTCTGGGAGACGACCGATGTCTTCCCTGGCGACGCCCTCATAACTCTTGCGCCTTGGCCACGTCCACATGCCTCGCGCCCTGGCAATGCCCGCATGCCTCTCGCGCCTTGGCCACGTCCACATGCCCCGCGCCCTGGCAATGCCCGCATGCCTCGCGCCCTGGCAATGCCCGCATGCCTCGCGCCCTGGCAATGCCCGCATGCCTCTCGCCCGCGCGATGCCTGCATGCCTCTCGCGCCCGCACGATGCCTGCATGCCTCTCGCACCCGCACGATGCCTGCATGCCTCGCGCCCTGGCGACGTCCACCTGGCGCTCATGTGTAGCAGGCGACCAGCGATCTCATAGCCTTCTAAACTTAACCTTTCCGCCCTTTTTATTTTAAATAAAACATACATAGAATTCTTTTAAAATATAACCCTTTTTATTCCAATTCAATTTTACAGGTCCTTACATTCTCCCCAACAAGAAAAATTTTCGTCCTCGAAAATTGAATTACAAGGAAAAGAGATATGGATAGGCTTCTCTCATGGGTTCTTCCAACTCCCAAGTTGAGTCACCCGATCGCTCATCCCACACCACTTTCACCATGTTAATGGTCTTGCCTCTGAGCTGTTTACTCTGCTGAACGTCAATCCTGACTGGTTTCGCTCCCAACAACAAGTCATCCCTGATCTGCACATCGTCTACTTCTAACACGTGACTAGGGTTGTGACACGTGAAAGACATTGTGCAGATTCGCTAAATGGGGAGGTAGGGCGATCTCATAAGCCACTAGACCGATCCTCCTTAAGATCTGATAGCTCGTCCTACACCCTTGGTCGGTCTCACTTTCATAAATGCATGATCTCCAACAGCAAACTCCAAAGGTCTTCTCCTCTGATCTGCATAGGACATCTGGTCGACTTTGAGAAGCTTTCATTCTGCCTTGCATCAGTTTCACCTTCTTGGTTGTCTGTTGAACCAACTCTTACTACTCCAATACTTCATTAAATTCCATTCTCCATCCCTGCACATGGAGTATGCTGCTTGTAAGAACCTAGAAGTTTATATTGGAATAAAAGTGTTATATTATAAATAAATTCGAAGCACGTGTTTATTTAAATATAAAGGAAGGAATGTATAGCTGAGAAAACTACGAGATCGCCGTTATTAAGCGGGTAGGCGATCTCCAACTTCTCTGGTACCTGAACGCCTATCGCCTAGCTTATGCTTGAACGCCTATCGCCTGTGTGTACCTGAACGCCTATCGCCTAGCTTATGCTTGAACGCCTATCGCCTGTGTGTACCTGAACGCCTATCGCCTAGCTTATGCTTGAACGCCTATCGCCTAGATTATGCTTGAACGCCTATCGCCTGTGTGTACCTAGTAGCCTGTCGCCTAGAGTACACCTAATCGCCGAAACTACACTTAGTGTGTAGCCAAAATGTTGGATCAACCCTGGTACGTCCCAAAGGCCACGCGTATCAAGGTGTAGGTTAAACCTTGGATACGCTGGGCAGGCGAAGCTCTATACTTGAGCATAAGAGAATCATCCTTAACGTTACACGCTTGGGCGCACGAGGACTTGTGCTAATCAACTCTTGGAAGTGTGAAGCTACCGACGTCACCAAGCCTTGTGGAGAGAATACCTTGGATGTAACATAGTGGAATGAAGAACCTCCAGGAAGGCGTGGCGATGTGTCATCGAGCATCGCCAGGGCGCAAGGCATGCAGGATCGCCTGGGCGCGAGGGGCATGCGGGCATCATCAGGGGGAGAGGTCATCGGTTGCTAGCCCTCGCGCGAGAGGTCATCGGTTGTTAGCCTTCGCGCGAGAGGTCATCGGTTGCTAGCCCTCGCGCGAGAGGTCATCGGTTGCTAGCCCTCGCGCGAGAGGTCATCGGTTGTTAGCCTTCGCGCGAGAGGTCATCGGTTGTTAGCCTTCGCGCGAGAGGTCATCGGTTGTTAGTCTTCGCGCCTGTGGTCATCGGTGAAAAGGTCATCGCGCTACGTTAAGTTATACACAGAGAACGTGGGACCCAGACATCCAGCATGAGACGTTCTGCACGCGCGCCACGTAGACAAAAAGGGTGGTTCAGAATAGTGACATCAGAATGTTGGCATGCGCGGGAGACACTCGCGGTCGTACTGTTCAGAGCAGTGGCTGGCATGCACAAGCGACAACAGTAGCAGTACTGTTTAGAGCAGTGGTTTGCATGCACCAGAGGCAACAGTGGTCGTGCTGTTCAGGGAAGCGTGCACGCAAACTTCCCTGCAGAGTAGGTGGTGGCAGCTGCTTTTGGAGGGATAAGTTGGTTTAAGTCACTGAAATCCACTACTGAAGGGGAAGAAACGTTGCAGCCTTCGAAGAGAGAAAGAGTGAGTTACCTCCCTTCTCCTCCAGATATATCCTTCGCGCTGCGATTCTAACACCTTCACACGAGAGTACGACGAGCGACAGCCACCATTAGAGCACCTGGGCAGTCCTCTGCAAGTCCTTCAACCAGACGCAAAAACAGAGCCAAGGCGTTCTTCAAGCTTCGTTGGATTTCGGAGCCCCTGGTATTTGCGCAAAAATCCAGGTAAGGGAAGCTAGACTCCATTTTCAATAAAGGCCATAGTTTAGCTATTTCTGAAATGAGTGCGACGTGGTCGCCGGTTTCGTTTTCATCTGTGTAAAATGCTCTGTTCTATGTGTTTTGGGCGACGTGGTCGCCGGTTTTATATAAAGCCTTCGAAATACCTTGTTTTTGAACCAGGTCGCCGGTTTTGGCGCTGTTTTGCGAAATCTCTGTTTTTGATGTTGTTTTGAAACTACTTGAGATTTACATGAGATATTCGAAGATCTGAAGCTTTGAAATGTTTGTTGATGTGATTTGAATCATTTACTTGAATGGTATGATGTGGTTGGATGTGGGATCGAGGCATAGTATTTTCAGGAAAGGAAATACCGTGTTGAGATTGGTTAGGAAGTGCATTGATCAGTGAGTAACCTGTTAATGAGACGATCCTGACTCTGCTGAGATAATGGAATCACGTAGATGAAGTTATTCAGTTGGTGAGAGTCGAAGGAGGTTCATACGTATGGGCGAGTTGTTCAAATGGGAACGAGCTCGAGCTGTTGTATGGATTAACCTTGTCATACCAGGAGAATGGTAACATTGAGATTGTATATGCGCATGCTGTGTGGATTCACAGTGGTATGGTATGACAAGTGCATGTCTCTGGATACTAAGTTCAACGCACGAGTCAATCCGGAAGTAGTGTCAAGTGTCTTGTGTTGTGAGTCAGTGGAAAGTCTGACATGTGAAATGAGAAACTTGAATATTGATAGACACTTGATGCAGTTTGTGAAATAGATTGATTCTGAGAAATGCTGTGAAATGTTTGGATTTTTGGGCGATCAGGTGAAGGGATGAGCAGCTCTACGTTTTACATGGATAATCTTGAAACTTGTTTTACTTTAATTTTAATGTTCCTATTTAAACTCTCTTTAAAATGTCTAGCTTACCCTGTGGTGTTTTCTTTGGTGTTGTGCTTGGTTCTCTTTAAAAACTGTGATGATCGTGTAATTGTTACACGGGAGCAGATGATCTTCCAGGAAGGAGAGCTCCTTAGTGAGTGGTCGCCGAGGGAGAGATCGCCGGTTTCCACCTCTCGGGGGTGATCGCCGGATTTGTGTCCTGATAGCAGATCGCCTGTTTTGAGGTCTTCTGTTTTGGGATCGCCGGTTTGTGTTGGAGGTCGCCGTTTTTATGTATGGAGACCGCCGGTCTTGCTGTATTTGTTTTTCTTTCTTTAAATTTTGAAAACATTTGAAGGATTATGTACTAATCTCCCTAAGAGAAGCAACTCCATTACTTATATATATATATTACCTTGTATTCTTCAATATTATTTGGTTACACTTAATTTCATTATACATGTATGTATGTATTATTTTGGCGGGATGTTACATTAATGGTATCAGAGCAGTTCGTCCTTAGGATGATCTGAGGGCTGTGGATCCATTGTGTTTCTTCTGCGCATGAAAGTTATTTGAGTTTAAAATAATAACTATAGTGAAAGGTTTTCAAACGTTTTTGTATTGAATTTTGTGTGTGCTTGGGTGAATATATGTTCTAATTGAAAATCTTAGTATTAAGAATGAGAAGGTCTTGATAAAGTAGTGAGGGTGCACACTCATAACTGGATCGAGATGAGTCTCAATCTTAATTCCAAAGGTTTGATGTTTAGCATATATTGAATTCTGGTGTGAGCTATCTCATTCTCTTGAGTGTCTTTGTAATTGATTGGAAATGGCTGATTGGACTGGTGACTGCATACCAGTAGTTGTGCTGGTGTTATGCTTGATGTTATAAGCATTATGACTCTGTTGTTGAGCTCAAATTCTTAATGATTTTGAGATGCTAACCTTTGTAAGGTCTAGCTGTTACCCCCCTTGAATGAATTGATTTCTTATCGATCTCATTCTTGTAGTTGTAGGGAATATAGGAATATTATAGTTTCAAAATCTGAAAACGAAGAGAGATGGCACGTAGACCTTCTACCCCTCCCCAATCTTCTTCGGAGATGAGCCAGATCGCTAAGGCTATCGAGATGATGGCAACTGCCATCCAACAGCAGAATACGGTAATGGCCCAGATTCATCAGGCTGTAATGAATCATTTGGAAACTGCTGGATCGGCTGCAACAGCTTCCCAGGTCAATCAGCCTCGGGAGCAGGTAGGGATGACCGAGTTCATGAGGCACAACCCACCCAAGCTCAGTGGGAGTGCTACCCCTGATCAAGCAGATCCGTGGACCAGGGAGTTACATACCCTAGTAAGGAAGGCAAGGGTAGTGGAGACCCTGGAGAGGAGTGGTTCCAGAGTAATCAGATCACAACCAGGGGGTCCCTCCAGTGGGAAGGCCAAGGTGCAGCACCCACAAAGCAAGCCTTATTCGAGACCCTCTCAGCATAGGGCAGAAGCAGCACCGCCCCAGCTTCAGCAGCAACAACCCTGGAAACTTAAATGTTTCCACTGTGGTGGACCACACACAGCCAATGTGTGCCCCAAAAGAGATTCAGAGAGAAGATGTTTTGCCTGTCAAAGGACGGGACACGTTGCTAGAGATTGTCCTACCCAGAATAGGATGACTCAACCCAGTGGATCCCAACAGTTGAGGAATGGAGGCAGTCGACCTCAGGCAGCAGGGAGAGTGTTTGCCATGGCTGGAGCGGAGGCATCCCAGTCAGGTAACTTAATACAGAATGTTGCTCTATAGCTGGTAGATGCGTTAGAATTTTGTTTGATTTTGGAGCGACACACTCCTTTGTGTCAAGCCTGTGTGTAGCCGAGTTGGGCCTTCTAGTGAAGGAGTTGCCGTTTGAAACTGTTGGTCTATACACCTGCATCAGGACAGGTGTTGACCTCTACGGTTTGCCCCGAATGTCCAGTGATAGTAGAGGGACGCAGATTCAAGGTGAACTTGATCTGCCTACCTCTTCAGGATCTGAATGTTATCCTGGGAATGGATTGACTAGCTGCCAATCACGTTCTCGTAGTCTGTGGTAGTCAGAAGATAGCGTTTCCAGACCTCCAAGAGGCAGACGTGTTATCAGCTCAGCATGGGTAGTCGGAGTTGGGAGAAAGAAGCGAGGTGCTTCGTGAATCCTAGCTCAGTTGGGAGTGAAGAATAAAGAGGACGTAAGTTGGATACCTGTGGTGAAAGATTTCATGGATGTAATTTCAGAAGAAATATCCGGATTACCTCCTAAGAGAGAAGTGGAGTTCTCTATTGATTTTGGTACCTGGGGCTGGACCAGTGTCAATGGCACCTTACAGGAGGGCCCCAGCCGAGTTAGAAGAGTTTACCTATAATAACGGCGATCATGCTGGCATTGGGATGGCAACGTATGAAGCTTTGTATGGAAGGAAATGCAGAACTCCTTTGTACTGGTACCAGGAAGCAGTATTGGTTGAACCAGAGTTGATTCAGCAGACGACCGAGAAGGTGCAGATCAGAGATGACTTGTCCTTTGAAGCAAAACCAGTTAGAATTGATGACCGGCAGGGTAAACAACTCAGAGGCAAGACCATCAACATGGTGAAAGTGGTGTGGGATGAGAAATCGGGTGATTCAACGTGGGAGTTAGAAGAACCCATGAGGGAAGCCTACCCATACCTCTTTTCCTTGTAATTCATTTTCGGGGACGAAAATTTTTCTTGTTGGGGAGATTGTAAGAACCTAGAAGTTTATATTGGAATAAAAGTGTTATATTATAAATAAATTCGAAGCACGTGTTTATTTAAATATAAAGGAAGGAATGTATAGCTGAGAAAACTACGAGATCGCCGTTATTAAGCGGGTAGGCGATCTCCAACTTCTCTGGTACCTGAACGCCTATCGCCTAGCTTATGCTTGAACGCCTATCGCCTGTGTGTACCTGAACGCCTATCGCCTAGCTTATGCTTGAACGCCTATCGCCTGTGTGTACCTGAACGCCTATCGCCTAGCTTATGCTTGAACGCCTATCGCCTAGATTATGCTTGAACGCCTATCGCCTGTGTGTACCTAGTAGCCTGTCGCCTAGAGTACACCTAATCGCCGAAACTACACTTAGTGTGTAGCCAAAATGTTGGATCAACCCTGGTACGTCCCAAAGGCCACGCGTATCAAGGTGTAGGTTAAACCTTGGATACGCTGGGCAGGCGAAGCTCTATACTTGAGCATAAGAGAATCATCCTTAACGTTACACGCTTGGGCGCACGAGGACTTGTGCTAATCAACTCTTGGAAGTGTGAAGCTACCGACGTCACCAAGCCTTGTGGAGAGAATACCTTGGATGTAACATAGTGGAATGAAGAACCTCCAGGAAGGCGTGGCGATGTGTCATCGAGCATCGCCAGGGCGCAAGGCATGCAGGATCGCCTGGGCGCGAGGGGCATGCGGGCATCATCAGGGGGAGAGGTCATCGGTTGCTAGCCCTCGCGCGAGAGGTCATCGGTTGTTAGCCTTCGCGCGAGAGGTCATCGGTTGCTAGCCCTCGCGCGAGAGGTCATCGGTTGTTAGCCTTCGCGCGAGAGGTCATCGGTTGTTAGCCTTCGCGCGAGAGGTCATCGGTTGTTAGCCTTCGCGCGAGAGGTCATCGGTTGTTAGTCTTCGCGCCTGTGGTCATCGGTGAAAAGGTCATCGCGCTACGTTAAGTTATACACAGAGAACGTGGGACCCAGACATCCAGCATGAGACGTTCTGCACGCGCGCCACGTAGACAAAAAGGGTGGTTCAGAATAGTGACATCAGAATGTTGGCATGCGCGGGAGACACTCGCGGTCGTACTGTTCAGAGCAGTGGCTGGCATGCACAAGCGACAACAGTAGCAGTACTGTTCAGAGCAGTGGTTGGCATGCACCAGAGGCAACAGTGGTCGTGCTGTTCAGGGAAGCGTGCACGCAAACTTCCCTGCAGAGTAGGTGGTGGCAGCTGCTTTTGGAGGGATAAGTTGGTTTAAGTCACTGAAATCCACTACTGAAGGGGAAGAAACGTTGCAGCCTTCGAAGAGAGAAAGAGTGAGTTACCTCCCTTCTCCTCCAGATATATCCTTCGCGCTGCGATTCTAACACCTTCACACGAGAGTACGACGAGCGACAGCCACCATTAGAGCACCTGGGCAGTCCTCTGCAAGTCCTTCAACCAGACGCAAAAACAGAGCCAAGGCGTTCTTCAAGCTTCGTTGGATTTCGGAGCCCCTGGTATTTGCGCAAAAATCCAGGTAAGGGAAGCTAGACTCCATTTTCAATAAAGGCCATAGTTTAGCTATTTCTGAAATGAGTGCGACGTGGTCGCCGGTTTCGTTTTCATCTGTGTAAAATGCTCTGTTCTATGTGTTTTGGGCGACGTGGTCGCCGGTTTTATATAAAGCCTTCGAAATACCTTGTTTTTGAACCAGGTCGCCGGTTTTGGCGCTGTTTTGCGAAATCTCTGTTTTTGATGTTGTTTTGAAACTACTTGAGATTTACATGAGATATTCGAAGATCTGAAGCTTTGAAATGTTTGTTGATGTGATTTGAATCATTTACTTGAATGGTATGATGTGGTTGGATGTGGGATCGAGGCATAGTATTTTCAGGAAAGGAAATACCGTGTTGAGATTGGTTAGGAAGTGCATTGATCAGTGAGTAACCTGTTAATGAGACGATCCTGACTCTGCTGAGATAATGGAATCACGTAGATGAAGTTATTCAGTTGGTGAGAGTCGAAGGAGGTTCATACGTATGGGCGAGTTGTTCAAATGGGAACGAGCTCGAGCTGTTGTATGGATTAACCTTGTCATACCAGGAGAATGGTAACATTGAGATTGTATATGCGCATGCTGTGTGGATTCACAGTGGTATGGTATGACAAGTGCATGTCTCTGGATACTAAGTTCAACGCACGAGTCAATCCGGAAGTAGTGTCAAGTGTCTTGTGTTGTGAGTCAGTGGAAAGTCTGACATGTGAAATGAGAAACTTGAATATTGATAGACACTTGATGCAGTTTGTGAAATAGATTGATTCTGAGAAATGCTGTGAAATGTTTGGATTTTTGGGCGATCAGGTGAAGGGATGAGCAGCTCTACGTTTTACATTGATAATCTTGAAACTTGTTTTACTTTAATTTTAATGTTCCTATTTAAACTCTCTTTAAAATGTCTAGCTTACCCTGTGGTGTTTTCTTTGGTGTTGTGCTTGGTTCTCTTTAAAAACTGTGATGATCGTGTAATTGTTACACGGGAGCAGATGATCTTCCAGGAAGGAGAGCTCCTTAGTGAGTGGTCGCCGAGGGAGAGATCGCCGGTTTCCACCTCTCGGGGGTGATCGCCGGATTTGTGTCCTGATAGCAGATCGCCTGTTTTGAGGTCTTCTGTTTTGGGATTGCCGGTTTGTGTTGGAGGTCGCCGTTTTTATGTATGGAGACCGCCGGTCTTGCTGTATTTGTTTTTCTTTCTTTAAATTTTGAAAACATTTGAAGGATTATGTACTAATCTCCCTAAGAGAAGCAACTCCATTACTTATATATATATATTACCTTGTATTCTTCAATATTATTTGGTTACACTTAATTTCATTATACATGTATGTATGTATTATTTTGGCGGGATGTTACACTGCTCCATTGAGCGCCAACTCCAGTACTCACACTCTACTTCCGACCCTGAAGACTTGGTCGAGCAAGTCCAGAACTAAGCCCTTAACAGAACCAGGACTAGCCCCCTGTATAGAAAAAGTGAGCAAGATCCCTTCATCGGAAGGAAAGAGGACAGCTGACTACTGCTCATGTCCCCCAGCCAATTCAAACTAGGATCCGAAATCTCCTTCTAGGAATCAACTTCCGCATCTTGACCAAAACCATCCATCGACTTCCCAACTGCTGATCTAATTCTCACGCTCCCTAAAGGAACACCTTTGGTTCACCACTATGCTACATAATTCTGCACCTTATAAAAACAAAGTTCTTGTTGCTGTTACTTTCTAAATCATCATTATGACTTCTTTTGCCAACTCGGCTCCCTGTTCCCATCATTTCCTCTTTGTTCAATGTATACATTGGATGCATTGATTTGGGTTCAGGTGCCTATCTGAAAAGGCATACAAGAACGAACGCACTATATATCTCAACCACAACCATGTAAGTAGTGGAGCCGATTGGGAAATTTCCTCTGCATCCAGAATTTCTTGCTTAAGGACAACTCTATTCCTCTCCTCCAAGATACCACATACTATTGCCACCCGCATTCCCTTCCACACCTGATTCTACTTGGATGACATACGTATAAGATAAAAGTTCTCAAGGTGGGACCTCAAATCCTTATGTCGAACAAGTAGAACACTTATCCACTTGAAGCACATAGACCAGCCACGTTGCTTTAAAGTTAAAGTTAGTGGCCCACGCATCCTCCTGAAATCTCACATCCCTTCCGCCTCCAACTTTCCAAACAATGACTTTTTGGAACTAACCATCATCTTCACCCTCCTCGCACACCTTACGTACATCTCTCCACCACCACGATTGATATTTCGAATGAGCTCGGCTTCCCCCAAGTTCCGAGTCATATTTGGATACAAGAATATCTTTCCATTTCCCTTTCTCATCACTCCTCATCCACCATTTCCATACTCATCTTCCAAATCACGATCCACAAAACAGCATCCATTTTGCGTGAAGCTTTCTCTCTTATCCCAGTAACTTCTCTACTTGGTATTTTTCAGCAAATTCCTCTGTCTAATTGAACTTTAGACATAAATACAATATCTCCTCTTTCCTTTTAAGCTTGTGGTTAAGCTAGAGTCATCTCATGCTGTTTCATCGACATAAACATCTCCCAAGCTTCAAATAAAAGAAAATTCATTCTTTCATTCTTGGGACTTAACCCCGGTACTTCCTATGGATACACATGCTTAAGTCTTTAAACCCTCAACATTCTGCTTATATACTCTCCATAACTTATATGTAGCTGAAACTAAACCTTGGTACCCTAAATCTAACTTACACTTCCTTCGTTAATTCCACCAACTCAGCTGGAGTCATTGACACTGGTCCAGCTCCAGGTACCAAAGCAATAGAGAGTTCCACCTCTCTCTTAGGAGGTAATCCAGGTATTTCTTCTGGAAATACTTCCATGAAATCTTTCCCCAAGGTATCTTGCTTACGTCCTCTTCATTCTTCATTCTCAACCGAGCTAGGATCATGCAGCACCTCGCTCCTTTCTCCCAACTCCGACTACCCATGCTGAGCAGATATCACATCTGACTCTTGGAGATCTGGAAACGCTAATTTTCTGCCTACCGCGACCTATGAGAATGTGATTGGCAGATAGCCAATCCATTCCTAGGATAACATCCAGATCCTGAAGAGGTAGGCAGATCAAGTTTACTTTGAATCTGCGTCCCTCTACCATCACTGGACATTCAGGGCAAACTGTAGAGGTCAACACCTGTCCTGGTACAGGTGTAGAGACCAACAGTTCAAACGGTAATTCCTTCACTAGAAGGCCCAACTCGGCTACACACAAGCTTGACACAAAAGAGTGTGTCGCTCCGGAATCAAACAAAATTCTAACGCATCTACCAGCTATAGAGCAACACTCTGTACCAAGTTACCTGACTGAGATGCCTCCGCTCCAGGCATGGCAAACACTCTCCCTGCTGCCTGAGGTCGACTGCCTCCATTCCTCAACTGTTGGGATCCACTGGGTTGAGTCATCCTATTCTGGGTAGGACAATCTCTAGCAACGTGTCCCGTCTTTTGACAGGCAAAACATCTTCTCTCTGAATCTCTCTTGGGGCACACCTTGGCGGTGTGTGGTCCACCACAGTGGAAACATTTAAGTTTCCAGGGTTGTTGCTGCTGAAACTGGGGCGGTGCTGCTTCTGCCCTATGCTGTGGGGGTCTCGAATAAGGCTTGCTTTGTGGGTGCTGCACCTTGGCCTTCCCACTGGAGGGACCCCCTGGTTGTGATCTGATTACTCTGGAACCACCCCTCTCCAGGGTCTCCACCCCCTTTGCCTTCTCCACTAAGGCATGGAACTCCCTGATCCACTGATCTGGTTGGTTCGGAGAAACGTTCCCACGGAACTGGGTTGGGTTGTGCCTCATGAACTCGGTCATCCCCACCTGCTCCCGAGGCTGATTGACATGGGAAGCTGTTGCAGCCGATCTAGTAGTTTCCAAATGGTTCATTACAGCCTGATGAATCTGGGCCATTACCGTATTCTGCTGCTGGATGGCAGTTGCCATCATCTCCATGGCCCTGGCGATCTGACCCATCTCTGAAGAAGGTCGGGGAGGGGTAGGAGGTTTACGCGCCATCTTTCCTCGTTTTCAGATTTTGAAACTATGGGTTTCTATAGTCCCTACCACTACAAGAATGAGATCGATTAAAAATCAATTCATTCAGGAGGTAACATCTAGACCTTACAAAGGTCAGCATCTCAAAGTCATTAAGAATTTGAGCTCATCAACAGAATCATAAGGCTTATAACATCAAGCATAATACCAGAACAACTACTGGTATGCAGTCATCAATCCAATCAACCATTTTCAATCATTACAAAGACACTCAAGAAAATGAAATAGCTCACACCAGAATTCAATATATGCTAAACATCAAACCTTTGGAATTAAGATTGAGACTCATCTCGATCCAGTTATGAGTGTGCACCCTCACTACTTTATCAAGACCTTCTCATTCTTAATACTAAGATTTTCAGTTAGAACATATATTCACCAAAGCACACCCAAAATTTCAATACAAAAACGTTTGAAAACCTTTCACTATAGTTGTTATTTTAAACTCAAATAAATTTCATGAGCAGAAGAAACACAATGGATCCACAGCCCTTAGGTCATCCTAAGGACGAACTGCTCTGATACCATTAATGTAACATCCCGCCAAAATACTATACAAATGTATATAATGAAAATAAAGGTAATAAATAAATTGAAGTGAACAAAATATTATATATATGAAATGTAGTTTCTCCTCACAGGGAGTTTAATACAAATTCGGTCAAATTTTCCAGAAACATAAACAAAATACAGTAAAAAAACAAAGCAGGCGATCTCCTATCGGAAAAGACCGATCTCCTATCGGACGAGGCCGATCTCCTATCAGAGGACCCAAAATAGCCGATCTGCTACCAGAACAGAAATTAGGCGATCTCCTTCCGGCGACCACTCACTAAGGAACTCTACTTCCTGGAAAATCATCTGCTCCCGTGTAAGTTATACACGATCATCACAGTTTAAAGAGAAAAACAGCCAACGAGCAAAACACGCAGGGTAAGCTAGATATTTTAAAGAGAGTTTAAATAAGAACATTAAAATCAGGGTAAGCAATTTTCAAGATATTCACGTAAAGCTATAGATTTTCTCAATACCCTTCACCTGATCGCCCAGAAATCACACATTTCACAATATTCACAAGAGTCATTCATTTTCACAAAACTGCATCAAGTGTCTATAAATTCCAAGTTCCTCATTTCACATGTCAGACCACCACTGACCCAGCACACAAGACACTTGACCTACTTCCGGAAGACTCGTGCATTGACTAGACTCAGAGATTCTGCACCTGTCATACAAGCTGTTGTAATGTTTCCACAGCTATGCGCATCAACACATTCTCGATCTCAAGTTCACCATTCTCACAGTATGACAGGGTTAATCCATATGACAGGCCGAGCTCGTTCTGTTTCACATGACTCACCCATACATATGAACCTCTTCGACTCTCAACGCCTGAATAACCTCATCTATATGAATCCATTATCTCAGGAGAGTCAGGATAATCCCATTATAGACATCACCGATCAATGCACATCCTACACGATCTTACACGGTATTTTCTTTCCTGAAAATACTATGCCTCGATCCACATTCACCACGTCCAACACATCACATAACACTTAAAGGAATGATTTCAATCACAGCAAAACTCAATCCAAGGTTCTTATTTTCGAATACCTCATTTAGATCTCAACAGTTTCAAAGCAACACCAAAAAAAACAGGGAGTTTCGCAAACGACGCCAAAACCGGCGATCTAGTTCAAAAACAGAGTATCTCGAAGTCTGCATTTAAAACCGGCGACCACGTCGCCCAAATACATAGCACAGAGCATTTTACAAAGATGAAAACGAAAACCGGCGACCACGTCGCCCTCACTTCAGAAATAGCTAAACTATGGCTTGTATGGAAAATGAAGTCTAGCTTCCCTTACCTGGACTTGCGCAAAACACCAGGAGCTCCGAAACCCAACGAAGCTTGAACAACGCCTTGGCTCTGTTTTTGCGTCTGGTTGAAGGACTTGCAGAGAACCTCCCAGGTGCTCTAATGGTGCTGCCTCTCGTCGTACTCTTGTGTGAAGATGCTAGAATCGCAGCGCGAAGGAGATATCTGGAGGAGAAGGGAGGTAACTCACTCTTTCACTCTTTGAATGTTGCAACGTTTTTCGTTCTCTCAGCAGTGGGTCTCTGCATCTTAAACCAACTTATCCACCAAAAGCAGCTGCCACACCCACTCTGCAGAGAAGTCTGAGTGTACGTTTCCCTGAACAGTACGACTACAGTTGTCTCTGGTGCATGCCAACCACTGCTCTGAACAGTACTACCACCGTTGTCGCTTGTGCATGCCAACCACTGCTCTGAACAGTACGACCGCGAGTGTCTCCTGCGCATGCCAACATTCTGATGTCACCACTCTAAACCACCCTGTTTGTCTACGTGGCGCGTGTGCAGGACGTTTCATGCTGGGAATCTGGGTCCCACTTTACTCTGTGTGAAACTCGGCGTCGCGCGATAACTTTCCACTGCTGACTCATCCTGGCGAACGACCGATGTCTCCTTCGCCCTGGAAGACGACCGATGTCTCCTTCGCCCTGGAAGACGACCGATGTCTCCTTCGCCCTGGAAGACGACCGATGTCTTCCTCTGGGAGACGACCGATGTCTTCCCTGGCGACGCCCTCATAACTCTTGCGCCTTGGCCACGTCCACATGCCTCGCGCCCTGGCAATGCCCGCATGCCTCTCGCGCCTTGGCCACGTCCACATGCCCCGCGCCCTGGCAATGCCCGCATGCCTCGCGCCCTGGCAATGCCCGCATGCCTCGCGCCCGCGCGATGCCTGCATGCCTCTCGCGCCCGCACGATGCCTGCATGCCTCTCGCGCCCGCACGAATGCCTGCATGCCTCGCGCCCTGGCGACGTCCACCTGGCGCTCATGTGTAGCAGGCGACCGGCGATCTCATAGCCTTCTAAACTTAACTTTTCCGCCCTTTTTATTTTAAATAAAACATACATAGAATTCTTTTAAAATATAACCCTTTTTATTCCAATTCAATTTTACAGGTCCTTACACTACACACTTAAGTTTCTACTTCAGTTAAGTTGTAAGTTCAAGTTCTGCTTGCCCCAAATGCAAGTCCAAGGGATCAGCTGGAGCTTGCTCGCCCCAGGCGCGAGTACGGACCACTGACCTATGTTCTCCTCACCCCAGGAGTGAGTGCAGGTGGCCAAAGTTCGGGAACTCGGGAGTTCTGGGAAAACCAAGAGAGGGAAAGGGAAGATTTCGAGAAACGTCCAAGAGGAATCAGACCCAAAGGTCGATGAACTCGGGGCAGGCAAGAGGGGTCAACAAGTAAAACTCTTCTTCCCCGTAACAAGACATCACCGTCGCGTTTGAGCACCAAGAAGCAGAGCTCGATCAGGCATCGGTGCACCCGAAGCAAGATCAGCCGTCGGTGCATGTCGGGGTAAGTACTCGGTCGGTCCATTGATCATCGGGGTCATGTTAACACGCGTTAAGCTGGGACCCAGGTTCCCAGCGAGAGCGTTACGCATGCACCTCGCATGATTCCAAAATAAGGCTGATCATCGGGGTCGTGTTAACACGTGTTAAGCTGGGACCCAGGTTCCCAGCGAGAGCGTTACGCATGCACCTCGCATGATTCCAAAATAAGGCTGATCATCGGGGTCATGTTAACACGTGTTAAGCTGGGACCCAGGTTCCCAGCGAGAGCGTTACGCATGCACCTCGCATGATTCCAAAATAAGGCTGGTCATCGGGGTCGTGCTAACACGTGTTAAGCTGGGATCCAGGTTCCTAGCGAGAGCGTTACGCACGCACCTCGCATGATTCCAGAAGAAGGTTTGTCATCGGGGTCTTGTTAACACGTGTTAAGCCGGGACCCAGACTCCCGGCGAGAGCGTTACGCATGTGCCCCGCATAATTCCCAAACCAGAAGAAGAGGAGTTGCCCACTCAAAAGGCGTACGGTGTTACCATGCAGGCAGGGATGCGCTTGGCGAGTGCGCCTAGACAGCCACCCCTGGTGCTCCCCTGGGAGCATGCACCCACACAGTAGAGAAAGTCCTTTTCCTCTGCTTCCTACAGCAAGGTTAAGACAACAGAGAAAGTCCTCACCCTCAACTTTATACAACAGGGTGCAGGCAGAGAAAAGTCCTTTACCTCTGCTTTTTACAGCAAGGTTGAGGCGAGAGAAAGTCCTCACCCTCAACTTTATATAGCAGGGTGCAGACAGAGAAAGTCCTCTCCCTCTGCTCCTTACGGCAAGGTTGAGGCAAAGGAACCAAGTCCTTATCCTCTGCTTCATACAGTAAGGTTAAGACTACAGAGAAAGACCTCACCTCGACTTGTTACAGCGAGGCTGGGGCGAGGGGAGAAAGACCTCACCTCAACTTCCTACAGCGAGGCCGAGGCGAGAGGGGTAAATCAAGAAGCAGTCCTCTTCCCCAAAACACAAGCATCATCTTCAGGGGTCGGGTCCTCTATGCACTTAGCGCTGGAGTAACGCGGAAGTAATGCGAAGCATGAAGCGCGATGACTGATCGGTGGAGCGCTAATATGCTGGTCGGTGGTCGGTAGCAAAGCCCTTAGTACGAAAGCTTGCCCAAACAAGGTCTTGGACGATCAGTCGAAGCATTTAGACGCCATCAGGTCAGTCGTCCAACACGAACTTATGCATACAAGATTATGTACAAGTTGTAGCAGCAAGAGAAATTACACACAAGGAGAAGTGGCAAGGGAAGAAGCTCAAGGAGAAGGAATGAGCTTGCCATCGGCCACTGAATGGTGGAGGCCAGGTTCGGAAGGACGCAGTGAACCTGCTGCCAGCCCATGGAACCCATCTATCAGAACGTCGGCACCAACCGTCGTGTTCTCAGGTACATCAGCTTCGAGCTCCTTCTTCCCTTTGGCAACGAAGACCACTTAGTCTCTTCGCTGAGAACAAGTTCACAGCTCGAGACTGGGGGGCTTGTGATCCGGTCGGTCATCGGTAGGCGATGACGTCAGAAGCAGATGACCACGTGGGCCAATCACAGAGTGACGCGTGGCACATGAAGGCAGATAGACCAGGGTGGAGATCGTTATAGAACGACGATCAGTGGTCAGCTACCAGGTGACCGCCACCAGCAGATCAGTTCCTGCTTGAGCGCCTGGAAGAAGGGCGCGAGAAGTAGTGAAGCACCGATCAGTCATCGGTGCATGCAGAGTGATCAGTCATCGGTGCATGCAGAGTGATCAGTCGTCGGGGGTTCCTTGTCAACACGTGTTAAACTGGGACCCAGGCTCCCAGCGAGAACGTTACTCAAGGACCTCGCCTGATTCCATAAGCAGAGCACGAGGACGTGAAGTATCACATCGGTCATCGGTGTGTGTTGAGGTGACATCGGCCGCGCGATGTGAACAACGCAATCGATGATCAGTGAAGCGCCCAGAGACAGTGAATGGCCTTAGGCGCGAAACGACCACGCAGGAAGATGAGAAGACGCAGTTAGGTGCAGAATATCGTTAGGACGAGAGCCCATTAAGGTTGGAATCTCCCAGTGGGTTGCATGTCTGCCACGTGGATGGTGAAGATGTTCCCAGAGAATAGGTAGGGCAGATAGGCACAGAAGTCGAGGGGCCCAGAGGCACCCACGCGGCTCCCGCTGTCAGACTTGGCATTCAAGTGAAGAAAGCTGGCACGTAAGGTAACCCTGGGGAGTGGAAACGGCAATGCAGAGTAATTAAGTGGCCTAGAGGTAGCCTGTAGGGGCTACACGGGTCTATATGAGGAAGAAGAACACCAAAACCAGGTATGCAATCTTTACCTCAGAGACACAACACAAATCCAAAGAGCACTCAGTCTTCGAATCAAAGAGGACTGAGGGCACACACACACGGCCTCACACAGAGAAGTCTGAGAGAGACCTTTTGGTGTTCTCGTTGCCTGACTTGAGCGTCGGAGCTACAACGGCCGCTAGAGGCGCTGTTCGCGTGTTTTGCAGGTGCCGCTTGGAGTCCCGACGAAGGTCCCTGGAGCCTCCTTGCAGAACGCGCAGCCGTTAGAAAGTCTAACGAAGGGCTGACGAGGCATTCTCCACACGCTTGAGTCCGCGGCGAGATCAGAAATCATGAAGTTGGTGAGTGAAATTAGTGTGATCAAGCATTAAACGTCATCCAATCATTTCCTAGAGAGAACACATGCAACAAATTGATTTTCAAAGGAATTCATATTACAAAAAGGCATTCATAACTTGTATCAAAACATTCCAAATTCACTGTTTGATACAGAGAAGATATATATGAAGATTTAGTATAACATTCTTGTTCAAAAAATAAAGGAAACAAATCAAATGAATGAAGTACGAGATGAAGCAGTGGAGAACATGATTCAAGCATTACCAGATTTATCTATCAACATTCACAACAACCACAAAATAAGGAAAGAGATTTAGAATGAAAAAGATGCACAAAGGCAAATGTTTTCATATGAAGCGTGTGTAGTATTTACAAAGAAGCAACGTGACAAATTTAATTAAACATTATGTCATAAGACATTAGAGGGTTATTGTTCACATTAGAGATCAAAAAGTAAATAGTTCAAATTGTTTCACACACTCAAAGATGTGTAGAATTAAACCAAAGCAAAAGTTGTCATATTCGGCTTATTATGAGAATATGATGATGAATAGTGCACATGTTAAAGGATATTATTGCAAATATTCAAGATCACAATATTAAAGTATCAAAGTTCACATTAGGACTAAAAGAGCGTAAATTCAACATACATTTAAAGTTCAAAATGCAGAAGTCAAAGCTTCAACAATCACAATCTGAAGCCTATATAAAGACCTTGAAGGTGAATAAGACAACACACAATTACGCGAAACAAGATACAAAGCCTACATAGTGCATTCATAATGTGTATAGTATTTCTAAGATAATTTTTTATATTTTTTGTTTAGAGCACTCATTGTTTGGGGAGTGAGCCTTATATTGTAAATCATTCACTATGTGAAGATAAATCTGTGAGCTTCCACTGTTGCTCTCTATTTGAGAGTGTTTCTCACTTGTTGAGAGGTCTTGGTCTCAGGGGGAGATTAAAATTGGCTGTTTGGAGAGGTGTTTAATATTTTTACTGAAGAGGGTGAGAATACTTGCTACTTGGGGAGGTGCTTAATATTTTGCCCGAAGAGGTAGTGAATACTTGTTGCTTGGAGAAGTGTTTAATACTTTGCTTGAAGAGGTGGAGAATACTTGTCACTTGAAGAGGTGTTGAATACTCGAATTAGTAAAGGCTCTTAAGTGGGATGCTTAAGTGGATTGGATATAGCCCAAGTTGGGATGAACCAATATAAAAATTTGTGCATAGTTTTCTATATCCCTTTGCTTATTATAACCTATGATAGATTGTGTTTTTAATTAAGTGAACTGAGTTCAGGCTCCATTCACCCTCCCTTATGTAGCCAATTTTACCTACAATCCAAAAACCTACAAACTTGAATGGATTAAAGATGATGGTGGTATAGTAGCCAAAGAGCAAGCAAGTGTACCCATTTCCATAGACAACTATGATGAAAATGTTTTGTGTGATACTGTTCCTATAGAAATTGGACACATTATAGTTGGAAAGCCATGGTAATATAATCACAAATTTATACATGATGGCTACACCAACAAAATATCTTTCACTCATGAGGGAAGTAAAATAATTTTGATTCCGCTCACACCTCAACGAGTGAGAGAGGATGAAATAAAAATGAAAAATGAAATTGAACAAGAAAGAAAGTTTTTAAAAAGGTACGTATGCTCTTGTACTTTTCTTTTGAAAAAAGGTAATAAATGTAATAATTTATCTTTACAAAAATCCCAAAAATGAAACTTTGTGGCAATGTTGCCTGATTTGGACAATGGACAACACAAAGAGAGCAAAAATACTTTAAGAAAATGTTCAACCCTTTTTCATTTAATTTTTTGCAAAAATACGTGGCCTTATTCAAATAGATCTTAATACTATTTTTCATATAATTTACGACTTTAATACTGTTTTATATTTTTCAAATAGATCTATGATCTTGGAGGAAATAATACAAAATGAATAAACACAGATGGAGGTCCCTGAGTATAATTCAGATCTAAGGGCAGATCCTTCTCAAGAGGGAGAGTTTGATAGAGATCCAACCACCACATCTTGGGTCAAGGAGAATGGAGAAGATGGAACTTTGTTATGGGATAATCCACATTTGAAGAATATTTTCCCTTCTTCTTAACTTTATAAAAATGTAAATATTAGGAGTAGAAAAATGTATAGGATTAGGATTTTATTTGTGTAAAAAAATATATGCATAGGAGGCCCCAATTTGAGCCTAATGAGGATTGACTTGGAAAGTCAAAGTCCAAGTAGAGGGTTAACTATGAAGTCACTTGATAGTTATCATTTTGTAGTCAAATTAAAAAGATTCTAGTGTAGATTGTCTAATGAGGTGATGGATCGTCTAATACCAAAGAAAAGATAGTATAGACAAGGTCATATGACCCCAAGTCGTTTCCCAACGAATTCAATAGCGAAACTAGTGAAATAAATATTAAAACTTATTGCAATCAATGAAAGTTAGCAATAATAGTAAAGGAAATGGGGGTTATGATTTTTCAACAAGAAAACATAAAATATGATTAAAAATACTAGAGATTTTAGGTTAACTCTCAAGTATATTCACCAAAAATTCCTCATTGATTTTTCTAAGACTATCATCCTTCAATTCTCACACAAATGTCAAACTTATTAGGAACATTAAATTAAAAAGATTCCAGTGTAGACTGTCTAACAAGGTGATGGATCGTCTAATACCAAAGAGAAGATAGTATAGATAAGGTCAGATGACCCCAAGTTGTCTCCCAACAAATCCAATAGCAAATTCAGTGAAATAAATATTAAAACTTATTTGCAATCAATGAAAGTTAGCAATAATAGTAAAGGAAATGGGGGTTGTGATTGTTCAACAAAAAAACATAAAAGATGATTAAAAATACTAGAGAACGTAGGTTGACTCTCAAGTTTATTCACCACAAATTCCTCATTGTTTTTTCTAAGATTATCATCCTTTAATTCTCACACAGATGTGAAACTTATTAGAAACATTTGACATTTATCACTTTCAGAATATGGCTGTTGAGGCTTGTATTATACAATTCATCATATAACTGTTAAATTCTCCATATGGAAGCTTTTGCACTAAATATTTCTTGCGCATCTTGAACATGTGTTGCAATTTTAAATGTCCCTATCTTTGTACGATTATGAACATTGGTGTTTTTAATCCATTTAACTTGAATATCTAGTTGAATTTGCATTGTTGCACTTTCTTTGTGTCATGAGACGATCTATAAGGCAACTTCAACTTTTATGTTATCTGTGTCTTAACCAATTAACACCACATATTTGAACTTTGAAATGTTTCTTTAATTATAGATAATTGAATGTTCAAGCTTGAAACTTATTTATTTGAACTTTCCATAGATCTCGTGCTGCTCTTTCATCTTGTAAGGATCTAGATAATTATTTGGAATAGAAGAAGTATAATTTTAATGAATTCTGAATATGTTATTACTTAAAATGAAAAGAGCTTGTAATGGAAATTTCATGGTGGTCAGACCCCGGATGTCGCCCAAGGTCTGAGGGCGGCGTGGTAGAGGTCGGTCGGTGGACCATAGTGGGTTCCAGAAATCACATGTAGGGAGGTGTGATTGGAACCTTAGGAGCGCCATGCATGCAGAATAACTACGGGACTTTACGCTTGGACATAAGGGATTTACCTTAGTGTTGCATGCTTAGGCACGTAAGGATTGAGTACTGAGCTGCCCTCGGGCAGGAGAAGCTACCGACGTCACCGAGCCATGTGGGGGTGATAACATAGGCGTGGAGTGGTGGTAGGACGAGCCCTCAACGGGGTGTGACGATGTGGCATCAGTCGACAGAAGCAAGGCAATGTGTCCTCGCCACATCAAGGACGATGAGAGATCACCAGGGCGAGAGACACGCGGGGATCGCCAGGGCGAGAGACACGCGGGGATCACCAGGGCGAGAGACACGCGGGCATCGCCAGGGCGAGAGACAGACGGTCATCGCCAGGATGAGGGACGCATCGGTCGACTTCCAGGGGGAGACATCAGTCGTCTTCCAGGGAGAGACATCGGTCGTCTTCCAGGGAGAGACATCGTTCGTCCGCCAGGATGAGACATCGGTGGATGGTCATCGCGCGAGGTCGTGTTCCACACAGATGAGGTGGGGCCCAGGCTCCCAGCATGAGCGTCTTGCAGGCGCGACACGTAGTCAGTGAGAGTGCTTCAGAGCAGTGGCTCCAGAGAGTTGGTATGGAAGGTGACCCAGAGTTGGTGTGCACAGAGACCCACGTGGCCATATTGTTAGAGGAAACCCACACGCAAGGTTGCTCAGAGAGTGGGTAATGGCAGTGAAGGCTAAAGAGCCGTTCGACCTTAAGAGCTGAAGGAATCAGCTCATTTAGTTCCCCTTTCTCCTTTCTCCTCCACTCGAAGACGCAGCTATCCTCACGTACCAGTGCTACGATCGGCGACTGCCTTTGTCCTTCTAGGAATTCTCTGCAAGTTCTCCCGTCAGGACGCTAGAACAGAGTAAGTCGTTTTACTCTGTTTTTCGAGTCGAATCTGAGCTTGAGAGGGTTGCCTCTGCATAGGCGTTGCCGGCGACTCCCTTAGCTCTAGAAATCGTCTCTGTTAGCGTAGAAAATGAGTAGTATAGTCAGTTTTGTGATAAAGGCTCCATGGTGCAGGTTAGGACATCTTTAAGCTTCGGTGGGTTTTGGAGCTCTTAGTGAGATTTTACGCAAGTCCAGGTAAGGGAAGCTAGCATTTTCGTTTATAAAAACTTTAGGCGAGTAGGTTCTGAAGTGAGGGCGACGTGGTCGCCGGTTTCATATTCTATTTCACGATGCTCTGTTTTTATGTGTGGGGCGACGTGATCGTCGGTTTTAATGCAAATTTAGAAATCCCTTGTTTTAGTGTCGTTTTGAAATTGTTTGAGATTGAAAGGTGAAATGCATATGATATTCGAAAATCTGAACTTTTGTATGATTGTTTCTGTGATTGGGATTGTTTAAGAAAAGATTCAAAATATTATATGATGGAATTGTGCTTTTACTTGTGGTATGATGTACTAGATGAATGTGAAAGAGTGATCAAAGCATAGTATTTTCAGGAAAGAAAATACCGTGTGGAGATTTTATGAGGGTGTATTGATCTGTGAGTATCCTGTGAATGAGGCGATCCTGACTCTGCTGATATGATGGAATCACATAGATGAAGTCATTCAGTTGGTGAGAGTCGAAGGAGGTCCATATGTATGGGTAAGTTGTTTGAAAGATAACTGACTTGACCTGTTATATGGATTAACCCTGTCATACTGAGAGAGTGAGGATATTGAGATTGAGATCGAGATTATGTTTATGCGCATAGCTGTGGGAACTTTACAGCAATGTAGTATGACAGGTGCAGGTCTCTGGATGCTAAGTTCAACGCACGAGTCTTCCGGAAGTAGAGTCATGTGTCTATGTGTTATGAGTCAGTGGAAAGTCTGACATGTGAACCATGAGTATTGAATGTATTGAATAGACACTTGACGAGTTTGTGGAATATAGGGATATTGATGGTTGAAATCTGATATAGATTATGAATGGTGTGAAGATTTATGCTTTCTATTGATATAAAGTTTCATATTTAAAGTTTTTAAAAATATCTAGCTTACCCTTTGTTTTGTATCGTGGTTGTTTTTCTTAAACCTGTGATGATCGTGTATATTTGCACGGGAGCAGATGAGGTTGCAGGTGGTAGAGATCCTCAGTGAGCATTTCTAGAGGAGGAGATTGCCGGTTTTTGAATGCTGTTGTTTTGTTTTATTTTGAAAACTCCTGTATGGAGATGTATTAAAAAACTTCCTCGAAAAGGGATATTATTCTGAGGCACATTTGTATTAATGGATGAATTATATTATGTATATATCTATGTTAAATTTTTGATATTATTGTTTCACCTTTATTTTATTATATAAAAATGAACAATATTTTGAGGGGCGTTACATTAATGGTATCAGAGCAGTTCGTCCTTAGGATGACCTGAGGAGAGTGGGTTCATTGTGTTTCTTCTGCTATTGGAGTCTTAATCAAAGCTATAGTGAAAGGTTTTCAAATGTTTTCTGATTGAAATCTTGTTTGTGCTTTAGTAGATATAGGCTCTAAATGAAAAATTTTAGTATTAAGAGTGAAAGGATCTTGATAAAGTAGTGAGGGTGCACACTCATAACTGAATCGAGATGTTCTCAATCTTAATTCTAAAAGTTTGATGTTGAGCATATATCCACTCCTTGTGTGTTTTATCCCAATTATTAAGTGTGATGATATTTGATTGATAGTTTTGTACCCATGACTATTCGGTGTTATGCTTTCTATTTTGAGCATTATGATTCTGTTGATGAACTCAAATTCTAAATGACTTTGAGATGCTGACCTTTGTAAGGTCTAGATGTTACCTCCTGAATGAATTGATTTCTTATCGATCTCATTCTTATAGTTGTAGGGAATATAGAAACCAATAGTTTCAAAATCTGAAATGAAGAAAGATGGCTCGTAGACCACCTACCCCTCCCCAACCTTCTTCGGAAATGAGCCAGATTGCCAAGGCTATTGAGATGATGGCAACTGCCATCCAACAACAGAATACAGCAATGGCTCAGAATCATCAAGCTGCAATGCACCATTGGGAAACTGCTCGGTCGGCTGAAACAGCTTCCCACGTCGGTCAGCCTCAGGAACAGATGGGACTGACCGAGTTCATGTGGCACAACCCACCCAAGTTCAGTGGGAATGCTACCCCTGATCAAGCAGATCAGTGGGTCAGGGAGTTGGAGAAAATCTTTAGGGCGACCTCCTGCCCTAAAGAGAAGAAATTGGTGTTCGCCACCTATCTGCTATCTGGAGAAGCCGAGTTCTGGTGGATGGGAGCTCAGCAGATGATGGAAGCCAGAGCTGACGTTTTAGACTGGGAAAGCTTCCGAGAGAGGTTCCTAGAGAAATATTTTCCAAATAGTGCAAGGTTTGCGAAGGAAGCGGAATTTCTCAGGTTGGAGCAAGGGGAGATGTCCGTGAACACTTATGCTGCTAGGTTTGAATACCTAGCCAGATTTTATACCCAAGCTACCTCTGAGGCTTGGAGGTGTAGGAAGTTTGAAGAAGGTTTAAAGCATGAGCTGAAGAAGACCATAGCACCCATGTGCATCAGGGAGTTTCATGCCTTAGTAGAGAAGGCAAAGATGGTGGAAACCTTGGAAAGGGGTAATTCTCGGGTGATCAGATCACACCCAGGGGGTTCTTCCATTGGGAAGGCCAAGGTGCAGCACCCACAAAGCAAGTCTTATGCGAGACCTCTACCACATCGGGCAGGAGCAGTTCCGCCCCAGTTTCAGCAGCAACAAACATGGAAACCCAGATGTTTCACATGCCAAAAGATGGGGCACATTTCTAGAGATTGTCCTAGCAGAAATAGGATGACTCAACCCGTTGGTTCTCAGCAGTTGAGGAATGGAGGCAGTAGACCTCAAGCAGCAGGGAGAGTGTTTGCCATGACAGGAGCAGAGGCGTCTCAGTCAGGTAACCTAGTGCAAGGTGTTTGTTTTATAGCTGGTAGAGGTGTAAAAGCCTTGTTTGATTCTGGAGCGACACACTCCTTTGTGTCAAGCCTGTGTGTAGCCGAGTTGGGCCTTCTAATGAAGGAGTTACTGTTTGAACTATTGGTCTCTACACCTGCATCAGGACAGGTGTTGACCTCTACAGTTTGCTCTGAATGTCCAGTGATAGTAGAGGGACGCAGGTTCAAATTAAACTTGATCTGCCTACCTCTTCAGGACCTAGATGTTATCCTGGGAATGGATTGGCTATCTGCCAATCACGTTCTCATAGACTGCGGTAGTCAGAAAATAGCGTTTCCAGGCCTCCAATAGTCAAATGTGATATCTGCTCAGCATGGGTGGTCGGAGTTGGAAAAAGGGGCGAGGTGCTTCGTGATCCTAGCTCGGTTGGAAGTGAAGAATGAAGAGGACGTAAGCAGGATACATGTGGTGAAAGATTTCATGGATGTATTTCCAGAAGAAATACCTAGATTACCTCCTAAGAGAGAAGTGGAATTCTCTATTGATTTGGTACCTGGAGCTGGACCAGTGTTAATGGCACCTTACAGGATGGCTCCAGCCGAGTTGGTAGAATTAAAGAAGCAAGTGGAAGAGTTGTTGGAGAAACAATTCATCAGACCCAGTGTATCTTGTAACATCCCGCCAAATTCTTTTCATATTTATATAATGAAATAAAGGTAAAACAATAATATCGAAGTGAACATATATATATATATATAATGAAATTTCTCCTCACAGGGAGTTTAATACATATCCAGTCAGTTTCCAAAACTTAAACAAAATACAGCAAAATAGAAAACAGGCGATCTCCTTCCGGCGACCTCTCACTGAGGAGCTCTACTTCCTGCAACATCATCTGCTCCCGTGTAAAATACACGATCATCACAGTTTTAAGAAAAACAGCCACAGAACAAAAACGCAGGGTAAGCTAGCTATTCTAAAACTTGAAGTACGAAACTTTAAAATCAATATAAAACAGATTTAAAACTCCCACGTAAAATCCATCAATTTTCCCATTCATTTCACACACTTCACAATTTCATCAAGTGTTATTTTGTTTCACATGAACCATCAAGTGTCTATCAATTTCAATATTTCTCTTTCTCACGTCAGACTTCCACTGACTCACCACACATAGACACATACCACACCACTGTAAAGTCCACACAGGACAACTAGTGAAGTCCACACAGGATAGCTAATAAAGTCCACACAGGACAGCAAGTGAAGTCCACACAGGACAGCTAATGAAGTCCACACAGGACAGCAAGTGAAGTCCACACAGGACAGCTAATGAAGTCCACACAGGACAGCAAGTGAAGTCCACACAGGACAGTTAATGAAGTCCACACAGGACAGCAAGATATCATCAATTCACCCAATGCACCATACAACACTTAAATGAACGATTCCAACAACAGTAACAATCGTATCAAGGTTCAGATTTTTCAATATCACATGCATTTCACATATCAATCTCAAACAAGTTCAAAGCGACACTAAAACAGGGGATTTCGAAAACAACATTAAAACCGGCGATCACGTCGCCCCACACATAAAAACAGAGCATCGTGAAAAAGAATATGAAACCGGCGACCACGTCGCCCTCACTTCAGAACCTACTCGCCTAAAGTTTTTATAAACGAAAATGCTAGCTTCCCTTACCTGGACTAGCGTAAACTTCACTAAGAGCTCCAACCCAACGAGACTCAAGGATGCCTTAACTCTGTTTTAGCGCTTTGAGCAGAAAACTTGCAGAGCACAACGTCAGGAATCCAGGGTAGTCGCCGATCTTCAACTGGTTCGTTAGGACGTATGAACGCAGGGAGAAGGAGAGGAAAGGAACAGGGAACCAACGCTAACTCTCTCAATCACTCTCGAACCACAGCAACATCCACTGCCTCTCAGGAGTGAGTTTTGAATCTAAACCAACTTGCCCAGAAATGCCGCTGCCACCACCCACTCTGCAGGAAAGCTTGCGTGCACACTTCCTTGAACAGTATGACCACGTGGGTTTCTGCGCATACCAACTCTCTGATGCTAACTATTCTAAAACACCCTTTTTGTCTACGTGTCGCGCATGCAAGACGTCTCATGCTACGAGCCTGGGTCCCACCTTATCTGTGTGAAACACGACATCGCGCGATAACCTTCCACCGATGACTGCTCGCGCGATGACTATCCATCGATGTCTCATCCTGGCGGACGACCGATGTCTCTCCCTGGAAGACGACCGATGTCTCTCCCTGAGAGTCGACCGATGTCTCTCCCTGGAAGACGACTGATGCCCCCTCATCCTGGCGATGACCGCATGTCTCTCGCCCTGGCGATGCCCGCATGTCTCTCGCCCTGGCGATGCCCGCATGTCTCTCGCCCTGGCGATGCCCGCATGTCTCTCGCCCTGGCGATGACTGATGACACATCGCCACGCCTTGCTGAAGGTTCTTCATCCCACTATGTTACGTCCAAGGTATCACCTCCACATGGCTTGGTGACGTCGGTAGCTTCACATTTCCAAGAATAGATCAGCACTACTCCTCATGCGCCCATGCATGCAACACTAAGGACGATTTCTTATGCTCAAGCATAGAGCTTCGCATGCACAGCGTATCTAAGGCTTAACCCACACCTTGATACGCGTGGTTTTTGGAACCCACTATGGTTGATCCAGCATCTTGACTACATACTAAGTACACTTTCGGCGATCATGTACACCATAGGCGATTGGTGATCATGTGTACTCTAGGCGACAGGCGATTATGTGCCAGAGAAGTCGGAGATCGCCTCTGTCTTCAACAACGGCGATCTCGTCGACTTCTAAGCTACACTTTTCTTCCTTTACTCTTCTTGATCCACCTGTCTTCCTCGAGCACACCCACGTGATTACCTCACGATAAAGTCATCGCACCTGACTACTTGGTTAATACAATGGTCAGCCGACCGACCTCTACTAGCTGACCCCAGACCTTGGGCGACGTCCGATGTTCGACTACTACGAAACTTCTATTACCAGCTCTTTGTATTTTAAATAATAACATCTTCTGAAATTATTTAAATATAACACTTTTATTCCAATTAAAGTTTCTAGGTCCTTACATATCTCCATGGGGGGCTCCAGTGCTTCTAGTTAAGAAAAAGGATGGAGGGTCTCGGCTGTGTATAGATTACAGGCAGTTAAACAAGTTGACCATCAAGAACAAGTATCCTCTACCTAGAATTGATGATTTGATGGATCAATTACATGGGGCCTCGGTGTTCTCAAAGATTGATCTGAGATCGGGGTACCACCAAATTTTGGTAAAAGCTGAAGATGTTCAAAAGACAGCATTTAGGTCTCGTTATGGGCACTATGAGTATGTGGTGATGCCATTTGGAGTAACAAATGCTCCAGCTCTGTTCATGGATTTCATGAATAGAATTTTTCGTCCTTTCTTGGATAAGTTTGTGGTAGTTTTCATAGACGACATACTCATTTATTCAAGGACCGAGGAAGAACATGAAGAACATCTGAAGACAGTATTGGAGATTCTGAGGGAGAAGCAATTATATGCCAAGTTCTCTAAGTGTGAGTTCTGGTTGAAGGAAGTCAACTTCTTAGGACATGTAATATCTGCCCAGGGGATCTCGGTGGATCCAGCCAAAGTGGAGGCAGTGCTTCAGTGGGAACGTCCTAAGACAGTTACTGAGATAAGGAGTTTTGTGGGTTTAGCAGGCTACTATCGGAGGTTCATTGAAGATTTTTCCAAGGTAGTAGCTCCTTTGACTCAGTTAACTCGCAAAGATCAACCTTTTGCTTGGACTGAAAAGTGTGAGCAGAGTTTCATGGGGCTGAAGAAGAGGTTGACTAGCGCCCCAGTGTTAGTGATCCCGGATGTGGGAAATCCTTTTGATGTTTACTGTGATGCTTCACATCAAGGTTTGGGATGTGTGTTGATGCAAGAGAAAAGAGTGGTTGCATATGCTTCAAGGCAACTCAAAGTTCACGAGAGGAACTATCCTACCCATGACTTAGAGTTGGCGGTTGTGGTGTTTGCCTTGAAGATTTGGACGCATTATTTGTATGGAGCTCGGTTTCAGGTGTTTAGTGACCATAAAAGCCTGAAATATCTGTTTGATCAGAAGGAGTTAAATATGAGACAAAGAAGATGGATGGAGTTCCTAAAAGATTATGACTTCCAACTGATATATCATCCAGGGAAGGCCAATGTAGTGGCAGATGCCTTGAGTAGGAAATCAATACAAGTATCAACCATGATGATTGAAGAGCAGAAATTGATTGAGTAGTTTAGAGATTTAAACTTTGGAGTGGAATTTCATGTTAATCATATTAGTTGTAGTAAGTTAACTATAACTAATAATTTCCTTGGAATGATAAAGGATAAGCAATTAGAGGACCCTAGCCTGAAGCGTATTATAGAATTTCTAGGCATCGATCAGACAAAAGGCTTCGCGATGGGCGATGATGGAATCTTGAGATTTAATGGCAGAATTTGCATACCTGCAAATGAAGAGTTGAAGAAGATGATCCTAGAAGAAGGCCACAAGAGTTACCTTAGTCTGCACCCAGGTATGAATAAGATGTACCAGGATTTAAAAGAGTCATTTTGGTGGTTGGGCATGAAGAAGGAGATAGCTCAGTATGTTGCTACCTGCTTGACATGCCAGAAGGCGAAGGTAGAACATCAAAGGCCTGGCGGTTTGTTGCAGCAATTGGATATCCCTGAATGGAAATGGGACAGCATCACCATGGATTTTGTTACCCATTTACCCAGATCGATAAGGGGTCATGATGCAATCTGGGTCATCATTGATCGGCTGACGAAGAGTGCTCACTTTCTTCCAGTGAATATGAGGATGCCTATGGCCAAGTTGGCACAGCTGTACATCAGAGAAATTGTGAGGTTGCATGGAGTGCCTTCTAGCATTGTTTCGGATAGAGATCCCAGGTTCACTTCACGGTTTTGGCAGACCTTACAAGATTGCTTGGGAACTAAGTTGAGAATGAGCTCGGCATATCATCCTCAAACAGATGGACAGTCAGAGAGAACGATCCAGTCCTTGGAAGATCTGCTGAGGACGTGTGTCTTAGATCAATTGGGAAGTTGGGATGAGGTGTTGCCGCTGGTGGAGTTTACTTATAATAACAGTTACCACGCCAGTATTGGGATGGCACCATATGAAGCCCTGTATGGGAGGAAATGCAGAACTCCCTTATGTTGGTACCAGGAGGGCGAAGCAGTCTTGGTTGGGCCAGAGTTGATTCAGCAGACAACCGAGAAGGTGAAACAGATACAAGGCAGAATGAAAGCCTCTCAAAGCCGGCAGAAATCCTATGCAGATCAGAGGAGAAGACCTTTGGAGTTTGCTGCTGGGGATCATGTGTTTATGAGAGTGACGCCAACCAAGGGTGTAGGACGAGCTATCAGATCAAGGAAGCTGTCTCCTAAGTTTGTTGGACCATATCAGATCTTAAGGAAGATAGGTCCTGTAGCTTATGAGATTGCTCTACCTCCCCAATTAGCAAATCTGCATAATGTCTTTCACGTGTCACAACTAAGAAAGTATCTTGCAGACCCTAGTCACGTGTTGGAAGTGGACGATGTGCAGATCAGGGATGACTTGTCGTTTGAAGCGAAACTAGTCAGGATTGACGATCAACAGAGTAAGCAACTCAGAGGCAAGACCATCAACATGGTGAAGGTGGTGTGGGATGACAGATCGGGTGATTCAACTTGGGAATTAGAAGAAACCATGAGAGAAGCCTATCCCTACCTCTTTTCCTTGTAATTCAATTTTCGGGGACGAAAATTTTTCTTGTTGGGGAGATTGTAAGAATCTAGATAATTATTTGGAATAGAAGAAGTATAATTTTAATGAATTCTGAATATGTTATTACTTAAAATGAAAAGAGCTTGTAATGGAAATTTCATGGTGGTCAGACCCCGGATGTCGCCCAAGGTCTGAGGGCGGCGTGGTAGAGGTCGGTCGGTGGACCATAGTGGGTTCCAGAAATCACATGTAGGGAGGTGTGATTTGAACCTTAGGAGCGCCATGCATGCAGAATAACTACGGGACTTTACGCTTGGACATAAGGGATTTACCTTAGTGTTGCATGCTTAGGCACGTAAGGATTGAGTACTGAGCTGCCCTCGGGCAGGAGAAGCTACCGACGTCACCGAGCCATGTGGGGGTGATAACACAGGCGTGGAGTAGTGGTAGGACGAGCCCTCAACGGGGTGTGACGATGTGGCATCAGTCGACAGAAGCAAGGCGATGTGTCCTCGCCACATCAAGGACGATGAGAGATCGCCAGGGCGAGAGACACGCGGGGATCGCCAGGGCGAGAGACACGCGGGGATCGCCAGGGCGAGAGACACGCGGGGATCGCCAGGGCGAGAGACACGCGGGGATCGCCAGGGTGAGAGACACGCGGGGATCGCCAGGGCGAGAGACACGCGGGGATCGCCAGGGCGAGAGACACGCGGGGATCGCCAGGGCGAGAGACACGCGGGGATCGCCAGGGCGAGAGACACGCGGGGATCCCCAGGGCGAGAGACACGCGGGCATCGCCAGGGCGAGAGACAGACGGTCATCGCCAGGATGAGGGACGCATCGGTCGACTTCCAGGGGGAGACATCGGTCGTCTTCCAGGGAGAGACATCGGTCGTCTTCCAGGGAGAGACATCGTTCGTCCGCCAGGATGAGACATCGGTGGATGGTCATCGCGCGAGGTCGTGGTCCACACAGATGAGGTGGGGCCCAGGCTCCCAGCATGAGCGTCTTGCAGGCGCGACACGTAGTCAGTGAGAGTGCTTCAGAGCAGTGGCTCCAGAGAGTTGGTATGGAAGGTGACCCAGAGTTGGTATGCGCAGAGACCCACGTGGCCGTACTGTTAGAGGAAACCCACACGCAAGGTTGCTCAGAGAGTGGGTAATGGCAGTGAAGGCTAAAGAGCCGTTCGACTTTAAGAGCTGAAGGAATTAGCTCATTTAGTTCCCCTTTCTCCTTTCTCCTCCACTCGAAGACGCAGCTATCCTCACGTACCAGTGCTACGATCGGCGACTGCCTTTGTCCTTCTAGGAATTCTCTGCAAGTTCTCCCGTCAGGACGCTAGAACAGAGTAAGTTGTTTTACTCTGTTTTTCGAGTCGAATCTGAGCTTGAGAGGGTTGCCTCTACATAGGCGTTGCCGGCGACTCCCTTAGCTCCAGAAATCGTCTCTGTTAGCGTAGAAAATGAGTAGTATAGTCAGTTTTGTGATAAAGGCTCCATGGTGCAGGTTAGGACATCTTTAAGCTTCGGTGGGTTTTGGAGCTCTTAGTGAGATTTTACGCAAGTCCAGGTAAGGGAAGCTAGCATTTTCGTTTATAAAAACTTTAGGCGAGTAGGTTCTGAAGTGAGGGCGACATGGTCGCCGGTTTCATATTCTATTTCACGATGCTCTGTTTTTATGTGTGGGGCGACGTGATCGCCGGTTTTAATGCAAATTTAGAAATCCCTTGTTTTAGTGTTGTTTTGAAATTGTTTGAGATTGAAAGGTGAAATGCATATGATATTCGAAAATCTGAACTTTGGTATGATTGTTTCTGTGATTGGGATTGTTTAAGAAAAGATTCAAAATATTATATGATGGAATTGTGCTTTTACGTGTGGTATGATGTACTGGATGAATGTGAAAGAGTGATCAAAGCATAGTATTTTCAGGAAAGAAAATACCGTGTGGAGATTTTATGAGGGTGTATTGATCTGTGAGTATCCTGTGAATGAGGCGATCCTGACTCTGCTGATATGATGGAATCACATAGATGAAGTCATTCAGTTGGTGAGAGTCGAAGGAGGTCCATATGTATGGGTAAGTCGTTTGAAAGATAACTGACTTGACCTGTTATATGGATTAACCCTGTCATACTGAGAGAGTGAGGATATTGAGATTGAGATCGAGATTATGTTTATGCGCATAGCTGTGGGAACTTTACAGCAAAGTAGTATGACAGGTGCAGGTCTCTGGATGCTAAGTTCAACGCACGAGTCTTCCGGAAGTAGAGTCATGTGTCTATGTGTTATGAGTCAGTGGAAAGTCTGACATGTGAACCATGAGTATTGAATGTATTGAATAGACACTTGACGAGTTTGTGGAATATGGGGATATTGATGGTTGAAAATTGATATAGATTATGAATGGTGTGAAGATTTATGCTTTCTATTGATATAAAGTTTCATATTTAAAGTTTTTAAAAATATCTAGCTTACCCTTTGTTTTGTATCATGGTTGTTTTTCTTAAACCTGTGATGATCGTGTATATTTGCACGGGAGCAGATGAGGTTGCAGGTGGTAGAGCTCCTCAGTGAGCATTTCTGGAGGAGGAGATCGCCGGTTTTTGAATGCTGTTGTTTTGTTTTATTTTGAAAACTCCTGTATGGAGATGTATTAAAACTTCCTCGAAAAGGGATATTATTCTGAGGCACATTTGTATTAATGGATGAATTATATTATGTATATATCTATGTTAAATTTTTGATATTATTGTTTCACCTTTATTTTATTATATAAAAATGAACAATATTTTGAGGGGCGTTACACATCTTTCTCATGTTAGACACTTTAAAAGGAATCTTCTGATACGAAGGTTTGAGCGCGTCTTGATTATTTGTTCAACTTTGAAATCTTTTTACATCTTGAAATCTTTAATCATTGAAGCTTGATTTTACTTTCATCACTATCTATGCAAATCACATACGGTAGCTTCTTCATTTTCTTTTTAGACGCTCTAAAAGGAAACTTTGACATTAAACTCTTTTGTGTGTCTCAAGTGTTGTAACCAATTTTCGGAGATAATTTGAACACCATAATCATTTTATGAATCAAATTTTTTAAATCTCAAAATCATAAATTATAAAAACATTCTAGTATGGAAATTTATTGGTGATATATTTTTTGAAAACTTTCTAAGTCTATATAAGTTTTAAACATTGAAAAAGTATCATACCTTAACCAATTTATTTCACCAAAATATAATTTTGAAAAAATAAATTAATACTGAGTTGAATGTGCCTCTAATTTTTGAAAACTTTTTAGTTTAACACTATAAATTTGAAAACTTTCTAATATTATTTTCACCTTAATCGTTAAGGTGTATGAGTACATAAAACAATTTATAATCATCATAGAAGATATACTTCATTCAAAAATAATTAAAGCAATCAAGATATAAAGTTTTTGAATTGCTTTATTTTAAGTTTAGAATGCAAAAAATGTTTTAGAAATAATGTATCATCTCTTTTGAATGAAAACTTTGATTTGTATGAGTTAATGTTATCAGATGATGTTCGAAAATAATCAAGCAAGGTTAAAAATCATTCAAAGAACACTAAGATCGAGTTCAGACTCTTCTTGATGCATTAGACTATCTAGCGTGTAGAAGATGAAGTGATTGTCTAATATGCAGAAAACAAAGTGAGTTTCTAATGGGTTCATGATAGTGCCTTTTGAATTGTCTAGCATGTCGAGCATCGAGAGACTGTCAAAGGAGATCGTCTAACTCGTCTTTGTATTATAAGACCGTCTAACAAGTCTTTGCATAGTATAACTATCCAGCCTGTTAAAATTGTATAGTTTGACTTTGCTTCTTTGAACATAGGGATCATCTAACGAGCTTAAGCTCTGAGAGACCATCTAATAGTTTCAATATTGTAGGACTGTCTAAGAGGTTTAAACTTAATAGATCATCTAACGTGTTTTTGTCTAATTTTGTACATACAATAGCTTTGTTAGAAATCTTATCACATCTTATAGTGTTTGTTATTATCAAAACTCATAGACTCTCTTATCATGAGACTATTTAAAGAGTGTTAAACTGTCTATTAGGTACTGGATTTTCTAGCTTATTAACAATATATATTGTAAATCCAAACACAATTTTTTCTTTGAATCAAAATAGAAGTAATATTTTACCTAATGTTAAAAATAAATATATGTAAACAAACTAACGGTTGCTAGCTGCAAAGATTCTTTTCCTTCCATTGGTGTATTAGGAAAACTTGAAACATCATTTGACTCTTCGCATAAACTACCTGTAAGTATTGGTATTAATTAATGATATTTTTTGCCACTAAGTATGTCTCATTAATATTTTATTATTTTTTATATGTTGATTTAAGATTGTCAGTTTGAACTCTGACATACATTATTGCGGTATGTGAAATATTTATTTATTATTAATATTTGTGTGAATTGGCTGAGTTCAAGGATGTTTAACCTTCCACAAAACTATTGGTGCCTATAATTTTTGTTTTATTGCATTTACAATTGTTATGTTGCTGACATTTCAACAACATTGTATGCAAAAGGGATGTTTTTTATATTCTCAGTGGTATTGATATGATATATGTATAAGTAATACAACTTTGGTTTATGTAGCTCAGCTTTTATTCGAGAAATTTGTTTCTACAATGTGATTTTACTTTGCTTTTTCAAGCCTTCTATCGTTCTTAGTCTCCCTGAGTTATCATAGGAAGATGGATAAAGTGCATGAAAAGTTGCATAACTACAGAATTTTAAGTGTCTCACATTTTTTGTGAAGGCAATTGTTGTACCGATAATTTTGCTAACTTTGATATTGATAATAGATTGAAGTTTACTTGATTTAATGTTATGAATTCTTTGAGTGGTCTAAAATTATTTCATAGTAGGTATTAACTCCCAGATTTTCATTTTGTATATAACTTTTTGTTTGTGGGAGTTTGGTCGTATCTTTCTGAGCATGAGTTTGGTTTGGTCTTCCATAATTTTGAATTTTTTTTTCTCTCTTTTTTTTTTTAAATACAACTTCCCATGTGATGATATATAATTGTTGAACTTTGGAGTGTCAACCTAACTCAGATGTCAAAGTTTGTACTAATACATAACATGTGATCTTTGAATAAAAAAATCACAAGAAGTTATTTCTATTTTATTTCAATAGCAATTATTTTACTAACATCAATTAACATTGATTTTTTGTTTAACGTAGAATAAAGTTAGTTCCTAATGATTTTAACAAGCCAACTCTAGAACTACATTTGAATTTATAATAATCAGGATTTTTTTTATCAACGTGAACAAGACTATTTTTTTTAATCTATATAAGTAAAAAAAACATTAATTAACATTATTGAGATTAATTTTTGTTGACACATGTGATATTATTTTTTTACTACTATTGATAAGATTATTTATCAATTAATATCAACATATTTTTTCATATTCATATCATTGTTTTATAGTTGACCTTTTTAGTAATTTTTGGATAAATATTTTACTAGAATTTATTTTGACTTTATATTACTGTTGGGAAAATTAGAACTAGCTCTCCTTCCTTGGTGTAGATACAAAATGGACTCTTGTAGAAGCAATAAATAGAAAAAAGAAAATAGAGCAAAATAAAATTATGACACTGATAATTTTTAATGTGGAAAACCTTCTCAACTTGAGAAATAAAAACCCACGGGATCTAGTCCAAAAAGAGTTTTCAATATGAAAGTAGGATTACAATATTTGTTTCTCTCACTCTTTGAGGATAACACTTAATCTCACCCAACAGTGATGGAATTCAATGTTTCTCTCACACTATGGTGGATATCAAGTCTCTCATTTACTCTCTATGTTGCTCTTCTCACTTGCTTGTTTTTTCTCTTCCTCACAAGTTTCCTTTATATAAAGAATGAGAAGAAGGCTTCTTCCTAAAGAGAAAATGGATAATTAATGTTTCTCACATTTTCAAGATACCTTGAAAATATTATCTTCAACTTTCTAGGTTGAACTTCATAGTCTTTAAGAGAGATATAATTCCAAGACTTTGGAATGTCCATCATTGAATATACTCAATGGATCAATTACCAAGATTCATTGGTCATGGTCTCCCATTAATTAAGGAGGGATTCCCAACAAATCTCCCCTTTCCCGACTTAATTGAGGGGTATGAATAATCCAGCTCCCTTACAACAATCTGTTAGTTTCTTAACAGAAATTCCTTGGTCAACATGTTAGACTAATTGTCATTTGTATGAACCTTCTTTAGTTGCAGCTCTCCATCCTTCAAAGCATTTCATATCCAATGATAACTATAATCAATGTGCTTTGTTTGATAATTAAATGTAGGATTCTTAGTTAACTGGATTGCACTTTGGTTGTCACAATGGAGAACATATCTTTCTTGAACATGACCCAATTCGTGCAAGGGATTTTTCATATATTTTACCTCTTTTCCAACTTCAGATGCATAAATGTACTCTATTTCAATTGTTGATAAAGCAACACATCTTTGTAACTTGAATTGCCAAGACACAACTCCCCCTGAAAAAGTTAGATACCCTGATGTGGATTTTCTAGAATCTACATCTCCAGCCATGTCTGCATTTGTGTATTTGATGACTATTTTACGACAAGTGTACCGTGTCAGAATAATAAATTTGTTCCTAAGGATGGATATCAAACCCACAAAGAATAGTTGAATTATTAAGTATAATATTCGCTAAATAGAAAACAATATATATATATATATATAAAAGTTGTTGGAAGTTTGTTGTGTATGAGATTGCAAGAATGTAAATAAAGCAAAGTAAAGAGTTGTTTAATTCAATTGGAAAAATTGGGATTGGGGTTCATGTTTTTCACTCTTTTGTATTTTGAAAAGCAAAATAATATTCTATCATTGATTGAAATTGATGCCCATTTAAAATTCATTTGTATTAAGATAATCTCCTAAATATCGATTCCTCGCATATAAAATTATTAAGATAATCTCCTAAATATTGATTCCTCGCATATTTATAAAGACTCCTTGTAGTTACGAGTAGATGTTGATGAAAATAACATTTCAAATCTATTCCTAGAATTCAAATATGTTAAGCATTATCATTTAGGTCAAATGCTTAGAAGTAGTTTTCAGTCAAATCTAAGGATCAAAATCATGATAAAACAGGCGTTAAGAATAAAATTACAATAGCAATCATCAATCAAGAACATAGTATTATGTTTAAATATCACCTCAATACATAAGAGTTTGAACAAATTACTCCGAATTCCAAAGGGTAGAATTAGCCACTCATGTTAGCCATTACAACCATAGAAAGCAAGAAAAGAAGATACAAGATGTTTCTCCTTGATGGCTACCTTCTCTAGGATTTTCTATCAACTTCTATTCTCTTAATGATGTTTAGAATTATGCCTCATGCCTCATATTTAACCTGGTTGGGCTTGAGCTAAGTGACTTCTTGCCTAGGTGAGCTACAACTTACTTGGGTGAGTTGGGCGAGAAAAATCGCAACTTCCCTGAAGTGAACTCGCCTAGGCGAGTTTAGGCTCACTTGGGCGAGTTCCTGTGAAGTGATCTGGCTTGGACGCATTTGAACAAGTTTTGAGTGAGTATTCAATGTTCCATATTTCTCTTTTCATCTTGTTTATTCTTCTTTAGCTCTTTCATCTCCATTTTTCCCTAGAATCCTGAAATTAACACAAAATTTGGGAATAAATTATTCTTATTCATATCTTAATAACAAAATATGTAAAAAGATTTAAATTCATAAAGTAGGGGTTAAATTATTGTTATTTTATCAATAAATATCCATAAATGTTTCTCTTTTAATATGAAATATTACTGAAATAAGACACTTATCAGTATCGTACCAACATAGGATCTCCATTACAAAAACATAAACATCTTTTGGTAGCTCCCCTCAAATATCTCAATATCCATTTCACTGCATTCTAGTGCTTTTCGCCAGGATTGGACAAGAATCGACTCACAACACCAACTGCATGGGCAATATATGGTCTTGTGCAAATCATGGCATACATTAAGCTTCCTACCAGAGAAGAATAAGGCACTCTGCTCACCTCTTTATTTTCTTCTTCTATAGTCGAACATTGCATTGTGCTTAACTTGAAATGTTTGGCAAGTGGAGCACTAAGAGGTTTTGCCTTATCCATGTTGAATCTCTTGAGAAATTTTTCAATGTACTTCTCTTGTGATAGCCATATCAACTTCTTGGAGCGATCTTTGATCACCTTCATCCCAAGGAACTGCTTTGCAAGACCTAAGTTTTTCATGGCAAAAGACTTTCTTAAAGCGTTCTTCAAATAAACAATCTTGGTTTTACTTTTTTCCAATGATTAACATATCATCGACATATAATAGTAGGATAATAAAGTTTCCATCTTCATACCTCTAGATAAACACATAATGGTCAACAATTGTCTTCTTGAAATTGTGCTTGGTCCTAAAGGATTCAAACTTCTTATACCATTGTCTGGGTGCTTGCTTCAAACCATACAAACTCTTCTTCATATGACACACTAAGTTTTCCTTGCTTGGTTCTTCATAGCCTTTTGGCTGCTCCATATATATTTTTTCTTTGATGTCTCCATGTAAGAAAGATGTCTTGACATCAAGTTGTTCAACTTCTAGGTCTAGGCTAGTTGCTATACCCAATGCTACTCTTATAGAGGAATACTTTATCACTGGTGAGAATATCTCGTCAAAATCAACTCATTTCTTCTAATTGCACCCTTTCGCCATAATTTCAGCTTTGTACCTTGGTCTCGAGCTTCCTTCTTCAATTTTAAGCCTATACACCCATTTGTCTTTAAGGCTTTTCTTCCTGTAGGTAACTCCACCGGATCATAAGTATGTTTCTCATGTAAAGAGCTCATATCTTCTTCCATGACATCGATCCACTCCCCTTTCTCATTTGACTTCATAGCCTCTGAGATGTTTTGAGGTTCACCATTTAATACAAACCAATGCAATAAGCAGATGACTAAGGACACATCAAACACTTCACAAAAAGGTCAGTCATCTCAGTATACAAAGCCGGACCCCACCAAACCTCGAGAAAGCATCAGTACAAGAAGAATCCATTATAAACCAAATATCAGAAGTTCTTCCTTCTTATTTTTCCATTAGAGAAAATTATGTAAATAAATTGGGCTCACTTTAGGGGTCCAAATAGCAAAGATAGGCTAGAATGATGTGCCTTTAGCATAATAAGGGGTGTAGTTAGCATTTTAGCTTGTTCTTAGCCCTTTAGGAAGGCATTTTGACCTAGGATTTGACTTAGTCAAACCCTAGGATGCGGGTTTGACTTAGTCTAACCTTAAGGCTGCCCATTTTTTCCCTTTTCTCATCTCATCCCTTTAGCTTGTTCTCTAAGGCTCCTTCACCTATAAATAGGAGGCTTACCTAGTGTATTTTTCATGTTGAATTTTAAGTAAAGAAACTCTGCACAAATTATGTGAGCTCTGAGTGAGGCTTGTTTCCTTTGACTTGGTCTTATCTTAAGGAGTGTAAGACTCTCAAGTGGCGGCCCTTCACTTATCTAGGTGGCTACCACACCCCAAGTGGCGTGAACCATTCTCACCACCACTCCATAAGTTCCTTCTTTCATCTCCTTTCCATTTCTATTTCCATCTTCCCTATTGTCTTTAGCTTAATTTCTTGTCTCGGCTATCTTGCTCTTAATTGTATGCTTGTGGGTCATCATTTGGTTCGCCCATGTCCACCATTGATGTTACCTTATAGCTTCTCTTTTCCGCTTTGCATTCCATCCACCATATACTGATTTTTATCTTTGCCTCTGTGAAGTGAACCATCACACTTACTTAACCACTTGTTTAAGTTCATGTCCAGTGGGAATCTTCCTTAGGTTTCACCTTCTAAAAGTGCTAAAATCTCAATCTAAGTAAAGTGTCACCTCTTAAAATGAACAATCTTAAAATTAACTCGCATCATGTGGTATCAGAGCCAACTTTGGTTCTCTAAGCTTTATTTTGCTTTGAGTTGATTTGGCACTTTACTTTCTTGCACCTTTAATTTCTTATATTTACATTCTTGCAATTTAATTTCAGCCCTTTATTCTTTCTTGCAATTTAATTCGACCTTTTATTTTCCATAGCTTTGTTTCGCTTTTGGGATTATTTTTGTGTGTCTTTTGTTATTGTCTCTTTTTGCCTTGAGTCATATGTTCTTAGTGTTCTAGGAGTCCTTATTTTGCTTTTAATTGTGAAGATATAAAAGTAACTAGAATTTTTTTTTTGAGTAGAAGTTGATTAAGTTCCAAACATAGATTTAAAGTGTACATTTAAATTGAATCTCAAACTTTCTTTTTTGTGACAATTGGAAGTGAATGAAAATATGCATGATAAGAATTATGGATGTCTTTACTCCATAAACCAAAAACAAGGATAAAAAACAAAAAAGTTTACACAATATCACTTTCTTTTGTTGTCAAGCTTTATATACTAAAAAGAGGATTCATTTTATTTGACAAATTGATTTCATCTTTGTGGAATTTGATTCTTTTGCTTTTACAATTTCTAAAAAAAGTAAAACTTCATAGTTAAGGGTTAAGTAAGTATCTTAAAGTCTTTTTGTGTGCCTTTTTCTTGCTTGTCTTTCTTCAAAGTTTTGTCTTAATCTCTTTCTCAATTTTGGTTTAGCCTTTTCCTTGCTTAAGCTTTTCTTGATTGTCTTTTATTTTCTTCTTAAGCTTTGTTGTGGTTTCCATTAAGATCAAGTGTTTAAGGCTTTGACCTTTTTCATTTGAGAGTTTTCAACCTCAAGAAAGACCTTTTGTGAAGTGGAAGAATTTCTTTGAAATGCTTTGAGTGTTTTCTTCTTGAATTTCACCAAAAGTGACACAACCGTGAGGAGTGTTTAAATTGTTTTCACTAATGGTTTGTTTCCTTTGTGCAAAAAATTATGGGTCATTTGTCTTTAGGTGAATCTTCAAAACTGCAATCATATCACAAAGCCCACCTTTTGGGAGAACTTGTGGAGGTCAAGAAGCAAATGGTCCACAAAGACGGGGAAATAAACCAACTAGCAAAAAGATTGCAAAAACTAGAAGAAGCTCAAGCGAGGCAAAATCAAGAAAGGAGATTGGAGTCGCCAAGAGCACCTAGACTATCCATGCACTATGGGAGTCAAGAACATGATTGGCGAGTGCACACTTTTGCAAAATGGCACCATCAACACCACCACCAACCACAACATTCTTTTGATTTTGTAAAGTTACCTAGTTTTAGTGGATCCAATGCCCTACTTTGTATTTAGAATGGGAAGCTAAAGTTGAACATCTCTTTAATGTGTATAAGGTCACCGAGAACCAAAAGGTTAGGTTAGCTTCCCTAGTTTTTTTAGACTATGCCAACCAATGGTGACAATAAACTGTAATGGACATTGGGCTAAACAAGAGGCCAACCGTGGTCTCTTGGCAGGATTTGAAAGCATGTATGCGTGCGCGGTTTGTTCCTACTCACTATAGGAAGGAACTCTTGTTGAAGCTCCAACAACTTCAACAAGGACCACAAAGTGTTATCTTCTCTTCCTTTTGGTCTTATCTTGATGAGAATGAATCTCTCAAGTGGCGGCCTATCACTTATCTTGGTGGTTTCCACATGCCAAGTGGCGTGACCATCCATCCACCATTCCATAAGTTTCTTCTTTCATCTCTTCTTCCATTTCCTTTTCCATATTGTCTTTATCTTCTTTTGTCTCGGTTTTCCCTTTTGCGTGGCTTGTTTTGGTTCATCATTTGGTTTGGCCATGTCCACCATTGATGTTATCTCATAGCTTCTCTTTTCCGCTTTGCATTCCATCCATCACCATATACTGAGTTTTATCTTTGTCTCTGTAAAGTGAACCTTTACACTTACTTAACTACTTGGTTAAGTTCATGTCCAGTGAGAATGTCTTACCTTTAATTGTTAAATTGATCAATGTCTCAAATTGATATGTGTATCTACACCTAGCATTTTGTATCGAACCTAGACACATTGAATGCCCCATCAACTTTCCTTTCCTCCCCCATAAATTCAAGCAATCTTTGACTCGCTTTTCAAAGTTGTTTTAATCTTTGCATCACGATACTTTATTAGTATTTGTCTCTCACTAGTTTTTAACTATGGACGAAATTTGTACCTCCATTAGGATTGCTTTCCAAAAGAATCAGTATCGTTGACAGTGCCTTCTAGTGTGAAATGGTCTAAGAGACTAGATTCTCACCCTCCCTACACCCTCTCTAGAATTTATGTCCCGATCGGCCACTCAGGACACTTCTCTAAAATATGAATTGGCCTCAACTGTCACTCTTAATTGATAGGTTAATCACGAAGGGCTAAATATTAAATCAGTCTTCTGTAGTGTTATCCCATGATAATGTACCTAGAGTATAGACTTGCTTTAAGCTCTTAAATTTCTTTGAAGGAAGAATACGATCAGATTGCGAATGTTGCCGCACACAGTTGCATTGATGATGTGTGTGCCATCATCGAAATCTGCATCAATCGGATTAACCAGTGGATCAACACTTTACATATTGAACCTGGACACATGGGAAGCCCCATCAACTTTCCTCCCCACATATTCAAGTACTCTTTGAATTGTTTTCCAAAGTTATTTTCATCTTTGTCTCATGGTAATTGTTTGTTATTTATTAATTTTTTTATTTGTGTAAAAAAAAAGTCGTAGAAATTAAATTAGGTCATGAACGTCAACAATTGAAATATACTTTTTGTTTAAACTATTTTAAATAATAATTTAAAGACTTAAATATGTTTTGGTAAAAATATTACATTCAATTTCCAACAAGTGTTTTGATCTTTATTCCCCGAAAATATTTAGAATTTTTTATTGGATCTCCTAAAATAATTATTTATATTTTATTATGCTTATTTTTTAAAATTATTTCTGTAATATTCTTAAATGCATCACTTAGTTTTTGAATTTTCTTATCTTAATAACAATATCATTTTATTATATGTAGGCATATTATATCAATATATAGATAACAAATTTAATGCAAAATAATTTTTAATAATTTGTTATAAATTAAACGTAAAATTTTTATAAAATAAATATATTTATAAAACTAATATATAAATTGTGACGATATATAATAAGAATTTCTCATTTGATATTTGTATTTTTTTTTAAATTACTTCTAAATATAACTATTTTTTCCTTCCATATCTTTCCATTTAACGTTTACGTTTCAATATTCATATATTAATAACAAAACCAATTAAAATATAATTTAAAAAATATTTATTATAAAATTTTTAATTATAACCCCAATTGTTGACTCTTTTTTTTTTTTTTTTTGATCATAAACCATTGGATCTTAAGAATGTTTTTTTCACTCTCGCTGTTGTTTGCTTTTGAAATAATGGCAGAGGTTGCAAATGAGCCGAAAGCTTTCAACTTCCAACTAATTGAAAGGCCCGAATATTCTAATTTGCTTGCACTAGATTCCAACTTGAAAAATGGAAGGTGAGTTCCTGTTAAAAGTTGAGAGTAGTACTTTCTGGGTTTTCTTTTAATTATTGTAATGAAAGATATGAAAACATTAATTGTGGTTACTTTTTAAAACATTGACCTACAAATTTATCAGGACTTTGTAGGGAGAAAGTTAGGACAGATGTTTACATTCAAACTGTTGGCATGCTTTTATTTTCAACCTATGTTCTATTCTCAGCATAAATGATTTATTTTCCTCTTCAGAACTTGCAACTTGCAAGGTAAGTTCTTTGCAGTTCTGACTCAAGCTCACAAGTAATAGACCAACGTCAACAAGAATACAATTTAAGATTGTGTGTGATTGATATTTCTTTAGTGATAGGCAAAATTTGCATCAAGAGAAGGACTGTTTTCCAAAAGAATCAACATCATTGATAATGTTTTGTGGTGTGAAAGGGTCTAACAAAGTTGACCCTCACCGTCCCTACCCCATTCCAGGGTTCTTAGCCCAATCTGCCATTGACAACACATCTCTAGACTACAAATTAAAAATGATTGATTCTCATGGAAAGCTCTTTTCAATTAGCTCAATTGTTGGTAGGAAAATCTTTATTAGTTAAATTTCCTCAAATCTCGCTGCTAAGTTGCCTTAAATCAGTATCTTGTGGTGTTATCCAATGATAATGTAGGTAGAGCATAGGTTTCCTTTGAACACTTTAATTTCTTCGGAGGAAGAATGTGATCAGATTGTGCATGTTGTTGCACATAATCACGTCGAATGATGTACGCAAGTAATTTGCATCGATCAATCTCTAGAATTGATCAATGGATCGACACCAACCGTTCCACACTGAACTTGGACACATTGCAAGCCCCCATCAACTTTCCTTTACAATTTCAAGCATTCTTTGACTCGTTTTTTGAAGTTGTTTTACTCTTTCCCTCACAGTACTTGTTCGGTATGTGTCTCTTACTAGTTGTAAGTGATGGACATAATTTGAACCTCCATTAGGAGTGCTTTCCGAAAGAATCAATATCATTGACAATTCCTTGTGGTGTGAAAGGGTCTAGGAAACATGACTCTGACACTCATTAACCCTTTTCAAGGGTTCTTGGCCTGGTCTGCCACTGAGGACACTTCACTAGAATACTTTTATAAAAACAATTGATTCTTATGGCATGCTCTTCCTGATTCACTCAATGTTGTTAGGAAATTTTTTATTAGTTACATTTCCTCAAACTTTGCAGCCTTGCCTTAAATCTCTACGAATTTAGTGACCATAATCCCTCTAGGAAATTGGTTGTAGAGGGTTACCCCATATAACTTTTACGTAGGAAAAAAGCTCATTTGTTAATGGAGTTAATTAGATAAATTGCCCTACAAATAAAGAATAAGCATGCACCACCACCCAAATATTCCAAAAAAGCCTTAGTCTATAAATTATTACCAAGTCTAAGCCTGGTAAATTTCCTCTAGAGCATAGACTTGTTTTGGGAACTTTAATTTCCTCTAAGGAAGCAAATGATCAGATTGCACATGTTGTCCACACATTCACGTCCATGATATAAGGTACACCACCGCAATCTACATCGATCAATGTCTCAACTTGATTAGTAAGTCGACATCGAACTTGGACGCATTACAAGATTCCATCAACTTTCTTCCTCACAATTTCAAGCATTCTTTGACTTGCTTTTCAAAGTTGTTTTAATCTCTCCCTCATAGTACTAGAAAAGCTTTTTCTCGATGGACGAAATTTGTACCACCGGTGGGAGTGCTTTCAAAATAAATCCATATCATTGACAATGCATTGTGGTATGAAAAGTTCTAAAAAACTAGACTCTAACCCTCCCTACACCCATTGAGGACACTTGACTGAAGCACATTTTATAAAAAATGATTGACTCTTATGGCAGGTTCTTCCTGATTCGCTTGATGTCGTTAAAAACATCATTGTTAGTTACATTTCCTCAAACCTTGCAGCCTAAGCTGCTGTAAATCTGTACAACCTTAGTGAGCATATTCCCTATAGGAAGTTGGCCGTAAAGGGTTACCCCCACATAACTTTTGCATAGTCAAATGTCTCGTTTTGCTAGTTGAATCAACTAAACAAATCACTCCACCAAGATAGAAAATACATGCACTACCACCCAAAGAATCCAAAAAAGAGCCCTTATTCTAAAAATTATTACCGAGTCTAAGCATGGTAATTTTCCTCTAGTTCATAGGCTCCACTCATAGCAATGTCCTTCCATCAATTCCTTTATGTTTCAACCTGGTGCCAAAACCTACGGATTTAGATTTCTTATAAGGTGCCATGTGAATCCTCAAACAACATATGTTGATTCCTAGTTGACATCTTTTATCATTGAGACTAGGACATTCTAAACGTCATTGAGTCTCCAACCTTGCTTTTTTCGTTAAAGAAACTTTGTTAGCAAATGTTGTCACAGTTGCTTGTCTTTCTTAAATGCAAGAACTCACATCTAACTATGAACTACAAATGGCCTCGACCATCACCAATAATTGATAATTTGATTGCGATGGCCAAATTAATAAGATCAATATTATGTAGTGTTATCCCATGATAATGTATATAGAGCACAAGCTTTCTTTAAGCACTTTAATTTCTTCGAAGGAAGAATACAATCAAATTATGAACTTTGGCGCACACAGTCATGTCGATGATGTATGTGCCATCATTACAATCTGCATCAATCACAATCTTAAAATGATCAATGGATCGACTCCGAATGTTCCACATCGAACCTGGACACATTGCAAGCCCCCATCAATTTCCATCCTCACAGATTCAAGCACTCTTTGACTCGCATTTCAATGTTGTTTGTTGTTTTAATCTTTCCCTTATGGTACTAGTTTGGTATCTGTCTCTCGCTAGTTTTTAGCGATGGACGAAATTTGTTCCTCCATTGGAAGTGCTTTCAATAAGAATTTGATAATGCCTTATGGTGTGAAAGGTTTTAAGAAACTAGACCCTAATCCTCCCTAACCCTTTCTAGGGTTCTTGTCCTGGTTTGCCACTGAGGACATTTCTCTGAGCTACATTTTATGAAAAATGATAGATTCATATGGTAGGCTCTTCCTGATTCGCTTGATATTGTAAGAAAAAGCATTATTAATTACATTTCCTCAAACTTTGGAGCCTAAAGTAGTCTTAAATATCTACGACCTTAGTGACATTTTCCCTTTAGGAAGTTGGTCGTAAAGGGTTACCCTTAAATAACTTTTACATGGGCAAAGTTCTTGTTTGTTATGTGACTTAGGTAGACAAATAGCTCCACCCAAGAAAGAGCAAATATGCACCACCACCCAAAGAATCCAAAAAGTTCCCTTAGTCTATATATCATTACCAAGTCTAAGCCTAGTAAGTTTCCTCTGGTTTAGTTAAATTAACCTATAGGCTCCACTTCTAGCAATGTCCTTCCATCAATTTCTTTATGTTTCAGTGTGGTGCCTAAACCCAAGGATTTATATTTTCATAAGTTTCCATTAGAGTCTTCAAACAACATCTGTTGATCTTTGGTTAACATGATTTATCATTGAAACTAGGACAATATCTTTATGTATTGAGCCCCAACCTTTCTTTTTTTTGTTAAAGAAAACATTACTAGCAAATGTTGTTGCAGTTGCTTGTCTTTCTAAAATGCAAGAACTTCAGATCTAACTACGAAATATGAATGGCCTTGACCGTCACTGTTAATCAATAGTTCGATTGCGAGGCCAAAATAATAAAATTAGTATCAAGTGGTGTTATCCCATGATAATTTATCTAGAGCATATGCTTGCTTTTAAATTCTTCGAAGGAAAAATATGTTCAGATTATGAATGTTGTCGCACACAGTTGTGTCGGTGATGTATGCGCCACCACTACTATCTACATCGGTCAATGTCTCAAATTGATCAGTGGATCGACACTGACCCTTCCTGATACAAACCAAGACAACAAGAACATGACCAAGAATGCCCACTATGAAAGGTCATCTCAACATTCAAGTGAAGACCTCACCACATGGAGAAATGGACAAAGACTAGAGCATCTGAAATTCTTCCAGCTGGTCTTCTGAAGAATAAAACAAGTTGTAAATAATTTGGGCTCACTTTTGTTAGAATTAATGGCCTTAACAAGAGGGGGGTGAATTGTTAACTGAAAGATTTTCGCAAATATTGGCTAAGAATGAAGATCTTTAAAGAATCACAGAAAAAGCAATCAGAGAAGCTAAGAAAACAAAGTTGTTAAAGTTGTTTACAGAAAAACAATCAGTTGTTATTTCGATATAACCGGTTGTTTATAGCACGTAGATAAGAGCAAGTATTAAGCAATTGAAAAGCAAGAATATCAACCAGTTGAAAATACAAAATAACTGGTTGTTTATATTAGCAGTTTATAAAAACAAAGATAAAGCAGTTTAAAGAGTGTAAGAATAGAGAGATTCACACACAATATTTATACTGGTTCACTCTTACACCAAGAGCTACATCCAGTCCCCAGAAACCACTGGGTATTCCACTATGTAATCAACCACAGATTACAACCAAACACTCACCAAAGAAGTGATCTTGAACCCCTCAAGAACACACACACTTCCTTTGGCAAAAACACAACACACCCAGAAACCCATCATCAAAGTCTTCAAGCAATCCACATAGATTTGGAGACATCAAAGCCAAAGTTCAACAATCTTCCCCTATTTGATGAAGACAAATCCCTAGTTTGCTTGTGTTGATCTGTTTGAATTTTAAAGCACCTGCAAAACAGAAATTGCGCATGTACCAGAGAGCAACCATATCCAGGTTTCACTAGCACTAATGAACCAATTTTCACCATGTGATTTCCATATAGAAAACCATCAAAATTAGTGTGAAAACCAATGTGAAAGAGGTGCAGAATCAAAGTGAAACAACAACTAAGACAACAACAATTAGAACAATTAATAGCAACAACAGTTTCAACACTCAAAACCACATAAATCTCCCCCTATTTGTCTTCACAAATAGAGTAAGACAAGGGATAAAACCAGAATTTAAGAAACTCATTTCTTAAGAAGAAAACCAAAAAACCAGTGTGTGTGACAACACCGGTGTCAGCAACAAACTTGTGATACCATACCAAAATTGTAGTAGAAATCTATGGTGTAACAGAGCTATGGCAGCAGCAGAGTTAACACAAAATTTGGACACACCAAAATGTGCAGAAATTGCAACACAGAAACCACAATTTCTCCCCCTTTCTTTTATTCATCCAGCAGTTCTCCTTCAAGGAACACATCAAAGTATTGCTTCATCAAAGTATTAGTTCCAGCAATGCCAACACAGCCATGAGTACTTCTTTTTGACATTTGTAGGAAAGCAGTTGGAAACATCTTTCTTGGATATTTTCAATTCCATATTGCAAGCATATTAGTCCAAATCTCCCTAATGAGCATGACCCAAACATAGTTCTGGTACAGGAATGACCCAAGAATAACAAGTTGACCTTCGTTGACACTTCTTTATAAAACCTTGTATCTTGGTCCCAAAAACATAAGCTATCTGCTTTGTTGCTGTAAGTTCAACCTTAATAGAGTGCACACCATATGCAGAGCTAGCAATAGATCACTTCAAAAAGGTTCATCTTCAAGTTGGTCTCAATATCTTAGGCAGATTATCCTGCTGCAGAATTTCAGTCAGTTGTTTTTCTGGACAGGATTCCAGCTTGTGTAGAAAGGTGTTTTCATCATCTTCTTCAATACTGCTAACAGCTGCAATAAGACAATCAACAAATATTTCCAGATGTGTGTCTGACAATGTAGAGCTCTCAGCCTTGGCATCTCAAGAAGGTATCCATCAACAAAATATTGTTTTGACTTGAAGCTAATATAATGTATGCTTCTACAGAAACTGAATTTTGTAGAGCCACATATATTTGATTGCAGTCACTGTAACAAAACCACTTATCCTTGGGCAACACTTCCAACTCATACAACCCAAAGACCAACAAGCAATCAACATAACAGACTCAAGCAAGATGAAGACTTCAAATGTAATCACATATACAAATATTCATCAATCCCATGACCACCAATGTGATAGCTACACAAAAGAACTTTGAATTTCAAGGAAAACAAAGAATATACTTCTTTATTATTTGATTCAGAGGCACAATATATACATATTTGGCACACAAAGAGTTTTGAAAGAAAAGAAACAGTTGTAACCATGCATAAGAATTCATAACATCTTTAACCAAATGTGCCAGAAGTAAAACAATCGGTTGTTTCGTGAAAACAATCGGTTGTTTTTTTGAGACAGCAAGAAAAAGATATAAAGCAAATAATCTTTTAAAGTGATGGGAAATGCATAATGAAATACATTCATACCTTTGCATTACCTCAACATGTTTAGAAGTTCATTTGGTCTTATGAAGCCAAAAGAATAGGATGAACATATACAACTTACTTTACATAGGTTATGAATTTTGACTTGTCAACAATTCGAGTAAGGTGTATGCTCTTGAACCACAATAAAAAGCATCACTTTGATTAGTCTTCAACATAGCACCTAAACTTGAAAGGTTTTGTAAAAAAAAATTTATGCATATACAAAGCAAGTATAGCAGCAGGATAACTAGGCTCACACAAACCAGTTTTTTGCACAATCCATAAGCATAAAGACTAGTAAAAGCAGTGTGTAAATCAGTAAAGAGTTAATGCAAAACAGTGTGTGCACAGAGTTATAGTAGTAGTAGATAAATCAGAATAAAGCACCATAGGGTGTAGCAGCAGACTATGCAACATAATCATCATAAACAGAAATAGATTCATATAGCACCATAGTTCTGCATATACAACATCAGCAGGAAAAACCAGAAAAAGTGAAGTGTTCAAGTGCTTTCAAGTGCAGAACAACAACAACATAATGCATCAGTTTTAAAGCTATCTATATAACCAAGTCAAGCATAAAATTCTCCCTCTATATGTTCTCACAAATAGACAATTAGAAGGGTTGTACAAAGCAGAAATCAGAATGATAAAAGAGTAGTCTAGCAGTACAAACAATGTTGATATTTCAAGAATAGAAAATGATATAGAGCTTTCAAGAAAACAAGTGGATATTATCTTTTAGTATCAGATTCTGAGGCACACTCAATGTATATTTTTCAAAAAAGCAAGATTTAAAAAAGAGAAATAGGTTTAATCATGCATAAGAAAACTTGGCAGCATTACACAAAGGTGCCAGAGAAAATAAATCGGTTGTTTCAAAAACACAATCGATTATTTTACTGTGACAACAAAGAGAACATTTTTCATCACCAGAAATTATCTTTTAAATTGATGAAAAATTCAGTATGATATTTGTTCATACCTTTGCTCAGAGAACCCCAATAGATTCATCCAAAAAGAAGACCTTGAGATGTTCATATGAACACAAGGCACACTTACTTAAATTGAAGATGCACATACTCTCTTTATTCTTGAAAATCCTCTTTTAACCAACCATTCTAGCCTTTGTCAGGATGTCTCTTTTCATTAAAAGATCCATGCTTGATATACACATTTGACAAGTGCAGGCACAAGAACTGAGTTGTCTTTAAGCTTTCTTTCCTTGAAACTTCATTCCTTACACTCAATATGGTTCTTGACTTTCAAGAATACCTAAAAGACAAGATTAAGAAGCAAGATTTGGTCCCCTTTTAAATTTGGGTCCATGAGTGTTAGCAGGAATGTTAGGAGGCTTAGGATTCTTAGGAACCCATTTTAAAATCCCTCTTGGAACAAGAAATTTGCGAGCTTTGCAGAACCTCATAGAGTGACCCTTTCTCATACAGTAGAAACAAGAAACAACCAGTTGTTTCGAAACTTTAGTCCATTGTTTTTCTGTGATACTTGAAAAAGGTTTTGAAAAGACATTGTTTTGCTTCTGTGGATTAAAACCAAAACCTGATTTTCCAAATACACAATTTTGAGATGCTAAAACATTCTCAAAGTTGGATTTTCCTTTTGAAATTTTGTCCACAGTTTTCACAAGATAAATGACCTTCTTTTGAAGGGATTCATAATTTTCACAAACTTAGAATCACACTTGCAAGAAGAATTTTGATAGATCAATTCAAGGTTTTCGAAGAAAACAAAGTTGTTAAAAATGTTTGCAGAAAAACAATCGATTGTTATTTCGATATAACCGGTTGTTTATAGCACAGAGATAAGAACAAGTATTAAGCAATTGAAAAGCAAGAATATCAACCGGTTGAAAATACGACATAACCGGTTGTTTATATCAGCAGTTTATAAAAACAAAGATAAAGCAGTTTAAAGAGTGTAAGGATAGAGAGATTCACACACGATGTTTATACTAGTTCACTCTTACACCAAGAGCTACATCCAGTCCCCAGAAATCATTGGGTATTCCACTTTGTAATCAACCACAGATTATAACCACACACTCACCAAAGAAGTGATCTTGAACCCCTCAAGAACACACACACTTCCTTTGGCAAAAACACAACACAGATCAGAACACCCTCTGACTCTGTGCAACACTAGTTCTTTACTGAAATACAAATCAAAGAAAGAAAGGAATAGAATACACCCGATACAATCATAGATTGGATTGAAAGAATACACAACAGTCCTATTCCACCCTTAGAAAGAATTCAAAGCCTTAAGCAATCTTGGAAACTTGAAAATCTTTCTTAATTTTTTGGTAATCTCATCTCTTAATCTTCAGAGTTGTAAACACAGTATATATAGCCTAAAAATAGTTGTTTAAGACTTTTAATCAAAGGTTAAAATAGTTTGAAAAGAGGGAAAACAATTTTACCAGACTTAACAAATTCTGTTAAGAATTTTCAAAAAAAAGTCGGTTGATCTTTCGAAATAATCGGTTAAAATGGTTTGACAGCAAAAGCAAAGGCAAAGCTTTCCAAAACATTTTAAAATCCACTAAGTGCCAATTAACCTGTTGTTTCGAAATTTCAACCTGTTGAAATTTCAACAGCTTTTTAAAAACTCATCTTTTCAAAAGGTTAAAGATTCAAATAACCTTTGATCAATTCTGTGAGTGGATTACAAATTCAAACTACCCAAAACACACCCAGAAACTCATCATCAAATTCTTCAAGCAATCGACATAGATTTGGAGACATCAAAGCCAATGTTCAACAACTTTGGGGGTCCAAATAGCAAATATAGGCTAGAATAAGATACCTTTAGCATAATAGGGGGTGTAGTTATCATTTTAGCTTGTTCCTAGCCCTTTAGGAGGGCATTTTGACCTAGTTTATAGAAGAACAAGCCTAGGATGCGGGATTGACTTAGTCAAACCATAAGGCTGCCCATTTTTTTCCTTTTCCCATCCTACCTCTCTTGCTTGTTTTCCAATGCTCATTCACCTATAAATAGAAGGCATACCCATTGTATTTTTCAATTTAAAATAAAAGTAAAGTTACTCTATGAAAATATTGTGTGAGCTTGAGTGAATGTATCTCCTCTTCCTTTTGGTCTTATCTTGAAGAGAATGAAGCTCTCAAGTGGTGGTCTAGCATTTATCTTGGTGGTTTCCACACACAAAGTGGTGTGATCATCCACCACCACCTCCATAAGTTCCTTTTTTCATTTCCTTCCATTTTCCAGTCCATTTATGTTCTTATCTCTTTTTCTCTTATTTGTTGCTCTCGGTTGTGGGCTCATTATTATGAGTATGGCGCATCATTTGGGAGGCCATGACCACCATTGATGTTAACCTTGTTCCCTTTCAATTCCGCATTTGCATCTCATCCTCACTATATCTTGTTTTGCATATTTGCCTCTGTGAAGTGAACCTTCACACTTACTTAACCACTTGGTTAAGTTCGTGTCCAGTGGGAATCTTCCTTAGATCTCACCTTTAATTGTTAAAATCCAAATCTTAAGTAAAGTGTCGCCTTAAATGAAAATATCTAAAATCAACTCAGATCACTTCTGCATCGAACCTAGACACACTGCAAGCCCCCATCAAATTCCCTCAATACAGATTCAAGCACTCTTTAACTCCCTTTTTAGAATTGTTTTAATCTTTCCTCACAATACTTGTTTGGTATCTATCTCTCGCTAGTTTTTAGCGATGGATGAAATTTGTACCTCGATTGGGAGTGCTTTCCAAAAGAACCAATATTGTTGAAAGTGCCTTGTGGTGTGAAAGGGTCTAAAAGACTAAAATCTCACCCTCCCTACATCGTTTTTAGGGTTCTTAGCCCGATCCGCCATTGAGGACACTTCTCTAGAATACATTTTATGTAAAACAATTGATTCTTATGGCATACTCTTCTTGATTCGTTTGATGCCGTTAGAAAAAAACTTGTTAGTTACATTTCCTCAAACTTCAGATCCTAAGTTGCCTTAAATCTCTATAACCTTAAAGACCATATTCCCTATAGGAAGTTGGTCGAATAGGGTTACCCCTAAATAGATTTTTCACGAGCAAAGGTCTCATTCGATAGTGGAATTTAGCAGACAAATTGCTCTAGCAAGAAAGAACAAATATGCACCGCCACCCAAAGAATTTGAAAAGTGCCCTTAAACTAGAAATCACTACCAAGTCTAAGCCTAGTAAGTTTCTTCTAGTTTAGTAAAATTAAGCTATAGGCTCCACTTTCAACAATGTCCTTCCATCAATTCCTTTATGTTTTAGCCTAGTGCCAAAACCCAAAGATTGTTTCTCATGGAAAGTTGTTCTTAATTTTCTCAATTGTTGGTAGGAAAATCCTTATCAGTTAAATTTCCTCAAACCTCACTGCTAAGTTGCCTTAAATCTCTACAACCTTAGTGGCCATAGTCCCTCTTAGAAGTTGGTCGTAGAGTGTTAACCCCACATCATTTATCATTTAGACTAGGACAATATATGATCATCATCAAGCCTCTAACCTTCCATCTTCGTTGAAGAAAACATCTTTAGCAAATGCTTTAGCAGTTGGCTGTCTTAAATCCAAGAACTTCACCTCTAACTATGAAATACGAATGGCCTCGAATGTCACCGTTAACCAATGGTTTGATCACGAAAGACAACGTAATAAAATCAATATCTTGTGGTGTTATCCATTGATAATGTATCTAGAGCGTAGGCTTGCTTTTAGTGCTTTAATTTCTTCGAAGGAAGAGTATAATTAGATTGTGCATGTTGTCGCACACAATCATGTCGAATGATGTATGCACCACCATTGCAATCTGCATCGATCAATCTCTCAAATTGATTAGTGGATCGAAATCATTCGTTCCATATTGAACCTGGACACATTGCAAGCTCCCCATCAACTTCCCTCCTTATAATTTCAAACACTCTTTGACTGGCTTTCCAAAGTTGTTTTAATCTTTCCCTCATGGTACTTGTGTTCTATCTGTCTCTTGCTAGTTGTAAGCTATGGACAAAATTTGTGCCTCAAATGGGAGTGCTTTCTAAAAGAATCAATACCATTGACAATGCCTTGTGGTGTGAAAGGGTCACTTTCACCCTCACCACCCCCTTTCTAGGGTTCTTGGCCCCGGTCTACCCACTGAGAACACTTTTCTAGAATACTTTTTATAAAAAACCATTGCTTCTTATGGCATGCTCTTCCTAATTCACTTGATGTTGTTAGGAAAATCTTTATTAGTTACATTTTCTCAAACTTTGCAGCCTTAGTTACCTTAAATCTCTACGTACTTAGTGACCATAGTCCCTCTAGGAAGTTGGTCATAGAGGGTTTCCCCATATAACTTATTTGCATGAAAATATCTCATTTGTTAATGGAATTAACTAGACAAATCGACCTAGAAAAAAATTAATAAGCATGCACCACCACCCTACGAATCCAAAACACTGCAAGAAAATCATTAAATAGAAACTAATTTTAGAGACTAAAATTATTAGTTACTATTTGATGAAATTAGAGACCATTTTATAAACTAAAAAAACTGTTGGTATCTAAAGTAGTTTATAATATTAATAAAAATTGATAAAATGATTTTTAAATTGATATCTAACTATTACCTATCAAGGTTTTAGCCACTTACTACTTTATATTCTAAATTAGTCTCTATTAGTCTTTTAGAGACTAATTTAGAATCTAAAATATTAGTCGTTAAAACTTAGGTAGCTAATTTAGATACAAATTAAGAAATCATTTTATAAATTTTTATCAATAATAGAAATCACTTTAGATATGAATAATTTTTTAGTCTCTAAATTAGTATCTAATTTAGTTAATATAGTGACTAACTATTTTTTGTCCTTAAATTTGGTTATTATTTAATGATTTTCTTCTAGTGAAAAGAACCCTTAGTCTAGAAATCATTACGAACTTGGTGACCATACTTCCTCCAAATCTCAAATTTCTCATAAGGTGTCATGGTACTCTTCAAATATCATCTATTGATCTTTGGTTTATGTCATATATCTTTAAGACTAGGACAATATCTGAAAGTCATCGAGCCCCTAACCTTGCCCTTTTGTTAAAGAAAATGTCCTAAGCAAATGATGTCGTAGTTGCTTGTCTTTCTTAAGTGTAAGAATTTCACCTCTAACTATGGAATACAAATGGCCTCAACCATTATCATTACTTGATAGTTTGATCACGAAGACCAATAAAATAAAATCAGCATCCTGTGGTGTTATCCCATGATAATGTATCTATAGTGTAGGCTTGCTTTGAGAACTTTAATTTTTTCTTTGAAGGAAGTAAATGATCAGATTGCACATGTTGTCAACGCAGTCACGTCCATGATGTATGTGTCACCGCTGCAATCTCCATCGATCAATGTCTCAAATTGATTAGTAGATCGACAACAACCACCATACGTCAAACCTGGATGCATTGCAAGATCCATCAACTTTCTTCCTCACAAATTGAAACACTCTTTGATTCGCTTTTCAAAGTTGTTTTAATCTTTCCCTCACAATACTTGGTTGGTATCTGTCTCTCACTAGTTTTTAGCAATGGACAAAATTTGTACCACCGGTGGGATTCCTTTCCAAAAGGATCAGTATCGTTGACAGTTCCTTATGGTGTGAGAGGTTCTAAGAAACTAGACTATAACCCTCCCTACATTCTTTCCAGGGTTCTTGGCCTGGTCTGCCATTCAGGACACTGCACTAGAGTACATCTTTTAAAAAATTATTGACTCTTATGGTAGATTCTTCCTTATTTGCTATATGTCTTTAGAAAAATCATAGTTGTAACATCCCGCCAAAATACTATACAAATGTATATAATGAAAATAAAGGTAACAAATAGATTCTATGAACAAAATATTATATATATGAAATGAAGTTGCTCCTCTTAGGGAGTTTAATACAAATTCGGTCAAATTTTCCAGAAACATAAACAAAATACAAAAAAAAACAAAGCAGGCGATCTCCTATCGGAAGAAACCGATCTCCTATCGGACGAGACCGATCTCCTATCAAGACAGAAAAAAAACAGGCGATCACCCGATGGAGGCAGACACAGGCGATCACCCGATAGAGACAGAAAACCGGCGATCTCCTCCTCGGCGATCACTCACTAGAGGGCTCTTCTTCCTGGAAGATCATCTGCTCCCGTGTAACAATTACACGATCATCACAGTTTTGAGAAAACAACCACAATAACAGATAAAAGGGTAAGCTAGATAATTTAAAAGAAGTTTAAATCAAGAACATGAAAATCCAAGTAAACCAAGTTCCAAAATATCCATGTAAAACGTAGAGCTGCTCATAGCATTCAGCTGATCGCCCAAAATCACAAACTTCACAACATTCACCCATAGTCATTCCATTTCACAATACAGCATCAAGTGTCTATCAATATTCAAGTTTCTCATTTCACATGTCAGACTTTCCACTGACTCACCACACAAGACACTTGACACTACTTCCGGATTGACTCGTGCGTTGATTAGACTCAGAGATCTGCACCTGTCATACCACACCACTGTGAAATCCACACAGGGTCGCTGTGAATCCACACAGCATGCGCATATATCATCTCAATGTTACCATAGTTCTCCTGGTATGACAGGGTTAATCCATAGGACAGACGGAGCTCGTTCTTTTTCACACGAGACGCCCATCATATAGACCTCCTTCGACTCTCAACAACTGAGTAACTTCCTCTACGTGATTCCATTACCTCAGCAGAGTCAGGATATCCCCTTAGGAATCACCGATCAATGCACCTACCACAAGATCTTACACGGTATTTTCTTTCCTGAAAATACTATGCCTCGATCCCACATTCACAGCATTCAAAGACATCATGCCACACTTAAAAGAATGATTTCAATCACAGCAATAGCCATTTCAAAGGATTCATATTTTCGAATATCTCATGTAAATCTCAAGCAGTTCTCAAAACAACATCAAACACAAGGAGTTCGCAAAACAGCGCCAAAACCGGCGATCTAGTTAAAAAACAGGGTGTTTCGAAAACTGTATATAAAACCGGCGACCACGTCGCCCAAGCACACAAACAGAGCACTTTACGCAGATGAAAACAAAAATGGCGACCACGTCGCCCTCACTCCAGAGATAGCTACACTGTGGCTTGTATGGAAAAAGAGGTCTAGCTTCCCTTACCTGGACTTGCGCAACCACCAGGAGCTTCGAAATCCAACGAAGCTTGCAGAATACCTTGGCTCTGTTTTTCGCGTCTGGTCTGAAGAACTTGCAGAGGACTACCCAAGTGCTCCAATGGTGTTGCTTCTCGTCGTACTCTTGTGTGGAGAGGCTGAAATCGCAACGCGGAGGAGGGAACTCACTCTTTCTCTCTTCGACTACAACAACGTTTTCTTCCTCTTCAGTAGTGGATTTCAGTAACTTAAACCAACTTATCCCTCCAAAAGCAGCTGCCACCACCCACTCTGCAGGGAAGTTTGCATGTACGCTTCCCTGCACAGTACTACTAAGCATGCCTCTGCGCAGGCTACGCTATGAGGTCACTATTCTGAACCACCTTTTCGTCTACGTGGCGCGCGTGCAGAACGTCTCTTGCTGGGAGTCTAGGTCCTACGTTCTCGGTGTGTAACTAAGCGCCGCGCGATGACCTTTCGCCGATGGCTACCAGCGCGAAGACGAACCACCGATGACCTCGCACGAAGACAAACCACCGATGACCTCTCGCGCGATGACAAACCGCTGATGACCTCTCGCGCGAGGACAAACCACTGATGACCTCTCGCGCGAAGACAAACCGCTGATGACCTCTCGCGCGAGGACAAACCACTGATGACCTCTCGCGCGAAGACAAACCGCTGATGACCTCTCGCGCGAGGACAAACCACTGATGACCTCTCGCGCGAAGACAAACCGCTGATGACCTCTTCCTGGCGAACGACCGATGTCTCACCCCCCCCCCCCCCGATGATGCCCGCATGCATCGCGCCCTGGCGACGCCTGCATGCCTCGCGCCCAGGCGATGACGTGTAGTCTAGGCGACCGGCGATGATGTATAAACAAGGAACTCTTATAGTTTTTTCTAGACTACACTTTCCTTCCTTTTTAACTTAGATAAAACATACTTAGAATTTACTTAAAACATACTCTTTCATTCCAATAAATTTCAGGTCCTTACAATAGTTAGTTACATTTCCTCAAACAACACACCCTAGGTTATCGTAAATCTCTATGACCTTAGTGACCATATTGCCTCTAGAAAGTTGGTCGTAAATGGTTACCCCATATAGCTTTTGCGCATGCAAAGGTCTCATTTGCTAGTTGAATTAACTAGACAAATCGCCCCACCAAGATAGAACAAACATGCACTACCACCGAAAGAATCCAAAAAAGAGCCCTTAGTCCAGAAATTGTTACCAAGTCTAAGAATGGTAAGTTTCCTCTAGTTAAGTCAAATTAACCTATAGGCTCCACTCATAGCAATGTCCTTCCATCAATTCCTTTATGTTTCAACCTGGTTCTAAAATCCAAGGATTTAGATTTCTTATAAGGTACCATGGGAATCTTCAAACAACATCTATTGATCCCTGGTTGAGTTCATTTATCATTGAGACTAGGACAATTTCTAAATGTCATCGAGCCTCCAACCTTGCTTTTTCAGTTAAAAAAAACATTGTTAGCAAATGATGTTGCAGTTGCTTGTCTTTCTTAAATGCAAGAACTCCACATCTAACTACGAAATACAAATGGCCTCGATCGTCACTATTAATTGATAATTTGATCGCGATGGCTAAAATAATAAAATCAGTATCATGTGGTTTATCCCATGATAATGTATATAGATCGCATGCCTTCTTTAAGCACTTTAATTTTTTCTTAGGACAAGTACAATTAGATTTCGAAGGTTGCTACACACAATCATGTCAATGATGTATGTGCCACCACTACAATATGTATCAGTCACATTCTCTAATTGACCAATGGATCTACTTCGACCATTCCACATCAAATATGGACACATTGCAAGACCCCATCAACTTTTGTCATCACAGATTCAAGCACATTTTAACTTACATTTAAAATTTGTTTTAATATTTCCCTCATGGTACTAGTTAGGTATATGTCTCTCGCTAGTTTTTAACGATGGACGAAATTTGTAGGGAGTGTTTCCAAAAGAATCAGTAACATTGACAGTGTCTTGTGGTGTGAAAGGTTCTAAGAAACTAGACTTTAGCCCTCCCTACCCCCTTTTTAGAGTTATTGGCTTGGTCTACAATTGAGGAAACTACTTTAAATTACGTTTGATTAAAAACGATTGATTCTTATGGCAGACTCGCTCTATTTCGTTGTTAAAATCATTGTTAGTTACATTTCCTCAAACTTTAGAGCTTAAGTTATCTTAAATATCTGCAACCTTAGTGACCATATTCCCTCTACGAATTTGGTAGTAAAGGGTTACCCGTATATAGCTTTTGCATGGGTAAATGAGTAGTTTGTTAGTGGAATTAAGTAGACAAATTGCTACACAAAGAAAGAACAAATGTTATCGTTAGCATAAAGAAAATGCCATTAGCAAATGTTGTTGCAGTTGCTTGTCTCTCTTAAATGCAAGGACTTCACATTTAGCTACGAAATATGAACGGCCTCGACCTTCGCTATGAATTGATAGTTTGATTTCGAAAGCCAAAAAACTAAAATCAATGTCGTGCAGTGTTATTCCAGGATAATGTATCTAGAGCATAGGCTTGCTGAGCATAGGCTTGCTTTAAGAACTTCAATTTCATTGAAGGAAGAATACGATCAAATTTTGCCACAAACAATCTCATCGATGTGTATGTGCCACGACCATAACCTACATCAATCAATGTTTCAAATTGATCAATGGATTGACACCTACTGTTACACATCGAACCTGGACACATAGCAAGCAACCATCAACTTCCCTCCCCAATGATTGAAGCAACCTTTGACTCACTTTTTAGAGTTATTATAATATTTCCTCACGATACTTGTTTGGTATCTGTCTCTCGCTAGTTTTTATCAATGGACAAAATTTGTTCCTCATTAGGAGTGCTTTTCAAGGGAATCAGTATTGTTGACAATGCCTTGTGGTGTGAACGGGTCTAAGAGACTAGCCTCTCACCCTCCCTACCCACTTTCAAGGGTTCTTGGCTCGGTTTGACATTAAAGACACTTATTCTCATAAATCTCCCTTTACGTGAGAGCCTTCAAGTCCTAGTTAATCCCTAGAAAGTTAGCCAAACCTTTTTCTATTCTTAAGCACTAAAACTACTCCAATTCCTCACCAAATTGTTACGGGCAAAAAGGGCAGAAAAGGAAAAACCAATAACGAGCAAGGGCTTTTGGTAAATGGCCAGACCGTTAGAGACACTTTACACGTGGATGATGATACGCACACTGAGGCCATTAGGAGAAGCAGCAGAATGCGCACACCCAATAAGAGACTTGCAGGGTACGAGCTGAGGGACGGGCATGAATTTGAGATAATATTCAGAGACCGATCCTTGTTGTTGGAGTTTAAACAAAGCTGCTTGTGGACAATCAAAAGGGGATGACCCAAATTCAGTTTCCAAGGCCCTAGTGAGAGCATTCCAGGACATACAAGGGTGGATTCTTTGAATCATTTGGAACCAAGGAACAACATCCTGTTCCATGTGAATTGCAGCAATAGTTAATCGATCCTCGTCAGCAGTGCCATAATAGTCAAAAAATTGTCCAGCCTTGAAAATCCAAGCCATGACATCCGAACCGTTAAATGTAGGAAAATTTAATTTCACATTCCTAATCTGAAATGCGTGCCTGGGCGGAACTAATGGATTCTGCGTAGAGTTCATGCTAGACCCACCATTAGACTGGGCTTGGTTCTGAAGCAGTGATTCCACCATGGATTGAAGGCGCTCCACGCGAGCGTTTGCAGCCACCTCCACCTGTGCAGTGTGCTCACGTTGTTCTTGGTCACGTAACTCCAAGAGGTCCATTACGTATTTGAGCTCAGCGTCGTGAGCTCTTATCTCAGCTGCCATGGTGGCCATTCGTGTGTTCTCAGCCATGGTGGCTCTCAACGAAAGCACCAATGTTATGGTTGAAGACGTATATATATATAAAAATTCAACCAACGAATAATCCAGTAAACAAATGTCTCAGAAATATAACAATACTTGAAAATGGAATAATGTCCGTAACGTGATGAGGTCGTATGATGGCCTTATGATTGGCTACAGGGTCAACCTGCATGGAATGAGGAAGATTCAAAGGTTGATTAAAGGAAGAATGCTTCAGAGGAAGAAGAAGGAAATCAGAGGAGAATATACCCAATTCATGCCCGTCCCTCAGCTCGTACCCTACAAGTCTCTTATTGGGTGTGCGCATTCTGCTGCTTCTCCTGATGGCCTCAGTGTGCGTATCATCATCCACGTGTAAAGTGTCTCTAACGGTCTGGCCATTTACCAAATTCATGTCCTTAGCCAACCGTTCAGGTAGCTTACCTCAAGAAGCTTTGCTGAACTGTTTTATTAGTGGATTGCATACTGAATTACAAAGAGATGTGATTGCCCAATCCCCAACTGACGTCCCTGTTGAAGACCTCCACTTATCCTTGGATGCTTTTGCAGGTGTTAGGCGTGCCAGAACTATCAGATTTGTAGCAGAACTGAATGGCATTATCATTCAAGTTATGATAGATGGTGGCAGCAGCGACAACTTTCTTCAACCCAGATTGGCTAAATTCTTGAAGCTCGAAGTGGAACAAAGCCCAAAATTAAGAGTAATGGTGGGAAATGGAAACAGATTGGAAACGAAAGGCTACATTCGGAACATCTCTGTCAATATGCAGGGGGCACGAATTGATCTTCCTGTCTTTTTACTCCCTGTTTCTGGGGCTGATTTGATTATTGGTACCAATTGGCTTTCAACGGTAGGCCCTCACATCCATGATTATAAGGATCTCAACATACAATTCCACTATAAAGGGCAGCAGGTTACTCTGCAGGGAGACAAGTACCACCAGATAAACCTTGAAGCTACTCAATACCACCATATCATACGGCTCTCTAACACTGATGCCATTGATGAGTGTTATGCCATTCGGGTTACAATAGCAGCAGATCACAACGTCTTGCAGATACCAGAACAAATGGAGCATGATCTTGCAGCATTATTGCACACCTATAAACAAGTGTTTGATGTTCCAATGGGTTTACCCCCTCACAGGCTGCATGACCACTCTATTCCCTTAATAGAAGGAGCAAACCCAGTCAAGGTTAAGCCGTATCGTTATCCTCACAGTCAGAAAGCTCAAATAGAGAAAATGATTCAAGACATGTTGAATGAAGGGCTAATCCAGCCAAGCACGAGTCCTTTTTCATCGCCAATTATTCTTGTGAAGAAAAAGGATGGAACGTGGCGATTTTGCACGGATTATAGAGCTCTTAATGCTCTCACCATTAAGGATAGTTTCCCCATTCCAACAGTAGATGAGTTAATTGATGAACTATATGGAGCCACTCATTTCTCTAAACTGAACCTGAGGTCTGGATATCATCAGATATTGGTGAAGCCTGAAGACAGGTATAAAACAACTTTTAGGACTCATCAAGGCCATTATGAATGGCTAGTCATGCCATTTGGCCTCACTAATTCCCCTGCTACCTTCCAGAGTCTAATGAATCACATTTTCCAAGGGTTGCTGCGAAAATTTGTGTTAGTATTCTTTGATGACATATTGGTTTATAGCCCTGATTGGTCCTCTCACTTACAACACCTAGAGACTGTTTTGCAAGTCTTACAGAAAGAACACCTCTTTGCCAAGCTGTCCAAATGTTCTTTTGGTGCCACAAACATTGACTACCTTGGTCACACTATATCCACGGCTGGTATTGCAATGGAGCAAGATAAAATCAGAGTTGTGCAAGAGTGGCCAAAACCAGCATCTCTCAAGTTATTGAGAGGCTTCTTAGGCCTCACCGGCTACTACAGACGGTTTATCAGAAATTACGCATCATTGGCAGCCTCGCTAACGGATATGCTAAAGAAAGATCATTTTAAGTGGACCACTGCAGCAGAGGAAGCATTTGAGAAATTGAAAGAAGCTCGTACCTCATCACCGGTACTAGCACTTCCCAACTTTGCTCAGCCTTTCACTTTGGAAACAGATGCATCAGGGATAGGAATTGGAGCAGTTTTATTACAGAATGATCACCCTGTGGCTTACTATTCTAAGAAATTATCTGCTCGACAACAGAAGCAATCTGCCTACTCTAGGGAGCTATATGCCATCACTCAAGCAATTGCTAAATTTAGGCACTACTTGCTCGGCCATAAGTTCATCATCAAAATAGATTAGAAAAGCTTGAAAGAACTCCTTGCTCAATCCTTGCACACCCTAGAACAACAACATTGGCTCCCTAAATTCCTTGGATATCATTTCACAATACAATATAAGCCTGGAAAAGAAAATGTGGTAGCAGATGCATTATCAAGATGCATGTCCATAGCTATATCTGAACCTGTCCACCACTGGCTACAAGAGATACAAGCAAGGATAAAGGAGGATCCTGCGTTGCAAACCATACTAGACAAACTCCATTCGGAACCTGAAACAGTAAAGCATTTCGCTGTTCACAATGGCATTTTAGTCTGGAAAAATTGGACCGTTATTCCTAATAACAAGGAATTAAAGAAGAAAATTATGACAGAATTTCATAATAGCTTTGTTGGAGGCCATGCAGGTCGAGCTAAGACAATTGCTAGAATATGCTCTCAGTTTTATTGGATGAATATGCAGCAAGAAATCAGGACATTTGTGCAGAACTGTAAAATATGCCAACAAGCCAAATCTGAAACAGCACTCCCCGTTGGCCTCTTGCAACCTCTCCCAATTCCTACTCAAGTATGGGATGACATAGCTATGGATTTCATCATAGGCCTTCCTCCTTCACACGGTTTCACTGCAATTATGGTTATTGTGGACAGGTTATCCAAGTTTGGTCACTTCATTCCGATGAGGTCCGACTTCAACAGCAAACAAGTGGCAGACGCATTCATTAACAATGTGGTGAAACTGCATGGCATTCCAAAATCCATAGTGTCTGACCGTGATAAGGTTTTTATTAGCTCCTTCTGGAAATAACTATGGAAGTTACAAGGTACTACTTTGGCCATGAGCTCGGCTTATCATCCACAAACAGATGGCCAAAGCGAGGTGCTCAACAAAACCTTGGAAATGTACCTTAGGTGTTTTATGTAAGAACCTAGAAGTTTATATTGGAATAAAAGTGTTATATTATAAATAAATTCGAAGCACGTGTTTATTTAAATATAAAGGAAGGAATGTATAGCTGAGAAGCCTACGAGATCGCCGTTATTAAGCGGGTAGGCGATCTCCAACTTCTCTGGCACTTGAACGCCTATCGCCTAGCTTATGCTTGAACGCCTATCGCCTAGCTTATGCTTGAACGCCTATCGCCTAGCTTATGCTTGAACGCCTATCGCCTAGCTTATGCTTGAACGCCTATCGCCTAGCTTATACTTGAACGCCTATCGCCTGTGTGTACCTAGTAGCCTGTCACCTAGAGTACACCTAATCGCCGAAACTACACTTAGTGTGTAGCCAAAATGTTGGATCAACCCTGGTACGTCCCAAAAGCCACGCGTATCAAGGTGTGGGTTAAACCTTGGATACGCTGGGCAGGCGAAGCTCTATACTTGAGCATAAGAGAATCATCCTTAACGTTACACGCTTGGGCGCACGAGGACTTGTGCTAATCAACTCTTGGAAGTGTGAAGCTACCGACGTCACCAAGCCTTGTGGAGAGAATACCTTGGATGTAACATAGTGGAATGAAGAACCTCCAGGGGGGGGAGTGGCGAGTGTCATCGGGCATCGCAGGGCGCGAGGCATGCTGCGGGGTGTGTCTTCGCGCGAGGGGTCATCGGTCGAGAGTCTTCGCGCGAGAGGTCATCGGTCGAGAGTCTTCGCGCGAGAGGTCATCGGTCGAGAGTCTTCACGCGAGAGGTCATCGGTCGAGAGTCTTCACGTGAGAGGTCATAGCGCGACGTTGAGTACACACAGAGAACGTGGGACCCAGATTTCCAGCATGAGACGCGCGGCACGCGAGACACGTAGGCAAAAAGCGTTGGTTCAGAACAGTGACATCAGAATGTTGGCATGCGCAGGAAACACTCGCGGTCGTACTGTTCAGATCAGCCGTTGGCATGCACAAGAGACAACAGTGGTAGTACTGTTCAGAGCAGTGGTTTGCATGCACAAAAGACAACCGAGGTCGTACTGTTCAGAGGAACGTACGCCCAGGCTTTTGCAGAAAAGGGGGAGGGCAGCAGTATACGAGGACAGGTATGGTTGGGATCAAAACCCACTGAGAGGAGGCAAAGAGCGTTACAAGTGACCCAAGAGTGAAAGAGCGAGACTATCTTCATCCTCCTCCTTTCTCCCCTTCACGCTGCGTTTTCCAGGCATCCTCAAGCACCAGTTCGACGTTTGCCCTTAGAGCACCTGGGGAATTCTCTGCAAGAGCTTAAGGCATCCTCGAAGCTCGTGGAATTGGAGCTCTTAGTAAGGTTGCGCAAGTCCGGGTAAGGGAAGCTAGACCCCTTTTTCCATACGAGCCATAGCGTAGTCTTTCTGAAGTGAGGGCGACGTGGTCGCCATTTTCGTTTGTATCTGTGTGAAATGCCCTATGTTGTGTGCTTGGGCGACGTGGTCGCCGGTTTTAAACATAATCTTCGAAACACTCTGTTTTTGAACTAGATCGCCGGTTTTGGCGCTGTTTTACGAACTCCTCTGTTTTTGATACTGTTTTGAAACTACTTGAGATTTACATGAGATATTCGAAGATCTGAAGCTTTGAAATGGTTGTTGATGTGATTTGAATGATTTATTTGAATGGTATGATGTGTTGGATGTGGTGAGTGTGAGGTCGAGGCATAGTATTTTCAGGAAAGAAAATACCGTGTAAGATCTTGTAGTAGGTGCATTGATCGGTGATTAAGAACGAGATATCCTGACTCTGCTGAGGTAATGGACTCACGTAGAGGAAGTTACTCAGTTGTTGAGAGTCGAAGGAGGTTCACCTGTATGGGTGGGTTGTTTGAAAGAGAACAAACCGACCTGTTTTGCGTGGATTAACCCTGTCATGCTGTATGGTGATGTGTGAGATTCATTATACGCTTGTGAATGTGAGAGATTTCACGGCGACCCTGTGGATGTGTGAGATTCCACAGTGGGCAATATGACAGGTGCAGATCTCTGAGTCTAATCAATGCACGAGTATTCCGGAATTAGTGTCTTGTGTCTATGTATTGTGAGTCAGTGGAAAACCTGACGTGAGAAATGAGGAACACTGTATGTGGATAGACACTTGCTGCACTGTGTGATATGAACTACTCTTGAGGAATGGTGAAATGTGGGTTTTTACTTGATGGTATGTGGGAAGAATGAGAAAGCTGATGTTTTTACGTGGGTGCCTTAAATTAATTTATCTTGATTTTAAAGTTCATATCTAAATTCTCTTTTAAAACTGTCTAGCTTACCCTGCGTTTTCGTTTGTGGATGTTCTTCTTAAAACTTGTGATGATCGTGTATGATTTACACGGGAGCAGATGACGTTGCAGGAAAGTGAGATCGCCGGTCTGATAGGAGATCGCCTGGCTGATAGGAGATCACCTGATTGACTAGGAGATCGCCCTTTTGTTAGCATATCGCCCGATTTGTCTTTTGTTGTATTTTTGGTTAAGTTTTTTTTTTGGAAAGATTCACAGTTTATGTATTAAACTCCCGATGAGGAGAAACTCCATTATATATATATGATTATGTTTATTTCAAAATACTTGTTTATCTTCATTTATATTATATAAATATGAAATGTATTTGGTGGGATGTTACATTTTACCTTCAACAATCCTAGCCAGTGGTCTAAGGTACTCCCTTGGGCTCAATATTGGTACAATACCAGTCACCACAGCAGCATTGGCATGCCTCCTTGTAAAGCACTTTATGGAAGGAATACACCCACGTTGATTAAATACCAGTTGGATGAGCATGATTCACCTACTGTCCAAGCTCAATTGCTGCAGCGAGATAAGATCCTAGAACAAGTGAAGCTTAGCTTACTCAGAGCTCAGAATTATATGAAACAGTATGCGGACAAGAAAAGAAGGTCCATTGACTTTCACGTGGGAGACTTGGTTCTGGTTAAGCTCCAACCATACAAGCAACAAACAGTGGCTAAGAGACTTAATCAGAAACTGGGATTGAAATACTTTGGGCCTTTTCCGATAATAGCTAAGGTCGGTACAGTAGCATATCGGCTACAGCTACCTGATGACGCCAAGATTCACTCAGTTTTCCATGCCTCGATGCTCAAGAAATTTAGAGGACAGTATACTGATCCTTACATTCCTATACAAAACTGGACTTTGACTCAAGGACCAGTACTGCTACCAGGGAAGGTGTTAGCATCGAGAACCTTGTTGAGAGGACAATTAAAGATTCCTCAAGTCCTAATTCATTGGCAACACACTCCTCCTCATGCTGCCACATGGGAAAATGTCTCCGACATAGAAGAAGCCTTTCCTTCATTCAACCTTGGGGACAAGGTTGTTTCCAATGGGGAGGGTATTGTTACGGGCAAAAAGGGCAGAAAAGGAAAAACCAATAAAGAGCAAGGGCTTTTGGTAAATGGCCAGACCGTTAGAGACACTTTACACGTGGATGATGATACGCACACTGAGGCCATCAGGAGAAGCAGCAAAATGCGCACATCCAATAAGAGACTTGCAGGGTACGAGCTGAGGGACGGGCATGAATTGGGTATATTCTCCTCTGATTTCCTTCTTCTTCCTCTGAAGCATTCTTCCTTTAATCAACCTTTGAATCTTCCTCATTCCATGCAGGTTGACCCTATAGCCAATCATAAGGCCATCATACGACCTCATCACGTTACGGACATTATTCCATTTTCAAGTATTGTTATATTTCTGAGACATTTGTTTACTGGATTATTCGTTGGTTGAATTTTTATATATATATACATCTTCAACCATAACACAAATCCTCTCTTGCTCGATGCAAACTCCTTCAAATTCCACTACCACTCCATTTGACTTCCACAATCCATCATCTTGGATTGCATCAAGTGTATCAGAGCTTCAAGATCCAAGGGCTTCAATCCAGCTAAGTTTTCACAATTTTTTTTCCAGCACTTGTGTTTCACGGTGTTCATCTTTGTTCTTAAGTGTTTTTTTTTTCACTTTTTAATTGTTTTCCACCGTTGATAATCAAATTCTACAATTTATACATCTTTTCTACTTTTTAAATTCACAATTCCACCATTTATTTTCATTCAAACCTTCATCAAACACCTTGTAGTGCTTTTCGCTACATAACCTTCAAAGTTCATTGTTGTTTTGATTTGTTTGTTGTTTTTTACTCAATATAATCAACTATTTTTTGTTAATTCTTTGTTGTTTCACTGTTTATTATTTGTTATATACAATTTAAATGGTTCATATTGAGTTTTGTATGGTTTAAAAGCATTCAAATAGTTTCAAATAACTTTTACATGCAAACCTCTCACTATAGCATAATGCTTTACTGTTTTTGATTTGTGTTCTTCAATTCTTGTTTTTTTTTTTTTGTGTTTAATTCACTTGTTGTGTGCATTTAGGTGTTTTTTAATGTTTGTAATCCTTGCATGTCAATTGTCACGTTCAATTCTTGCTTAATTTTTTCAAAATCATTCAAGTGTTTCAGCTGTATGCAAAGTGTTTGATCAAATGTTCTAGAATGTTTAATAAAAGTTTTGTGTAATTCTGAGTATAAGCTTTGGTGCCATTTGATATTTTTCACATTCTTGAATCTCTCTACTTCCTATTAGTTCATTAGTAAGTTCATTCATACAATTTCCATTAATTGTCTTGTAGTTTTGTCCATTAGATCACTCCACTCTTTAGGTTTCTGTTTAGTTTCCAGAATTGTATAATTTTCACATAGTTTTGAAAATTTATCCTTACCTCATTTCACATCCAAATATTATGATTTTTTTTCCTATAAAGACCTTAATATGTTGACAACATTCATTAAAAAAAGGCACATCCTAATATCAACTACAAAAAAAATTATAAATCCCAAAAGCCAGGACATTTTTTTTGTCTAACAAACAATTTTAGTGCAAATTTAGCTCTCGGTTTTAAATTTTCTGCACCTATTTCATTTGGTATTTTGGTCTGAAACTTTTACCACATTTAGCTTCATATGTTACCTTGATATGGTCAAAATTTCATCCTCAAGTTCAAAGTACAAAAATTAAAATAAATCTTACAATCCAATCTACCAGTGTTGAAACTAGTCTTTTTCTTTGTTGTCAAATTGTTTGCGATTTTACAAGTTTGTTTGATTTGTTTCTCAGCGTATACATATGCAATTGCCCTTAAATTTGTAGAATTTTGTTCCTTATTGAGCTGATAAGATACCATAAAAATTTTCATCTGCAAAAACATTGTGAAAAAGTTTATATAAATTCTGAAACAGTCAGTGCCACTCCACTCTAGATTTCGTTTTCCTAATCCATTCTATAGCATTTCATAGGTTCTTTTGCTTGTGCTAGCCCTTATTGTGTTAATTTTTTGCTTGTCAATTATTGGTTTTCCTTTTTTTTTTGTCATATTAAATCCCCCTTGAGTTTAGCTTTCAAATTGCAGTTTTCTTGCTTTATTTTTTTTAGCCTCTATTGCTACAAGTTTTGGAGAATTATTGGAGCTAATAGTAGTGCAACAAGGAGTTCTTTGACTCAATTCTTTTGGGGTGAAACTTTGGTTTTCCAAACTTTCTGTCAAATGGAGAAAGAACGATCAAAGAGAAGAAATTATTCAAATTCCTTCACTTCAAATACCGTGCTTCATACACCAATATAATTAAGGAAACACCTTGTCTCTGACAGGGGTGTGAAGTTCCTTAGTAATTTTTGGAAAACTATATGTACAAGGCTAGGAACTAAACTTGATTTTTCTACCAAATGTCATCCATAATCTGATGGCCAAACTGAAGTAGTTTATCAATCCCTTTCCACTTTGTTAAGGGCTCTTCTTCATGACCATAAAAAACATTAGGACCACATTCTTCCTTATATTCAATTTCCCTATAATCGTGTCATCCACCGTACAACTAATATTTCTCCTTTTCAGGTTGTATATGAGTTTAATCCTCACACTCCTCTTGACATTCTTCCTTTTCTAGATAATAATTCCTTTTTGCATAAAGAGGGTGTCTCTAGGGCTGATTTTTTCAAACGATTTCATGAGAAGGTTAAACTTATAATTGAACAACAAACCTAAAAATATGAGCAATATCACAACAAAGGCAGAAAGAAGATAACTTTTGAAGAAGGTGATTGGGTTTAGTTACATTTAAGTAGAGACAGATTTCCTACTCAAAGACAATGCAAACTTAGTCCAAGGGAAGATGGTCCTTTTCAAGTGTTAAAGCACATCAATGATAGTGTTTATCTTTTAGATCTTCCTGATACTTATGGTTTTAGTCTTACTTTTAATATCACTAATTTATCCCCTTTTACACGTGATCTACCATCTGACATAACACACATAGGACCTTTGACTCGTGTCGTGACTAGAAGAATAGAGAAATGAGAGAGTAATAAGAGCTGCATGTGCTCAATTAAGACTTCTAGTCCTAAATAAAGTTGTAAAGTAGAATAAATATTTTCAGGTTTTGTAATTCTGGACTAGTTTAAAAGTAGATTGTAAATAAATTAAAGACACTATAGAAACCCTCATTTGTCATACAAGTAATGCTTCCTAGAGCATCTGATGTGAGTTGATTTTAGATTGATTCATTTAGGTGACACTTTAGATTTATGATTGAGATTGTTAAACAATTAAGAGTGAAAACCTAAGGAAAATCCCCACCAGACATTAACTTAACCAAGTGGTTAAGTAGATGTGAAGGTTCATTTCACAAAGACAAAAGGAAAACACAATTATAAGGTGATGATGATGACAAGTTATGGTGTGCAATTACATAAGGAAAACAATAAAAACTGAATAGACATAATGAAGCAAAATAAGAACATGTTTATGAATAGATGGAATGATAATGGAAGGAAAAGATGAAGGAAAAGGAAGCTTATGAGAAATGGAATTGAGAATGGTTGCACGCCACTTGGATGGTGAAATGACTCCAAGATAAGTGAAGGATACTGCCACTTGAGAGCTCTCAAAACTCACAAGATAAGACTAAGACTAAGAGGACAAGCCTCACTAATCATTCACACACAAAAATGTGCAGAGTAACTTTTCTCTATTTCATTCAACTTGTAAAATACACTAGGTAGGCCTCCTATTTATTGGTGAAGGAGGCTTAGAGAACAAGTTAAAGGGGTAGGATGGGAAAAGGCAAAAAATAGGCAGCCTTAGGGTTTGACTAAGTCAATCCCGCATCCTAGGCTTGTCCTTCTAGAAACTAGGTCAAAATGCCTTCAAATGGGCTCGGAACAAGCTAAAATGCTACCCACACCCCCTATTATACTAAAGGTACCTTATTCTAGCCTATATTTGCTATTTGGACTCCCAAAGTGAGCCCAATTATTTACAACATGTTTAATCATTTAAAAAAACCAGCAAGAAGAACTTTAGATGCTCTGGTCTATGTCCCATTCTCCTTCTGGTGAGGTCTTTACTTGAATGTTGAGATGACCCTACATAGTGTGTAACGCCCCTCAAAATATTGTTCATTTTTATATAATAAAATAAAGGTGAAACAATAATATCAAAAATTTAACATAGGTATATACATAATATAATTCATCCATTAATACAAATGTGCCTCAGAATAATATCCCTTTTCGAGGAAGTTTTAATACATCTCCATACAGGAGTTTTCAAAATAAAACAAAACAACAACATTCAAAAACCGGCGATCTCCTCCTCCAGAAATGCTCACTGAGGAGCTCTACCACCTGCAACCTCATCTGCTCCCGTGCAAATATATACGATCATCACAGGTTTAAGAAAAACAACCACGATACAAAACAAAGGGTAAGCTAGATATTTTTAAAAACTTTAAATATGAAACTTTATATCAATAGAAAGCATAAATCTTCACACCATTCATAATCTATATCAATTTCAACCATCGATATCCCCATATTCCACAAACTCGTCAAGTGTCTATTCAATACATTCAATACTCATGGTTCACATGTCAGACTTCCCAATGACTCATAACACATAGACACATGACTCTACTTCCGGAAGACTTGTGCGTTGAACTTAGCATCCAGAGACCTGCACCTGTCATACTACATTGCTGTAAAGTTCCCACAGCTATGCGCATAAACATAATCTCAATCTCAATATCATCACTCTCTCAGTATGACAGGGTTAATCCATATAATAGGTCAAGTCAGTTATCTTTCAAACGACTTACCCATACATATGGACCTCCTTCGACTCTCACCAACTGAATGACTTCATCTATGTGATTCCATCATATCAGCAGAGTCAGGATCGCCTCATTCACAGGATACTCACAGATCAATACACCCTCATAAAATCTCCACACGGTATTTTCTTTCCTGAAAATACTATGCTTTGATCACTCTTTCACATTCATCCAGCACATCATACCACACGTAAAAGCACAATTCCATCATATAATATTTTGAATCTTTTTTTTTTTTCACAATCCCAATCACAGAAAACAATCATACCAAAGTTCAGATTTTTGAATATCATATGCATTTCACCTTTCAATCTCAAACAATTTCAAAACGACACTAAAACAGGGGATTTCTAAATTTGCATTAAAACCGGCGATCACGTCGCCCCACACATAAAAACAGAGCATCGTGAAATAGAATATGAAACCGGCGACCACGTCGCCCTCACTTCAGAACCTACTCGCCTAAAGTTTTTATAAACGAAAATGCTAGCTTCCCTTACCTGGACTTGCGTAGAATCTCACTACGAGCTCTAACCCACCGACTTAAGGATGCCTTAACCTGCACCATGGAGCCTTAGTCATAAAACTAACGACATTACCCATATTCTGCGTTAACAGAGGCTAATTCTGAAGCTAAAAGAGTTGAATGCAAAGCCCATGCAAAAGCAACTCTCTCACGTTCAGAAACAACTCCAAAACCAGAGCACGAAGAACTTACTCTGTTTCACGGCTTTGATCAGAAAACTTGCAGAGCACAACGTCAGGAATCTAGGGGCAGTCGCCGATCTTCAACTGGTTCGCTAGGACGTCTGAACGCAGGGAGAAGGAGAGGAAAGGAATAGGGAACCAACGCTAACTCACTCAATCACTCTCGAACCACAGCAACGTCCACTGCCTCTCAGGAGTGAGTTTTGAATCTAAACCAACATGCCCAGAAATGCCGCTGCCACCACCCACTCTGCAACAAAGCTTGCGTGCACACTTCCTTGAACAGTATGACCACGTGGGTTTCTGCGCATACCAACTCTCTGATGCTAACTATTCTCAAACACCCTTTCTGTCTATGTGTCGCGCATGCAGAATGTTCATGCTGGGAGCCTGGATCCCACCTTATCTGTGTGAAACACGACATCGCGCGATAACCATCCACCAATGACTGCTCGCGCGATGACCATGCCTCTCATACCGGCGATGACCGATGCCTCTCATACTGGCGATGACTGATTCCTCTTCCTGACGGACGACCGATGTCTCACCCTGGCAGACAACCGATGTGTCACCCTGGCAGACAACCGATGTCTCTCCCTGGAAGTCGACCGATGCGTCCCTCATCCCGGCGATGACCGTCTGTCTCTCGCCCTGGCGATGCCCACGTGTCTCTCACCCTGGCAATCCCCGCGTGTCTCTCGCCCTGGCGATCTCTCATCGTCCTTGATGTGGCGAGGACACATCGCCTTGCTTCTGTCGACTGATGCCACATCGTCACACCCTGTTGAGGGCTCGTCCTACCACTACTCCACACCTGTGTTATCACCCCCACATGGCTCGGTGACGTCGGTAGCTTCTCTTGCCCGAGGGCAGCTCAGTACTTAATCCTTACGTGCCTAAGCATGCAACACTAAGGTAAATCCCTTATGTCCAAGCGTAAAGTCCCGCAGTTATTCTGCATGCATGGCGCTCCTAAGGTTCAAATCACACCTCCCTACATGTGATTTCTGGAACCCACTATGGTCCACCGACCGACCTCTACCATGCCGCCCTCAGACCTTGGGCGACATCCGAGGTCTGACCACCATGAAATTTCCATTACAAGCTCTTTTCGTTTTAAGTAATAACATATTCAGAATTCATTAAAATTATACTTCTTCTATTCCAAATAATTATCTAGATCCTTACAATCTCCCCAACAAGAAAAAGTTTCGTCCCCGAAAATTGAATTACAAGGAAAAGAGGTAGGGATAGGCTTCTCTCATGGTTTCTTCTAATTCCCAAGTTGAATCACCCGATCTGTCATCCCACACCACTTTCACCGTGTTGATGGTCTTGCCTCTGAGCTGTTTACTCTGCCGATCGTCAATCCTAACTGGTTTTGCTTCAAAAGACAAGTCGTCCTTTATCTGCACATCATCCACTTCCAGCACGTGACTTGGGTCTGCCATGTACTTCCTCAGCTGTGATACATGAAAGACATTATGCAGGTTTGCTAATTGGGGAGGTAGGGCGATCTCATAAGCCACTGGACCGATCCTCCTTAGGATCTGATATGGCCCAATAAACTTAGGGGATAGCTTCTTTGATCTGATAGCTCGTCCTACACCCTTGGTCGGTGTCACTCTCATAAACACATGATCCCCAGTAGCAAACTCCAAAGGTCTTCTCCTCTGATCTGCATAGGATTTCTGCCGGCTTTGAGAAGCTTTCATTCTGCCTTGTATCTGTTTCACCTTCTCGGTTGTCTGCTGAATCAACTCTGGCCCAACCAAGACTGCTTCGCCCTCTTGGTACCAACATAAGGGAGTTCTGCATTTCCTCCCATACAGGGCTTCATATGGTGCCATCCCAATACTGGCATGATAACTGTTATTATAGGTAAACTCCACCAGTGGCAACATCTCATCCCAGCTTCCCAATTGATCCAAGACACACGTCCTCAGCAGATCTTCCAAGGACTGGATCATTCTCTCTGACTGTCCATCTGTTTGAGGATGATATGCCGAGCTCATTCTCAACTTAGTTCCCAAGCAATCTTGTAAGGTCTGCCAAAACCGTGAAGTGAACCTGGGATCTCTATCCGAAACAATGCTGGAAGGCACTCCATGCAACCTCACAATTTCTCTGATGTACAGCTGTGCCAACTTGGCCATAGGCATCCTCATATTCACTGGAAGAAAGTGAGCACTCTTCGTCAGCCGATCAATGATGACCCAGATTGCATCATGACCCCTTACCGATCTGGGTAAATGGGTAACAAAATCCATGGCGATGCTGTCCCATTTCCATTCAGGGATATCCAATTGCTACAACAAACCGCCAGGCCTTTGATGTTCTACCTTCGCCTTCTAACATGTCAAGCAGGTAGCAACATACTGAGCTATCTCCTTCTTCATGCCCAACCACCAAAATGACTCTTTTAAATCCTGGTACATCTTATTCATACCTGCGTGCAGACTAAGGTAACTCTTGTGGCCTTCTTCTAGGATCATCTTCTTCAACTCTTCATTTGCAGGTATGCAAATTCTGCCATTAAATCTCAAGATTCCATCATCGCCCATCGCAAAGCCTTTAGCCTGATCGGTGCCTAGTAATTCTACAATACGCTTCAGGCTAGGATCCTCTAATTGCTTATCCTTTATCATTCCAATGAAATCATTAGTTATAGTTAACTTACTACAACTAATATGATTAACATGAAATTCCACTCCAAAGTTTAAATCTCTAAACTGCTCAATCAATTTCTGCTCTTCAATCATCATGGTTGATACTTGTATTGATTTCCTACTCAAGGCATCTGCCACTACATTGGCCTTCCCTGGATGATATATCAGTTGGAAGTCATAATCTTTTAGGAACTCCATCCATCTTCTTTGTCTCATATTTAACTCCTTCTGATCAAACAGATATTTCAGGCTTTTATGGTCACTAAACACCTAAAACCGAGCTCCATACAAATAATGCCTCCAAATCTTCAAGGCAAACACCACAGCCGCCAACTCTAAGTCGTGGGTAGGATAGTTCCTCTCGTGAACTTTGAGTTGCCTTGAAGCATATGCAACCACTCTTTTCTCTTGCATCAACACACATCCCAAACCTTGATGTGAAGCATCACAGTAAACATCAAAAGGATTTCCCATATCCTGGATCACTAACACTGGAGCGCTAGTCAACCTCTTCTTCAGCCCTATCAGAAAACGGCGATCTCCTATCAGAAAACAGAAAAAGGGTGATCGCCCAACAGAAATAGAAACAGGCGATCTCCTTCCGGCGACCACTCACTGAGGAGCTCTACTTCCTGCAACGTCATCTGCTCCCGTGTAAATTATACACGATCATCACAATTTTAAGAAAAAGCCAAACACAACACCAAAAACACAGGGTAAGCTAGATATTTGAAAGAGAGTTGAGATATGAAGCTTTAAAATCAAGATAAAACAAATTGAAGACACCCACGTAAAAACTATCAATTTTCTCATTCCCTTCACATGACCATCAAGTAATCACACATTTCACAATTTCTTCAAGAGTCTTTCAATTCACAAAATGCATCAAGTGTCTATCAATTTCAATGTTTCTCATTTCTCACGTCAGACTTCCACTGACTCATCACACAAGACACTTGACACTACTTCCGGAAGACTCGTGCGTTGACTCAGGCTCAGAGATCTGCACCTATCATACCACACCACTGTGAAATCCACACAGGGTCGCTGTGAAATCCACACAGCCATGCGCATACATAATCTCAATATCATCACTCTCCCGGTATGACAGGGTTAATTCATATAACAAGTCAAGCTCGTTCTCTTTCAAACAACTCGCCCATACATATGAACCTCCTTCGACTCTCCACAACTGAATAACTTCATCTATGTGATTCCATTATATCAGCAGAGTCAGGATATCTCCTTCTAGACAAGCCCCTAGTCAATACACATTACACACGATCTTACACGGTATTTTCTTTCCTGAAAATACTATGCCTTGATCCCACATTCACAACATTCAACACGTCATACAACACTTAATGAACGATTCCAGTCATAGCAAAACTCATTCCAAGGTTCAGATTTTCGAATATCACATTTAAATCTCAAACAGTTTCAAACAACACCAAAAACAGGGGAGTTCGAAAAACAACGCCAAAACCGGCGATCTCGTTCAAAAACAGGGGATTATGCAATAACAGTTGAAAACTGGCGACCACGTCGCCCCATCATCTCAATCATCTAATATAAGGTTTTCGTTGGAAATAAGGCTAGCTTCCCTTACCTGGACTTGCGCAAAACACCAAGAGCTCCAAAACCCACCGAGCGTAAAGGATGCCTTAGCTCTGTTTTAGCGTCTGGTTTGTAGAACTTGCAGAGAACCTCCCAGGTGCTCCAAGGGTAGTCGTCGCTCGTCGTACTGGTGCTTGAGGGTGCCTGAGTCGTAGCGCGAAGGAGAGAAAAGAGAAAGATGAAGGTGAACCCACTCTTGAACCACTACAACGTTCTTTGCCTCTCAGAAGTGGGTTTTTGAATCTTAAACCAACTTGTCCACAAAAGCCGCTGCCACCACCCACTCTGCAGGGAAGTTTGCGTGTACGCTTCCCTGAACAGTACGATTACGCATGCCTCTGCGCAGGCCAACACTCTGATGTCACTATTCTGAACCACCCTTTTTGTCTACGTGTCGCGCGTGCAGGACGTCTCATGCTGGGAGCCTGGGTCCCACCTTATCTGTGTGAAACTCGACACCGCGCGATAACCTTCCACCGATGACCGCTCGCGCGATGACTATCCACCGATGTCTCATCCTGGCGGACGACCGATGTCTCTCCCTGGAAAACGACCGATGTGTCCCTCATCCTGGCAATGACCTCTGTCTCTCATACCGGCGATGACTGATGAGCCTCATCCCGGTGATGACTGATTCCTCATCCTGGCAGACAACCGATGTCTCACCCTGGAGGACCACCGATGTCTCACCCTGGCAGACCACCGATGTGTCTCCCATCCTGGTTGATGACCTATGTTCCTCTCATCCTGTTGGCGATCTCTTATCGCCCTTGTGTGTGACGAGAACACATCGCCTTACTTTGCTCCCCGATGTCACATCGTCAGACCTTGCTGAAGGTTCTTCATCCCACTATGTTACGTCCAAGGTATCACCTCCACATGGCTTGGTGACGTCGGTAGCTTCACATTTCCAAGAATAGATCAGCACTACTCCTCGTGCACCCATGCATGCAACACTAGGGACGATTTCTTATGCTCAAGCATAGAGCTTCGCATGCCCAGCGTATCTAAGGCTTAACCCACACCTTGATACGCGTGGTTTTTGGAACCCACTATGGTTAATCCAGCATCTTGACCACATACTACGTGCACTCCCGTCGATCACGTACACCATAGGCGATTGGCGGTCATGTCTCCTCTAGGCGACAGGCGATTATGTGCCATAGAAGTCGAAGATCGCCTCCGTCTTCAATAACGGCAATCTCGTAGAAGACTTCTTAACTACACTTTTCTTCCTTTACTCTTCTTGATCCACACGTCAGCCGACCGACCTCTACCAGCTGACCCCAGACCTTGGGTGACGTCCGAGGTCCGACTACTACGAAACTTCATTTACCAGCTCTTTTTATTTTAAATAATAACGTCCTCTGAAATTATTTAAATCTAACACTTTTATTCCAATTAAAGTTTCTAGGTCCTTACAATCTCCATACAGGAGTTTTCAAAATAAAACAAAACAACAACATTCAAAAACCGGCGATCTCCTCCTCCAGAAATGCTCACTGAGGAGCTCTACCACCTGCAACCTCATCTGCTCCCGTGCAAATATACACGATCATCACAGGTTTAAGAAAAACAACCACGATACAAAACAAAGGGTAAGCTAGATATTTTTAAAAACTTTAAATATGAAACTTTATATCAATAGAAAGCATAAATCTTCACACCATTCATAATCTATATCAATTTCAACCATCGATATCCCCATATTCCACAAACTCGTCAAGTGTCTATTCAATACATTCAATACTCATGGTTCACATGTCAGACTTCCCACTGACTCATAACACATAGACACATGACTCTACTTCTGGAAGACTTGTGCGTTGAACTTAGCATCCAGAGCCTGCACCTGTCATACTACATTGCTGTAAAGTTCCCACAGCTATGCGCATAAACATAATCTCAATCTCAATATCATCACTCTCTCAGTATGATAGGGTTAATCCATATAATAGGTCAAGTCAGTTATCTTCCAAACGACTTACCCATACATATGGACCTCCTTCGACTCTCACCAACTGAATGACTTCATCTATGTGATTCCATCATATCAGCAGAGTCAAGATCGCCTCATTCACAGGATACTCACAGATCAATACACCCTCATAAAATCTCCACACGGTATTTTCTTTCCTGAAAATACTATGCTTTGATCACTCTTTCACATTCATCCAGCACATCATACCACACGTAAAAGCACAATTCCATCATATAATATTTTGAATCTTTTTTTTTTTTTACAATCCCAATCACAGAAAACAATCATACCAAAGTTCAGATTTTAGAATATCATATGCATTTCACCTTTCAATCTCAAACAATTTCAAAACGACACTAAAATAGGGGATTTCTAAATTTGCATTAAAACCGGCGATCACGTCGTCCCACACATAAAAACAGAGCATCGTGAAATAGAATATGAAACCGGCGACCACGTCACCCTCACTTCAGAACCTACTTGCCTAAAGTTTTTATAAACGAAAATGCTAGCTTCCCTTACCTGGACTTGCATAGAATCTCACTACGAGCTCTAACCCACCGACTTAAGGATGCCTTAACCTGCACCATGGAGCCTTAGTCATAAAACTAACGACATTACCCATATCCTGCGTTAACAGAGGCTAATTCTGAAGCTAAAAGAGTTGAATGCAAAGCCCATGTAGAAGCAACTCTCTCACGTTCAGAAACAACTCCAAAAACAGAGCACGAAGAACTTATTCTGTTTCACGACTTTGATCAGAAAACTTGCAGAGCACAACGTCAGGAATCCAGGGGCAGTCGCCGATCTTCAACTGGTTCGCTAGGACGTCTGAACGCAGGGAGAAGGAGAGGAAAGGAATAGGGAACCAACGCTAACTCACTCAATCACTCTCGAACCACAGCAACGTCCACTGCCTCTCAGGAGTGAGTTTTGAATCTAAACCAACATGCCCAGAAATGCCACTGCCACCACCCACTCTGCAGGAAAGCTTGCGTGCACACTTCCTTGAACAGTATGACCACGTGAGTTTCTGCACATACCAACTCTCTGATGCTAACTATTCTGAAACACCCTTTCTGTCTACATGTCGCGCATGCAGAACGTTCATGCTGGGAGCCTGGGTCCCACCTTATCTGTGTGAAACACGACATCGCGCGATAACCATCCACCGATGACTGCTCGCGCGATGACCATGCCTCTAATACCGACGATGACCGATGCCTCTCATACTGGCGATGACTGATTCCTCTTCCTGACGGACGACCGATGTCTCACCCTGGCAGACAACCGATGTGTCACCCTGGCAGACAACCGATGTCTCTCCCTGGAAGTCGACCGATGCGTCCCTCATCCCGGCGATGACCGTCTGTCTCTCGCCCTGGCGATGCCCGCGTGTCTCTCGCCCTGGCAATCCCCGCGTGTCTCTCACCCTGGCGATCTCTCATTGTCCTTGATGTGGCGAGGACACATCGCCTTGCTTCTGTCGACTGATGCCACATCGTCACACCCTGTTGAGGGCTCGTCCTACCACTACTCCACACCTGTGTTATCACCCCCACATGGCTCGGTGATGTCGGTAGCTTCTCCTGCCCGAGGGCAGCTCAGTACTCAATCCTTACGTGCCTAAGCATGCAACACTAAGGTAAATCCCTTATGTCCAAGCGTAAAGTCCCGCAGTTATTCTGCATGCATGGCGCTCCTAAGGTTCAAATCACACCTCCCTACATGTGATTTCTGGAATCCACTATGGTCCACCGACCGACCTCTACCACGCCGCCCTCAGACCTTGGGCGACATCCGAGGTCTGACCACCATGAAATTTCCATTACAAGCTCTTTTCGTTTTAAGTAATAACATATTCAGAATTCATTAAAATTATACTTCTTCTATTCCAAATAATTATCTAGATCCTTACATAGTGTGCATCCTTGGTCATCTTCTTGTGGTATTGGTTTGCATTAGCATCTCAAGAGGGCCTCGACAGCACCTACTTAAGCTATTAAAGCTCACCATGGTTTTTAACTATGGTTATGGTAGCTTAAAAAGCAAGCTACTTCCACCTTCTTCACCTATGAATAGGTGACAATTACATGTTTTGATCAGATTTGCAATTAATTGAATGAAGTACTTTGAATTTTAGACTCATTCTCTCCTAAATTTTCCTTTGCTAGAGATCCTTCAAGTCCTAATGAATCCCTAGAAAGTTGGCCAAACCTCTTTCTATTCTTAAGCACCAAAACTACTCCAATTCATCACCACATCCTCTCATTCTCGATGCAAACTCCTTTAATTTTGCTACCACTCCATTCAACTTTCACAATCCATCATCTTAAATTGCATCAGCTCCACTCCTAGCAACGTCCTTTATGTCTCAACTTGGTGCCAAAACCTAAGGATTTAGATTTCTCATAAGGTACTATAGGTGTCTTCAAATAACATTTGTTGGTCCCTGATTAACATCATTTATCATTGAGCTAGGACAATATCCGTAATTCAACGAGCCTCCAACCTTGCTTTTTTCTTTAAAGAAAACATTGTTAACTAATGTTGTCACAATTGCTTGTCTCTCTTAAATGTAAGAACTTCACATGTAACTACAAAATACGAATGACCTCAACTGTCACTATTAATTGATAGTTTGATCGCGAAGGCCAAAATAATAAAATCAATCTCCTTTGGTGTTATCTCATGATAAAGTATCTAGAGTGTACATTTTTTTTAAGCACTCTAATTTCTTTAAAGGAAGAATAGGATCAGATTGTCAATGTTGCCACACACAATGTGTCGATGATGTATGTGCCACCTCGACATTCTACATCAATAAATGTCTCAAATTGATCATTGGATTAACACCTACTGTTCCACATCAAACCTGGACACATTGCAAGCCCTCATTAACTTCCCTCCCTACAAATTCCATAACTCTTTAACTCACTTTTTAGAGTTACTTTAACTCTTTCCTCACAATACTTGTTTCGTATCTATCTCTTTCTAGTTTTTAGTGATGGACGAAAATTGTACCTCAATTGGGAGTGCTTTCCAAAAGAATCAATATAGTTGAAAGTACCTTGTGGTGTGAAAGAGTCTAAGAGACTAGACTCTCACTCTCCCTAACCCCTTTCTAGGGTTCTTGGTCTGGTATGTCACTGAGGACACTTCTCAAAAATACATTTTATAAAAAATGATTAATTCTTATGGCAGGCTCTTCCTGATTTAGTCGATGTTGTTAGAAGAATCTTTGTTAGCTTGATTTCCTTAAACTTCCAAGCCAATGTTGCCTTAAATCTCTATGACCTTTGTGACCATGTTCCCTCTATGAAGTTGCTCGTGTTAGAAAAGATGGCTTTAAACTAGAGGGGGGGTGAATTGTTTAAAGGGGTTTTCACAAACTTTTTAGAGCTAGAATGAATTTATTTAAGAAACCAATTGATTCAACAATTCAGTTAGCCAAAAACAGCAAGCAAAACTGTAACACTAAAAAAAACAATCGGTTGTTTCTTCGAAACAATCGGTTGTTTATACCAGCAAACAACAAACAAACTGAATTTAAAGAGATAAGGATAGAGAGATTGTACAGAAATGTTTATACTGGTTCACTCCAACCCAGAGCTACATCCAGTCTTCTCAGAAACCCTGAGGAAATCCACTAAGCAATCACACCTTGATCACTTACTCAACAACCAAGAGAATGACCTTGAAAACCTCAAGAAACACATTCTCCTTGGCCAACACTAAGATTGCTGATCTTGAACACCTCAAGAACACACAGCCAATCTCAGCAAAAACACACAGACGAAATGTTTCAGCAGTTTACAAAGATTACACTTGTTACAAATGAATATCTGAAATCAATACAAGTAGAATCCTATCCCAGCACCTTGATCAATCACAAAACTCTTAAGCAATCTCAGCACTTTGAAAAACTCTCTTAGAAAAACTTTTACAAAAGATCTCTCTTTTCTTCAAAACAGTTTTTTTGAATTTATACCAAGATACAGTTTGTTATCAAATCTTAACAAACTCTTAACTGCTTTAAAAAGATTGGTGAAAGCATTTAATGACTGGAGCGTATTCTGTTTCAAATCATTTAAAGCTCAGTCAAAGAAAACAGTTATTCTGTTATGGTTCCAAAACAAAAAATCGATTGTTTCCTCGAATTAATCGGTTGTTTTGTTACTTAACAGATTTCACCATTTGAAAACAGTTTTCAAACTTTCTCAAAACACCTAAGTGTAAACAATCAGTTGTTTCGACAGAACAATCGGTTGTTTCAACTTAGCTTGAAAAACTCTTTGCTTTGTTAAAGATTGAGATGCTAATTGCTTTGAGATTTAATCTAAGGGTGGATTACAACATAAAACTACCCCATAACAAAACTATAAACCAGCACAGCAGCAACAAGTAAAGCAGAGGCTTCAACATCCTTCAAAGGATTTGGATTCTTCAAAACATTGAACACCACTTGGTTCAACAGGTCGTACATGGTTATGCCTAAATAGCTTTTGCATAAGTAAAGGCGTCATTTGTTAGAGGAATTAAGTAGACAATCACTCCACCAAGAAAGAACAAACTTGCATCGCCACCAAAAGAATAAGAAAAGGGTCGTCAGCCTAGAAATCATTTCCAGGTGTAAGACTAGTACATTTCCTTTGGTTCAATCAAATTAACCTATAGGCTCCACTCCTAGCAATTCCCTTCCATTAATTCCTTTATGTTTCAACTTGGTGCCACAACCTAATGATTTAGATTTCTCATAAAGTGTCGTGGAGTCTTCAAACAACATTTGTTGATCCCAGGTTGAAATCATTTATCATTGAGACTAGGACAATATTAATACATCATCAAGCCCCCAACCTTGCTTTTTTTGTTACAGAAAACGTCATTAACAAGTGTCGTAACAATTGCTTTTTTTTCTTAAATACAAGAACTTCACATCCAACTTCGGAATACAAATGGCCTCAATTGTCACTATTAATCAATAGTTTGATCGCAAAGGCCCAAATAATAAAGTTACTATCTTGTGGTGTTATCCTATAGTAATGTATCTAGAGTGTACGCTTGCTTTAAGCATTTTAAATTCTTCGAAGGAAGAATATGAACAGATTGCGAACATTGGTGCACACATTCATGTCGATGATGTATGCGCCACCACTACAATTCGCATCGATGAAAGTGCCTTGTGATGTGAAAGGGTTAAGAGAATAGCCTCTCACCCTCCCTATCCCTTTTTTGGGGTTCTTAGCATGGTTTGCCACTAAGGACACTGCTCTAAAATATATTTTATAAAAAATGATTAATTCTTATGGCATGCTCTTCTTGATTCTCTCGATGTCACTAGAAAAATAATTATTACTTACATTTTCCTCAAACTTCATAGCCTAAGTTGTATTAAATATTTACGACCTTAATAACCATATTCCTTCTAGGAAGTTGGTCATAAAGGGTTACCCCCACACAGATTTTGCATAGGAAAAGGTCTCGTCTGTTAGTAGAATTAAGCAGAAAAAAACGCTCCAGCAAGAAAGAGCAAACATAAACCACCACCCAAAGAATCTGAAAAGGGCTCTGAATCTAGAAATCATTACTAGGTCTAAGCCTAGTAAATTTCCTTTGGTTAAGTCAAACTAACCTATAGTCTCCACTCCTAGCAATGTCCATCCATCAATTCCTTTATGTTTCAGCCTAGTGCCAAAATCCAAGATTTAGATTTCTCATAAGGTGTCGTGGGAGTCTTCAAACAACATCTGCTAATCCCTTGGTAATATAATTTATCAGTGAGACTAGCACAATATTTGTACGTCATCAAGCCTCCAACCTTTCGTTAAAGCAAACTTCGTTAGAAAATGTTGTCACAATTGTTCATATTTATTAAATGCAAGAACTTCACATCCAACTACAAAATATGAATGTCCTCAATCGCCATCTTAATTGATAGTTTGATGACGAAGGCAAAAATAATAGAATCAATCTCGGTGTAAACCTATTATAATGTATTATAATGTATGTAGAGCGTAGGCTTACTTTAAGCACTTTAATTTCTTTGAAGGAAGAATACGATTAGATTATGAATGTTTTCGAACACAGTAGCGTCGATGATGTATGTGCCACAACTGTGATCTGCATCAATCAATGTCTCAAATTGATCAATGGATTAACACCAACCATTTCACATCAAACCTAGAAGCACTGAAACCCCTATTGATGTGAGTTGATTTTAAGATTGCACATTTTATGGGTTACTCTTTTGTTTAAGCTTTTTGAGATTAACAAATATGGTAAAAACCCAAAGAAGATTTCTGATCCGGTCGGTCATCGGTAGTCGATGACGTCAGCAGCAGATGACCACGTGGACCACTTACAGGGTGACACGTGGAATAAGATAGTAGGTGAATCAGGGAGGAGATCACTCAGAATGGTGATCGGTGGTCAGTTGCTAAGTGACCGCCACCAGTAGATCAGTGCCTAGATGAGCGCCTGGAAGGAGAGCGCGAGAAGTAAAGAAGCACTGATCAGTCATCGGTGCATGGTCATCGGGGTCTCTTGTTAACACGCAGTTAAGCTGGGACCCAAGCTCCCAGCGAGAGCGTTACGCAAGAAGCACTGATCCGTCATCGGTGCATGGTCATCGGGGTTTCTTGTTAACACGCAGTTAAGCTGGGACCCAAGCTCCCAGCGAGAGCGTTAAGCAAGAAGCACTGATCCGTCATCGGTGCATGGTCATCGGGGTTTCTTGTTAACACGCAGTTAAGTTGGGACCCAGGCTCCCAGCGAGAGCGTAGAAGCACAAATCATTCATCGGGGTTCTTGCTAACACGTAGTTAAGCTGGGACCCAGGCTCCCAGCGAGAGCGTTACACATGCACCTCGCATGATTCCAAACCAGAAGAAGAAGAGCTGCTCGTCAGTAGGGTCGTGCATGAGGATGGCATAAGAGAGCTAGTAAGCAGGTCAGTCATCAGTGACTCTCTTAACCCATTACGTGCATGGCACTGTGCAGTGAGACCATGCATGCAGGATGCAGCGCCTGGTGAGTGTTGTAGTGACCAGGCGTCGGCCAAAAGCTGAGAGGTCGACACAAGAGAGGTCGGTATGGTGGCCTAATAGGACATGGAGAACTGATGATGTCACCGAGCCACGTCTGCTGGGTCCTACAGTGTGAGTCAGAGCTATGTGGGGGTGATACCACAGATGTGGAGCAGTGGGTCGATGAGCCCTCAGTAAGGTCGATCACCAGAGCGAGGCAATGTGTCAGCGTCACACAATAGGGCGATGAGAGATACATCGGTCATTGGTCAGGATGAGGGACACATCGATCGACAGGGTGTGACGAGGTGACATCGGCCAGGGTGAATTGAACAACGTGACCAGAACAGTTGAGATTGATTCCCCGAAGGGACCAGTGATCAGTAAAGTGCCCAGAGCCAGGGAGAGGCCTTAGTCACGAAACGTCCATGCATGAGGCGGGGGAAGCACAACTACGTACAGAGCCTTGAGGGGTAGAGAACCCATCAAGATTAGAGTCTCCCAGTGAGGTTGCCTGCATGGCACGCGAACCGTGAAGGCATTCCCAGAGCAGTTGGCGCCAGTGATTAGGTAGGGCAGGTGGGCACAGAATATGAGGGTATATAGAGGTACCCACGTGGCCTTCCCTGTCAGACTTTGCACTCAAGTAGGAGAAACCTGCATGCAAGATTGTCCTCAGAGTTGGTGATGGCAGCGCAGGAGCAATCAAGTGAGCCTAGACGTAGCCAGTAAACCTCAAGACTATATGAGGAGCAGAGAAGCACTGAACCAAGTACGAAACGCAATACGCAATTTCGAACTAGAAATTACACAGAGAGATTTTCGGTGTTCCTGTTGTCTGACTTGAGCGTCGGAGCTACAATGGCCGCTAGAGGCGCCGTCTGTGTTGTTTTACAGGCATCGTTTGGAGTTCCAGAGGGATTCTTGGAACGTTCTGGCAGAGCACGCAGTTACAGGAGGCTAGACGAAGGAGTGACGAGGCATATCCTCCACGTTCGAGTCACTGGTGGGATCATTTGGCGCCCACCGTGGGGCCGAAGTAAAACAAAGGTCCCATACATAAAAACGAGAATAGAAACCACAGAGATGAGAAATCCCAGACAAGGATCCGTTCCACCAAACGGGAGTGAAAACGTTACCATGCAGCAACTCATGGAGACGATGCACGCGCTCCAAGAGACGGTGGCAGAGTCCAGGGCGCACCAGGAGCGCATGCAGGCGGACTTGGCCAATGAAGAGCTACGTTTGAATCTGCACCACATGCAGCAAGCTGGGGATCGCGTGGGAGAGGATCAGGCTCCACCAACGCCCCCAAGGGCCTTTCCCATCCCCTTTTCCAAAGAGATCATGAACACAGTGGTGCCTCCCAACCTGGTGGGAGTGAAGGCGTCGTTCACGGGGGCGGAAGATCTAGAAGCATATCTGACAGCCTTCCACACTCAGATGATGCTGTCTGGGGGCTCAGACGCTGTGTACTGCAAAATGTTTATGAGTACACTGAGCGGAATAGTTATGGAATGGTTCATGAGCCTGCCAAAGGGCCACATCACCTCTTTCCATCAGTTTTCGAAGCTGTTCACGGAGCAGTATATCATCAACAGAGCGCCGCCGGTGGTGTCTTACGATCTGTTCGAAGTGTGCCAGTACCAGGGGGAGTCGCTGAAGGACTTCCTCAACCGTTTTGGTGCGCAGGTGGTGAGATTGCCCAGCAAGGACGAGAACATGCTGGTGCATGCATTCAAGAAAGGCGTACTGCCTGGTCCTTTTAGTGAATCGCTCATTAGGAGCCACCCTGCCACCTTCGCTGAGATTCGGCGACGCGCGGTGGCGCACATAGTAGCAGAGACAGAGGTCTTTGAGAAGAGAGGCAGTGCTGCACCGTCGAAGCCGCGCGGAGGTCAGAGGAAGCAGCAGCAACAGGCGTGGGTGCACGAGGCCAAGGAAGGGAAGAAGGCGCAGGGAAGGACTTGTCCCTATGCACCCAGGAAGGACCAGGCCAGGGGGCGTGCAAGGGAGAACAATGCACCCCGCAGGTATGATTTCATGGTAGAGCTGGCGGAGCTGATCGCCATCCCTGCCGTGGCGGCAAGACTCCAAGTACCAGAGAAAACTGACAAGGTACTTGGAAAGAAGAAGAATGAGTGGTGTGAATTCCATCAAGCTTATGGACACACACTCCGCACCTGCCTGGCGCTGGGGCATCAACTTGCTGAGTTAGTGAAGACAGGATTCCTGACCGATTACCTGCGGGAGGCACAAGGTGATCGCGCTTCGGGGTCCCAGGCAGGTGATCAGCAACATGAAATCCCTGTGCATGGGGAAGTGACGACGATCGCGGGGGGCTTCTCTGGCGTAGGGTGCTCCGCATCGTAAAGAAGAAGGTATGCACACTCAGTGATGGCTGTAGACTCAGTGAATGAAGGCCATTTCCCCGAGGTGGATATCACATTCACAAGGGCAGATTTGTGGGACGTTGTACCCCACGACAACGATCCTGGGGTCGTCTCCCTTGTGACAGCAGGAAGACGAGTGCACAGGGTGCTCGTAGACCAAGGAAGTTCAGCGGACGTCATGTTCTGGCCGACGTTCAACAAGCTGCAGTTGTCCCCCGATCAGCTTAGGCCATATGTTGGGTGTCTTTATGGCTTCGCTGGGGACCAGGTCGAGGTGCGGGGCTACATAGAGCTGAGAACGACGTTCACCGATGGAGTGGCGTCCCGCACAGAGAAGATAAAGTACTTGGTGATGAATGCCCCATCTGCATACAATATCTTGCTAGGAAGACCCACGCTCAACAGGTTGGGTGTAGTGCCATCGACAAGGCACATGAAGTTGAAGCTGTCGTCAATGGAAGGGGCTGTCATTACCATCAAGTCAGATCAGGCTGAGGCTAGGTGCTGTTATGAGAACAGCCTCAAGCAGAAGAGAAGCATCTGCCATGTCACAACGACACCACCATCAGGCGTGCTTGAGGAGCGATCGGTGGTTCGTGGTACACAGGCAGATCAGGTGATGGAAGATGCTTTGCTGGGGGGCTCCCAGGTAGCTGAGGTGGAAGCTGAAGCAGAGTGCATGACCGCTCCTCGTGAGTCAGGCATCGCCAGGGTGGTCATCGCCAATGAAAGGAGACCCCATCCAGTTGAGGGATGGGTAGAGGTGGAAATAAGGGGAAAGAAGTTTAAGTTAGGGGGATCGCTCGCTGCAGAAGAACGAGCACAGATCACCGGTGTGATTGAGAGGCACATGGGCACCTTTGCATGGTCAGCTTCTGACATGCTAGGGATCGACCCCGATTTCCTTTGCCACCACCTGTCGATAGACCCCAAGGTGCGACCGGTGCGACAGAGGCGAAGGAAATTCAATGAAGAGAGGAGGAAGGTGATCCACGAGGAGACGCAGAAGCTCCTTGCCGCGGGACATATCAGAGAAATCTAGTACCCCGAGTGGTTGGCGAACGTGGTGCTGGTGCAGAAGTTGAACATCAAGTGAAGGATGTGTGTGGACTTCACTGACCTCAATAAGGCCTGCCCCAAGGACTCATACCCTCTCCCTGGTATAGACGCATTGGGGGATAGCGCGTCAGGGGGGAAGCTCCTCAGCTTTCTGGACGCATTCTCAGGCTACAACCAGATCAGGATGCACCCCATGGACGAGTGCAAGACCGCTTTCATGGCAGAACGATCTTGCTACTGCTACATGGTAATGCCGTTTGGACTGAAGAACGCGGGAGCTACCTATTAGAGACTTATGGATAGGGTGCTATCGCCCATGCTTGGAAGGAACGTGCATGCGTACCTAGATGACATGGTGGTAACGTCGCAAGAGAAGGCGCATCATGTAGCTAATTTGGAGGAACTTTTCACCACCATTGCCAAGTACAAGTTGAAGCTCAACCCCAAAAAGTGCATCTTCGGTGTGGAGGCTGGGAAGTTCTTGGGCTTCCTCCTAACAGAGCGAGGGATTGAGGCGAACCCAGAGAAATGCGCAGCAATCGTGGCGATGAGGAGCCCAACGACGGTGAAGGAGGTGCAGCAGCTCACCGGTCGGTTGGCCGCATTGTCACGGTTTATGTCTGCTGGAGGAGAGAAGGGTCATCCCTACTTCCAGTGTCTCAAGCGCAACAGTAGATTCCTTTGGACACAGGAGTGCGAAGAGGCCTTCCTAAAGCTGAAGGAGTATCTGGCGAGCCCACCGGTATTGTGTAAACCACAAGTGGGCACCCCTCTTCGTATGTATTTTGCTATGACGGAGAGGGCAGTCAGCTCAGTCCTGGTACAAGAGCAAGATCAGATCCAGAAGCCCGTGTATTTTGTGAGTAAGGTGCTGCAGGGCCCTGAAACAAGGTATCAGGCACTGGAGAAGGCCGCTCTGGCGGTAGTTTTTTCAGCTAGAAGGCTCAGACACTATTTCCACAGCTTCACCGTGGTGGTCATGACGGACTTGCCCATCCAGAAGGTGTTGAAGAAGCCAGACATAGCAGGAAGGATGGTCAAGTGGGCTGTGGAACTTTCAGAATTCGACATCTAGTATGAGCCCCGAGGACCGATCAAAGGGCAGGTGTTCGCCGATTTCGTGGTCGAGTTGTCGTCGGTCGCGACACCTGCAGGGAGCGTAGATTTTTGATGGGTCTTAGCGGTGGATGGCTCCTCCAATCAGCAGGGGACCGGTGCTGGAGTCATTCTTGAAGGCCCGAACGGGGTATTGATCGAGCAGTCCCTTCGCTTTGCCTTCAAGGCCAGCAACAATCAGGCGGAGTATGAAGCCCTGATCGCAAGAATGTTGCTGGCAAGAGAAATGGGAGCAAGAAGTCTGGTGGCTAAGAGCGACTCGTTGCTAGTCACTAGACAAGTAACAGGAGAGTTCCAGGCGAAAGATCCTCAGATGGCAGCTTACCTAGAGTACGTACAGCTCCTGAAGACGTCCTTCGATGAGTTTGAGTTGGTTCATGTGCCCCGAGAGCAAAATGCCCGAGCAGACTTGCTTGCCAAGCTAGCCAGCTCAGGCAAGGGGGGAAGGCAGAGGACCGTCATTCAGGAGACTCTGAAGGTGCCACGAGTGTTCGCGTTAGACAACCAAATGCTTCAAGTGTCCAAGTCAATGGAGCATCTGGAGATCAGTCATCGGTCCCTTACTCAAGAAACGCTGAAAGCGCCGAGGGTGAGGGCGCGACTGGCAAGGACCGATGAGGCGATGGAAGTCTGCGCTGTCAAGGGACCCGATACGTGGATAACACCGTACCAGTTGTACCTAGAAGATGGTGTGCTTCCACTGGACCCGGCAGAGGCAAAGAAGATAAAGAAGAGCTCGAGTAAGTTTACTCTCATTGATGGGAAATTGTTTAGATTGTTTTTTCCCATCCTGTACAAATCTGCGTGCATGGGGAGCAATGCACCAGACTCATGTCAGAGTTGCACGAGGGGGTGTGCGGGAGTCACGTTGGTGGTCGCGCTTTGGCAAGTAGGATCCTCCGTGCGGGGTACTAAATGCCAACGCTGAAGGAAGACTGTGTGAAGTATGCTCAGCGGTGCAAACAGTGCCAACTTCCTGCAGACTGGCATAAGGCACCCCCCGAGGAGTTGAAGTCCATCCATAGCCCGTGGCCATTTCACACATGGGGAATTGACATCCTGGGACCTTTTCCTCTGGCGATCAGGCAGATGAAGTTCCTCATAGTGGCCATCGAGTATTTCACCAAGTGGGTAGAGGCAGAACCAGTGGCGCACATCACCGCTCAGAAGATCGAGTATTTTGTCTGGCGGAACATCGTCTGTCGTTTCGGAGTACCCAGAAGGCTGGTATCCGACAATGGCACTTAGTTCACCAGTCATCAGTTGAGAAAGATGTGCGAAGAGTTGAAGATACAACAAGTGTTCGCCTCGGTAGAACACCCGCAGACCAACGAGCAGGTGGAGTCAGCCAACCGAGTGCTACTCAGGGGGCTGAAGCGAAGACTAGAGAAAGCTAAGGGGAATTGGGCAGAAGAAGTTCCCAGAATTGTATGGTCTTACCATACCACTCCACAGTCTAGCACCCATGAGACACCCTTTAGTCTTGTCTATGGGACAGATGCTATGATTCCCGTGGAGATACAGGAGAGCTCCCCTAGATTTCTGAACTTCATCGCCGAAGAGTCCAATCAAGAGTGAAAGGTGAATCTCGATCTCTTGGATGAAGTGCGAGAAGAAGCCAGAGTTAGTGCTGAAGCTGTCAAGAGAAGAGTAGAACGCAGGCACAACTCCAAGGTGAGGCTCAGGCGTTTCCAAGAGGGTGATCTGGTGATGAGGAAAGCACATCAGAATGAGATGGAGAACAAGTTATCTCCAAAGTGGACGGGTCCATACAGAGTAGTTGAGGCGTTGGAGAATGGAGCTTATCGGCTGGAGACTCTGGATGGTGCAGCTATCCTCAGGACGTGGAACGCCACACATTTGAAATTCTACTTTAGTTAAGGTGTAAAGTAGATGCGTTCTCGCGCTGTACACACATTCAGTATATATACTGTATGCAGTTGAGCAGATCAGGGGGCACTCTTTTCCCTAAGGAGGGTTTTTAACGAGGCCACCCAATAAAAAAGATTTCAGTATATCAAGTGTGCAAGTGTTTCCCAGTTTAACATCCTCCTCACCCCAGGCGTGAGTGCAGGCAGCTAAGGTTTGAAAAGCCAGGGGTACTAGTAAGACCAAGAGAGGGAAAGGGAGGATTTCGAGAAACGTCCTTACCCACTTGGCGTATACCAATATTGGCTTAGTAAAGCCCTTAGTTAAGGCTCTTCTCACCCCAGGAGTGAGGAAGGGATAGAATAGCCCGACTCGCGTGAGGTTGATGACCTTGAGGCAGGCAAGAGGGGTCATCGAGAAACACTCTTCTTCCCCAAAACTAGGCATCATCTTTAGCATTCAGGCCCTCTATGCACTTAGCGCTGGAGTGGCAGAGCAGTAAAGCAAAGCCAGGAGCACGATGACTGACGAGTGGTGAACCAACATGCTAGTCGGTGGTCGGTGGTAAAAGCCTTGAGTATGAAAGCTTTCCCAAGCAAGTTCTTGTGCGATCAGTCGAAGCATTTAGGCCCCGTCAGAAAGTTAAAGATGGAGAGAGACAAGTAGCTGAAGCAAATAGATTTCATTCACATTGAAGTCAATACAGAGAACCTTTACAGCTAAAAGGTTTATACACAAGTTATGCAGCAGAAAAAGAAATTACACAAAAGAAGAAGTTACAAGGGAAGAAGCTCAAGGAAGAGGAATGAGCTTGCCATCAACCCCTGAATGGCGGAGACTGAACTGGGTAAGGTCCGAGTCTGGTAGGACGCAGTGAATCTGCTCCAAGGCCATCTTGAACCCATCTATCAAAGCTTGAGCGCCGACAGCCATGGTCTTAGATACATCGGCTTCAAGCTCCTTCTTCTCTTTGGCAAAGGAAGACCACTTAGTCTCTTCGCTGAGAAAAAGTTCACAGCTCGAGACTGGGGGGCTTGCGATCCGGTCGGTCATCGGTAGTCGATGACGTCAGCAGCAGATGACCACGTGGACCACTCACAAGGTGACACGTGGAATAAGATAGCAGGTGAATCAGGGAGGAGATCACTCAGAACGGTGATCGGTGGTCAGTTGCTAAGTGACCGCCACCAGCAGATCAGTGCCTAGATGAGCGCCTGGAAGAAGAGCGCGAGAAGTAAAGAAGCACTGATCAGTCATCGGTGCATGGTCATCGGGGTCTCTTGTTAACACGCAGTTAAGCTGGGACCCAAGCTCCCAGCGAGAGTGTTACGCAAGAAGCACTGATCCGTCATCGGTGCATGGTCATCGGGGTTTCTTGTTAACACGCAGTTAAGCTGGGACCCAAGCTCCCAGCGAGAGCGTTAAGCAAGAAGCACTGATCCGTCATTGGTGCATGGTCATCGGGGTTTCTTGTTAACACGCAGTTAAGCTGGGACCCAGGCTCCCAGCGAGAGCATTACGCAAGAAGCACAGATCATTCATCGGGGTTCTTGCTAACACGCAGTTAAGCTGGGACCCAGGCTCCCAGCGAGAGCGTTACGCATGCACTTCGCATGATTTCAAACCAGAAGAAAAAGAGTTGCTCGCCAGTAGGGTCGTGCATGAGGATGGCATAAGAGAGCTAGTAAGCAGGTCAGTCATCAGTGACTCTCTTAACCCATTACGTGCATGGCACTGTGCAGTGAGACCATGCATGCAGGATGCAGCGCCTGGTGAGTGTTGTAGTGACCAGGCGTCGGCCAAAAGCTGAGAGGTCGGCACAAGAGAGGTCGGTATGGTGGCCTAATAGGACATGGAGAACTGATGATGTCACCGAGCCACGTCTGCTGGGTCCTACAGTGTGGGTCAGAGCTATGTGGGGGTGATACCACAGACGTGGAGCAGTGGGTCGATGAGCCCTTAGTAAGGTCGATCACCAGAGCGAGGCAATGTGTCCCTGTCACACAATAGGGCGATGAGAGATACATCGGTCATCGGTCAGGATGAGGGACACATCGGTCGACAGGGTGTGACGAGGTGACATCAGCCAGGGTTAATTGAACAATGTGACCAGAACAGTTGAGATTGATTCCCCGAAGGGACCAGTGATCAGTAAAGTGCTCAGAGCCAGGGAGAGGCCTTAGTCACGAAACGTCCATGCATGAGGCGGGGGAAGCACAGCTACGTACAGAGCCTTGAGGGGTAGAGAACCCATCAAGATTAGAGTCTCCCAGTGAGGTTGCCTGCATGGCACGCGGACCGTGAAGGCATTCCCAGAGCAGTTGGCGCCAGTGATTAGGTAGGGCAGGTGGGCACAGAAATTGAGGGTATACAGAGGTACCCACGTGGCCTTCCCTGTCAGACTTTGCACTCAAGTAGGAGAAACCTGCACGCAAGATTGTCCTCAGAGTGGGTGATGGCAGCGCAGGAGCAATCAAGTGAGCCTAGACGTAGCCAGTAAACCTCAAGACTATATGAGGGGCAGAGAAGCACTGAACCAAGTACGAAACGCAATACGCAATTTCGAACTAGAAATTACATAGAGAGATTTTCGGTGTTCCTGTTGCCTGACTTGAGCGTCGGAGCTACAACGGCCGCTAGAGGCGTCGTCTGTGTTGTTTTGCAGGCATCGTTTGGAGTTCCAGAGGGATTCTTGGAGCGTTCTTGCAGAGCACGTAGTTGCAGGAGGCAGGACGAAGGAGTGACAAGGCATATCCTCCACGTTCGAGTCACCGACGGGATCAATTTCCATTGGACACGAACTTAACCAAGTGGTTAAGTAAGTTTGAAGGTGCACTTTTAGAGGGCAAAGATAAAACACAAGATAAGATTATGATGATGTTGATGAGGTGCGAAATTTAAAGAGCATATGATGGAAAGAAATAATATGAAAACCAAAAAGGAAAGGAAGAACACAAGAATGTAAAAAGAAATGGAAATGGCACAAAAAGGAAGAAAAAGAGAAAGGGATGAAAGCAAGCTTACGGAAAGATGTGTTGTCACGCCACTTGAAGAAGGAGGTACTCCAAGATGAGTGGTGTAGAGCCGCAGAAGTGAAGAACACTCAAGATAATACCCAATGTTAAAAGGAGACTCAGCTCACTAAACACTCTGACAGAGTTTCTTTTCTATTTAAAATTCAATGTGTGAAGTGTCTCTTGTGTCCTTCGTCATCTGCTTGGCAAATTGGGTTGTATCATGCCCCCAAGTTGAAAAGAATTTGACCGCGAATTTAGAACTCCTGTAAATAACATAGTTAGTTTGTTCATAGAGAAGATACAAATATTTCTAGGTTTAGGATGTGAAACAAACTTATGTTCATGAAGCTTAGGGAGTTTACATGGGTGAATTCTAGATATAGGCCATGTTTGTAGAGAATGTTTAAGGAAGAAATGATTTGTTTGTGAAAATCCTCTTAGAAGGTGAGAACCTTTAGGAAGTTTTTGAAGATCATCCTTAAACTTCTTTATCAAAGATGTCAAGTATTTAGAATGATTTGGTAGTGAAAAAGAGAAGGAAGAAGAACACCTTTGAGGTGTAGTTTGTATTTTTGCACAGGTCAACATTATTGTTTTTATGATGTGAGGTAAAGTGATGATACCCGTTTTATCTTTTTTTTCTTCCTCTTTTCATTTTCTCTTTTTGTTTTCATTCTTATTTGATCCTCATTAACCTCTTTTGGAGAGAGAGGTTTTAACATAATCTTGTGTCCTTGGAAGTTGAAAGAAATTTTATTGGGATGGCTATCATGTAAAATCTTTCTATCATATTGTCAAGGCCTTCCCAAAAGCACATGTGTGGCTTCCATTGGCACAACATCACATAAAACTTCATCTTTATATTTTCCAATGGCAAATGTTATGAGGACTTGTTTATTAACCATTATTTCACCCTATTCACTTAGCCATTGCAATTTGTAGGGTTGTGTATGAGAAATGGTGGGTAATCCAAGTTTCTCCACCACTATTGTACTTGCCACATTTGTACTCCATCAATTATCAAGGAACATAATTTTTCATTAATAAGGCACCAGGTATGGAAAATATTTTCCCTTTGACCTTCATCAAAAGGTTTTTGAAGTTGCCCTAACATGGGCCTTATTGCTAACAAATCACCTTCACATGGTATTTCACACTCGTCCTTACTTGGGGTTTTTGAAGAGGAAGTGATACAATCCAAGCCAACAAGGAGATGACCAAGGACTCAAATTACCATTCACACTATGAGAATTCATCTCAACTTTCAAGTGAAAACCCCACCAAGGATTTAGCAAACCTCACCAGAAGGAGAAATAGACAAAGATCAGAACATCAAATGTTCTTTCTTTTGGTCTTTTTAAAAATAAAACATGTTGTAAATAATCTGGACTCACTTTAGGGGTTCAAATAGCAAAGATAGGCTAGAATAGGTGGCTATACCATAATAGGGGGTGTAGTTATCATTTTAGCTTGTTTCTGGCCCTTTAGGAAGGAAATTTGACCTAGTTTCTATAATAACAAGCCTAGGGTGAGGTTTTGACTTAGTCAAACCCTAAAGGCAGCCCCCTCACACATTTATCACCCTACCCTTGCCCTTCTTGTCAGTGAAGGCACCCATTCCTATAAATAGGGTGCCTTACTCCATGTATTTACAAGTTGATTTTGAATAGACAAAAAACTCTGCTTGAGTGAAATTGTGAGTCTGAGTATTCTAGGTTTTTTGGGTCTTATCTTAGGTGGGTAGTATCCTAAGTGGCGAATCCGGGTCTTATCTTGAGTGAGTGATATCTCAAGTGGCGGCTCTAGCACCACTCATTTTGGAGTTCATCTGCTCCATGTGGCATGACAACCTCCATTCTTCCCTAAGTCTTCTCATCCTTTCATCTTTTCCCTTTCATTCTCTTTTTATCTTTGTGTCACCATTCTTCTTCCTTCAACATCATCTTCTTCTCTGCTTCTCTTTATGTGTTCCTTAGTCATGTGCTTTGTTCTCACTTATTTCTCTTAAATTTCGCAATTTACATCATTGTCACCTCATATCTGTGTTTTTCTCTTTGCCCTTCTGAAGTGAACCTTCGCACTTACTTAACCACTTGGTTAAGTTTGTGTCCAATGGGAATCATTTTAGGGTTCTCACCTTAAATTGCTAAAATCCAAAATCTAAACAAAAGTGAAATCTTTAAAATGTGCAATCCTAAAATCAACTCACATCAGGAAGGGGAGCTAGCTTTAGATGATTGGGAACTATGGTCACTCATGACTATCCCCCCTTTAACCATCATGGTTCTTTTGTTAGGACAATTTGCAGCAATATTATGAAAACTTAAACATTTAAAACATTTTTTATTTGAGGTTTTGATTGGCAATTTAGTCCTAGAAGGAGAAGGATTGTCTTTAGAAGTTTATGGAGTGGATTCTTTAAAGGAATTGGAAGGATTATCTTGTTTTGGAAATTTATTTTTATCCTTCCAAGATGAGTTGTAAAATCCATCATTATTAGTATTTTTTAAAGATGTTTTCCTTAAAAGTTGTGATTCAACCTTGACGGCTAGGTGAACTAATTTTTCTAAGGATGTATACTCATACAGTTCTACAACAATTTGGATTTCTCTTCTTAATCCACTCACAAATCTAGCAATCTTTGACTCTTTAGTTTCATGCATATTAATCTTAGTCAAAGTTACTTCTAAATCTTTGAAGTATTCACCTACACTCTTAGTTCCTTGATGATTATTGGAGCTTCAACAAAAGTTCCTTCCTATAATGAGGTGGAACAAGCTGTGCGCGCATGCATAACTTTAAGTCGTCCCAAGAGACCATGACTGGCCTCTTGTTTAGCCCAATGTCCATTACAGTTTGATGCCATCATTGCATGGCATAGTCTAAAAAGTTTAGGGAATCTAACTTAACGTTTTGGTCCTCTTCGACCTCATACACATTAAAAATTTGTTCTACCTTAGTTTCCCAACCTATGTATACATTAAGGTCACTTTCCCCACTAAAACTAGGTAACTTTACAAAAGGAAAAGAATTCTTTGGTTGGTGTTGATGATGGTGCCTAGCTTCATAATTTTGCACTCTTCATTCTTCTTCTTCCTTTTGACTTCCATAACGCATGTAATGTCTTGTATTTCTTCTAGGCTCCCGCCTCCTTTCTCTAGCTTGTCTCTCTTTAGCATCCTCTAGCCTTTGCATTCTTTCCACTAGTTGCCACATTTCCACTTCCTTGTTGGCCAAACTCCTCTTGGTATCCTCAAACTCCCCCTAAAGACGTGCCTTTTAAGGAGATAACGGTTTTGAAGATTCTCCCAAAGATAAATAAGCCATGATTTGAACAAATGAAAGAAAACAATTAATAAAAACAACAATTTAATGCACTCACTCGCATGTATGACTTGGCTTTTTAGTAAGGATGGAAAAAAATGTTAACTTTGTTAGAAATTATGGCTTTAAACTAGAGGGGGGTGAATTCTTTAAAGAGGTTTTCGCAAACTTTTTGAAGCTAGAATGAGTTTATCTTAGAAACCAATTGATTAAGCAATTCAGTTAGTCAAAATAGTAAGCAAAACTGCACTGTCAGAAAAACAATCGGTTGTTTTTATCAGCAAACAACAAACAAACTGAATTTAAAGAGTAAGGGATAGAGAGATTGTACACAGTTGTTTATACTGGTTCACTCTAACCCAGAGCTACATCCAGTCTTCTTAGAACCCCTAAGGAAATCCACTAAGCAATCACACCTTGATCACTTACACAACAACCAAGAGAATGACCTTGAAAACCTCAAGACACACACTCTCCTTGGTCAACACTAAGATTGCTGATCTTGAACACCTCAAGAACACACAGCTAATCTCAGCAACAATACAGAAAAGAAATGTTTCAGCAGTTACACAGATTACACTTGTTACAGATGAAGATCTGAAATCAATACAAGTAGAATCCTATTCCCGCACTTTGATCAATGTCTCTAGCACTTAAGCAATCTCAGCAATTTTTCAAAACTCTCTTAGTAAGTGACTTTTTCAAAAGCATTCTCATCTTTAAAAGAGATTTTCTGAATTATATAAAAGGAAGTTTGTTACCAAATCTTAACAAACCCATAATTGCTTTCAGAAAGATTGGTCAAAGCATTTAATGACTGGAGCGTATTCAGTTTCAAATCATTTAAAGCTCAGTGAAAGAAAACAGTTTTTCTGTTATGGTTCCAAAACAAACAATTGGTTGTTTCCTCGAATCAATCGGTTGTTTTGTCACTTAACAGATTTCCTCTTTTGAAAACAGTTTTCAAACTTTCTCAAAACATCTAAGTATAAACAATCAGTTGTTTCGACAGAACAATCGGTTGTTTCAACTTAGTTTGAAAAACACTTTTGTTTTATCAAAAACTGAGATGCTATTTGCTTTGAGATTTAATCTAAGGTTTGATTACACTTTAAACTACCCCAGAACAAAACAACAAAGCAGCACAGCAGCATCAAGCAAGCAGAAGCTTCATCATCCTTCAAAGGATTTGGATTCTTCAAAACCTTGAACACCACTTGGTTCAACAATCTCCCCCTATTTGATGAAGACAAATCCCTGGTGCTTGTGTTGTACTGATTAAATCTGAAGCAGTTCCTGCAAAGAAAACATTTGTACTATTCAAAGCTTCTTACAGCAGCAAGTTAGATTATACCTCTTTTAACATAAAATTCAATCGGTTGTTTACACGAAACAATCGATTGTTTCTATCAGCAGCAGCAGAAAACACTTTTATACTCAGAGATTTAAACATTTTTATGCATATAAGATACATACATACAAGTACCAATAGTTCTCCCCCTATTTGTCTTCACAAATAGATTTTAACATGTACCAAACACAGATTTTAAGAGACATTATTTAGATCAAGAATACCTAACTCATTTCTTAAAAAGAAAAACCTCTCTTTTGGCAAGGGCTTTGTGAAGATGTCAGCTAGCTGCAATTTGGTCTCCACAAACTTCACTTCACAGTTCCCATTTTGCACATGATCTCTGATGAAATGATGTCTTATTTCAATATGTTTGGTCCTTGAGTGCTGGATTTGATTTTTGGTAAGATTGATTGCACTTGTGTTATCACACATCAAAGGAACTTTGCTGATTTGTACACCAAAATCTGCAAGTTGTTGTTTGAGCCATAGGATCTGTGCACAGCAGCTACCAGCAGCTATATATTCTGCCTCAGCAGTAGAGAGAGCAACACATGCTTGTTTCTTGCTATGCCATGAGATTAGGCTAGAGCCAAGAAGGTGACAAGTGCCACTTGTGCTTTTTCTATCTAGCTTGCAACCTACGAAATCAGAATCTGAATAACCAATTAAATGTATTGGAGAATGAGAGGGATACCATAATCCTACAGATGATGTTCCTTTGAGATATTTCAGAATCCTCTTTGCAGCTTTGAAGTGTGAATCTTTAGGATTTGCTTGAAATCTTGCACATAGACACACCGTAAACATGATGTCCGGTCTACTTGCTGTTAGATAAAGCAATGATCCAATCAATCCTCTGAATTTTGTTTGATCTATACTCTTTCCAGCAGAATCTGCATCCATGTAGCAGCTTGATGGCATTGGAGTGCTTGCCTCTTTGCAATTCTCCATTTCAAACTTTTTGAGAATCTCCTTGCAATACTTTGATTGACTTAAGAAGATCCCATCCTTTGTTTGTTTAACCTGCAATCCAAGAAAGAAAGATAGTTCTCCCATCATAGACATTTCAAACTCACCTTTCATAGCAGCCACAAATTCTTCACACAACCTATCTTGTGTAGCACCAAAGATGATGTCATCAACATATATTTGCACTAGAATTATTTCTGCATGTGACTTCTTGATGAAGAGAGTCTTGTCTATCATTCCTCTTTCATAGCCAAGAGATAGCAGAAAGTTGCTAAGCCTCTCATACCACTGCCTTGGAGCTTGTTTCAGTCCATACAAAGCTTTCTTCAACTTGAAGACATGGTTGGGATACTTGTGGTCTTCAAAACCTGGTGGTTGATCTACATAGATTTCCTCATTGATGTAACCATTCAAGAAGGCACTTTTTACATCCATTTGGAAGAGTTTAAAACCACTCATACATGCAAAAGCCAGCAGCAGCCTCACAGCCTCCAATCTAGCCACAGGAGCAAAGGTTTCACCATAGTCTAAGCCCTCTTCTTGATTGTAGCCTTTGGCAACTAGCCTTGCTTTGTTTCTTGTGATCACTCCTTCCTCATCTAGCTTATTCCTGAAAACCCATTTTGCACCGATAATATTCATTTCATTAGTTCTAGGAACAAGAAACCATACCTCATTTCTTTCGAATTGATTTAGCTCTTCTTGCATAGCTTCAACCCACTTCTCATCCTTGAGAGCTTCTTCAATTGACTTTGGTTCAATTTGAGAAACAAAAGCTGTGTGTCTACAGTAGTTTGAGATGGAGCTACGTGTGGAGACACCTTCCTTTATCTGCCCTATGATGTTATCCAGTGACAGATCTCTGGGAATTCTCCACTCTTTGGGCAGCTCACTCTGTTGCAGAATTTCAATCGGTTGTTTCTGCGAATCAACCGGTTGTTTTTCTGCACAGATTTCCTGCTTCTCCAAACTGATGCTCTGTTCATCTTCCTCAGCACTGATCTTTGGGTTCTCACTGATTCTGCGATCTACCTCATCAAAGACTACATGAACTGATTCTTCTACAGTCATTAACCTTTTGTTGTAGACTCTATAAGCATGGTGCATCTGCCCAAAAATACTTAGGAAGTGAAGATTCACTAAGCATTGTCCTTGTAAGCTCTTCAAGAGACGTGTTCTTCCTCTGTTGTTATCTCCATAGGTGACATGGCCCTCTTGCTTGAAGGATATTTTCAGGAACTTTGATTTGTCCCCTGTCATATGCTTGGAGCATCCACTGTCCAAGTACCAAAGCTGCTTTCTTTCCTCCAAGTTTTCCTACAAAGAAAATTCTCAAGTACATAGGTTTGGTCCCTTTATGAATGAGGGTCCATCAGGTGTATACTCATCAACACAAGCTTTATTTTTCTTGGGAATCCACTTCATAAGCCCTTTAGGAACATCATGTTTTCTGATTTTACAGAATCGCACAGAATGACCTCTTTTCATGCAATAGAAGCATGTAACAATCGATTGTTTCGATGGTCCAATCGATTGTTTTTCTGGCTTTTTTGAAAAAGTTTTTGAAAATCTATCTTGCTGGTTTTGTGGATTAAAGCCCAATCCTGCTTTTCCAAAAACACACTTTTGAGATGCTAGCACACTTTCAGAGTTGGATTGGCCTTTAGAAAGCTTATCCACTGTTTTAACAAGATAGTGGACCTTCTTTTCAAGATTTTCACAATTTTCACAAACTAGAGTGTCACACTTGCAAGAGGAGTTTTTGTAAATGATTTCCAGATTTTCAAAATCCATTTTTGAATTTTCTAAATCCTCCTCCAGTGCTTTTACCCTGTTTTCAAGCCAGCTATTCTTTTCTTTCAATCGATTGTTTAAGAGAGCCAATCGGTTTGCTTCTTCATGTGTTTCTTGAAAGGCTTGAAGCAATTGACCATAGTTTTCAGAGTTTGAGGAGTTTGATGAACTTACACTACATGAGTCATCCTCCCTTCTGGCCATTAAGCAAAGATTGAGGCTTTTCTTATTTTGTCTTTTCTTCCTTCTTGCTTGACTCTTTGTCATTGTTTCCTTTGGTTCATGAGCAGCCTTGAGAGTCTCCCACATTTCCTTAGCAGTTTTGCACTTTGATATCCTGAAAAATTCATTAGTATATAGTGCAGAAGCTATAATGTTTTGAGCCGACCTATCAAGCTGAGCCATCTTACATTCATCATCTGTCCATTTGGACAAAGGTTTTATAGTAAAGGAATTATTCTTTTTGAACTTTGGAATGTAAGGACCATTCTCAATTGAGTCCCAAATTCTTTGATCAATTGATTCAATAAAGATTTTCATTCTTGCTTCCCAAAACTTATAATTCAATCCACAGAATAAAGGTGGTTTGTAGATTGAAGCACCCTCCTCAAAAGATAGTTTTCCAGCCATAAAAAAAGATTTTAGATCAACTTGAATAACTTTCAAGAACCAAGCTCTTGATGCCAATTGTTAGAAATTATGGCTTTAAACTAGAGGGGGGTGAATTGTTTAAAGAGGTTTTCGCAAACTTTTTGAAGCTAGAATGAGTTTATCTCAGAAACCAATTGATTAAGCAATTTAGTTAGTCAAAACAGTAAGCAAAACTGCACTGTCAGAAAAACAATCGGTTGTTTCTTCGAAACAATCGGTTGTCTTTATCAGCAAACAACAAACAAACTAAATTTAAAGAGTAAGGGATAGAGAGATTGTACACAGTTGTTTATACTGGTTCACTCCAACCCAGAGCTACATCCAGTCTTCTCAGAACCCCTGAGGAAATCCACTAAGCAATCACACCTTGATCACTTACACAACAACCAAGAGAATGACCTTGAAAACCTCAAGACACACACTCTCCTTGGTCAACACTAAGATTGCTGATCTTGAACACCTCAAGAACACACAGCCAATCTCAACAACAATACAAAAAAGAAATGTTTCAGCAGTTACACAGATTACACTTGTTACAGATGAAGATCTGAAATCAATACAAGTAGAATCCTATTCCCGCACTTTGATCAATGTCTCTAGCACTTAAGCAATCTCAGCAATTTTTCAAAACTCTCTTAGTAAGTGACTTTTTCAAAAGCATTCTCATCTTTAAAAGAGATTTTCTGAATTATATAAAAGGAAGTTTGTTACCAAATCTTAACAAACCCATAATTGCTTTCAGAAAGATTGGTCAAAGCATTTAATGACTGGAGCGTATTCAGTTTCAAATCATTTAAAGCTCAGTGAAAGAAAACAGTTTTTCTGTTATGGTTCCAAAACAAACAATCGGTTGTTTCCTCGAATCAATCGGTTGTTTTGTCACTTAACAGATTTCCTCTTTTGAAAACAGTTTTCAAACTTTCTCAAAACATCTAAGTATAAACAATCGGTTGTTTCGACAGAACAATCCCTCGACAGGATTACACTTTAAACTACCCCAGAACAAAACAACAAAGCAGCACAGCAACATCAAGCAAGTAGAAGCTTCATCATCCTTCAAAGGATTTGGATTCTTCAAAACCTTGAACACCACTTGGTTCAACAAACTTCACTCAAGAAAGTTTTTGCAATTTTTTTTTAAGAGGTCTACACTTGGTAGCAACACTTGCAAAGAACCCCTCAACAAAACTAAGGAAAGATTTGAAGACAAGCAAGAAAAAGTTTAAAGAAAGAAAGTTAAACCAAATTGGAATTAAGATATGTCAAAACTTAAACAAGACAAACAAGAAAAGTACTTTTGAAGACTCAAGGAAACTTACTTAAACTTTTAACTGTGAAGTTTTCTATTTTTAGAAATTGTAAAAGCAAGAAGGATAAAATTTCACGAAGATGAAAACAATTTGCCACATATAAAGAATCCTCTTTTTAGTAATTTTAAACTTGAAAAGTGAATTGCACTAACTTTGTTTTTGTCTTTTTTTTTTTATGGATTCAATAATTCCACATTCTTGACATGCATATTTTTTTATTTTAATTTTTTACTTCACTTTCAAATTTTCACAAGAGAATGGGATTCAATTCATATGATGACTTGAATTCTTTGTTTGGAACTAAATCAACTACCACTTAAACAATTTCTAGTTGCTTTTAGTTCTTCACAATTAAAAGCAAAACAAGTAGAATGGATGTAAAGACTCCTAGAACACTAAGAACATAAGATTCAAGCAAAAGAGGTAAGGGGAAAAATTGACACAAAATAATTCAAAAGCCAAATTTAAAGTGCTCAATGAATAAAAAAAGGCGGAATTGTAAATCACAAGAAGTTAAAGGCAGAATTGAAAGATGCTAAATTGTAAAGCAGAATTTAAATTGATGCAAGATAGAAGCAAATTTGAAATGTGTTAGAATTTTAAAGCAGAAAATCAACTCAAAAAATATAAGCACAATTAAAACCATGCTTTGAATACCACATGATGTGAGTTGATTTTAGGATTGCACATTTTATAGGTTACTCTTTTGTTTAAGCTTTTTGAGATTAACAAATATAGTGAAAACCCAAAGAAGATTCCCACTAGACATGAACTTAACCAAGTGGTTAAGTGTGGAGGTTCACTTCTAGAGGGCAAAGAAAAAACACAAGATAAGGTGGTGATGATGAGGTGCGGAATTTAAAGAGCATATGATGGAAAGAAACAATATGGAAACCAAAAAGGAAAGGAAGAACACAAGAATGTAAAAAGGAATGGAAATGGCACAAAAAGGAAGAAAAAGAGAAAGGGATGAAAGGAAACTTATGGAAAGAAGTGTTGTCACGCCACTTGAAGAAAGAGGTACTCCAAGATGAGTGGCGTAAAGCCACCACTTGAAGTGAATAACACTCAAGATGAGACCCAATTTTAAAAGGACACTCAGCTCACTAAACACTCTGACAACGTTTCTTTTCTATTCAAAATTCAATGTGTGAAGTGTCTCTTGTGTCCTTGGTCATCTACTTGGCTAATTGGGTTGTATCACCTATCAACTTCCCTCCCCATAGATTCAAGCACTCTTTGACTCTTTTTCAGAATTGTTTTAATCTTTCCCTCACGATACTTGTTTGGTATCTTTCTTTCGCTAGTTTTTAGCGATGGACAAAATTTGTATCTCTAGTGGGAGTGCTTTCTAAAAGAATCAGTATCATTGACAATGTCTTGTGCTGTAAAAGGGTCTTAGAGACTAGGCTCTCACCCTCCCTACCTCCTTTCTCCAGCTCTTGCCTCGATATGCTATTGAGGACACTTCTCTAAAAAACATTTTATAAAAACTGATTAATTCTTATAGCAAGTTCTTCCTTATTCACTTGTTATTCTTAGAAAAATTGTTATAAGTTAAAATTCCAAAAATTTTGCAGCCTAAGTTACCTTAAATCTCTACGTCCTTAGTGATCTTATTCCCTCTAGGAAGTTGGTTGTGAAGGGTAACCCTCACAAAGCTTTAATGCACGCAAAGGTCTCGTTTGTTAGTAGAATTAACCATACATATAGCTTCACCAAGAAAGAACAAATATGCATTGCCACCCAAAGAATCCAAAAAGAGCCATTAGTCTAAAATCATTACCAATTGTGTTAATTTTCCATTGGTTTTGTTAAACTAACCTGTAGGCTCCACTACTAGCATTATTCATCCATCAATTCCTTTGTGTTTCAACCTGGTGCAAAAACCTAAGGATTTAGATTTCTCGTAAGGTGCCATGGGAGTCTTCAAACAACATTTATTGATCCCTTGTTGACTTCATTTATCATTAAGACTAGGACAATAGTTTTACGTCATCATTAAGACAAGGACAATATTTGTACATCATCGAACCCCTAACCTTGCTTTTTTCATTAAAGAAAACATCGTTAGTAAATGTTGTTGCAGTTGGTTGTCTTTTTTAAATGGACGAACTTCACATCTAACTATGAAATACGAATGGCCTCGACCGTCACTTTCAATTGATAGTTTGATCACGAAAGCCAAAATAATCAATCTCTTGTGGTATTCTCCCATGATAATTTATCTAGAGCATACGCTTCCTTTAAGCACTTTAATTTCTTCAAAGGAAGAATACGATCAGATTGTGAATGTTGTCGCACACAGTCACGTTGATGATGTATGCGCCACCATCGCAATTTTCATAAATCAATGTCTTGATTTGATCAGTGGATCGACACCTACCATTCGAAATTGAACTTGGACATATTGCAAGCCTCCATCAACTTCCCTCCCCACAGATTCAAGCACTCTTTAACTCGCTTTTTACAGTTGTTTTTATCTTTCCCTCATGGTACATGTTTTTTTATCTATCTCTCATTATTTTTTATCGATGGACGAAATTTGTACCTCTATTGGTAGTGCTTTCCAAAAGAATTAGTATCGTTGACAATACCTTGTGGTGTGAAAGGGTCTAAGAGACTAGACTCTCACCTCCCTACTAGCTTTCTAGGGTTCTTGGCCCAATTTTCCACTTATGACACTTCTTAAAAATATGATTTATCAAAAATGATGGATTCTTATAGCAGGCTCTTCCAAATTCGATCGTTGTCATTAGAAAAATCGTTGTTAGTTACATTTCCTCAAATTTCACATCATAAGTTCCCTTAAATCTATAGTATTAAGTGACCGTATTCCCTTTAGGAAGTTTGTCCTAAAAGGTTACCCCTAAATAGCTTTTATGTAGGTAAAGGTCTCGTTTGTTAGTTGGATTAACTAGTACTAGTACAAAATATCAAAATCACGACCCCATATAGCAACACTTATTAGAAAATCGTCGTAAAAAAAAGCGATGGAAGTTTTGTAATTATTAGGGCTTTTTAACGATTATTGTTTGATGAACCATCGTAAAAAGGGGTTCCGAGAGAGAATTTACAACAATTTTGGCGTGAACCGTCATTAAAAAGAGTTGTGTATGCAAAATAGCAACGGTTTTGAACAACAATCATCGTTAAAAGTAGTGTGTAGAATTTGAAGCACTCGTGCCCTCTCACTTTCTCTCCCTATTGCCCTCCTCTCACTCTCACTCTCACTCTCCAGACTCACCCTCCCTCACCCTCACTCGCACTCTCCGAAATCATTGGCGACTAGCGGCACTGCACCCTCCCTTGTACGATCGGGATTGACCCTCTCTCGCTACGACATCGCTCCCTTATGCTCATGCCTTTGCACTGCAAATTGCGCCGCTCCCCTCCCTTGCGAACGACACTGCACCGCACTACTCCTCGACCTCCCTCGCAAAAAGCAGTGGCGACCTTGATACTGTACCATCACACTACCACACAACATTCCTCTTATGCCATCGCGTCTCTGCACCTCTGCATACTTTCGTCCTTGCCACGAAAGCTTAAAAACTCACATTTGAGGTTAGTGATTTATTTACTGTTAATTTTTTTATTAAATGTGTGTATGTATGTGTTGATTTTGAGTCTGGGGCTGTCCGTCCTTCAACAATTTTGATTTAGTTTTTAATCAATTAGATAGTAGTTATATATATATATATATATATATATATATATATATATATATATATATATATATATATATATATATATATATATATATATATATATATATATATATATATATTGTTCTTGCCGGTTGACTCTACGATGCTCACACGCTTCCTTTCCTCACCTTGAATTATGCTTTGCTGTCTCGTAACAACCTGCACCTGCAAGATAGAAAGGGGCGTCCTAGAGGCCGTTTGCACTCCTACGCTCAAGTCAAAAACGAGGGCAAGCATACCAAGTGTATTTAGTATCTGTGTTAGGTCTAGAAACTGCATACCTTTGTGAAGTATTTTACTACCCTTTATATAGTCTAGGGTTTCCTCTGCGCCGCTACCCATATTTAGGGTTTATAGGAATACCCTTGCACCGCTATCACCCAGGCTTAGGGTAATCTAGCACATAAGGTTTCCTTAACTGGAGTGCAAAACTCTAACAGGATGGCCACCTGGGTACCCCCTCGTGCACCTAGTCTCTAGGGCCACCTGTCCTGGGAGTGCCTTCAGTGTTCACGTGCCATGCATGTAGCCTCACTAGGAAACCCTAATCCTGACGAGTGCTCGACCTTTCAGGACTCTGCACCTAGCTGTGCTTTCCCTGCCTCATGTATGGGTGCTTCATGACTTAGGCTTCTCCCTTCCTCTGGGCATTTTATTGATAACTAGTCTTCTCTCAGGACCCACATCAGATGTTCTAATTCTATCGTTCAAAACACCCAAGACCGATGTCACCTCGTCCCATTCTGTTGCTGAGGACTCATCATCCTGCTAAGTGATGAGGACACATCAGTCCACTCTAGTGATCGACACGCTGACGACTAATCATCTCGCTAGTTCATACTACCTGCGAGGTCCATCCCACATGACTTTGGCCCATGTCGTGGGGTCCAGCTAACGTGGCTCACCATTACTAGCTGCTCTCGGTGTTCGAGGACTGGTCGGTACACAAGCCCCCCAGTCTCGAGCTGTTAATTTGTTCAGCAAAGAGACTAAGTCATCGGCTCAGGGGACCTACGTGGCACTAAGCAAAAGGACATGAACAGCGGGCTGAAGGGACATCTCACCAACCCCCTTCAATCTACAGACACGTGGTTAGATCGACGGTTGGGGCTTCTTAACGTTTGCGCTGCCTTGCCTACGTTAAACCCTTTCAAAACCCCGCGCCCCTACACTGTTTCATCACTTTTGACTCAAGCCTCCATACTCTCTAAGTTCTCTCGAACGCTTCTACTCCCTCTCCTACTCTCGCAACCTTTCGCCTCCGCCCACACAAAGGTATGCTTTTTATCTTCCTTTTTTGCCTTCGTTTTATGATTCTGGTTCCCTTTTCATGCTACTGTTCATGCATTTTAGGGTTTCTGTTCTTCTTTCTTGTTTTCGTTCTTCTTCTGTGAGTCTTTGTCCGCCATTGTTCACACCATCACTTTCTTCTAAACCATTTTTCCTTCTCCCTGCCTCTCATTTATTTTAGATTCGAGATGGCCAGAACCAAAACCACCTCCAACCTTCCTCCAGCCGTTGAGTATAGGGCCCTCTACCCCTGGCCCCCAAGGATGTCCTTGCTGAGACCTCCAACCTCACCTCTAGTAAAGACTGGAGGAAACACAAAGACGATGAAAATGAGATTAAAGGGCGTGTCTTTGGCAGAGAGAGCGACGCGTACATATCGGTTCGACCCTGTACTGAGGGCGAACCTATCTGCTCTGATGACCGCTGCAACGATAGAGAACCCTTCTTCTTCTTCTACGCCACCGTCTTTAAACGAGTCAAAGTCCGTCTGCCCTTCACTGGGTTCGAGAGGGCTCTGCTCACTGAACTGAATGTGGCACCTGCCCAGCTGCACCCCAACAGCTGGGCCTTCATCAGGGCATTCTCGATCCTCTGCAACAACCTAGGGTTCACTCCCTCGGTGGATGTATTCTTATACTTCTTCGAGGCGAAGAGCCCTGGGAAGAGGCTTTGGGTAAGCCTCAATGGGGTGGCGGGGAGGGTTCTGCTAACCCTCTTTCAGCAGTCCTACAAAGGCTTCAAGGGGAAGTTCTTCCGAGTCTGCTGTAGCTACTACGACTCCACCATGCTCGATGGGTTCCCATTATACTGGGTGGAGAAATTGAAGTTCAAGAAACCACGAGGACTCGAGGAGCTGATACCCTTCGACCGTGATTTGTGTCAACTCCTTGCCAACTGGGGGTGGTATTCAACACTGCCCAGCTGATCAGGCACGAATATGATGCTGAGACTCTCAGCATCTACATTGATACATTTTACCTTACCTTATCCTTCTTATATCTGCTTGCACTTGCATTTGGATCTTGTGTTCTCACAACTGTGTGTTTGCATCTCATAACTGTGTGTTTTACTCTGTTGCAAACATGGTGTTGGATGCTGGAAAGAAGAAGAAGTTGGCCGATCTGCTGGGTCGCCGCGCAGCTAGTGGCTCCTGCCCTGCTGGCCCCTCTTCTCCCGTCGTGGCTGCCCATAGCCCTGCCTCTGAAAGCAAATATAAGAGGACTGCCGCGGTGGTAATCTCTAAGGACGAGTACACTTGCTCCGGCCTTGTCTTCAAGAGGAAAAGGGTGGAGGTTGCTGCGGCGACCTCATCTGCAACAGAGGGGCAACCTCCATTCTTCAGGGAGCATCCCCTCAGCGCTTCTTCTCCCCCCGAGCCTCTTCTGGTGCTCGAAGGTGGGGGGGAAAACGCTCCCCCTTGCGACCAAGCACCTCCTACCCCCGAACTCCCTCTCCTCCTCCAACAGACCCTTGTTCATCTGCCTGCCAAAGAGGTGATGGAGGTCCTGGATAGGGATTCACTGAGGACCCGCATCAGCCATGGCCTTGGTGAGTTCTTCGCCACTTCCAGTGCCTTACTGGTCCATGGGGATGCTGCGCTGAAGGAGAAGGTGGCTCGATTGGAGAAGGAGCTAGAACAGAAGAAAGAGCTAGAGCTTCAAGTCCAACTGGCTGCCAAATGCGAGGCTACTATGAACCAGGAGCTAAGCAGCCTTTGCCATTCAGAGAAAGAGACCAAGAAGCTCCTCTTCTCCAAGGGGTAGGAGGCCCTCCAGCTTGAGGCCAAGATTCTCCCCCTCCGCAACAAAATCATAGACTTGGAGGAACAATTGGAGGGGGCCCAAACCAAAATGACCAAGCTGGAGGAGAGGGCGACCACCCAAGAAGTGCAGCTGGGCAAAGTTGAGGAAGAGCTTGCCCAACAAACTGAGCTTCTCAAGAAGACCAAGGCCGAGCTTACTGAAGACGTCGCCGACGCTTACGGGGAAGGGTTTGGCGATGCCCTTGCTCAGTTTTCCTGCGCACATCCTGAGATGGACCTATCGCCATTCTTTGTATCAAAGCAGGTAGTCGACGGGCAAATAGTGCCTAGATAGGTCTTCTGAGCAGCTATACTTTATGGCTAAACTTCTTGTAACAATCTTTTTGTAGACGCTCTTCCAATATAATTAATATATTTAACTTTGTGTATATGTAATTATCTTACTCAACTATACTTGCCCATATCTATCTTGCTTGGCTTGTTTACACTGGCGCTTCATACTTTCTTCCCACTTGTAGTGTGCTTAACTCTAACAGGACGTTACGAGCATGATTCTTCATTAGGATAGGAGACCGTACCATGGATGAGCCTTGATGAAAACTTTCCCGCTGAAAGGTATCTCTCCGACCTCATCATCGCCCAAAGGCATGTGTGAGTCTCACTGGCAAACCCTGCCTTTCCACCTGGGTGCTTTACTCAAAGAGAAACTGCTTTCCACGAAGCCTCCCTTTACTTCTACGAGGATTCCAACACCAATCTGTACTCACCTGACCCCTCCTTGCTCAAGACAAAGGAGGATTTCACTGGAAGGAGTCGTCCTTGGCTTTCCCACTCGAAAGGGGAGGTGTTCTCTGCAAGCCTTCCTTTCTAGCTTCCGAGACTTCTACCCCAAGCTAACAAATTTTAACTGACCACTCATCACCCTTAGGCGAGGGTGGGCTTTGACTGGTGAACCTTCTTGTCCAAGTTGGGAGTTCTCACTCGAAGAGGAGGTGTTCTATGCAAACCTTCCTTCCAACTGTTGAGATCTCTAACCCCAAATGACAGGCTCGAACTGACCTCACATCGCTCATAGGCAAGGGAGGATTTAACTGACGAACCCTTCTGTTCGACTTGGTGTTCTCACTCGTAGAGGAGGTGTTCTTGACGAACCTACCTTCCTACTTACGAGACCTCTAACCCCAAGTGACAGGCTCGAACTGACCTCACATCACTCATGGGTGAGGGAGGATTTAATTGACGAACCCTTCTGTTCGACTTGGTGTTCTCACTCGTAGAGGAGGTGTTCTTAACGAACCTACCTTCCTACTTATGAGACCTCTAACCCCAAGGTACAGGTTTGATCTGACCTCACAGCGCTCATAGGTGAAGTAGGATTTAACTAAGTGAACCTTTCTGTTCAAGTTGGGAGTTCTCACTCGAAGAAGGGGTGTTCCTTACGAACCTACCTTCCCATTTATGAGACCTCTAACCCCAAATGACAGGTTCGAACTGACCTCTCATCGCTCATAGGTGAGGAGGATTTAACTGACGAACCCTTCTGTTCGACTTGGCGTTCTCACTTAAAGAGGAGGTGTTCTTGACGAACCTACCTTCCTAGTTACGAGACCTCTAACCCCAAGTGACAGGTTCTAACTGCATTGTACAAACACATTCAAGAATATATCTTAACTAAAAATTTTATTGGGTGACCTCATTAAAAACCCTTAGAAGGGAAAAAAGAGTGTCCCCTAAACTGTGTACAATGTTACATAGTCTTAACTGAAATAAAACTTCAGGTGTGTCGCATTCCATGTATGAGGAATCGGACCACCTTCTAGAGTCTCAAGCCTATATGCTCCATTCCCTAGGGCCTCTGTTACTCTAAAGGGACCAGTCCACTTGGGGGATAGCTTGTTCTCTATCTGGTAGGGAGATGCCTTCCGCATGACTAGGTCGGCGACCTGGAACTGCCGAGCTCTCAACTTAGAACCGTGCTTGAGCTCAACCCTTCTCTTCAATGCTCCAGCTTTGATTCTCGCCTCCTCCCTTACTTCATCTAAGAGATCTAAATTCACCTTCCTTTCTTCATTGGATTCCTCAGCCACGAAGTTCTGGAAACGTGGTGAGCTCTCCTAGATTTCTATAGGGATCACCTTGGTGGTGGACTGAGGAGTGGTATGGTAGGCCCACACAATTCTAGGAACCTCCTCAGCCCAAGTCCTCTTCGCCTTCTCCAGCCTTCTCTTCAGTCGCCTGAGTAGGACTCGGTTGGCTGACTCGACCTGCCCGTTAGTCTGAGGATGCTCGACTGATGCGAACACCTGTTTAATTCCCAACTTTGTGCATAGCTTCCCCAACTGTTGGCTCGCAAACTGGGTGCCATTATCAGACACCAAGCGCTTGGGTACACCAAAGCGGCATACTATGTTCTTCCACACGAAGTGCTGAATCTTGTGGGCTATGATTTGTGCTACTGGTTCAGCCTCGATCCACTTCGTGAAGTATTCTATGGCGACCACAAGGTACTTCATCTGCCGCACCGCCAAAGGAAAGGGCCCCAAGATACCAATTCCCTTGGTGTGGAATGGCCAAGGGCTGTATATAGATCTGAGCTCCTCTGGAGGCGCCTTGTGCCAATCTGCGTGCAGCTGACACTGCTTGCACTGCTACGCATATTTTGTGCAATCTTCCCTCATGGTTGGCCAGTAATACCCCGCTTGAATGGCTTTGGATGCCAAAGCACGACCTCCTATGTGGCTCCCGTATATTCCTTCATGGAGCTCTGCCATTATACGCACGCATTACTCACCATGCACGCACACCAGAATAGGATGTGTGAACCCGTGCCTATACAACTCCACATCGATGAGTGTGTACTTGATTGAGTTCTTCTTTACTTTCCTCGCCTCTGTTGGTTCCATTGGCAACATCCCATTAGCTAAGTAGCGCTTATAGGGCGTCATCCACGTTTCCCCACCTTGCAACAAGCAGACTTGAGACGACACCTCCTCCAACGCCACAGATGCGTTGACCCTTGGCTTCTTCAAAGTTTCGTGGGTCAGCGACCGATGACTCCACTTCCCACCATCAGTCTGGCTGATCTGGTGGACTCCTACTAAGTTATCAGCCGTGTACGTGTGAGGTGCCCTCAGGGTCTCCTAGATGACCGTCCTCTGCCTGCCCCCCTTGCCCGAGCTTGCGAGTTTCGCTAATAAGTCAGCTCGGGCATTCTGATCTCTGGGCACATGCACCAACTTAAATGTCGCAAAGGATCTCTTCAACACCTGGACATACTCTAGGTAGGAGGCCATCTGAGGATCTTTGGCCTGGTACTCTCCCGCCACCTGACCTGTGACCAGTAGGGAGTCACTTTTTGCCAAAAGACTTTGTGCTCCCATCTCCTTAGCCACAGCATTCCAGCGATCAGAGCCTCATACTCAGCCTAGTAGTTGTTGGCCTTGAAGGCAAACCGTAGGGCTTGCTCAATCAACAGCCCCTTTGATCCTTCCAAGATCACCCCAGCCCCACTATCTTACTGATTGGAAGACCCATCTACCGAGAGCACCCATCTGAAGTCAGGTCCGTCCTGCTGGGTTTCTACCGAGGACATCTCGGCTACGAAGTCAACGTAAACTTGGCCTTTGATCGGGCCCCTGGGCTCATACTGTATGTCGAACTCAGATAATTCCACTGCTCATCGTACCATCCTCCCTGCTACATCTGGCTTCTGTAAGACCTTCTGGATGGGTAGGTCTGTCATCACCACGACTGTAAAGCTCTGGAAGTAATGGCGAAGCCTACGCGCAGAGAATACCACGGCCAATGCTGCCTTTTCTATGGCTTGGTATCTTACCTCAGGCCCTTGCAGCACCTTGCTAACAAAGTAGATGGGCTTTTGACTTTGATTTTGTTCCTGCACTAGGACTGAACTCACTGCCTTCTCTGTGACTACAAAGTATAAACACAACAGGCTGTCGATCTGTGGTTTGCACAGCACTGGCGAGCTAGCCAGATATTATTTCAACTTGAGGAATGCCTCTTCACACTCCTTGGTCCACAAGAACCTGATGTTCCTCCTCAAGCATTGAAAATAAGGGTGGCCCTTATCACCCTCAGCTGACACGAACCTAGAAAGAGCAGTCATCCGTCCCGTCAACTTTTGTACTTCCTTTACCGACGTCGGGCTCCTCATAGCTAAGATCGCCGCGCACTTGTCTGGGTTGGCCTCAATCCTTCATTCGGTGAGTAAGAAACCAAGGAACTTGCCTGCTTCCACCCCAAAGACGCACTTCTCTAGATTCAACTTCAACCCGTACTTAGCTATTGTAATGAATAACTCCTCCAAATCAGCGACGTGCTGATCTCTCACCTGGGATGTCACACCATATCATCTACGTAGGCTTGCACGTTGTGTCCTATCATGGGTGCAAGGACCTTGTCCATCAGTCTTTGGTAGGTAGCGCCTGCATTCTTCAGTCCAAATGGCATGACTGTGTAGCAGTAGCAGGACAACTCAGTCATAAATGCTGTCTTACTCTCGTCCATTGGGTGCATTTTGATCTGGTTATACCCAGAAAAAACATCCAAAAAGCTGAGCAACTTGCAGCCAGAGGCGTTATCTACCAACGCATCAATACTCGGCAAAGGATAAGAATCCTTTGGACATGCCTTATTGAGGTCGGTGAAGTCCACACACATCCTCCACTTACCATTGGCCTTCTTCACCAATACCACATTCGCTAGCCACTCAGGGTATTGGATTTCTCGTATATGGCCAGCCTTGAGCAGCTTTTGTGTCTCTTCCCTTGTCACCTATCTTCTTTCTTCATTGAATTTTCTCCTCCTCTGACAAACAGGTATGACTTGGGGATTCAACACGAGGCGATGACACAAAAAATCTAGGTCAATGCCTGGCATATCTGAGGCAGACCAAGCAAAAGCATCCAAATGTCGCTCTATGACTCCTACTACTTGGTCCTGCGTATCCCGGCATAGGGATTTGCCAAGCTTGAACATTTTGCCTCCAATCTCCCTCTCTACTACCTCCTCCGCTGGTTCGGGTCGTCTCTCTCGGGTGATCTCTACTCGTGCAATCCCGACTTCTCCTTAGGGAATGTTAGTATCGGCGCACTCTCCACCTGGTGGTTGGGTGGTAACTGTGCACACTCCCCTTCTCGTCTTGAGGCTGTTCTCATAGCACTTCTTAGCCTCCTTCTGATCTGACCTAATGGTGATCACCACACCTTCCATCGAAGGCAACTTCATCTATATATGCCTCGTCGATGCCACCGCTCCAAGTCTGTTCAAAGCTGGTCTGCCCAACAGTATGTTGTAAGTTGATGGGGCATTCACAACCAAATACTTGATGTTCTCGGTGCGGGAAGCCGCCCCATCAGTGAAAGTGGTCCTCGGCTCTATATATCCCCGCACCTCGACCTGGTCTCCTGCGAATCCATACAGGCAGCTAGTATAAGGCCTTAGTTAATCTGGGGACAATTGCAACTTGTTAAAGGTCGACCACATCGGCCGAACTTCCTTGATCGACGAGGACCCGATATTACCACTGGATCATTGTCATGGGAAATAACGTCCAGGCGATCTGCCTTCGTGAATGTGAGGTCGATATCTGGGAAGTGGTCTTCCTCACATGCTTCCACTGCCACCACCGATCGCACAAACTTCTTGCGTTGCGACGAGGTGCACCCTCCTCCTGAGAACCCATCTAAGATGGTATGGATCTCTCCATGTATGGGCACCTCGTGCCCCTGATCAGCCCTCGGTGTGACCATCACCTCCCCCCTTTGTGACTCTCGCAGGTAATCATTCAAGAAGCCGCTCTTGACCAACTCATCTAGCTGATGACCCAGGGCCAAGCAGTTTCAAATGGGATGGCCAAACGCCTGATGGAACTCACACCATATGCTCCTATTGGGCCCCAGTCTCTTGTCTCTCTTTGGGGGCACCTTCAGCCTTTCCGCCGCGTTGGGGATGGCGATCAACTCTTTGAGCTCCACCAGGAAGTTATGCCTTGGGGGCACATCCTCCTTAGAGCGTGCCCTAGTCTGGGGCTTCCTGGCCTCGTAGGGTTTCTACTTTCCCTGAGCTCTCTTTTCTGACGTCGCCACATGTACCCGCATGGGCTGAGGGCAACTGGGCACTCACGGTCGTGAAGGGGTCGCGCTTTCACGCTTCTCATTGAGTTCCCCTTCGGCGGCAATGTGAGCAACGACGCGATGCTTGATGTCGCCAAAGGTCTTGGGGCGGCTTCAGATGAGGGACTCACTGAAAGGTCCTGGCAATATTCCCTTCCTGAAGGCATGCACCACCATATCATTGTCTTTGGTGTGCAGCCTCACCACTATCGCCCCAAATCGGTTGAGGTAATCTTTCAGGGACTCCCTCTAATATTGCCTAACATCAAAGAGGTCATAAGACACTCGTGGGCGAGCCCGGTTGATGATATATTGTTCCCTGAACAGCATGGAGAACTGCGCGAAGGACGTGATATGTCCCTCAGGCAGGCTAACAAACCACTCCAGCGTTGTCCCCGTCAACATAGTCATGAAGAACTTGCAATGCACCGCATCTGATCCCCCTGATAGCATCATCTGCGCGTGAAACGTCGTGAGATGCGCTTCTGGATCCTCCACCCCCGTGAACACAGTCTTAGGGCCCACGAAGGTGGCTGGGACCACCGTGTCCATAATTGCTTGGGAGAAGGGAATTGGAAAAGCCCTAGGCGATATTGGTGGAGCCCGATCATCCACCACACAATCCCCTGCTTGCTGCAAATTACGCAAATTCATGCGCAACTCTTCGTTCGCCCTGTGTAGCTCCTCATTCCTGGCCAATGATGCGGCCAGGTCCATCTGCATACGCAGTTGATCTGCCCTTGATTCTGCCACCGTCTCCTGGAGGGCAGGCATCGTTTCCATGAGTTGTTGCACGGTAACACTCTCGCCCCCATTTGGTGGGATAGATCCTTGCCTGGTATTCCTCATGTCTCTAGTTTCTTCTCTTTTGCTCGTGTATGGGACCTTGTTTTACTTCGGCACCACGGTGGGCGCCAAATGTTCTTGCCGGTTGACTCTCCTACCGGTTGACTCTACGACGCTCACACGCTTCTTTTCCTCACCTTGAATTATGCTTTACTGTCTCGAAACAACCTGCACCTACAAGACACCCAAGACCAATGTCACCTCGTCCCACTCTGTTGCTGAGGACTCATCATCCTGCTGAGTGACGAGGACACATCAGTCCACTCTGGTGATCGACACGCTGACGACTACTCATCCCGCTAGTTCATACTACTTGCGGGGTCCATCCCACGTGGCTTTGCCCCATGCTGTGGGGCCCAGCTGATGTGGCTCACCATTACTAGTTCTGAGTCCAGGAGTGTCCAATCTTCGGCAATTTTGATTTAGTTTTATAATGAATTAGATAATATTTGTATATATTGAACGTGTTAATGTTGAGTCCGGCAGTGTTCGACCTTTGACAATTTTGATTTATTTTTATAATGAATTAGATAATATATATATATATATATATATATATATATATATATGTATTAAACGTGTTGATGCTCATTCTAGGGGTGTTCGACCTTCAAAATTTTGACTTAGTTTTTCTTAGTTTACCAGTTTCAAGGATATTGTATCCTTGTGTGAATTTTTTGAATGGAAGGATATTGAATATTTCTGAAATTCGAGAACACATTTTGTGTGATGGATTTTTGAAAAATTATACAACATGAACATGAAATGGTGAATTGTTACACTTGACAAGTGTGCGTAGAGCTTCAGAGTTTGTTGATTTACCAATGGACAATAAATAGAGGACATGATTCGTGATGTTGTATCAAAATCTTTTACTGAAGCAGTTCTCGAAAATGTTTAATGATGTAGAAACTTCTTTGTATCTTGGTTCAACTAACTTCACATGATTATCAATAATGTTAAGGTTGATGAATTTGAAGGAAATGAATGGATGGATCAATGTCTTATTATGGTGTCATAGTACAGAATCGGGAAGTTAATTATACCAAGTTTTATATACGTGTTTTCAAATGCAAGTGGGCTGACAATAAGACTAGTGTGAAAGTTAATGAATCAGGAATGACTTTGGTTAACTTTCGAAAGATAGGTTATCATGACAAACCACATTCATAATGGCATATCAAGCTTCCCAATTTTTCAATATCCAAGACCCTGCGTCTAAAAACAGGTATGTTGTGCTACATGGAAAAAAACAACATAATGACCTAGAAGACGAAGAGCCAAATAATTAAATTTGTGAGATTAAATCACTTACAAGAATGATGATCAATAAAGAGTACGAGAATGTTGCCAATGTTGTACATGTAACTTGAAAAGATCATGACAAAGGAATATATATTTTTATGTGTATGTGTTTCAGGTTTATTTTTTACATTATAAATTGTTATTGTTTTATATTCTTAATGCTTATCATATTCGTTTGACAACAGGAACATGGTTGATGATCAAGTTCCTCATTTAAAAATTGTAGAGGACCTACTAGATTAAAGACTATGTGTATAAAGATAAATAGAGGTCAAAAAGTGTGATTGGCTATTGATGTCAACATTAGCAAGGATCTCTATCTTAACTCCTTCTTGGGATAACATCCCTGAGCACGAGAGAAACATGATTTGACAAGATATTCTAGTATGTAATTTTTTGTACTTTGTTGAATTTGTAGTTCGTTCAATCTGAAGTTTGTTTATGTTTGTTACGAACTAATTATACTTTAACAATGTAGATGCATTATGATATCTCGAATGTGGAAACGTTGAGAGGGAAGGTTCTATCTTCAGTGGCTATCAATTTTCATTAGTTTAAATCAAAATTGACAAAGACTTTTATATTTGGTGCAAGGAAAGGAGAAAATCCTTGTACAAAATATAGATGCCTTGATGAATAAACTTAGTAGCAGTTTGTATTGACTCGACAAACAGAGAAATGGCAAGTTAATATCACTTGTGTTATTTGGATATAATTTTTATATTGATGTATTATTAACTTTTGAATGTTGATAGGGTGTTTGGAAGAAAGCACAATCCAATAAGGCACATAATGAGACCCCACAATTATTGTCCCGTTGTGGTTATCAAAAGTTAGAGCGGAAGTTGGTTAAAAAAAAAAAAAAAGACTAAAGCACATTCTACTTCTACTAAGAAAGGGAATAATGTAGATTCTTTGAACCCTCTATCCCCACCTTCCCGCCATTTCAAATGGAAAATGCTTGTCTACAGCATTCAAGGACATGGATTTTGAGGAATCACAACAAATAGTTGAATGAATTGTAAGAAATATGTTTTATCTGTGTTATTTTAAATTCAATATGTGTGTTGAAGTCTAACAATTTTTTTCATTTCTTGTAGGATTTTGTTGTTGAGCAGACAACACAGGGGACTTTTAATCCATACGGTCACTTGGATATTCTTACTGTTGTTATCGCACGACCTGAGCACCCTGGACGTGTTTGTGTTGCTAGATATGGTGTGGGGATTCGCTCATACTTTGGACCCTCATCACAGTGCAAGGAACATTCGTTTAGTGAACCTAGCCAAGGGAATTTGCTACAATTACAGAAAAAGATAAAGGTTGAGGTCACTTAAGAGATTAAAAAAAGCTTAATGGAGGAGTTTGATAAGTGGATGGATAGGGAGTTTGAAGAGCTATTTAAGGGTTTATGACTCTCGCAACAACAACTTGCTATGATACAACATGACCTGTCTTTTATTAAGAGAGAAAGCACTAAAGGGTTTTGTTTAATGATTGATCCATCAGGGGTGACTTTGGCTCATCTAGCCAATGTGAGTTGTATGTTGATTATGATTCTTCCTCCTGATTCATGATGAAGGGGTCACAATGTTACACAGTCTGCCTCTTCCTTCTAATTTGATAAAGGTCACAATGTAGAAGGTCCTTTATGGTGATGTTACAGCTCCTGTGCCAACATCAGAGGTGACAACTATAGCAGAGGCATTACATACCTTCATTTCCTAACCTAGACATCTCGTAAGACCTATATTAGAATCTATGGTATATCTTCGCACTAATATGATTACGTAGGACATATGTTATATACTAACTAATTTAATTATTTTTTATGAGTAGCTGTAACCTAAGAGAAAACTGCATCTATAAAAGAAGAAAACATTTTCTATTGTTGATCCTATACAACATTGGTGGAAGTTGCTACGACTTTAGATACAACCATCGTAGAGGTTCCATGGTATGTCAATGTTTTTGGCAGGGAAACAAATTTATATTGCTTTGTATATCCATGAGTAAGTCCATATTCATAAATAAGTTATACTAAATTATTGAAACAAGAGAGACTAACTAATTTTTTATGTAGGCGTCATTGGCAACTATTGATCATATCTATTCAAGATCATACCACTGCATGATTTTGCTTCTTGCATAAGAAACCTCCTAACTATTTTAAACACATTATAGATAGGTTAGACAATTTCATTTAACATTTATTATTACTTATACATTGCATAATGTTATGTGTTTTAACAGGAAATCTTATTATTTCAGTGTTTATTCTGGATATAACATGTTGAGTGGGAGGGGAAGTGAAAATGCAAAAAAGCTTACTTAGATGCACCTTAAGGTATTTAAAGTATATTTGTTTAGTCACTTCAATGTGTGTCATTGATTCATTTAATAACCTTTATTTTGACTTGTAGTGCAATAAGCAATTTGGAAATTTTGAGTGCAGTTACTATGTGATGCAGTGGATGTCAAGTATTGTGTGAGCTAGAACTAATAGAGGTTGGGATCAACTAATACATCAATACACAAAGACATTGAAATTTGGAGTTTATTATTTATGGACTAATTCAAAAAAAAAATGTTACAATTTTTCAATGACCCACAATTGTTAGATTCAAAAGCACTAGAGTATGTTATAACACCTTAGGGGGGATGAATGATTAGAATGACATTATAAGTTTTTTTGTTAAACTTTTTCATATAAAATTACTTATTTTAAATTATGATATTGTATGTACTTATTTATATGTAGTCTTATATATTTAAATTATGATGTTATATGATAGCATCCTCTTCATCCAAATTGGTTTTCCTTAGAATTTGGTGAGAGATTGCAGAAGCTTAATGGAAGTAGTGAGTCAAAGAGAGTTCCATTGGAGCCATGGATTCCTTGGAGTTGACGTGTGGAATAATCATCACGAACTAAAGTTAATTGGTCATCCAATGCATGGACCTTTGTTACACACTAGAGAGTAAATGAAATGGTACATCGCCAATTCAATATATTTACTATCAATGTCGCAACTACTAATTGATCCACGCATACAACAAAATCCACAACCGGCGCCCACCTTCCCAATTACAAGTAATTATAATCACAAACAAGAGGATCCTTGTTGACATTCTTTTGTAGCTGCAAAAAAATTTTATCAACCACAGCAAGAACCTTATCGACATTTGTTCCAATACACCTCAACCACAACCTGTAATGGATGATAGAAGACAATCATTTGTGTCCAATTCAACTAATTTCTTCTCTCACTTGTTTGCAGAGGATCTAAATACATCACATTTTATTAATGGTTACATGCAATATATGTATCCAACACACTTCTACAATGAACCAGAAAGTTCTTCTATTGCATTCCAAATGAATACAAATTCACTGACCAACCACAACAATAACAACCATAATCACTACAACACAACCTACAACATAATAGGTATCGTCATCATTATGAAAACCAATCATCATTGTAGAAATTAACATATTCTCATGCTATTAAAGTTGTTGTTCACAAATTCAAGTTATTAATAAAGAAGCTCAACTTCTGTAAAAATACTCATTCAAAATGAAATTTCAAGTTTTAAAGAATCACATTAATTTTACTAACACCTAATTACATTAACATTTATATTTATAATATTTTATTAAAATAATCTATTACGTTCTTTACATCAAATTAAAATAGTTATATCATCATTAATGATCACAATAAATTTTACTCACACCTAATTACATTAATTTAGATTTTAAATATTTAATTTAGCTTTAACATTATTTTCTCTACTTTTAATTTCAGTTCCATCCAATAATTTTTATTAATATACATTCATAAACTCAACTTTATTTTATTTTAATTTTTAAAATCCTATGTTAATTTAATGTCAGCAATAATAATAATAATATTTTCTTTTTTTTAATAATAATATTAATGGTATTTATTTTTTATTTTCTTCATTCTTAAAAACAAATTTCATTTTAAACTAACCATTTTTAATTAGTTATTTTATATTTATTTTGTAAGTACTTACTTCTTTCTTTAATTAATTAATATATATATATATATATATATATATATAATTTTTTTAAGCACGATAAATATTTTTAATTGTGGAGAACCAATAGATTTATTTTTTAATTTTTTAAAGCATCAAACCAAAACTATCATTTTCAATCAAGTAATGATCACAACTATAATTTCAAAGAAATATAACAAATTAATTCTCCACCTACATTATTTCTTATATTTCTCGCTCTCATCCAAATTAAACCCAACAACACCCCTGTCCCAACCCACCAAATTTTAATTCAATGCAGTTACATCTTTTATATTTTTTCCATTTTTAAATATATAAAATACATCTCATTTATTAATTTTATATCTGCTATTGCTTTTTTAATTTGCAATTACATTAAGTATATTTTTATTTAACATTTTCTACTGCATCTTTTAAAATCATTTCAAATTTTTAATATTTTTAACTTTTAATTTTCAAAGTTCATATATCCTTCTATTTTCAAATTCATTTTTTTTAACATAACAAAATTATATTTTAAACCTTACATAATTAAATAATATTTTCCTCTCATTTAAAATTTCTTCTTCTCATTTTTAATTAAATTTGACTATATTTTCTACCTAAAAAAAGTTTCTTAAATTTATTTTATGTTTCTATTCTTGTTGGTCGACTTTCTTGTTAGTCAACTTTCTTGCCAATTGACTTTTTCGTCAGTTGACCTAGGTGAAAAACTCCTCTTCTAACCTATTTCTTTTGGATATTGATCTACGTCTTCTTGTTGTACTGAAAGGTGGCTATGTTGAGATAAAGGTGTTCTACATACTGATCACACATCAAGTTAGTCAGTGAGAGCTTACGAAAAAGTAATCAGTTGCAGTCTAGTATTAAAAAACAACGTACCTTGACCTAGGGTTTCAAGTCCTTTTTATAACTATTCGTGTAACAACTTTCGTTCACAAGAATATAATCTCAACTGAAAATATTTAATCTTTTATCTTAACAGAAAAACCACCTATCATAGGAACCAATTATCTTCAGGTGTTAACCACAGACTAACATTCTGTTTTAGGTGTGCACCCCTATCTTTGGGCGCTCCTATTTTATTCTCAACAACTATTAATTATTATGCAACTAACATACATATTATCACAAGAGATAAAATATCTCTTTATCATCAGAATAATATGATAACAGACTTAAACAATAACAATTATATCTTTTATCTTCAGAAAAATATCACAATAATAAAATATCTTTTTTATCTTTTATCTTTAAAATTATATGATAGCAGATTTAAAGAATAACAATTATATCTTTTATTTTCAGAATAATATCACAACAGATAAAATATCTATTTATCTTTTTTCTTCAGAATTATATGATAATAGATTTAAACAATAACAATTGTATCTTTTATCTTCAGAATAATATCACAAAAGATAAAATATCTCTTTATCTTTTATCTTAATTACCTTTTTGGGGCTAACCAACATCTGGGTCAAACTCGTGACACACCCTTTGGGCCTAATAGCCGAGATACTGAGTACTTAAGCACTCTTGTGCAGTACACAAGCCCCCCAGGCTCGAGCTGAGCTAGGCTAACCGAAGAGTTTTTCGAACTCTTTATCATTTACCAGTAACTTATCTTGCTTTATTTCAATTACTTTGTCACATATGGGTGCCTTGAAAACTTTGCAAATGCATGTCATAATAAATCTCGACTAGCTTAAGCATAGTAACTTCTACTAATGCACATGCGTTTAAGTATAACAACTACACATGCGAATAACTTATCACTTAAGCTAACTTGTTTTATCATGGAATAACAAAGATAACAAGAATTCAACTTTAACAAAGAACTAACCTTTTGCTAAACTATACCCCATAGCCACTATGAGCTAATGCTCAAACTCGGCATATATAGGTGTATTCCACAGGCTTGGGCAAGGGTCACATACCTTAATCTTGCTAAGCATTGCTTCACATGGTGCATACTCGGATAACTGCACCTTTTTGAACTTAATCATTCTTTTAACAGACTAGCCCGACTTACATTGCGTTTACAGGACTTAGTCACAATACTCATCAGCAGGGCGCCTAGCTCAAGTGCACACCATTTAGGTCTTCTTACCTTACATTGAGTCAAACAACTTAGTCATAGCAGATCAACTACAGAGCACCTGAGCTCGGGCAGTCATACTGACACCGAACTAGGTCGTCTTACCTGACAATGAATAACCAATTTACTCGCAGGGCACCTACTCGAATAATCTTTACTGAGTTAGATCGTCTTACTTGACTTAAGCCAAACAACTTCAGAGCGCATGAACTCAGAATCATACCGAGAAAATGTCATTTTACCAGACTTTAAGCCAAACAATTTCAGAGCGCCTAAACTCATAATCTTACCGAGAAAAGGTTGTCTCACCTGATTTTAAGCCGAAAAACTTCAAAGCGCCTGAACTCAGAATCTTACCCAGAAAAGGTCGTCTTACCTAACTTTAAGCCAAACAACTTCAGAGCACCTAAACTCATAATCTTATCGAGAAAAAGGTCGTCTTATCTGACAATGAGTAACTAATTTACTCGCAGGGCACCTACTCGAATAATCTTTACCGAGTTAGGTCGTCTTACCTGACTTAAGTCAAACAATTTCAAAGCATTTGAACTCAAAATCTTACCGAGAAAAAGTCGTCTTACCTAACTTTAGATAACTGACTTACTCACAGGGTGTCTACCCGAATAATCTCATCGAGAAAGGTCATTTTATCTACTAATGGATAATTAGTTTACACACAGGGCACCTACTCTAGTAATCTTACCGAGAAAGGTTGTCTTATCGTGTGCCAACTTTAAACAAACAAACAAAATATTGCATCATCTTCTGAGAACAAATTTATCACACATTGTTCAAAAAGAAAGCATTAAACAAGAATATCTTAGCTGAAATACAACTTTAGGTTTGCCACGTTCCACGCTTGAGGAATGGCTTCCCCCTCCAGGGTCTCTAGTATATGTGCTCCATTCCTGAGCACCTTGACTACGTGATTGCTTAAGTCTTCCTTCGATTCTTTAGACTACTCTCGTAGCACTTTCTGGCCGCCTTCTTGTCGGCCTTTATGGTGATTACTCCTCCCTCCTATGAAGGCAACCTCATCCTTATATGAGCTGTCGAGGTTACTACTCCCAATCTTTCAGGGAGGGGTGACCTAGAAGTAAGTTATAAGTAGAAGGTAGGTTAACAACAATATACCTAATGGTGATGGTTTTGGCCACGTTTTCATCAACGAAGGTTGTCCTCAGCTCAACATACCCTCATACTTCTACCTAATCTCCAGCGAAGCCGACCAAATACCCATCGTATGGTCTCAACTGGTCAGCCTTGGCTTCTTCGTTTGCTGCTTGGAGGGCTCTCATGATCTCCATGAGTTGCTGTAAGGCAGGGGCATCGCTTCCTTCAAATCCCAGCAATGCTTGCCTTGTGTTCCTCATCACGTCAGAAAACTCAAACACAACTATGGATGGGATCAGGTTTTATCGGGCCCCACGGTGGGCATCAAATGTTCTCGCCGGTTGACCTGGGTGGAAAGCTCCTCTTCTAACTTGTCTCTTTTGGATATTGATTTGCTTCTACTTGTTGCACTGAAAGGTGGCTCTGTTGAGACAGAGGCGCTCTACCTTCTGATCACACTTCGACGATCAAGTCAGTGAGAGCTTACGAAAATGTAATAAGTTTCAGTCTAGTATTCAGAAACAACATAACCTAGGGTCTCAAGCCCCTTTTATAACTATTCGTGTAACAACTTTCGTTCACAAGAATAAAATCTCAATTGAAAGCATAGCTGAAAATATTTAATCTTTTATCTTAACAAAAAAACCACCGTCACGGACACCAATTATCTTCAGGTGTTAACCACAGGCTAACATTCTGTTTTATGTGTGCACCCCTATCTTTGGGCACTCCTCTTTTATTCTTAACAACTATTAATTATTATCCAACTAACATGCATATTATCACAAGGGATAAAATATCTCTTTATTTTTAGAATAATATGATAACAGACTTAAACAATAATAATTATATCTTTTATCTTCAGATTAATATCACAACAGATAAAATATCTCTTTATCTTTTTTCTTTTACCATTATCCTCAACTACTTCCCCTCCATATCCTCCATCACCACCACCCTTTTATTCTTAACCCTCCCAATCAAATTTCAAAACGTAAGCGTTTCGCTTGTTTGTTCTTCCCCCTCTCGATTTATTTTCTCACTCCTTTCGCTCATAGACTAATGCGCCTCCCTTTTCTTCCTAAGCCCTCTCTTTCTCATAGACTAACCCCTCTCACTCCCATCGGCGCACTTTTATCTGGTACGTTTTTTTCCCTTTCAATTTTTTATTTAATGAACAAAATCCTACTTTTCTTTTTTTTTTCCTTTTATAGTTTTGTTATAAGTTTGATTAAATTGTTGTGTTCGTGTAATCACAATATTGTCATCATAAACTAACCCCTCTCACTCCCACCAGTGCACTTTTACCTGGTACATTTTTTTCCCTTTCAATTTTTTATTCAATGAACAAAATCTTACTATTCTTTTTTTTTTCTTTATTAGTTCTATTATAAGTTTGATTAAATTGTTGTGTTCGTGTATTTTATGGCTTTATTTGTGTCAACACAATAATCACAATATTATCATCATACAATGCAAAAGACATGCATAAATAAATAAAAAGGAAAAGTAAATTCAAACATTATTCTTCTACTTTATAATTAAAAAAACAACACTTACTGGTTGGTTTCGCGGTTCTGGAAGAAAACTATAACTTCTCATATGTTTGAATTTTAAATATGAAAATAAAAAACGAAAAGGTGTTTGATAGGTAAAAGTGAAGATGAATGGAAAAAAAAAAAAGATCTGCAATACTCTTCAGTAAGTTTCACTTTGCAATGTTTAGTTTTGAATTTAAAAATAATGTTATCTCTTCTATTATCCTTTTGAGATATAAAATTAAAATTGCTCACAAATGACAAATATCTTTTAATATATTTTTAAAATAATAAAATAAAATATAAATATAAAAATAAAATTGAAATAAAATGACACTTAAAAGAGAGAATCTCCTCTCTATATATATAGGTGTAGAAAAGATAAAATTTATTTGATATTCTAATAATAAAAAAATAGAAACTCTACAAATGGTTTTTTAAATAAAATACTATATTATAATCAAATAAGAATTGTTTTAATGAAACTAAATATCGTTCTCGTGAAAATAATGTGACCTCGTGTGCACTTGCCACGTTTTACTTTTCCGTACACTTCCGGTATTATCAATTATTTTAATGTTTAAAAAACTTTCCAACCTTTTTCATATTTATTTCTCACTTTTTTCTAGGTTGGTTATTGACAAGAACCCTCCCATAGCTACCCGAGCCTAAGAAGTGAAGATGTTTCTACAACCTTGTTCACTCTCTTTCTACACTATGCCTTCAACTCGTGTAATACAAACATTGACACAAATATTAATACAATATACGAAAATATATATAATTTTTAAAATATAAAATATTAGAACATAAATTTATATTTTATATAATTATAAATTATATAAATTAATAATAAAAATATATAAACACTAAGTATATTTTAATTTTTTTAATAGAAAAATATTTTTTATAATTGATTCAAAAAATTTATTTTTTATTTTTATAATTATAATAAAAATTTATATAATAAATTTGAGTGTATTTTAATAAAATAATTACTTACAATTTTTATATGTTTAGGAAAATATACTTAAAAATGTTGAACTATGAAAAAATATTTATATTAAAATCTGTGTTTTTCTAAAGGTGACCTAAATATAAATTACTTTTTAACATAACTTTTTGTAATTAATACTAATAAATAGTGATTATTAAAAAGATAAAAGGCTAGAATAGCTGTCAGGCGTAAGGTTGGTAGGTAGCTTGAAAGAGACATAAGAGGAAGACGTCACGGGCTAAAAAACAAAACGTGGGAAACGTTAGAAGCTGCACGGATATAATCGAATACAAAAATTTACATGAACAGATCTAGTTAAATCACCAGCTCTATCGGTGCAACACTGCGTTAACCCATTTTAACCGAACCAATCAAGCTACGAGTGACTTTATATTTAAGGAATTCTCAGGTTAAGTTAGAATGAATTTTTAAAAGAATATTTGAGTTAACTCTTAAGTGACTTATTAAAAAAATACTTAAAATTAAATTAGAAATAATTATTGAAAAGAATATTTTGTATCAGTTGGTAGTCTGTCTAATAAGATCTTACTTAATTAGGAACTAAATGTAGTCTGCGTGTGTTAAAAAAATAGTATAAAAATTATATGTAAACTCTTTTCTTTATTCTTTTGTTTGTTTTACATGTTATTTGATTGAAATTAACTTTAAAAGTTTTTATCAAATCATCTACCGTAATCAAATTTATTGTTTAATAATTCTGCATGAGACATGTTTCGACTTCAAGCACGTTGAGATATCATCACTAGTGATAACCTGAAATGTCCATGGATTGGCTTGACTCTTCAATGATTAAATTCATTGGCGGAAACAATGAAGAATGAAAGTCAAGGAGGAACTTCAAAGAGCTCTTGGATCCTTGGAGTGTCGTGAGATGTATGGAGAGTGATACGTTAGACCTAATCACTTGAAGAAAATGAGAGAGATCAAACAAGGTCTCTACCATAGAGAGAGGAGACAAGGAGAGTTTGGTTAGCAAATTTGGTAGAATAACTCATAACATTTTATATAAATTTTCATGAGCCAAGAACCCTTATTTATAGGTATAGGGTCCGACCAAATTACAAAAGAAAAGGTGGGAGAATTTGAATTCAAAAGTGGTACCATTTTCAAGTCATAATTACCATGTGAAGGCAATGTGACTAGTGTGCACCTTATAGGTTTTCATGACCAGACTAAGGTTTAAGATGGGCCAAAATTGAGCCCAATTTTTAATAACTAGATCAAGGTCAAAGAAATGTAAGAATATTTCTCTGATAGTCTCTATTGAGTTTCATTCTCCTTTGAGTCTTCTGGTCCTTGGTCTAGTAGAGCTTGTGGTTGGACAGTTGCCACCATCTCCTCCTTCTTGAGAGGATCTGTCCTCAGATCTAGAGGGTTGATCTCGAACAACAACTTTGTTCCTGCTTTGAAAACTATGCTCATCCTCCAGGATCAAATGACCATTTGTTGAAGTCATCAAACAGTTCTAAAGAATTAGTTTCAGCAGTTGTATAAAGAACAACTTTATTCTTTGTTTGTTTTTCTATTTTATTGGGTTGTCATTCCTCTTGATTTTTAATATTTTTGGCAACTCATCAAAAGATTGAATTAGAGAGGAGTGCATATTTTTCTTTTCCATTTCTTTCCTCTTTTTCTTCTCAATATTTTTATATGTAGACTCTTTAGACCCAACATTTTTTCCTAAAAGAGCTAGTGATTTTTCATTATTTAATTTTTGTTTCAATTTTATTTGATCTTCCAACACATGAGAAGGTGTCTAAAGTAATAATTTGTCCCTAAGGATGAATATCGAACCAACAAGGAACAATTGAATTATTAAGTATAAGATTCACTAAATAGAAAACAAAATAATAAAGTTTGTTGAGTTTATTATGATTGCACGAATTTTAAAGAAAGCAAGTTAAAGAGTTTGTTGGTTCAATTGGGAAAATTGGGATTGGGATTCATCCTTCTTGCTCTTTTGTATTTTGAAAAGCATAGTAATATTATATCCTTTGATTGATATTGATGCCCATATAAAATTCCTTGCATATAAAATTATTAAGAGAGTCTCCTAAATATTGATTCCTCGCATATTTATAAAAACTCTTTATCATTACGATTAGATGTTGATAGCAATTAACATTTCAAATCTATTCCTAGCATTCAAATATGGAAAGCATTATCATTTGGGTTAGAAACTTAGAGATACTTTTCAGTCAAATCTATGGATCTAAATCATGATAAACAAACATTACAAATAAAATGACAATACCAATAGTTAATCAATAACAAAATATTATATTTAAATATCACCTCAATACATAAGAGTTTGAACAAATTACTCCTAATCCCAAAGGGTAGAATTAGCCTCTCATGTTAGCCATTACAAGTATGAAGAGCAAGAAATAAAGATCCAAGATGTTTTTCCTTGATGGTTGTCTCCTCTAGGGTTTTCTATCACCTTTTATTCTCCTAATTGATGTCTAGGGTTGTGCCTCATGCCTCATATTTAACCTAGTTGGGCTTGAGCTATGTGACTTCCAGCTTTCCCTTTTTATATTGTATATTCTCCTTTTACCCTTTCATCTCCATTTTCCCCTATAATCCTGAAATTAACACAAATTTGGGAATAAATCGTTCTTACTCATATTGTAATCACAAAATATGTACAAAGGTTTAAATTTCATAAATTAGAGGTTATATTATAGTTATTTTTTATCAATTAATATTCATAAGTGTTTGTATTTTAATATGAAATATTACTGAAATATGACCCTTATTAGTGTCAAAGGATGAAGAATATATTTTCTCTCTTTATGTGTGAAGGTAATCTCGTTGGTACAACCATTATGCATAGATTTCTTATCAAATTGTCATGGTCATCCCAATAAGACATGACAAGCTTTCATAGGCACTACATCACATAAAAATTTATCTTTATGGTTGCCTACAAATAGCTCGACCTTCACCTGTTGTTTAATTGATAATTCCCTTTCATCAGCCAACTATTGAAGTTTATAAGGTTTGGAATGAGGAATGACAGGAAGGTTCAACTTTTTAACCAGTCTAGTACTGCAACAACGACAACACGACCCGCTATCCATAATGAGAGAACAAATATTATCAAATTTTTTGAAACGCGTATGAAAAACATTCTCTCTTTGTGATTCGGGTGGGTGACTAGACTAATTGTTGAGGGTATGCTAAATCATGAGCAATTCACCCTCGCAAGGATAGGCTTTCTCACTTATTTTATTCTCAGCTTCTTCACTCTCACTAGTTGCTTCGTCTTGGCTACTGTAGTTGTCCTTACCTCTTAAGATCATGATCTTTTTATTGGGGCATTGGGACGCTATATGATGTCTACCAAGATGCTTAAAATATTGAATATCTCTAGTTCAAGTGTACGAGGTTTGCCCATTTTTATCTTTGGATAGGTTCTGGGAAAGTTTTGTTGATTTTTATTTTATATACTCTCCCTCCCTCCTGGACTCATCCTTGTAATAAGGTATAAAGTAGGAACTTTGTTTTTGACTTGATCCTTTTCTCAATATTTTTTTTGTTCAACTTTAATGCAAAGCTAGACCAAGTCATTCAAATCTCTATAAGGTACAAGTTCAACACTGTCTCTTATCTCAAGACTGAGACCATTTAAGAATCTAGCTATGGTGGTATTATTTTCTTCCATAATCCCTACCCTCATCATGTATAACTCCATCTTTTGTCTATACTCTTTTACACTTAGATTTTTCTGATGGAGTCTTTGGAGCTTATCCATAAGCTCTCGGTTATAATAGGAAGGAATATGGTGACGCCTCAGAGCACTCTTAAGTTCATTCCAATATTGAATAGATGGCTCATTATGGAGACGTCTTTCTCTTTTCAGGGAAGTCCACCAGTATATAGCATGACTTTGAAAGCTTAAAGTGACCATTGGTACTTTTCTTTCCTCACTAACTTGGTGATAGATAAAAATTTGTTCTACCTTCATTTCCCAATCTAGGTAGATTTCAACATTTTCCTTCCCATGAAAGTAAGGTAAGTCAACTTTGACTTCTTGTTTGTGACTTTCTTTTCTAGGTCTTCAACGTGGGGGTTGATAATATTCATTATTTCTAAGACTCCTTTCTTCATTAGGGGAGTCACCAGACCTAGAACTCTTAGGAGAATAACTCTTCTTAATTTTTTTTATAATATCATTTTTTTCTTTTAACATTCTTAACTCCTCCTCAATAATTGCAAGATAAGAATCTCTTTTACATTTTTCTTTATCTCTACATTTTTCTTCTTGTTCTCTTCGTTTCTCATCTTGTGATTGTCATAGCTGAAGTGATTGTAGATCCTTTGACATTTGTTTCAAAAGATTTTTAGAGGAACTAGAGTCACTGCCACTATGGTGAGAAGTAGGTTTAGACATGTTAAAAGCTTGTGTTAAAAACAATTCTCAAAGAGAAAAGCTATGCTCAATGCACTAGGTTCCCAGAAAAGAGAGGTGGACCACTGAGGATCACTTAATAACTAAGCCTTTCCTAGCCAAATCCTATCCAAACACACTTCACAATTTTTTCTCTAAGAAAATTATTATAAAAACAAACAAGTTGTCGAGCAACAAACAAATCAATAAAATGAAAGTAAATGAAATAAAATAAATTTCTAATGCTAGAATTGAAACTAAATGTTTTCCTAGATAAAGCTTCTTGGGACCTTGGACCTTGAAGAGACACTCACTGGCTAAAGCAAAAAGATTAATCCACTAATTCGAAAATTTAAACAATTACCACTCAAGATGAATACAATCACAATTTTTTTTATACAATATCTCTTACACTATGCTTTCCAAGTGTTTGTTTCTTTGTTATTTTTTATTGCTCTTCCCTTCGCTTGCTCTCCTTAGGATATTCAACCTTAAATGTTCAACTGATCTCCTTTCTTTAATGATTATTCTTAACCAAATCAAAGTTCCAAAACACCAAGATTTTTCAACACTCCAAGTAGAGGTCAAGCAAATTAAAAAGCAACAAAAGTTTTAATTTGAAATATGGACTACTTCATAAGGAATTTTAATATCGACAAACACAAATGAATAAGAATAAAATGACAAACTGAAATTAAGGTTTTGGAAAAAAAAATTCACAAAATTTAGAACCTAAGATTAGATCTAGAATGGATTAACAAAACGAAAATTACTAGGAAAAAAGTAGTGCACTTGCTTGATTTATCTTGAATTTTGTAGTTGGTTTTGGTCTTTGAAATTTTTATCACCAAAAATATAGTCAATCAGCAGAAGAATGACACTAGAATTTTGTCAAAAACAGTACAACAATTAATTGTAATAATTTATGGAAAATTTCTGCTTAGTTCGTCGTGCTGGGTGCATTTTCATCACGCTAGTTGCATATTCATCGCGCTAGGTGCAGTTAATATAACCTTTGTTGGTATTTGATTTATCATTTTCTTTTCAATTTTGAATTTTGATGTTTTTTTTTTTTTTTTTGCTATTTCCCAACACTTCTAAGTTCTTAAATCCAAAAGTTTAAAATTTTATATACATAAATCAAATTGCAGCAAACAATTTTCAGTTAGCACTCAAATATGGAAATTTTGTAAAATAAGATTCGTAAAGAAATTCAATGGAATTGGCAGATGAACTCAAGAGAAAATGGAAATTATAACTTTAAGAACTTGTTACTAAACTAATTAACAAATAATGAACTCAAAATCAGAAATTAAAAGCACTCAAAGCCACAAAAATTTTCAGCGCACATATCTATTTCTTTGAACACTTGTAGGAATCTTAGACAAAGTAAGAATTAAAAATTGAACAAAGGTACTACGGTCATCGGTAGTCGATGACATCAGCAGCAGTTGACCACGTGGACCATTCACAGAGTAACACGTGGTAGAGGATAACAGGTGAATCAGGGAGGTGATCACTCAGAATGGTAATCGCCTCTCGCCTGTGATGATGAGTAATCGCCTATCGCCTTGAGGTGAGTAATCGCCTATCGCCTTGAGGATGAGTAGTCGGTCATCACCGGTATGGATCAGTAATCGCCCAGATTGCACATGATCGCCGTGTGTTAAGGTTGGGAGATCAGGTGGTCAGCAAGTCGCCGAAAGAGCACATCGCCGGGTGTTTGAGAAGACTTGGCATGCACTTGTTGTATGGTCTAAGTACAGAGGATAAGTGGCATATCTGCCACCATGTGTAGTGTGAGCTGCAATGCCCAGGGTTAACCAGCTCGCCATGTTAAAGCTGCAATGCCCAGAGTAACCTGCGTACTAAGCTACTCCCTGTGTGGATAACTTAGTCGCAGGGGCACAGTGGAAGTAACGTTTCAGCTGCAGATACTCCAGATGGTGCCACGTGTACGACCAGATGTTATCCACGTGTCAAGAGGAATAACCGTCAGGAGAGAGAAAGACTCAGGTATATATACAAACTCTTAACGAAATTAGGGGAGGTTTTTTGACAGATTCTCAGAGCTTACACATTTGAGAGTTTCAGTCACACACGGGTCTCACAGAGAGATTCAGATATAGTTTTGGTGTTCCTGTTGCCTGACTTGAGCGTCGGAGCTACAACGGCCGCTAGAGGCACCGTCTGTGTGTTTTGCAGGCAGCGTTTGGAGTTCCGGCGGTGGTTCTTGGAGCGTTCCTGCAGAACAGAGGGCTAGATGAAGGAGTGACGAGGCAGTCCTCCACGTTCGAGTCAAGCGGCAGGATCAGTACTACAAGGAATTGTTGACATATATGAATTAACATGACCATATTCAAATTCAAAAATTAAAATGACTCAACCAAACATAAATTAATTGAACACAATAAAATAAATTTAAGCAAAAACACGAAAACATCACAGTTTACACCATAGAAGTCTTAAACTTAAGATATGGATGGTTCAAGAAGAATTGCTAAAATTGAACCAATCAAAACAATTAAAAACACAATCTAATCAGTAAAACAAATTCAAGACAAGAAATACATTAATGAACAAAACATAATTGAACAACAAACAACACAAACACAATGAACAATTAAAAAGACTAAGCTTTGAACCACAACCTAGCTTATGATACTAAATGATAGCTTGAAATGTCCATGGATTGACTTGGTTCTTCAATGGTTGAATTGATTGGCAGAAGAAATGAAGAATGAAGGTCAAGGAAGAACTTCAAAGAGCTCTTGGATCCTTGGAGTGTCGTGAGATGTATGGAGATTGATAGGTCCAAATCAATTGAAGAAAAGGAGAGAGATTAAACAAGGTGTCTACCCTAAAGAGGGAAGACAAGGAGATTTTGGCTAGCAAATTTGGCAGCATAACTCTTAACATTTAATCTGAATTTTCATGAGCCAAACACCCCTATTTATAGTTATAGGGTCTACAAAAGAAAAGGTGGGAGGATTTGAATTCAAAAGTGGCGCCATTTTTAAGTCACACTTGCCATGTGAAGGTAATGTGACTCATGTCCACCTTCTATGATGGCAGAGCCCTAAGCCACACACAACCACATAATAAGGAGGATGAAGACCTAGAGTCTGTTTATGGATTTATTTGCAAATATGGGTCTAATTGGGCTTTTGTTTATTTTTGTAGGCCCAATCAAGAGGACAAATCTAGAATGAAGGAATGTACAAACATATCCAAGAAGACTTCCAACTCATCAAAACATAAACTAGAGCTTTAGTCAAAAGAACATAATAAGATTAAGTTTCGACTGATTAGTCAACATTATTTTTGGGCCAAGCTTTAGCTTAAATAAATTGTATAAAGTTGTTTAGGATTTCATGGGTCGTATTTGGCCGAGTAGCATAAAATAATTGGACCAAATATTTGGGCCAAGAAGCATAGGTTTTTGGGCTTGTATTTGGGCCAATAGTAAAATAGGTCTAGTTATGGTCAAAAGTGACTAGTTAGGGTAACAATTGGGCTTCTTTGAACCCAATGTAACCCTAAAACGTCTAAGGTTTATTGTAACATCCCGCCAAAATACTATACAAATGTATATAATGAAAATAAAGGTAACAAATAGATTCTATGAACAAAATAATATATATATGAAATGAAGTTGCTCCTCTTAGGGAGTTTAATACAAATTCGGTCAAATTTTCCAGAAACATAAACAAAATACAGTAAAAAAAAAAAAACAAAGCAGGCGATCTCCTATCGGAAGAAACCGATCTCCTATCGGACGAGACCGATCACCTATCAAGACAGAAAACCGGCGATCTCCTCCTCGGCGATCACTCACTAGAGGGCTCTTCTTCCTGGAAGATCATCTGCTCCCGTGTATCAATTACACGATCATCACAGTTTTGAGAAAAACAACCACAATAACAGATAAAAGGGTAAGCTAGATAATTTAAAAGAAGTTTAAATCAAGAACATGAAAATCCAAGTAAACCAAGTTCCAAAATATCCATGTAAAACGTAGAGCTGCTCATAGCATTCAGCTGATCGCCCAAAATCACAAACTTCACAACATTCACCCATAGTCATTCCATTTCACAATACAGCATCAAGTGTCTATCAATATTCAAGTTTCTCATTTCACATGTCAGACTTTCCACTGACTCACCACACAAGACACTTGACACTACTTCCGGATTGACTCGTGCGTTGATTAGACTCAGAGATCTGCACCTGTCATACCACACCACTGTGAAATCCACACAGGGTCGCTGTGAATCCACACAGCATGCGCATATATCATCTCAATGTTACCATAGTTCTCCTGGTATGACAGGGTTAATCCATATGACAGACGGAGCTCGTTCTTTTTCACACGAGACGCCCATCATATAGACCTCCTTCGACTCTCAACAACTGAGTAACTTCCTCTACGTGATTCCATTACCTCAGCAGAGTCAGGATATCCCCTTAGGAATCACCGATCAATGCACCTACCACAAGATCTTACACGGTATTTTCTTTCCTGAAAATACTATGCCTCGATCCCACATTCACAGCATTCAAAGACATCATACCACTCAAGTAAACGATGCAATCACAGCAATAGCCATTTCAAAGGATTCATATTTTCGAATATCTCATGTAAATCTCAAGCAGTTCTCAAAACAACATCAAACACAAGGAGTTCGCAAAACAGCGCCAAAACCGGCGATCTAGTTCAAAATATGGTATTTCGAAGGCTGTATATTAAAACAGGCGACCACGTCGCCCAAGCACACAACACAGAGCATTTCACGAAGACGAAAGCGAAAACGGCGACCACGTCGCCCACACTTCAGAAATGGTTCAACTATGGCTCGTAGTAAAGATGAAGGCTAGCTTCCCTTACCTGGACTTGCGCAACCGTCAGGAGCTTCGAAATCCAACGAAGCTTGCAGAATACCTTGGCTCTGTTTTTCGCGTCTGGTCTGAAGAACTTGCAGAGGACTACCCAAGTGCTCTAATGGTGGCTGTCGCTCGTCGTACTCTCGTGTGAAGGTGCTAGAATCGCAGCGCGAAGGAGGCAACTGGAGGAGAAGGGAGGTAACTCACTCTTTCTCTCTTTGAAGGCTGCGACGTTTCTTGTTTTCCTCAGCAGTGGGTCTTCTGCATCTTAAGCCAACTTATCCACCAAAAGCAGCTGCCACCACCCACTCTGCAGAGAAGTCTGAGAACCACTGCCCTGAACAGTACGACCACTGTTGTCTCTGGTGCATGCCAACCACTGCTCTGAACAGTACTGCCACTGTTTGTCGCTTGTGCATGCCAGCCACTGCTCTGAACAGTACGGCCGTGGGTGTCTCCCGCGCATGCCAACATTCTGATGTCACTATTCTGAACCTCCCTTTTTGTCTACGTGGCGTGCGTGCACTACGCTTCATGCTGGGAGTCTGGGTCTTACCTTCAAGGTGTGAAACTCGACGTCGTGCGATAACTTTCCACTGCTGACTCATCCTGGCGAACGACCGATGTCTCCTTCGCCCTGGAAGACGACCGATGTCTTCCTCTGGGAGACGACCGATGTCTTCCCTCTGGGAGACGACCGATGTCTTCCCTGGCGACGCCCTCATAACTCTCGCGCCTTGGCCACGTCCACATGCCTCGCGCCCGCGCGATGCCTGCATGCCTCTCGGGCTCGCGCGTTGCCTGCATGCCTCTCGCGCCCGCGCGATGCCTGCATGCCTCTCGTGCCCGCGCGATGCCTGCATGCCTCTCGCACCCGCGCGATACCTGCATGCCTCTCGCGCCCGCGCGATGCCTGCATGCCTCTCGCACCCGCGCGATACCTGCATGCCTCTCGCGCCCGCGCGATGCCTGCATGCCTCTCGCGCCCGCGCGACGTCCACCTGGCGCTCATGTGTAGCAGGCGACCGGCGATGATGTATAAACAAGGAACTCTTATAGTTTTTTCTAGACTACACTTTCCTTCCTTTCTAACTTAGATAAAACATACTTAGAATTTACTTAAAACATACTCTTTCATTCCAATAAATTTCAGGTCCTTACATTTATTAAAGGACGAAAATTACCTTGGCATGGCGCACATGGACGTCCACATGGTAGCCTAGGAGTGGAGAGGATTTAGCATAGAAGGTGTGAGCTAAACATGGAAAGCATGAGTCCACATGGCACATTCTCATTGGAGAGTTTTATTTTGAATTTTCAAATTTTGACTCCAAAATGTTTAGCCCTCTCTCCTATAAATTGAGGTGTTTGGCTCATGAAAAGTAAGATCAATTTATGAGTTATGTTGCCAAATTGCTAGCTTATTCACTCCCTTGTCTAAACCTCTATGGGATAGACACCTTTGGTCTTCTTCTTCATTTCATCAAGTGATATGGCCCAACCAATCACTCTCCCTACTCTTCATGCACCTACAAGGAAAACATATCTTCATTGGAGCTCTCCTTGATCCATTTCATCCATTAGCTTTTGCGAAGTCCTCCAAAAATTCAAGCTAGAATGCAATATCTGACTTGGTTTAGCTACAGACAAAATGAACCCATTTGCTAATATGAGTACGAATCACGGTTCATGGCCTGTTTTAGTAGTTATTTACAACTTACCTCCTGGATTGTGCATGAAGCAAAATATACATGTTGTCTATGATGATATCCGGTCCGAGACATCTAAGAAATGACATAGATGTTTATCTAAGTCCTCTAATTGAAGATTTAAAGTTAATCTATGATTAGGTTGTTGAAGTATTTGATGAATTTGCTAATGAAACTTTCAAGATGCATGCCATGTTATTTTGCACCATTAATGACTTTCTGGCATATGGTAACTTATAAGGTTATAGTGTTAAGGGTCGTAAAGCATGTCCAATATGCAAAGAAGACACCACTTCTCAACAATTGAAACATGGAAGGAAGATAGTATGTCTTTGGCATCAGAGGTTTCTTAGAAGTCATCATCCTTACCAAAGGTTGCAAAATGCCTTTAATGGACATCAAGAGACTAGCAGTCCACCAACTCCATTAATTGGTGTTGAGGTTTACGAAAAGGTAAATAACATAGACCACACCTTCAGTAAGTCGAAAAAGAAGTCATCTATGACAAACATATGGAAGAAAAAATCAATCTTCTTTGATCTTCCATGCTGGTTGAGGTTAGAAGTCAGACATTGTATAGATGTAATGCATGTTGAGAAGAATGTGTGTGATAGTTTAATTGGTACACTTCTTAACATTAATGGGAAGACGAAGGATGATCTAAATGCTCGTTTACATTTTATTGAGATAAACGTATGAGGCGAGTTGACACTGATACAAATGATTAAGAGTACATATTTGCCCCCTACCTGTTACACCATGTCAAAAGATGAAAAAATAAGTTTTTGTCAATGTCTAAAGGGTGTGAAAGTGCCACAAGGACATTCCTCAAAAAGTGAAGAGCCTAGTGTCAATGCAAGATTTCAAGTTAATTGGGTTGAAGTCTCAAGATTGTCACATCTTGATGCAATAGTTGCTATTGGTAGCTATTCGTGGGATCTTACAAAAAAATATTAGACATACCATAACCCGTTTGTGCTCATTCTTCTCTTCCATTTGTTGTAAAGTCATTGATCCAATAAAGTTAGATGAACTTGAAGGTGAAATTGTTGTTATCTTGTGTCAATTGGAGATGTTTTTTCCTCCATCATTTTTAACATCATGGTTCATCTAGTTGTGCATCTGGTAAGGTTAGATTGTGTGGACCAATGTACTTAAGATGGACGTATCCTACTGAGCAATATGTGAAAATTTTGAAAGGGTATGTCAAAAATCATTATCATCCAAAAGCTTCAATGATTGAAAGGTACATAGCTGAAGAAAGTATTGAATTTTGTTCAGAGTACATGTCAAAAGCAAATCCAATAGGTTTTCCAACCAACTCATGGCACCACAAGTGTTCTAAAAGTAAATGTTTATGTGGTGTACATGTGGTAAGCAAATCTCGATTAAAAGTTTTGCAAGCACATTTGTATATATTGAATAACACAAATGAGGTTATACCTTACATAGATGCTCATAAAGCCATTGTGAAGGCAAATAACCCAAGACAACCAGAGAAATGGGTCTTGATGGAACATAATAGAACTTTCATGCCTTGGTTTAAATACAAGGTGTTAAAGGATTCAACAGCATCAGAGACCTTGACCTAGTTGGTTGTTGGATTGAAGTTTGATGTCATTTCTTGTACAGGTTACGAAGTGAACAATTGTATATTTTACACGAAGTTTATGGATGAAAAGAGTACAGTTCAAAATTGTGGTGTTACTCTTGAAGCTGAGTCAATGTAGTTTTCCACTTCAAAAGATGCAAATCCTTTAGTTGGATCAATGGCATACTATGGTATTATAGAAGAGATATGGGAGGTTGACTATACTAAGTTTTTTGTTCCAGTTTTGAAGTGTAAATGGATTGACAATGAGAGTGATGTTAAAATTGATGAATCAGGATTCACATTAGTGGACTTTCAAAAGATAGGTTATCGAGATGAGCCATTTATAATGGTTCAACAAGCATCTCAGGTTTTCTACGTCAAAGATCCTACGTCAGAACATTGGTATGTTATTTTACATGGAAAAAGACAAGGGGAGGCTATTGATGATATTGAAAATGGGGAAACCCATTCATTCACACCAATGATAATAAATAAAGATGACGATGTAATTGATAATGTACATGCAACCCGTAAAGACCATAGTGAAAGAATTTACATATGAACATTCAACCTACTATGGTAACAAATTTAGAAATATTTTTGATAATATGAATTTAGAATTTTATGTATTTTTTTATATGATTTTCTTTCAATGCAATTTAACTAATGTTTCTTACCTAATTTTTTAACACAAATATGACTGACGATCAGACTCTAATTTCTTCTATCCCCCCTTTCGGACGAGCTAGCAGAGGACCTACTAGACTGAGCCGTCTCTCATTGAGACGTGCTAGTGGTGAGAAGACACCTGTCAACATTGTAGTGGCTTCTAGTCCTAATGTTGAGACTTTTAGCAGCTACCTTGGAGTTGTTGCTCGTGAAAGGCTCTCCATATTGATTAATTTATGGGATGATGTGCCTGAGGTCGACCGGAAGATGCTCTGGGAGGATGTCCTGGTAAGCTTTACATTATTATCCTTATCATATATTGCTTTTTAATATTAATTGATCAATTTTAATTTCATGATATCATTTTAAAGACACATTTTCAGATCCCTGATGTGGAACCGCTGAGATCAAAGATTATATCTAATATCGACATTAAATTCCGTCAGTTTAAGTCGCAGCTGATGAAGACTTATGTTTTTAACCGTTATAAAGGCCAAAATCCTTCTTTAAAGTACAACAATATTGATGAAAAGACATGGCGTCTTTTTGTTCAAAGATGTGAATTTGAAGCATGGTCGGTAAATGAAGTTACTTAACTATTTCATTTATGGATCATAACATTAATTACTTAATATTATTTGATAGACTTTGTTTATTTCATTTATGACAGGATCGTTGGAAGAAAGCTCAAGGCATAGCATTAAAGAATGTCACCCCGCACCTAATGTCTTGTTTGGGGTATCGAAAGCTTAGGCAATCATTGATGATGGAAAAGGAGCAATCAAGATAGGGGAATGCGTTTGAGATTGATACAGGGGTTAGTGAACCTCCATCGCCACCTTCCCGCCACCAAAAATGGAAGATGGTCTGAATTAAAAAGTAGGGTGCATATAGTTCTGAGCAATCACAGAGAGTCTCAAAAAAAATTGTAAGTTATTTTTATCCTTTTTTGCATTTATTTTAAAGCATTAATTATATTAAAAACTTATATGATTTGGGTCTCTTGCAAGATTCCTTGGTTGAGCAAAGCTCCCAAGGTGATTACAAGGTCGTTAAGATATCTTGGTTGAAGCAATTGGACGACCTGAGCACCCTGGTAATGTACGTGCAGCTAGAAATGGGGTTGGAATTAAACATTATTTCGGAGCTACACCATGACACTCATCCTCCTCCCTCGCCTCAGACACCAAAGCAGAACTGACGAGTAAGATACATAAAGAATTAATGGAGGAGATGAGAAAGGAGACTGAACACGTGCGGCTAGAGTTGTGACAAGAGTTTCTATCGCAACAAAATTGTGTTGAGTCGCATGTTAGTCCCACTCCCAAGAGCACAAAGGGAAGTTGTGCAACTCCTACAACGTTAGGGGGGGATGTCATTGGCTAGATAAGCCAATGTGAGCTACTAATAGAGGGTGACATCTTTCCTCAGGTGGTGGCCATTGGAAAAGTCTATCAAGAGGCCACCACCTTACATAACGTTCCTCTCTCCCCTGATGTGGTGAAGGTAACGTTGGAAAGAGTACGAGTCATTGATGCTTGTGTTTCACTACCTTCAGATGAGGTAACCATTATGGCCGATGCATTTCAAACATTCAAAGCCTGACCCAGACACCCAGAACCTCTGGTAATAATTTCATTTCATTATATTAATTTATATTTATATATTACGTATAATTTAATACAAATGTTCTTTACTTTGTAGAAACCTCATCGAAAACCAAGTCCGAAAAAGAGGCATAAGGTTCCCATTGAGGATCTTATAGCTTCCTTAATTGCAACTACTAAAGAGATTGGTCAAGACCCTATGGACATTCTGTGGGATGATACGTTTTTGGAAAGAGACACTGACATGCCACTATACATATACATTTCATATTTTTTAGAATTTGCAACTGAAGACCAGGAGCTCAATATAAATATAATTCAATTTTTTATGATGTAAGTATCTTTACCTATATTTCAAGTTACTTTATGTTAAATTATTATTGATTATGCTTTAACGAATAACTTGTAGGTATTTGTTTGGAGTTGCTATCAATGATGGGAATCAAGATGTCTATGGATTCTTGGATCCCTATTATATCAATCCAATTGGAGCAAAGAAATCCGAAATCCAATCATACATCACTACCACTCTAGGAAAAGAGGGAAAAAAATTATCTTTTCCCTTAGATTAATGAGTAAGTTCAATTATAAGTCATCAATTATTACTATTTCATGTTTTACATATTTACTAACTCTTTTCATGAATGAAGTAGGGGTCATTGGCAGTTACTTGTGTTATCCACGGTTGATAAGACTACTGTGTGGTTTTGTTCCCTGCACAAGAAGTCATCCACACATCTAAAGCATATAATTGATGTGTAATTACACTATAAACTTAACCACATATGTTACTTAAACATCTACTAATGCGGTTTTTTGTATTAATTAGTTCATGGCATGGATATAATAACATCCTCAAAGGTCGATCCAATTCAAATTATCAAAATTTGACATGGTTGATACTAAAGGTTTGTAATTTTTGTCTTTCTTTTTTCATTGTTTATCAATATTAACTTTTCATTTCTATTGAATTGTAGTGTAGACAAATGGGAGGCTACGAGTGTGGCTATTACGTTATGCAATGGATGATTACCATTGTAAGAGCAAACATTACAAGGGATTGGGAGCAGGTAATAATATTTAAATTATTCTTTCTAATTCTTTAACATATATGTATCTTAAAACTAATTAATGTGATCCTTATTTTGTAATGCAGTTCTTTATAGATGAAAGCCCACTACCTTTGTCCGCCATAGAATATGTTAAACATGCTTGGGCCACATATCTCCTTAATTTCTATAACTCTAGAATAGCTAATCAATAGCGTAGGAATTAGATAGATAGGAATATGTTATTAGTATTTGTAATACATTTTTATCAATATATATAATTTGATTCTTTGAATTTATGTATCTGGCTGATTGGGTTTTAATTGAACATGTCAATTTAGATGGGAATTAGCATTAAACATAATTAACTAAAAAAATTCCCATAAAAAACGATGGTTATGATCAAAACTGTCATTTTATACCTCTCGGAAGGGTATAAAACAACGATTATTATTATGGTAATAACTGCTGTTTTAGTGCATCATCTATGTTGAGATTAGGGAGGGTATAAAACAGTGGTTTTTGGCATAACCACTATTTTATAACTCATGCATGTATTGTATGTAGAAGTTATGGGAAGGTGTAAAATAACAATTATGTGTGACATTAACACTCAAATAACCACCATCTTTGTCTAAAGAGAATAGACTACATGTTAAAATACAGGGGTCAAAGAGCCACTGTTTTAATACTAAAAAAACTGTCCTTTTTCACCTTTCTGCACCAATGACATTTTCTATATTTACCACAATCTTTAGTTAAGTGCCGTAATTTTTGTTTTATAACAACAATTTTATAACTGTCATTAAAAGTTGTTTCTTTTTAACAATATCTTCATTAACAATGGTTATAAAATTGTTTTTAAATACTAATTTTAATCATCATTAAAAGTTATTTCTGCATAGTGTAGAGACAAATCGCTCCACTATGAAAAAAAAAAGCATGCACCACCACCGAAATAATCCAAAAGGGGACCTTAGTCTAGAAATTATTACCAAGTCGAAGTCTGGTTATAAGTTTCCTCTGGTTTTGTCAAATTAACCTATAGACTCCACTTCTAGGAATGTCACTTTATCAATTCCTATAAGTTTCCTCTGGTTTTGTCAAATCAACCTATAGACTCCACTTCTAGGAATGTCACTTTATCAATTCCTTTATGTTTCAACCTAGTGTCAAAACTCAAAGAATTAGATTTCTCATAAAGTGCAGTGGGAGTCTTCAAACAACATCTGTATCTGTTGATTCCTTATTGACATATTTATCATTGAGTTTGGATCATGTTAGAATAAATAATTAAATGTGTCAATACATATATTCTTTGAATAAATATAACAAAAGTTCTATTAAGTATGAAAAATTCTTTAATAAATTATTTTTGTTTTAATTTGGATATACTGTACATCTTAATTCATTTGCAATCATAATCTTAGAACATACATCTTAATTCATTTGCAATCATAATCTTATAAATATGTTTTAAATAATTATCTCAAAAATTATAATACTTATTTTAATCACAATTTGTAATTGAATAACAACATAATATATTTTAAAGGGTAATATATAATAATTAAACTCTTCAAAAAGTTTTATAATTATATTATAAAAATTTATATTTTAAAACTTTTTATTGTTAATATTCATTATTTTATTTGTGTGAAGATTAAGTTAACATATTAATTATATAATAAAATAAGAAATAAAAATGTAACTATTCTTGCGGTTGACTTGGCCACCGGTTGAGTCTAATGACTGGTTCGGGATTCGCCTATCTCCGCTGGAATTTGTGCCTCCCTTAGTTGTAAAAATGAAATTCTTGTAAAGACAGAGGGCACCCTTACGGCCGGTCACTCTCCGACGATCAAGTCAGTAAGGGCTTGTAAAAGCAATAATAAATCTCAATTTGGTATGCAAAAACAGCGTACCTCATCTGGGAGCCTCACGCCCCTTTTATAGGCACATTATCATCAACATACAACGACTTCCCCTGAGAGAAGCAAATAACAACAGAAAATAAACATATTTATCTTCTATCTTTAACAACCTACCACGGGTACCAGTCCTATTTAGGTGCTAACTACAGGCATACATTCTGTTTCCCATATCGTCCCTATCTCCTTTAGGGTCAATAACAGCTTATCAACAAGCCTTCGTATAACCAAAATATTTCAACAAACATATCAATAAATATATCAACAATTATATAATAGAGATATATCAATAATTATTTCATAAAGATATATTCACAATGATATCATAAAACCTACCGTATATATCTAAAACACGGAAATAAAGGAATATCCCATACCGTAACCTTGCTACGTGCCTTGGGCCTCTTAACTGTGTTGGGTTAACCATGTAGACGCCAACTCGGCCCAACGGCGAGATGAACTCTACCTTTCCGAGAACCGAACTGATACTCATACCTGCCAGACTACCGAGTTCCGTGCAGTACACAAGCCCCCCAGGCTCAAGCTGGACTTGGCCAGTCGAAGAGTCTACTGAGTTCTTTCTGACAACTTGATGTGATTGTTTTCCCTGGGGTAGGTGAGGCGCGTCATACGAAGCGTTCCTGAAAAGACATTTTGGTGACACATGATCCGATGCTCACACATGGCGCAATCTCACAGGAGAGAGAAACCCTCACGTTTCAAATTCCCCTCACTCTTAAACCCTCATTTTGAAACACTATTCCATCACACCAAAAAACTACGAACCCCTTCCTTTGCTCATTTTCACTCGCACTCATCATTTTCCACCAAAGCTGCTTCTTCCTTGATCATCTAAAGGTACCTCCTTTTTTTGTCCTCATTTACATGCTGACTTAATTTCCGTTCTGCCTGATTCTATCGTTCTGGGCTAAATATATGTCTATTCATTGATTATCACGTGACCTTCGTATATCTGCATATACTATTTTTCTGCTATGCTTCAGATTGCCTATTTTGCTTGATGTGTTGGGTCTAAGTAGTTCTATTTTATGTGACTGTGTATAGATGCAATCTGCTCCAGATTATAAATCCTTGTACCCATGGGCACCCTTAAACCTCCTCTCTGAAACCACCTCCTATACCTCCCACGAAAAGCATGTAACCCTTAGAAAGAGTTGTTGCTATTTCGGTAGGGAAGATGACTGGATTCATCTAGACCTTTGTAGCGTAGGTGAGCTAATTTATTGTGATGAGTCAATATCTCTTGGTAAGCCTTTCTGCTATTTCTACGCCACCATGTTTAAAAAGGTTCTTCTCCGTCTGTAAGGACCTAGAAAATTTTATTGGAATGAAAGTGATATATTTTAAGTGAATCCTAAGTATGTTTTTATTTAAAATATAAAGGAAGGAAAGTGTAGCTTAGAATTCTACGAGATCGCCGTTGTTGGAGACGGAGGCGATCTCCGACTTCTCTGGTACATGATCGCCTGTCGCCTATGGTGCACATGATCGCCAATCGCCTATGGTGTACATGATCGCCGAAAGTGCACTTAGTATGTGGTCAAGATACTGGATCAACCATAGTGGGTTCCAAAAACCACGCGTATCAAGGTGTGGGTTAAGCCTTAGATACGCTGTGCATGCGAAGCTCTATGCTTGAGCATAAGAAATTGTCCTTAGTGTTGCATGCATGGGCGCACGAGGAGTAGTGCTGATCTATTCTTGGAAATGTGAAGCTACCGACGTCACCAAGTCATGTGGAGGTGATACCTTGGACGTAACATAGTGGGATGAAGAACCTTCAGCAAGGCGTGGCGATTGTCATCAGTCATCGCCAGGGCGAGAGACACGCGGGCATCGCCAGGATAAGGGACACATCGGTGGTCTGCCAGGGTGAGACATCGGTGGTCTGCCAGGGTGAGACATCGGTGGTCTGCCAGGGTGAGACATCGGTGGTCTGCCAAGGTGAGACATCGGTGGTCTGCCAGGGTGAGGAATCGGTCATCGCCGGTATGAGAGGCATGGTTGTCGCGCGAGCAGTCATCGGTGGATAGTCATCGCGCGAGCGGTCATCGGTGGAAGGTTATCGCGCGATGTTGTGTTTCACACAGATAAGGTGGGACCCAGGCTCCCAGCATGAACGTTCTGCATGCGCGACACGTAGACATTAGGAGTGTTTCAGAATAGTAGCATCAGAGAGTTGGTATACGTAGAGACCCACGTGGTCATACTGTTCAAGGAAGTGTGCACGCAAGCTTTCCTGCAGAGTGGGTGGTGGCAGCGGCATTTCTGGGCAAGTTGGTTTAGATTCAAAACTCACCCCTGAGAGGCAGTGGACGTTGCTGTGGTTCGAGAGTGACTGAGTGAGTTAGCTTTGGTTCCCTGTTTCTTCCCTCTCCTTCTCCATACGTTCAGACGTCCTAGCGCACCAGTTGGCTATCGGCGACTACCATAGAGCACCTGGGAGGTTCTCTGCAAGTTCTCCAAACCGGACGCTAAAACAGAGTAAGTCGTTTCGCTCTGTTCTTCGAGTCGATCCTGCACTTGAGAGGGTTGCCTCTGCGTAGGCGTTGCATGCAGCTCTCTTGGCTTCAGGAATCGTCTCTGTTAACGTAGAAATGAGTGGTATAGCTAGTTTTGTGACTAAGGCTCCATGGTGCAGGTTAAGGCATCCTTGAATCTCGTTGGATTGGAGCTCTTAGAGAAGTTTACGCTAGTCCAGGTAAGGGAAGCTAGCATTTTCGTTTATAAAAATGTTAGGCGAGTAGGTTCTGAAGTGAGGGCGACGTGGTCGCCGGTTTTCATATTTCTTTTCACGATGCTCTGTTTTTATGTGTGGGGCGACGTGATCGCCGGTTTTAAATGTTGATTTTGAACTCCCCTGTTTTAGTGTCGTTTGAAACTGTTTGAGATTGAAATGTGAAATGCATGTGATATTCGAAAATCTGAACCTTGGAATGATTGTTTCTGTGATTGGGATTGTTTAAGAAAAGATTCAAAATATTATATGATGGAATTGTGCCTTTACGTGTTGTATGATGCATTGAATGTTGTGAATGTGGGATCAAGGCATAGTATTTTCAGGAAAGAAAATACCGTGTACGATCGTGTGTAATGTGCATTGACTAGGGACTTGTCTAGAAGGAGATATCCTGACTCTGCTGATATAATGGAATCACATAGATGAAGTTATTCAGTTGTGGAGAGTCGAAGGAGGTTCATATGTATGGGTAAGTTGTTTGAAAGATAACTGACTTGACCTGTTATATGAATTAACCCTGTCATACCAGGAGAGTGATGATATTGAGATTATGTATGCGCATGGCTGTGTGGATTTCACAGCGACCCTGTGTGGATTTCACAATGGTGTGGTATGACAGGTGCAGATCTCTGAGTCTAAGTCAACGCACGAGTCTTCCGGAAGTAGAGTCATGTGTCTATATGTTATGAGTCAGTGGAAAGTCTGACGTGTGAACCATGAATATTGAATGTATTGAATAGACACTTGACGAGTTTGTGGAATATGGGGATGTTGATGGTTGAAATTGATATAGATTATGAATGGTGTGAAGATTTATGCTTTCTATTGATATAAAGTTTCATATTTAAAGTTTTTAAAAATATCTAGCTTACCCTTTATTTTGTATCGTGGTTGTTTTTCTTAAACCTGTGATGATCGTGTATATTTGCACGGGAGCAGATGAGGTTGCAGGTAGTAAAGCTCCTCAGTGAGCACTTCCTGGAGGAGGAGATCGCCGGTTTTGAATGCTGTGGTTTTATTTTATTTTGAAAACTCCTGTATGGAGATGTATTAAAACTTCCTCAAAAAGGGATATTATTTTGAGGCACATTTGTACTAATGGATGAATTATATTATGTATATATCTATGTTCAATTTTGATATTATTGTTTCACCTTTATTTTATTATATAAATATGGCCAAATATTTTGAGGGGCGTTACACCGTCTCCCTCTTTCCATGTTTGAAAAGGAACTTTTGACCGAGCTCAATGTAGCTCCCACCCAACTACACCCTAATAGCTAGGCGTTTGTCCGTGCCTTCGGCATTCTCTACGACCAACTCGGTATCTCACCTTCTATGGATGTCTTCCTTTACTTTTTTGACACCAAGAAGTTGAGTCGCCAACTCTGGGTATCCTTGAACGGTGTTCCTGGAAGGGGAATCCTTACCCAGTCTTCCTATAAAAACTTCAAGGGTCATTTCATAAAAATCCGCACAAGCAATAGACACCCTGACCTTCTTGATGGGTATCCTCATTACTGGACCCAAAAGCCCATTTCCAACGTTACTCGCCGTTTGGAAAACCTATCCTCTGCTGACCAAGAAGTCTGCAAGTTCTTGTTTGGCCTACACATTGTCTTTGACACAGCCTTCCTTATTGCCAACGAGTTCATGCCAAATTCCCTGAAGAAATATATTGGTATAATTTTTACTTCCTAGCTTTTATAAAACATGCTTTCTTCGTCATATCTTTTTTAATATGATTCTTCCTTTGCAGAGAAAATGTTGGCGCATTTCAGCAAAGAAGACTTGTTGAATATGGCCAAGAAAGCGAAAGTCGCCAGCCAGATACCTCTGAAAGCGGTGGTTCCTCCCTCTCCCTCAGCCGACGATGAAGACACCGCCTCGGGTTTTGTTTTTACCCGGAAACGAGGTAGAGGAGGACCAGGCAACTCGGTTCCCTTCCCATCGCAGGGCCATGCTGCCTCCAACCTGATTTCACCCCTGGACACCCCACTTTCATCGCCTCATCCTGAAGGAGGCGCTGAGAGCTCTAGGAGGAAGGGGTTATGGGATGATGACTTGGACGTCGTTTCCTTCCTAGAGGACTCGATGAGGTGCCCCGAGTATGAGGACAGGATGGGAACCCGAGGGGTTAACCATCTTCTTCAAGACAATCTTAGGTAGCTGGGCCAAGCTGTGGTTATCGGCTGCTTTGCGGTGAAAAAGTCGCGCACTGAGGAATCCGCCGCTGAAGCACGCGCTCAAGAGAATCGGGATCTTCAGTGAAAGGTTGCACACCTTGAGCAAGAGATCCAGAATCTTCATACTCTGAACCAGCGCACGGAACAGCTCCTGGCCGACAAGACTAAAGAAGCTACCGATCAAGCCCTGCGCCAATAAGAAGAGCTTGCCCAAAAAGAAAAGTTTTTTGTTGAAAGAGGTGGAGGTCTTCAAGGTTGAAGCTACTCAAGAACTCCTAGTGGGGTTTGATGTTGCCATTGAGTAGGCCTCCAGCCTCTACCCAGACATGGACTTTACCCAACTTGGTCCAGGCAAACAAGTCGTAGATGGACAAGTTGTTGATAAATAATTGTTTTAACTTCTTATGATTACCAACTATTTGACTTTTCTGAACATTGCCTTTAATATTTTGTTTCGTTCCCTATCGTATATGCCTTTGCACATTTGCATACTCGTTTCAATGTTAATTACTTGTTACCACCATAGTAATTTAGGCTAACACCGGCATACACTAGCGTAACTACCATCATACACATATATGTAATAAGCTAGAATCTAAACAGAGAACTAACCTCGACTATGCATTTGAATACTTTACCTGAACCCTCGTGTACTCATCAAGTATCTTAGGCCTCGACTTGTCAGGTATCACCTTCCGCTAACCACCATGCTAGTGAAACACCTTAGGCAAGGTCACTTCATTTTCATACCGAGTCTATCCATCCTTTCCTCGGATGAGTCAACTACATACTCCCTCTTCTTCTTAGAACGCTTACGCTCGAGTGAGCGCCCTCACACCGACTTAAATTGACTACGTTGGGGCACCTCTGTGCCATTACTTATCCCACAGAGCACTTAAGCTCGGGTGAACACTATCACATCAACTTAACCCGATTGTATTAGAGCACCTCTATGCCATTACTTATCTCACAGAGCACTTAAGCTCGGGTGAACACTCTCACACGGACTTAACCCGACTGTGTTAGGGCACCTCTGTGCCATTACTTATCTCACAGAGCGCTTAAGCTCAGGTGAACACTCTCACACCAACTTAACCCGACTGTGTTAGGGCACCTTTGTGCCATTACTTATCTTATGGAGCGCTTAAGCTCTGGTGAAAACTCTCACACCAACTTAACCCGACTATGTTAGGGCACCTCTGTGCCATTACTTATCCCACAGAGCGCTTAAGCTCGAGTGAACACTCTCACACCGACTTAACCCGACTGTGTTAGTCTGGATGAGTAATTTTTAGGATGGGTCCATCCCACAGAGCATTTAAGCTCGGGTGAATGCTCTCACTCTGACTTAACCTGACTGTGTTGGTCAGGATAAATTCCCCGTTCCCCTTTTATCTGCAGGGCGACTTCGGTCGACTTACCTGCTAGTGGTATTTATGCACAATGGTGACCCCTTCTTGAGAAACTTTCCCAGAAGGGTCATCAAATGACATATAAAATGATGATGCAATATAAACCTCTATTTATTTCGGGGGCCTCATTAAAAAACCCCTTTTAGGGAAAAAGAGCGTCACTACTTATAATCATATTGTTCAACGGTTACATCAACTAAAATAAAACTTAAGGTTTGCAGCATTCCAGGTTCTCGGAATGGGTCCTCCTTCAAGGGTCTCCAATCTGTACGCACCATTCCCAAGTACCTCAACTACGCGGAAGGGTCCTGTCCATTTAGGAGACAACTTGTTCTCCAATTGGTAAGGATGGGCCTTCCGCATAACCAAGTTGGCTATTTGGAACTGTCTAGGCCTAACCTTAGTCTTTTGTCTCAACTCAACCCTCCTCTTCAGCGCTTCTAATTTGACTCGGGCCTGTTCTCGAACTTCATCCAACAAGTCCTGGTTCACTCTTCTTCCTTCATTGGATTCTTCTACAACGAAATTCTAGAAGCAAGGAGAATTTTCCTGAATCTTCACAGGGATCATGGCATCCAATCCGTACACCAAACTAAAAGGGGTCTCTCTAGTAGTCAATTGAGGTGTGGTATGGTAAGACCATAGAATCCTGGGAACTTCCTCTGCCCTTGTTCCCTTTGCCTTTTCCAACCTCCTTTTCAACCCTCTAAGCAGGACCCTGTTGGTTGATTCTACCTGCCCATTCGTTAGGAGATGTTCCACCAAAGCGAATACCTGCTTTATTCTAAGCTCGGGACACAGCTTGCCCAGTTGTTGGGCGAACTATGTTCCGTTGTCGGACACCAAATGCCTAGGGTTTCCAAAAAGGCACACTATGTTCTTCCATACAAAGTGTTCTACCTTGTGGGCGGTGATCCATGCGAAAGGTTCAGCTTCAATCCACTTTGTGAAGTATTCGATGGCCACCAAAAGATATTTCATCTGGCGTTTGGCTAGAGGAAAAGGGTCGAGAATGTCTATTTCCCAAGTGTGGAATGGCCAAAGGCTATAAATTGACCGCAACTCTTCAGCCGGAGCATGGTGCCAGTCTGCATGTTTCTGACACTATTCACATTTCAGGGCATACTTTTTACAGTCTTCTTTGACGGTGGGCCAGTAGTACCCAGCTCGGATGATTTTCAACGCGAGTGCTCGGCCGCCAATATGACTTCCACAGATGCCCTCGTGCAGCTCCTCCATCACACGGACACATTGTGCTCCGTTGATACAGGCAAGGGTGGGGCGAGCATAGCCATGACGGAACAACATTTCATCGATCAAGGTGTACTTCCTTGCATTCTTCCTGACTGCTTTTGCTTCAGCAGGTTCTTCTAGCAATAGGCCATCCACCAAATACCTCTGGTATGTGGTAACCCAGCTTCTAACTTCATCTCCTTCCGAGGTCACCATTACCTCGACCTCTTGTATATGATGTTTACTACCCGGGGAACCTTCAAGGTTTCCTATGTTAACGAGTGATGACCTTTCCCGCCATTGGGTCTTACCTCCAGGATCTCCTCCTACCCTGTTACTGCAGGATTATCTCCTAATATCCTTGGGCACCTAAGAGTTTCCTGAATAACAGAATGTTGCCGATTTCCCTTTCCTGAGCTCGCCAATTTGGCCAGCAAATCAACTTGAGAATTTGCTCTTTCGATACGTGGATGAGCTCAAAGTGGGCAAAAGCTTTCATTAAAATTGTTACGTACTGGAGGTAGGCAGCCAATTGTGGATATTTAGCTTAGTACTTGCTAGTCACCTGCTCAGTCACAAGCAGTGAGTCACTCTTCACTAGCAGCCTTCTAGCTCCTAACTCCTGAGCCAGGAGCATCCCTGCTATCAAGGCCTCATACTCGGCCTAGTTATTGCTAGCTTTAAATGCAAATTTTAAGGACTGTTCAATCAGTAACCCACTGGGTCCTTCTAGGAAAACTCCTGCTCCACTACCCAGTTGGTTGGAATAACCATCCACCGACAAGATCCACTGAAAATCCTTTGGATGAGCATGAGTGTCCTCCGATGCCAATTCTGCAACGAAATCCGCATAAACCTGCCCTTTTATGGGCCCCCTTGGCTCATAACTTATGTCGAACTCGGAAAGCTCCACAACCCATCGTACAATCCGGCCTGCGATGTCAGGCTTCTGTAGGACTTTACGGATAGGGAGGTTGGTCATTATGATCATGGTAAAGCTTTGGAAATAATGACGCAACCTCTGAGCTGTAAATACCACCACCAGCGCGGCCTTCTTGATTGCCTGATAGCATTCTTCTGGTCCTTGTAGCACTTTGCTCACAAAATATACTGGCCTCTGAGCCTACGCTTGCTCTTGTACCACCACCAACCTGATCGCCCAGTCAGTAATGGCAAAGTATAGCCTCAAGGGAATACCGACTATCGGCTTCGCTAGTATTGGCGGGCTAGCTAAATATTCCTTCAGTTTCATGAAGGCTTCTTCGCACTCCGGAGTCCATAGAAATCGGTTGTTCCTCTTCAGGCATTGGAAATAGGGGTAGCCCTTATCTCCACTAGCCGATAGAAAACGGGAGAGGGCTACCATTCATCTAGTCAACTATTGGACTTCCTTCAGTGTGTCAGGACTCTTCATCCTTATTATAGTTGTGCATTTGTCTGGGTTGGCCTCTATACCTCTCTTTGTCAACAAAAATCCGAGAAACTTCCCGGCCTCCACCCCGAATACACACTTCTCTAGATTCAACTTCAAATTATATTTGGCAATAGTTGCAAACAATTCTTCCAGATCGGCCACATGTTGCTCCTTTTCGACGGACGTGACAACCATGTAATCTATGTAGGCCTACACTGTCTGTCCAAGTAAGGGAGTGAGTATCCTATCCATCAAACGTTAATAGGTGGCACCAACATTCTTAAGAACAAAAGGCATGATCTTATAGCAATAACTGGCAAATTCTGCCATGAATGCAGTCTTACTCTCATCGTTGGGATGCATCCTGATCTGATTGTATCTCGAAAAAGCATCAAGGAAACTCAGCAGGCGACACCCTGAGGCACTGCCCACCAAGGAGTCAATACTCAGGAGTGGATAGAAGTCCTTTGGGCAGGCTTTGTTTAGGTCAGTGAAGTCAACACACATCCTTCACTTTCCATTAAATTTATGGACTAGCACCACATTGGCCAACCACTCAGGATATTGGATTTCCCTGATGTGGTCAACATTCAACAATTTCTGTGTTTTCGCCCTTATTATTAGGTGTCTTTCTTCATTCAACGTTCGCCTTCTCTAGACAACGGGCTTGGCCTTGGGGTCCAGGGTTAACCTATGGCAAAGAAAATCGAGATCTATACCCGGCATATCTACTGAGGACCATGCGAACGCATTCATATTCCGAGCTATCATCTCAACTATTCAGTCCTACAACTTCCTTTCTGTCGATGCTCCGAGTTTGAATATCCTTCCTTCAATCTCCCGCTCTAACACCTCACCCGCGGGCGCGGGTCGTGGTTGACTACTGACTTCAGTCTCTAGTACCTCAGCAGTTTTCCCTGTATGCACAAAGGAGATCGAGTTTAAACTCCTCCTGTTCTTCAGGCTGCTCTCGTAGCACTTTCGAGCAGCCTTTTGGTTTAACCTAATTGTGATTACCTTTCCTTCCTCTAAGGGCAACCTCATCTTTATATGCTTGGTTGAATCCATCGCACCCAACCTGTTTATTGAGGGTCTTCCCAAGTGCAAGTTATATACCAAGAGAGTGTTGACCACAATGTACCTGATAACTATGGTTCTAGCGGCCTCCACATATAAAAATGTCATCCTCAAGTCTATGTATCCCCACACTTCTACGTGATCGCCCGCGAAACCTACCAGACATCCGTCATGGGGTCTCAGTTGGGAACTTCGTGTGCTTGTTCTCTCATGCTGCCTTCCCCTTGAGGCTCCCCTTGTTCGAACTCAAGGTATTCATTCAGGAAGCCCTCCCTCAAGAGTTCGGCTTACTAATACCTCAAAGCCATACAACGTTCTGTATCGTGCCCACATCCTTTGTGGAACTCACACCACATATCCTTCCTTGCTCCCAGACTCTCGTCCGTTCTCTAGGGGAACTTCAATTTCTCTAAGATTGCTGGTATGCCGAGAAGCTCCTTGTATGATACTCAGAACTTGGGACGGAACTCGTCTTCCTTACTCTTGGTGTCGGCCTTGCCCTTCCTGTACAGGGCATGCCTAGTATCTGACTTCTTCCCAGTGGAGGTTTCATGAATCCTCAGGGACCGAGAAGGTTATCTAGGTTCCTTTGGCTTAATCATCCAGGATTGCGGGCCATTATTTCTGGCCGCCACCGCTTCCTCAGCACTGATATGGGCGACTGCTCTTCGCCTGATCTCGGAGAAAGTCTCTACTAGGTTCCTGATCAAAGAATCACAGAACGGCCCTGAAGCCACACCTTGCTCAAAGGCAGATACCATCACGTTTTCATCATGCGTTCGGAGTTTCACAATGAAAGCACAAAACCGATTTAGATAGTCCTTCAATGACTCCCCTTCTCGTTGTCGTACGCTAAAGAGATTGCTCCCTGAATATCTTAGCAAATTTTGCGAATGAAGTGATATGGCCGTCCAGGAGTCCGCTGAACCATTGTATCGCCGTACCTGTAAAAGTACCCATAAACATCTTACACCTTACCGTGTCTGACCCTCCTGAGATGATCATTTGAGCATTAAACGCTGTAAGGTGGGTCTCTGGATCTTCCACCCCTGTGAACGTGATTTAAGGAGCCACGTAATGCACAGGTATGGGTTCCTCCATTATTGCCCGAGAGAAGGGTTCAGCGTTGTCCCTTTCCCGTATGTTCGTCTCCCACGCTCTTGGGGGTCTTCTGTCTCGCTGCTGAAAGTCCCTGCGTAATTCCTCATGGGTCTTTCGCAGTTCCTCTCACAGCCGCTCCTATTCCTTCGCAGACTGCTCATTTGCCTCCTTTAATCTCTCCTGCTCCTGCCTGGACTATTCATTGGCATCTTGGAGAGTTCTTAGAGTCTCCATGAGTTGCTGCAGTGTGGGTGCCTCGTCTCCATCTTGTCCTGTTGGTGCCTGTCTTGTATTTCTCATCTTCGTCTGGGAAATCTAGCTTTTTCGCGGATGTGGATGGGATAAAGTTTTAGCGGGTACCATGGTGGGCGCCAAATGTTCTTGTCGGTTGACTTGGCCGCCGGTTGAGTCTAATGACTAGTTCGGGATTCGCCTATCTCCGCTGGAATTTGTGCCTCCCTTAGTTGTAAAAATGCAATTCCTGTAAAGACAAAGGGCACCCTTACAGTCGGTCATTCTCCAACGCTTAAGTCAGTAAGGGCTTGTAAAAGCAACAATAAATCTCAATTTAGTATGCAAAAACAGCGTACCTCATCTAGGAGCCTCATGCCCCTTTTATAGGCCCATTATCATCAACATACAACGACTTTCCCTGAGAGAAGCAAATAACAACAAAAAATAAACACATTTATCTTCTATCTTTAACAACCTACCACGGGCACCGGTCCTCTTTAGGTGCTAACTGCAGACATACATTTTGTTTCTCATATCGTCCCTATCTTCTTTGGGGTCAATAATAGCTTATCAACAAGCCTTCGTATAACCGAAATATTTCAACAAATATATCAATAAATATATCAACAATTATACAATAGAGATATATCAAAAATTATTCTGTAAAGGTATATTCACAATAATATCATAAAACCTACCACATATATATATATATATATATATATATATATATATATATATATATATATATATCTAAAACACGAAAATAAAGGAATATCCCATACCATAACCTTGCTACGTGCCTTGGGCCTCTTAACTGTGTTGGGCTAACCATGTAGACGCTGAGATGACCTCTACCTTTCCAAAAACCGAGCTAATATTCATACCTACCAGACTGCCGAGTTTTGTGCAGTACAGTAACTTTATTATGTAAAGTAAAAGGTAGGTAGTATTTTTGTTTTAAAGTTGAAAAGGACGAGATTGTCATTTAGAAGATATCAGAAAAGATAAATGCAATTTTTTTATGTTTTAACATTTGAATTTATTCTTTCAATCTCTGTAATATAAAAATAGTCTATTTTTTAAAATTTAATTTATGTAATTAATCTAGTTTCCAAATAATTACAAAATGTAATTTTCTTAAAATTATGAGAATTAAAAATTACCTTTTCAGGGAAAAAAATCTCTAAATTATTTTTTTGAAATTATTTATATGGTAAACTTAGTTTCCAAATAACTAGAAAAAAGTAATATTTTGAAAATTATGAGAATTAATAAATTAATTTTTCATGGAAAAAAAATCACTAAATTTTAGAAATCTATAAGACATCTGCAAGTGATGAACCATCGTATTTATCCTTCTATATAGGACATATACTCGTTTTTCACGTCGCAACCTCAATGGACCCAATTCTTAAAAACGACATTAAGGCATACTAGCGAAACGTACAAATAAACAATGATAACGAGGTGTACCTGGCAACTAGGTGATCCACGTGATGTTTGGTTATCCTTTTATTTCGGGCTTCGAGTAACTTGTACCACAACTATAACCTACATATCTTTTCACTCTTTCATTGACAAAACATGGCAATTAACATACCTAATTTAACACATTTGAGAGATTTATTTACAGAAGAGTATTTTCTTGAATATTTTCTTAAATATAAGTTACAAAGAGTTAGAGAAATTATAGAATAAATGAGTATTTAAATGAGATAATTAAATAAATACTTTATATTTATGAATATATATATATATATATATATATATATATATATATATATATATATATATATATATATATATATACCGTGCAGGAGACCTCGTCATCTCAGTCCAAGTATTTTGGGGAGGTCACCTCAGTGTTTGGACCCAAGAGGTGGGTCGTGAGCTCGGTCCAGATGTTGGTCAGTTCAGAAAAGATAATTAAGATAAAAGATAAAGAGGTATTTTATCTGTTATGATATTATTCTGAAGATGAAATATATAATTGTTATTGTTTAAATTTGTTATCATATTATTATGAAAATAATAGATATATGTAAATCTATTATCATGTTATTCTGAATATAACATAAATGATTAATTATCATGATCTTTAAGTCTGTTATGATATTTATTATGAAGATAAAGAGATATTTTATCTCTTGTGATAATATGCATGTTAGTTATATATTAATTAATGCATGTTAGTTGCATATTAATTAATAGTTGTTGAGAATAAAAGAGGAACACCCGAGAATAATGGTGCACATGCGAACATAATGTTTTCCTGTTGTTAGCACCTGACCATAAGTGGTGCCCGTTAACAGGTGATTTTTCTGTTATGATTAAATATTTTTTGTTGAGATTACACTCTCGTTAGTGAAAGTGGTTGAAGGAAAAGTCTATAAAAGGGGCTTGAGAACCCTGGTAAAGGGACCCTGTTTCTGAATACTAAAACTGAAATTGATTACTTATCTTGAATGTTCTCACTGACTTGATCGTCGGAGTGTGATCAATGTAAGGACCTGAGATTTATTGAAATGAATGAGTATGTTTAAGTAAATTCTATGTATGTTTTATCTAAGTTAAAAAGGAAGGAAAGTGTAGTCTAGGAAAAACGATAAGAGTTTCTTGTTTATACATCATCGCCGGTCGCCTAGACCACACGTCATCGCCTGGGCGCGAGGCATGCAGGCGTCACCAGAGAAGAGAGACATCGGTCGCTCGCGCGAGAGCTCATCAGCGGGTTGTCATCGCGCGATAGCTCATCAGCGGGTTGTCATCGCGCGATAGCTCATCAGCGGGTTGTCATCGCGCGATAGCTCATCAGCGGGTGTCATCGCGCGATAGCTCATCCGCGGGTTGTCATCGCGCGATAGCTCATCGGTTGTTAGCCTTCGCGCGAGAGGTCATCGGTTGTTAGCCTTCGCGCCTGTGGTCATCGGTGAAAAGGTCATCGCGCTACGTTAAGTTATACACAGAGAACGTGGGACCCAGACTCCCAGCAAGAGACGTTCTGCACGCGCGCCACGTAGACAAAAGGTGGTTCAGAATAGTGACCTCATAGCGTAGCCTGCGCAGAGGCACGCTCAGTAGTACTGTGCAGGGAAGCGTACACGCAAACTTCCCTGCAGAGTGGGTGGTGGCAGCTGCTTTTGGAGGGATAAAAGGGGTTTAAGTTGCAGAAATCCACACCTGAGAGAAAGAAAGCATTGTTGTACTCGAAGAGAGAAAGAGTGAGTTTCCTCCTCCGCGTTGCGATTTCAGCATCTCCACACAAGAGTACGACGAGAAGGAACACCATTGGAGCACTTGAGCAGTTCTCTGCAAGATCTTCAAAACAGAGCCAAGGCATTCTTCAAGCTTCGTTGGATTTCGAAGCTCCTGGTGTTTGCGCAAGTCCAGGTAAGGGAAGCTAGACCTCTTTTCCATACGAGCCATAGTTTAACTATCTTCTGAAGTGAGGGCGACGTGGTCGCCATTTTCGTTTTCATCTGCGTAAAATGCTCTGTTTGTGTGCTTGGGCGACGAGGTCGCCGGTTTTATATACAGTTTTCGAAATACCTTGTTTTTGAACCAGGTCGCCGGTTTTGGCGCTGTTTTGCGAACTCCTTGTGTTTGATGTTGTTTTGAGAACTGCTTGAGATTTACATGAGATATTCGAAAATATGAATCCTTTGAAATGGCTATTGCTGTGATTGAAATCATTTCTTTGAGTATGGTATGATGTGTTGAATGTTGTGAATGTGGGGTCGAGGCATAGTATTTTCAGGAAAGGAAATACCGTGTAAGACCATGTTAGATGTGCATTGATCGGTGATTATGAACGAGATATCCTGACTCTGCTGATAATGGAATCACATAGAGGAAGTTACTCAGTTGGGAGAGTCGAAGGAGGTTCACCTGTATGGGTGGGTTGTTTGAAAGAGAACATACCGACCTGTATTGCGTGGATTTACCTTGTCATACTGTATGGTGATGTGTTGAGATTCATCATATGCCTGTGAATGTGTGAGATTTCACGGCGACCCTGTGGATGTGCGAGATTCCACAGTGGGCAGTGTGACAGGTGCACATCTCCGAGTCTAATCAATGCATGAGTCAATCCGGAAGTAGTGTCAAGTGTCTTGTGTGGTGAGTCAGTGGAAAGTCTGACATGTGAAATGGTGAAATGAGAAACTGGAATACTGATAGACACTTGATGCTGTGGTGTGAAATGGAATGACTATGGGAAATGTTTGTGAATTTGTGAATTTGGGCGATTAGTTGAATGCTATGAGTAGCTCTACGTTTACTTGGATATTTTGGAAACTTGGTTTACTTGGGTTTTTTCATATGCATGATTTAAACTCCTTTCATATTATCTAGCTTACCCTTTTATCTGTCATTTTGGTTGCCTTCTCAAAACTGTGATGATCGTGTAATTGTTACGCGGGAGCAGAAGACCTTCCAGGAAGAAGAGCTCCCTAAAGGGGTGGTCGCCGAGGGCAGAGATCGCCCATTTCCACCTCTCGGTGGTGATCGCCGGATTTTGCCCTACTATCAGATCGCCTGTTTTGAGGTCGCCTGTTATGAGATCGCCGATTTTATGTCTGGCTAGCAAGTCGCCCATTTTTGGGGACTTCTGGTGATCGCCGTTTTGAAGTTGGAGATCGCCGTTTTCTTTTGAGACCGCCTGTCTTACTGCATTTCTTTTATTTTCGTAAAATCTTGCAAACATTTGATTTGGTTATGTATTAAACTCCCTAAGAGGAGCAACTTCATTTCAAATATATATATTATCATGTTATTTCTCTTCAATATTATTTGGTTACATTTAATTTCATTATACCTGTATGTATGTATTACTTTGGCGGGATGTTACAATCAACAGGCAAAGTCTGATGTGAGTCTCTTATGAACCTTTCTTGGTTTGGGTTGAGTTGATATAGGTTTCATTGTATTCATGACACTTTCAAGAATTAGGATCAAAATTCTAAAGAGCAATTAATAGAGTTTCTACTCAAAAAAACAAAGGTTCATACTAAAAACACATGAATAGGTAACTTGTAGTGTAAGATAACAATGGAATATGAATGGGTAATTCAAGAACAGTACCAAACTTCAAAGGAAACACAAGAACAACATAAGAACACCAAGAAAAAGTGAAAATACTGATTGAAATTCAATAGGAATTAGAAAATCACAAAGAAACTCATCAAAGAACAAAAACCCATGGATGGAAAACAAGAACAACACATGTATATGGAAACCCATGGTTTGGACGAAATTAAAACAGCAAGAAAACAAGGAAATAAACCAACAAAGTGCAGAACAATGGCAGCAAATGAAAGGAAACAACTCATGGAAAAGATTGAACCGATTAAAAATGGAAAAACTACAAGAAAACACAAATGGGTATTTTTAGAAGATGAATAGAAATGACTTATGTGGTTGTAGCCTTTTGGAGATGTGATTCACGCCACTTGGAGGGTGGTTCTTCCAAGATGAGTGGGTGGTGCCGCCACTTGAGAGTCTCCAAAGCTCACAAGATAAGACATGAAGGAGAAGAAGAGACAAGTCTCACAAACTCACTCTCTCTCAATTTCAAGATAGTTTCTTTTCTTCTAACTTTCAACTTTTTTCTTTTATTAAGGACCAAGCACTCCTATTTATAATAAGGAGGGCTGGACATGTTACAAAGGGGAAGGAGTGGGAAGAGTCACTCTTCTAGCTCCTTCTAGTGTCTAAGAGAGAAAGGAGTAGAATAGTCACTTTTTCCACTTTTTCCTAAAGAAAGTGCCTAAAATGCCTTACATTAGAGGTTTCTTTGGTTTCCCTCTTTGGCATATTCCTAAAGCTAATTTTATATTTATTTACAAATATTTACAAATGTTTATACATGGGTAATTACAAAAAGAGAAAACAATTGATGTTCTTTACCCAAATCTCTAGCCTTGCTCCTTGTGATCCTTTGAGGTATGAAGGATTTTGAGCTAACTTGTCCTTGAGGTTCTTGGCTTTTATCCTCACTTTCCTCTTCTATTTGATCTCCATCATGCTCCCCGGGTTGGAGAGAATTCGTCCACGAATTTTGAAGACCTGTAGAAAAGGGAGTTAGATCACTGATATTAAAAGTATGACTACCAAGAAAAGTATCAGGTACATCTAACTCATAGGCATTATCATTAATCCTCTTGATGACCTGAAAAGGACCATCTCCACGAGGCATAAGCTTGGACTTTCTTTGAGTTGGGAATCTATCCTTTCTCAAATGAAGCCAAACCCAATCACCCGGGTCAAAGATTAATGCCTTTCTCCTTTTGTTGGCGTTTTCAGCATACTTGCCAACTTTCTTCTCAATTTGTAGCTTGATGTGATTATGCAAGTCTTTTATAAAAGAAGCTTTTTCAAATCCATCCTTGCATAAAAAATCATCAAGTACAGGAATTGGAAGAAGATCTAGAGGTGTCAAAGGATTAAAACCATAAACTACCTCAAAAGGAGAATGGGATGTGGTAGAATTGACTACTCTATTATAAGAAAATTCAATGTGAGGTAGTAAATTCTCCCATACCCTAGGATTTCCAGAAATAAAGCATCGAAGCATTTGACCCAAAGTTCTATTAACCACCTCAGTTTGACCATCAGTTTGGGGGTGGCAGGTAGTAGAAAACAAGAGTTTAGTGCCAAGTTTGCCCCATAAGGTCCTCCAAAAGTGGCTTAAGAACTTAGAATCTCTATCAGAAACAATGCTTCTAGGAATCCCATGCAATCTAACAATTTCCTTAAAGAATAGATTGGCAATATAACAAGCATCATCAACTTTGTGGCATGGTATAAAATGAGCCATTTTTGAAAATCTATCCACAACCACAAAGATGGAATCCATACCTTTTGATGTCTTGGGAAGACCTAAGATAAAATCCATAGAAATATCTACCCAAGGCATTGTAGGAATTGGAAGAGGGGTATACAAGCCATGGGGTTGCACTTTAGACTTAGCCTTTCTACATGCTAGACACTTATCACAAAAGCTATGTACGGATTTTCGCATGTGTGGCCAAAAGAAATGCTCATGCAATGTATCTAAAGTTTTGGCTACCCCAAAATGTCCCATTAAACCTCCCTCATGTGCTTCTCTAACAAGAGATTGTCGAATAGACCCATGTGGAACACAAAGTCGTTTGCCTTTAAAAAGGAATCCATCTTGTATGAAAAAATCTTTGTGACCACCTTTAGAACACTCTTGATAGATGCTAGAAAAATCAGGGTCATCATGATAAAGATCCTTTATGTGATCAAACCCAAGAAATTGAACATCTAAAAGATTTAACAAGGTATATCTTCTTGAAAGTGCATCGGCTACCACATTTATTTTACCTTGTTTGTGTTTGATCACATAAGGAAATTGCTCAATGAATTCCACCCATTTAGCATGCCTCTTGTTGAGCTTGCTTTGGCCTTTCAAATATTTAAGAGATTCATGATCACTATGTATCACAAACTCTTTAGGAAAAAGATAGTGTTGCCAATTGTGCAAAGCTCTAACAAGTGCATATAACTCTTTATCATAAGTGGAATAGTTGAGATGACTTCCTTTCAATTTCTCACTAAAATAAGCTATGGGGTGGCCCTCTTGAAGGAGAACAGCCCCAATGCCTATATTTGAAGCATCACATTCAATCTCAAATGTTTTAGCAAAGTTAGGAAGGGCTAAGATGGGAGCTTTAGTCAATTTTTCTTTCAAAGTATCAAAAGCTTTTTGTTGCTCTTCTCCCCACTTAAAAACCACATCCTTTTTTACTATAGCATTGAGTGGTGCGGCAATTGTACTAAAGTCTTTCACAAACCTTCTATAGAAAGAAGCAAGTCCATGAAAGCTTCGTACCTCATTCACATTGGTGGGTGTAGGCCAATGTTGAATTGCTACAACCTTAGATTGATCAACATGCACCCCTTTATAACTTACAACAAACCCTAGGAATTCTATATGATCAAGCCCAAACATACATTTAGCAAGGTTAGCATACAAATGTTCCTTCCTAAGGGTTTCAAGAACTTCCCTAACATGCAACTCATGTTGTTCCAAAGACAAGCTATATATGAGAATGTCATCAAAATAAACTACAACAAACTTGCCAATGAATGCTCTTAAGACATGATGCATAAGTCGCATGAAGGTACTAGGAGCATTAGTCAAACCAAATGGCATAACTAACCACTCATATAAACCAAATTTGGTCTTAAAAGCGGTTTTCCATTCATCACCTTTTTTAATTCTAATTTGATTATAGCCGCTTTTGAGATCAATCTTGGTAAATATTTTAGACCCATACAATTCATCCAACAAGTCATCTAGCCTAGGAATGGGATGCCTATATTTGATGGTAATGTTGTTTATGGCCCTACAATCCGTACACATCCTCCATGATCCATCCTTTTTAGGGACAAGTATCACAGGCATAGCACAAGGGCTCATACTATCTTGCACCCACCCCTTAGCAAGTAATTCCTCTACTTGTTGTTGGATTTCTTTTGTTTCGGTTGGGTTGGTCCTATAAGCTGGACGATTTGGTAAGGAAGCCCCGGGTATAAAATCAATTTGGTGTTCAATGCCTCTTAGAGGTGGTAAGCCTTTAGGAGGGTCTTGAAACACATCTTGGAATTCCTTAACCAAATTATCCAAATATGTTGGACTAACCATAGCCGAATCACAATCAAGAGATCTAGGCATAGCTAAAAAAATAGGCTTTTGAGAAACAATTACCTTGTGGACCTCTTGGCTTGAAATAAGAAGGCTCTTTTTAGAAACTTTTTTTTCATTTTCATTCTCTCTATTTTTCTTCATTGTAACTTGGTCCTCATGGACTTCTTTTGGAGAGAGTGACTTTAATATGACCTTGTGCCCATGGAAGTCAAAAGAAAGTTTGTTGGTAAAGCCATCATGCATCATCATATTTCTTTTAGAAGGGCAATTAGAAGCTATGTGACCATATCCTAAACATTTAAAGCATTTCTTACTAGACGATTTGGTTGGAGATTTATTAGTTGAAGTGGAAGGCTTTGAATCCTTGGATTTGAAAGATGAATCTTTAGAAGGAAATTTGGACAAAGACTTTTTTTTATTTTTCCAAGAGTTGTTGTAATAGCCATCATTATGAGTATTTTTGAAAGCATGTTTCTTTGCAATTTGGGTTTCAACCTTGATGGCAAGGTGAACCAAGTTTTCTAAAGAAGAGTACTCATAAAGTTCAACAACATCTTGAATGTCCCTTCTAAGACCACTTACAAATCTAGCCATCTTAGCTTCATCACTTTCATGTATATCAACTTTAAGCATAAGAGTTTCTAGCTCTTTAAAATAAGCATCCACACTTAGCGTGCCTTGGTGAAGCCTTTGGAGCTTCAATAATAGGTCTTTCCTAAAGTGTGGTGGAACAAATCTAGCGCGCATACACTCTTTCAAATTGTTCCAAGAAACCACGGGAGGTCTCTTGTTTAGCCCAATGTCCATAAGAGTTTTATGCCACCATTGCATGGCATAGTCTAGAAATTCTAAAGTAGCTAGTTTTACCCTTTGGTCTTCTTGGACCTCATGTACATGAAAGATTTGTTCAACCTTTGCTTCCCACCCCAAATATACATTTGGATCACCTTCACCACTAAAGCTAGGTAATTTTACAAAAGGCATATAAGGCTTTGCCACATGTTGGCGCCTTTCTTCATAATGATGATGCCTCCTCCATTCGGTTTCATCTTCATGTCCATGATAGTTGGAAGAAGTTCTTGATGAATGCCTTGAAGAATGGCGTCTTCTATGGTGTGTATGGCTGGACCTTTCATTAGTCACTTCAAGCCTTTGCAATCTTTCTTCCAATTGTCTTATAGCTTCATCTTTTTGTGCAAGTGACCTTTTGGCTTCTTTTAATTCACCAAGAATGAAAGCTTTTTGTGGAGAGTGTGGTTTGGAAGATTCTCCACTTGAATATTGAGCCATTTTCAAAACAGTACAGCAAACACAAATAGCAAACAATTAAAGAAAACAAGGTTAGAAAACAAAGAAATAAGTGGTGCGGTTTTGGTAAAAAAATTAAGGCACTCAAAATCACTCCAAGAAATTATACTTCCCTCAATCAAGCTTCTCTTGTGGAATGGAGTAACCTCAAATGAAAGATGCCAAAGCACTCAACCACTCATCCAAAAATAACCACCACAAAACTTAAAGAACAATAAAAGACAAGCAAGAAAAGGTACAAAACAAGAAAGGGTAGTGCAAAAAGAATACAAGATATATGACAAAACTTAAGGAATGAAAGACAAGCAATAAAAGGTACACAATAAGACTCAAAGAATACTCACTAAACTTTATAATCAAGAAAGAAAGTACAGCTCATAAACTTGTCAAAATACAAGGATCAAAAGTTCCACAAAGTAGACAACAATTTGCCAATCACTATGAATCCAACTTTGGTATGAAAATTAATGTGCAAAAGAATGAATAGATGCAAATACCAAACTGTTTTGAAGGATTTAAAAACAGAATTGGTTCTGTTTTGTTCTGTTTCAGTTCTGTATTTTTTTTCTTTTTTTTTTTATACCAAATGGAACTTATGTAGTGAAAGAACCATAATATGCATCATATGGAAGTTGAAACATCAATCAAATTGCACAAAAATTTTATGAAGGATTCAAGACAATTGAACACTTGAAATCAAATGTTTGGAACCTCCAATCACAAGTACTAAGGCAAATTCAAGAGAAACACAAACTTTCAAAATCAAAAGCAAGCAAGTAGAGACAAGATTTGGACACCTAGAACACTATGAACATAAAACTCAAAGCAAAAAGTATGATCAATGAAAAGGCACAACTAAAACATATTCAAACCAAACAAAAGTATGAATATAAGGTGCTGGAAAAACAAGAAACACGAAATTATAGGTGCTGGAAAAAAAATTGCCCAAAAAGAAAGTGTCTATTCAACTCACAATCAACAAATCAACACCATGGCTCTAGATACCACATGATGTGAGTCTCTTATGAACCTTTCTTGGTTTGGGTTGAGTTGATATAGGTTTCATTGTATTCATGACACTTTCAAGAATTAGGATCAAAATTCTAAAGAGCAATTAATAGAGTTTCTACTCAAAAAAACAAAGGTTCATACTAAAAACACATGAATAGGTAACTTGTAGTGTAAGATAACAATGGAATATGAATGGGTAATTCAAGAACAGTACCAAACTTCAAAGGAAACACAAGAACAACATAAGAACACCAAGAAAAAGTGAAAATACTGATTGAAATTCAATAGGAATTAGAAAATCACAAAGAAACTCATCAAAGAACAAAAACCCATGGATGGAAAACAAGAACAACACATGTATATGGAAACCCATGGTTTGGACGAAATTAAAACAGCAAGAAAACAAGGAAATAAACCAACAAAGTGCAGAACAATGGCAGCAAATGAAAGGAAACAACTCATGGAAAAGATTGAACCGATTAAAAATGGAAAAACTACAAGAAAACACAAATGGGTATTTTTAGAAGATGAATAGAAATGACTTATGTGGTTGTAGCCTTTTGGAGATGTGATTCACGCCACTTGGAGGGTGGTTCTTCCAAGATGAGTGGGTGGTGCCGCCACTTGAGAGTCTCCAAAGCTCACAAGATAAGACATGAAGGAGAAGAAGAGACAAGTCTCACAAACTCACTCTCTCTCAATTTCAAGATAGTTTCTTTTCTTCTAACTTTCAACTTTTTTCTTTTATTAAGGACCAAGCACTCCTATTTATAATAAGGAGGGCTGGACATGTTACAAAGGGGAAGGAGTGGGAAGAGTCACTCTTCTAGCTCCTTCTAGTGTCTAAGAGAGAAAGGAGTAGAATAGTCACTTTTTCCACTTTTTCCTAAAGAAAGTGCCTAAAATGCCTTACATTAGAGGTTTCTTTGGTTTCCCTCTTTGGCATATTCCTAAAGCTAATTTTATATTTATTTACAAATATTTACAAATGTTTATACATGGGTAATTACAAAAAGAGAAAACAATTGATGTTCTTTACCCAAATCTCTAGCCTTGCTCCTTGTGATCCTTTGAGGTATGAAGGATTTTGAGCTAACTTGTCCTTGAGGTTCTTGGCTTTTATCCTCACTTTCCTCTTCTATTTGATCTCCATCAAAGTCCCCCTCTGTTTCAACAAAGTCGCATTCCAGGGTAGCAAGAGAGACAGATCAAAAGCGGAGCTTTCCACCTAGGTCAACCATCAAGAACAATATATATATATATATATATATATATATATATATATATATATATATATATATATGTATCTAAGTTATTACAAATAATATATTTTACATTATCTCCCAATATCTTAGAGGTGGATAGTACGTAAATCCTACTAGTTTGAAATCCGTAAATGAGGTACAAGTGGAATGATTTAGCGGATGAACAAGTTTTAGTGTTCACCGAGTATTAGGTTGATTAATTAGTTTTGAGGTTTTATTTTCATAGCCAGTTTTTGAGGTCGATGTTTTACAATCTTTCATGAAACCAACTTTATTCGACTTTTTTATTTAATATGACATGTTTTATGATAGTGTGATTTCCAATGTGCATTAATGAGGGGTTTTCAACATTAATGAGAAATTGTTACTTCTTCTAGACATTACGTCATTTTGGCGGCTAACGTTTCCCTTTTTCATACCATGTTTGAGTGTCTAGTCTTTTTGTGCCCAAAAGTGAAGTGCCTTAAACCCTTCACTTTCTATTTCCATATTTAAAAATCCTTCATGTTCTCTTGTAGGTTCATTAGAATCTTCATGTAAGCATTTCCTTTTAATGTCATTTTGTTCATCTTTTTTTCTTAGGTACGATCTAATGGTCTCCTTTTCACTTTTTGATTACTCTAATAAGAACAACCCTCTGGTAAACAGGGAGGTTATTACCATTACTGATGAATCATCTTTGACTCGTACTCCATGGAGGGGGATTTGGTTGAGGGAATTTCTTCTCCTCCCCTTAACATCGTGCCTATAGTTGTTTCTACCGCACACTGATGCTAAGAAGGTTATCGTTCAAAAGGCAAGCATAAGGCTCCCTTTCAAGAGGTGTTGGAAACAATAGAGTTGAGCTTAACCAAAAACAAGAGAAAATTCCCTCCAATTGTTGATCCTGAGTACTTCTAAGTACTTGGGGAAGTTGCAGTGTATCCCTCTAAATATATCTCGAGGGAATCTGTTGAGTAGTTTATCTTCACATTTCATATGTGTTATGACAGCATGGCCAAATTCATTATGGCAAAGGCTTGCAACAACTCTGGTAGATAGTCTTTATGAAAACATTATTGAATGGTGAAGACTTTATCTTAGGTTCATTTTATTGCATTCACACACTCACATTTTAGGTTTCAAAAGTATTTTGGAGTTCTTTGAAGGAACTTTTCTAAGGACTATCATGTTGGATATATCAAGCTACTCAACTAAATTTGTTTGATGAAGCCATAAACCTTGAAAAGAAGACTTGCTGCCACATAAAGAGTCTACGTAGCTTAGTCTAATGTTTGGTGTCTTGATTTATCTTCAAAATCTGATGAAGGTATTAATTTTGGTTATGCTTTGAATGGTCATGCTTACAAAATTTATAATAGAAGATTGTTAACTGTTGAGAAATCTGTCCATGTGATTTTTGAAGAATCTAACAACTATATGCTTAAGCCTATGGAAGATGAATTGGAAACAGGTGATTTAAGAACTGTGCTTCTAAAAGATCAATTTATTTATCCAAATTGAACCGATTCAAATCCTACAGAAAAACAAAATGCAACTCCAGAATTGCCAAGAGAATGGAGAACTCCTAGGGACTTGACTCTTGATAATGTGATTGGCAACACTGAGAAAGGAGTATCAACTAGAAATTCTCTAAACAACTTCTGTGAGATGATGACTTTTGTATTTCAAGTGGAGCCAAAGAATCTTGATGAAGCTTTACAAGATAGTAATTAGATTCTGGCCATGCAGGAAGAACTGAATCAATTTACAAGAAATGAGGTATGGTCTCTAATTCATAGAACATCCTAGATGAATGTGATAGGCACAAAATGGGTATTCAGGAATAAAATGGATGAGCTAGGCATCATCACAAGAAATAAAGCAAGACTAGTTGCAAAAGGATACAATTAGGAGAAAGGAATAGACTATGATGAAACCTATGCTCCAGTAGCAAGGTTGGAAGCAGTTCGGCTTCTCCTAGCCTTTTCATGTATAAGTGGATTCAAGTTGTTCCAAATGGATGTCAAATGTGCATTTCTAAATGGCTACACAAATGAAGAAGTTTTTGTATCACAACCACCTGGGTTTGAGGATTACAAGTTTTAAGACTGTGTGTACAAACTCAAGAAAGCTCTATATGGTTTGAAGCAAGCACCAAGGCAGTGGTGTGAGAGGTTGAGTAAGTTCTTACAGTCACAGGGATATGATAGAGGCATGACTGACAAGACTTTTTTTCATCAAGAAAAAGATAGATGACATTATTCTAGTGCAAGTATATGTAAATGACATCATCTTCAGGTCAACAAATGAATGTGTGAAGCTTTTTGTAGAAGCCATGAAGAGTGAGTTTGAGATGTCAATGATGGGTGAGCTGAATTATTTCTTAGGCCTTCAAGTAAAGCAATTGAAATATGGGATTTTAATTAGTCAAGCTAAATACTGCAAGGATCTGTTAAAGAAATTTGAAATGGATCAATGCAAGGTTGTCAGCACTCTTATCTCTACAAGCTTTCATTTATATCAAGATTGTGCTGGAAAATTAGTGGATCAAACCAACTACAAAGGTTTGATTGGTTCCCTTTTATATCTAACGGCAAGCAGACCTGATATAATGTTTGTTGTATGCATGTGTGCAAGATTTCAATACGCACCTAAGGAGTCACACTACAATGCTGCCAATAGGATCTTGAAGTACATGCAAGGAACTAAGGAAGTTTGTTTATGGTATCTTTGTAATGTTTCTTTGAATTTAATTGGCAATTTTGACTTAGTCTTTGCTGGGTGTAAAATAGGAAGAGTACTAGTGGAATGTGTCACTTGCTAGGATCAAGCTTGATTTCATGGCATTGCGAAAAGCAAGCATGTGTGGCACTATCCACAGCTGAAGTTGAGTATATAGTTGCAAGGAACTGCTGTGCTCAAACACTTTAGATAAAACAGCAACTAAGTGACTTTGGAATTATCTTGAATAATATCCCTCTATTTTATGATAATACAAGTGCAAATAATTTGACTAAGAATCTTATCATGCATTCAAGAACAAAGCATATAGAAATATGACATCATTTTCTTCATGAGCACATTGCAAATGGTAATTGTGAAATTAAATTCATTGGAACCAAATTACAATTAGTAGATCTATTCACTAAACCTCTTGCAAGAGATAAATTTAATTTCCTAAGAAATGAATTAGGTATAATTTGTCTAAGTAATTGTCAGTAATAAAATTTTAATTGATTAAAAAGCATACCATTTGATTATTTTTTCCTCTTATGCAAAATTTTAATTGATTGATTGTTGTTTTAACAGATTATTTTTTTGTTTCTTTGTATTGCATGTGTGACTAGGAAAGAGAAATTGAAAAATATATTTGTCCTTGACTGTTTGACTATGCCTTCACGTGACTTTCTTTGAAATTTGTTATTGACCAGAAGAATCTTTACAACTTTTGAACTCTAGTCAAAATAAAACTGAAAAATCATTGATTGATTTCTTCTCTCTTTCCAAAATTAATTGGTTGAACTGAATACATGCACAGATTGCCAAAATTGTTTTAATCTACATAAATCACAATTTTGCTAACACTGCTTTTGAACATTTCAAAACTGTATCATCTCTACACTGCATTGCACACTCTATTCCATCTCTGTTTTGCATTTTTTTCTTTTCTCACAGTTTATCCAAATGGGTTCTTCCTCACACAAGAAGAGGAGATCTCAAGAACCATCCTCCACTAACATTGGAAATCTTGAAAACTAGTTTGCTGGAGAAGAAGAAGCAATGGCTTATTTTATGCATGAAATGAGAAGAAAACATATAAATATTCCTAAAGTGTTGGAGTTCTCATGGATGAAGGAGCAGAAACTAGAACAGCCAAGAGCATTGTTGAAATTTCAGAAGCTGAAACCTTTCTTAGAAATGACAGGAAAAATGTGTATCCTGATTTGATCAAGGTATTTTACACAAATATCAGTCTTTAAGGGAAAAATCTGATATCCAGTGTGAAAGGAGTCACTATGCTGATCATCTCTAAAGTTTGGAGCAACATTGCTGGCCTAAACTACATTTGAGTGAAAGTAGGCAAAGGAAATGTAGCTGAAACTAGTGAATTCAACAGGGTGTAGTTTTATCGATCTTGTTTGAAGGAACCATCCCATGCATTCAACATGTTTCATGTAGGTACTCTAAACTTAACTCCTAGATTCTTAGCATATATAATTGTATGGTAGCTAACACTTAGGGGGAGCAACCATGCTATACTAAATGAGGATGACTTGATCTTGATGTACTACATCATGACTAAGATTAAGGTGAACTGGATCAATATCATAAAGGAATACATGCTCAAGTCTAGAAGAATTCCAGATTACAAGTTTCCCTGTGCAATCATGGTTTCAAAGTTCATTGACTACTTTGAAATTTATGTGAAAGATGAGCTAAAGGAGACCGTCAAATATGCTAGTGAAGTTGTCTGCTCAAACCTAATAAAAATGGGTTTCCATAAGCACAATGATGCATGGATCAACAAACCTGGTGTAGCTCATAGTTCTGAACCTGCATAATCAAGTTGTTCAGCTAAAGAGGATTAAGCAAATGAAAGGAGTGCAGCAAAAAAAAGAACAAGCATATGAAGCTCAAGCAAATGCAATGAATGCTTTAATTGCTTATGAAGCTCCAGTGGACAGAGGAGAACCTTTGACAAGTTTTGAAAGACTTGTGCTCAATCTGGCTAGACACAATCTTTGTAGAGCAAAGAGCCTATTATGAAAAGACTGCATCCAGATTTCAGCATCTTGATCATCAAATTGAAGGTGTCCAAGAGAAACTTGTGAGCTCTATTATCAGGAAAAGTAGAATATGTTATTTCACTTTGTTATTTTGAGCTTGTAATAGGTTTATTCTGCCTGCATTGTTTCAATTTCCTGAACTATTTTTATTTCTACCTTTATTTCTGGACTATTATTTGGTGTTGGTTTTATACCTTTTAACGTTTTCTATCCCTTTAAGCATGATTATCATTGTTATAATTGCCAATCTTTTATGCTTCTTACTTGTTTGATGGACTGGTATATCCATTCAAACAGCCTTTGTTCACTATCTTTTTTTGATGAACACAAAGGGGAGAAAAGGTAGAAGGTTCAGGTTCAGTTTCGGATATGATTTTGTAAGATAAAGCTCAAGACAATTTTCAAGGCATGATGAGTTATTTGTCTCCATCAAACAGGGGAAGATTGTTGGATATCTCAAGCTACTCAACTAAATAGTAGTAGTCTTTCTTTTTGGATTTGTATTTATGAGCTAACTCTTAGAATAGGTTAAAAATAACTTAAAGGCACTCTAGAAACATTCACTTAACATTTAAACAAACGTTTCTAGAGCATCTAAGGAGCTTGGATAGTCATGACTTGGGTTTACCTTCACAATAATTTAGTTTAACTTAACTAAGGTGAAGGCATTCAAGAGACATTTGTGAACACTTGAGCCTATAAATAAGTGGCTTCTCTTTTTGTAACTCTTAGACTTGAATGAATATTGAATTGTGTTTTTTGAATTTTCAACACATTTCTCTCCAAGTCTCTCTTTACTAGATGCTCTCAAGCCTGGTGAGAAACTCAAGGAAGTTGGCCTAACCTCTTCCTTGGCCCCTTGCACCTAGAACATGCCTATTTAGCTCCTTTGTCTCCACTTTTGATGCAACCTTCATCAACCTTCAAAGACTTTCGCTGCCTCTATCAATCCTCTTCCAAACACAAGAACACATTGCATCAACATTTCACTTTAACTAGTCTCAAAGTAGATTGACCATTGATTTTGGCCCAACAATGTTTGATTAGGAGGAAGTGTGTGACAGTTATTAGTGAAAGGTGAATCACTCATTGGTTCATAAGTGAAACTCAAATGGCTTAGAGAAAATATGCCCCCACTAGGAGAAGAGCCAACAAAAGAACAACTACACACCCATTTTAGGGCATACATACTATGTTTGATTGGAAGAGTTTTGATGCCCAATAAAATAGGAAACAAAGTTCATCTTATATACTTACCATTTTTTCTAACCTACGCAAAACAAGGTGATACAGTTTGGGTTCTACTTGTGTTGGCTCTGTTGTATAGGAAATTGTGCAAGGCAATAAATGCCAAAGTAAAAATAATGGGTGGTTGTGCATCACTTATGCAATTATGGACAAGGTATCGCATGTCATACATCACGCCTCTTTCTAGACAACAACCTTCATACCCTCTAATTTGTACATGGGGTGGTGGCAGGGTTCTTAACTTCAAAAACATCCCTCATAATGACCTAGTGGGGTATAGGTCTATGCTTGACCACATACAAGCTAATCAGGTAATGGAAGAAAATCATCCAGTCCAATTTTATTGAAAATTTTAAACTTTAACACAAATCTTCTAATAACAATGACTTACTGCAGTTTAAATGGAATCCATAAAAGGACTTTGAGGCATCAACCTCGTTAGAAGTGTACAGGAATGCTGAACTTTGGACAACATGAACTCCCATAATTTTCTTTACAATAATGGAATGGCACCGACCTAATAAAGTTCAGTTGCAATTTGGTCTATTATAGAGGTCCCTACCCTGCCTAACAACTTGGAAAAACTACACAAAATTGATATGTGGGGACGACCTGACAAAATTTAAAAAAACTAAGCATGCAAAATGGATCAACATGTGGAATAATCACCACGAACTAAAGTTAATTGGTCATCCAATGCATGGACCTTTGTTACACACTAAAGAGTAAATGAAATGGTACATCGCCAATTCAATATATTTACTATCAATGTCGCAACTACTAATTGACCCACGCATACAACAAAATCCACAACCGGCGCCCACCTTCCCAATTACAAGTAATTATAATCACAAACAAGAGGATCCTTGTTGACATTCTTTTGCAGCTGCAAAAAATTTTTATCAACCACAGCAAGAACCTTATCGACATTTGTTCCAATACACCTCAACCACAACCTGTAATGGATGATAGAAGACAATCATTTGTGTCCAATTCAACTAATTTCTTCTCTCACTTGTTTGCAGAGGATCTAAATACATCACATTTTATTAATGGTTACATGCAATATATGTATCCAACACACTTCTAGAATGAACCAGAGAGTTCTTCTATTGCATTCCAAATGAATACAAATTCACTGACCAACCACAACAATAACAACCATAATCACTACAACACAACCTACAACATAATAGGTATCGTCATCACTATGAAAACCAATCACCATTGTAGAAATTAACATATTCTCATGCTATTAAAGTTGTTGTTCACAAATTCAAGTTATTAATAAAGAAGCTCAACTTCTGTAAAAATACTCATTCAAAATGAAATTTCAAGTTTTAAAGAATCACATTAATTTTACTAACACCTAATTACATTAACATTTATATTTATAATATTTTATTAAAATAATCTATTACGTTCTTTACATCAAATTAACATAGTTATATCATCATTAATGATCACAATAAATTTTACTCACACCTAATTACATTAATTTAGATTTTAAATATTTAATTTAGCTTTAACATTATTTTCTCTACTTTTAATTTCAGTTCCATCCAATAATTTTTATTAATATACATTCATAAACTCAACTTTATGTTATTTTAATTTTTAAAATCCTATGTTAATTTAATGTCAGCAATAATAATAATAATATTTTCTTTTTTTTAATAATAATATTAATGGTATTTATTTTTTACTTTCTTCATTCTTAAAAACAAATTTCATTTTAAACTAACCATTTTTAATTAGTTATTTTATATTTATTTTATAAGTACTTACTTCTTTCTTTAATTAATATATATATATATATATATAATTTTTTTAAGCACGATAAATATTTTTAATTGTGGAGAACCAATACATTTATTTTTTAATTTTTTAAAGCATCAAACCAAAACTATCATTTTCAATCAAGTAATGATCACAACTTTAATTTCAAAGAAATATAACAAATTAATTCTCCACCTACATTATTTCTTATATTTCTCGCTCTCATACAAATTAAACCCAACAACACCCCTGTCCCAACCCACCAAATTTTAATTCAATGCAGTTACATCTTTTATATTTTTTCCATTTTTAAATATATAAAATACATCTCATTTATTCATTTGATATCTGCTATTGCTTTTTTAATTTGCAATTACATTAAGTATATTTTTATTTAACATTTTCTACTGCATCTTTTAAAATCATTTCAAATTTTTAATATTTTTAACTTTTAATTTTCAAAGTTCATATATCCTTCTATTTTCAAATTCATTTTTTTTAACATAACAAAATTATATATTAAACCTTACATAATTAAATAATATTTTCCTCTCATTTAAAATTTCTTCTTCTCATTTTTAATTAAATTTGACTATATTTTCTACCTAAAAAAAGTTTCTTAAATTTATTTTATGTTTCTATTCTTGTTGGTCGACTTTCTTGTTAGTCAACTTTCTTGTCAATTGACTTTCTCGTCAGTTGACCTGGGTGAAAAACTCCTCTTATAACCTATTTTTTTTGGATATTGATCTACGTCTTCTTGTTGTACTGAAAGGTGGCTCCGTTGAGATAAAGGTGTTCTACCTACTGATCACACATCAAGTTAGTCAGTGAGAGCTTACGAAAAAGTAATCAGTTGCAGTCTAGTATTCAAAAACAACATACCTTGACCTAGGGTTTCAAGTCCTTTTTATAACTATTCGTGTAACAACTTTCGTTCACAAGAATATAATCTCAACTGAAAATATTTAATCTTTTATCTTAACAAAAAAATCACCTATCATAGGAACCAATTATCTTCAGGTGTTAACCATAGACTAACATTCTGTTTTAGGTGTGCACCCCTATCTTTGGGCGCTCCTATTTTATTCTCAACAACTATTAATTATTATGCAACTAACATACATATTATCACAAGAGATAAAATATATCTTTATCATCAGAATAATATGATAACAGACTTAAACAATAACAATTATATCTTTTATCTTCATAATAATATCATAATAATAAAATATCTTTTTTATCTTTTATCTTTAAAATTATATGATAGCAGATTTAAAGAATAACAATTATATCTTTTATTTTCAGAATAATATCACAACAGATAAAATATCTCTTTATCTTTTTTCTTCAGAATTATATGATAATAGATTTAAACAATAACAATTGTATCTTTTATCTTCAGAATAATATCACAAAAGATAAAATATCTCTTTATCTTTTATCTTAATTACCTTTTTGGGGCTAACCAACATCTAGGTCAAACTCGTGACACACCCTTTGGGCCTAATAGCCGAGATACTGAGTACTTAAGCACTCTTGTCCAGTACACAAGCCCCCCAGGCTCGAGCTGAGCTAGGCTAAGCGAAGAGTTTTTCGAACTCTTTATCATTTACCAGTAACTTATCTTGCTTTATTTCAATTACTTTGTCACATATGGGTGCCTTGAAAACTTTGCAAATGCATGTCATAATAAATCTCGACTAGCTTAAGCATAGTAACTTCTACTAATGCACATGCGTTTAAGTATAACAACTACACATGCGAATAACTTATCACTTAAGCTAACTCGTTTTATCATGGAATAACAAAGATAACAAGAATTCAACTTTAACAAAGAACTAACCTTTTGCTAAACTATACCCATAGCCACTATGAGTTAATGCTCAAACTCGGCATATACAGGTGTATTCCACAAGCTTGGGCAAGGGTCACATACCTTAATCTTGCTAAGCATTGCTTCACATGGTGCATACTCGGATAACTGCACCTTTTTGAACTTAATCATTCTTTTAACAGACTAGCCCGACTTACATTGCGTTTATAGGACTTAGTCACAATACTCATCAGCAGGGCGCCTAGCTCAAGTGCACACCATTTAGGTCTTCTTACCTTACATTGAGTCAAACAACTTAGTCATAGCAGATCAACTACAGAGCGCCTGAGCTCGGGCAGTCATACTGACACCGAACTAGGTCGTCTTACCTGACAATGAATAACCAATTTACTCGCAGGGCACCTACTCGAATAATCTTTACTGAGTTAGATCGTCTTACTTGACTTAAGCCAAACAACTTCAGAGCGCATGAACTCAGAATCTTACCGAGAAAATGTCGTTTTACCAGACTTTAAGCCAAACAATTTCAGAGCGCCTAAACTCATAATCTTACCGAGAAAAGGTTGTCTTACCTGATTTTAAGCCGAAAAACTTCAAAGCGCCTGAACTCATAATCTTACCCAGAAAAGGTCGTCTTACCTAACTTTAAGCCAAACAACTTCAGAGCACCTAAACTCATAATCTTATCGAGAAAAAGGTCGTCTTATCTGACAATGAGTAACTAATTTACTCGCAGGGCGCCTACTCGAATAATCTTTACTGAGTTAGGTCGTCTTACCTGACTTAAGTCAAACAATTTCAAAGCATTTTGAACTCAAAATCTTACCGAGAAAAGGTCGTCTTACCTAACTTTAGATAACTGACTTACTCACAGGGTGCCTACCCGAATAATCTCATCGAGAAAGGTCATTTTATCTACTAATGGATAATTAGTTTACACACAGGGCACCTACTCTAGTAATCTTACCGAGAAAGGTTGTCTTATCGTGTGCCAACTTTAAACAAACAAACAAAATATTGCATCATCTTCTGAGAACAAATTTATCACACATTGTTCAAAAAGAAAGCATTAAACAAGAATATCTTAGCTGAAGTACAACTTTAGGTTTGCCACGTTCCACGCTTGAGGAATGGCTTCCCCCTCCAGGGTCTCTAGTATATGTGCTCCATTCCTGAGCACCTCGACTACGTGATTGCTTAAGTCTTCCTTCGATTCTTTAGACTACTCTCGTAGCACTTTCTGGCCACCTTCTTGTCGACCTTTATGGTGATTACTCCTCCCTCCTATGAAGGCAACCTCATCCTTATATGAGCTGTCGAGGTTACTGCTCCCAATCTTTCAGGGAGGGGTGACCTAGAAGTAAGTTATAAGTAGAAGGTAGGTTAACAACAATATACCTAATGGTGATGGTTTTGGCCACGTTTTCATCAACGAAGGTTGTCCTCAGCTCAACATACCCTCATACTTCTACCTAATCTCCAGCGAAGCCGACCAAATACCCATCGTATGGTCTCAACTGGTCAGTCTTGGCTTCTTCGTTTGCTGCTTGGAGGGCTCTCATGGTCTCCATGAGTTGCTGTAAGGCGGGGGCATCGCTTCCTTCAAATCCCAGCAATGCTTGCCTTGTGTTCCTCATCACGTCAGAAAACTCAAACACAACTATGGATGGGATCAGGTTTTATCGGGCCCCACGGTGGGCGTCAAATGTTCTCGCCGGTTGACTTGGGTGGAAAGCTCCTCTTCTAACTTGTCTCTTTTGGATATTGATTTGCTTCTACTTGTTGCACTGAAAGGTGGCTCTGTTGAGAAAGAGGCGCTCTACCTTCTGATCACACTTCGACGATCAAGTCAGTGAGAGCTTACGAAAATGTAATAAGTTTCAGTCTAGCATTCAGAAACAACATAACCTGGGGTCTCAAGCCCCTTTTATAACTATTCGTGTAACAACTTTCGTTCACAAGAATAAAATCTCAATTGAAAGCATAGCTGAAAATATTTAATCTTTTATCTTAACAAAAAAACCACCGTCACGGACACCAATTATCTTCAGGTGTTAACCACAGGCTAACATTCTGTTTTATGTGTGCACCCCTATCTTTGGGCACTCCTCTTTTATTCTTAACAACTATTAATTATTATCCAACTAACATGCATATTATCACAAGGGATAAAATATCTCTTTATTTTTAGAATAATATGATAACAGACTTAAACAATAATAGTTATATCTTTTATCTTCAGATTAATATCACAACAGATAAAATATCTCTTTATCTTTTGTCTTTTACCATTATCCTCAACTACTTCCCCTCCATATCCTCCATCACCACCACCCTTTTATTCTTAACCCTCCCAATCAAATTTCAAAACGTAAGCGTTGCGCTTGTTTGTTCTTCCCCCTCTCGATTTATTTTCTCACTCCTTTCGCTCATAGACTAATGCGCCTCCCTTTTCTTCCTAAGCCCTCTCTTTCTCATAGACTAACCCCTCTCACTCCCATTGGCGCACTTTTATCTGGTACGTTTTTTTCCCTTTCAATTTTTTATTCAATGAACAAAATCCTACTTTTCTTTTTTTTTTCTTTTATAGTTTTGTTATAAGTTTGATTAAATTGTTGTGTTCGTGTAATCACAATATTGTCATCATAAACTAACCCCTCTCACTCCCACCAGTGCACTTTTATTTGGTACATCTTTTTCCCTTTCAATTTTTTATTCAATGAACAAAATCTTACTATTTTTTTTTCTTTATTAGTTCTATTATAAGTTTGATTAAATTGTTGTGTTCGTTTATTTTATGGCTTTATTTGTGTCAACACAATAATCACAATATTATCATCATACAATGCAAAAGACATGCATAAATAAATAAAAAAGAAAAGTAAATTCAAACATTATTCTTCTACTTTATAATTAAAAAAACAACACTTACTGGTTGGTTTCGCGGTTCTGGAAAAAAACTATAACTTCTCATATGTTTGAATTTTAAATATGAAAATAAAAAACGAAAAAGGTGTTTGATAGGTAAAAGTGAAGATGAATGGAAAAAAAAAAAGATGTGCAATACTCTTCAGTAAGTTTCACTTTGCAATGTTTAGTTTTGAATTTAAAAATAATGTTATCTCTTCTATTATCCTTTTGAGATATAAAATTAAAATTGCTCACAAATGACAAATATCTTTTTATATATTTTTAAAATAATAAAATAAAATATAAATATAAAAATAAAATTGAAATAAAATGACACTTAAAAGAGAGAATCTCCTCTCTATATATATATATAGGTGTAGAAAAGATAAAATTTATTTGATATTCTAATAATAAAAAAATAGAAACTCTACAAATGGTTTTTTAAATAAAATACTATATTATAATCAAATAAGAATTGTTTTAATGAAACTAAATATCGTTCTCGTGAAAATAATGTGACCTCGTGTGCACTTGCCACGTTTTACTTTTCCGTACACTTCCGGTATTATCAATTATTTTAATGTTTAAAAAACTTTCCAACCTTTTTCATATTTATTTCTCACTTTTTTCTAGGTTGGTTATTGACAAGAACCCTCCCATAGCTACCCGAGCCTAAGAAGTGAAGATGTTTCTACAACCTTGTTCACTCTCTTTCTACACTATGCCTTCAACTCGTGTAATACAAACATTGACACAAATATTAATACAATATACGAAAATATATATAATTTTTAAAATATAAAATATTAGAACATAAATTTATATTTTATATAATTATAAATTATATAAATTAATAATAAAAATATATAAACACTAAGTATATTTTAATTTTTTTAATAGAAAAATATTTTTTATAATTGATTCAAAAGATTTATTTTTTATTTTTATAATTATAATAAAAATTTATATAACAAATTTGAGTGTATTTTAATAAAATAATTACTTACAATTTTTATATGTTTAGGAAAATATACTTAAAAATGTTGAACTATGAAAAAATATTTATATTAAAATCTGTGTTTTTCTAAAAGTGACCTAAATATAAATTACTTTTTAACACAACTTTTTGTAATTAATACTAATAAATAGTGATTATTAAAAAGATAAAAGGCTAGAATAGCTGTCAGGCGTAAGGTTGGTAGGTAGCTTGAAAGAGACATAAGAGGAAGACGTCACGGGCTAAAAAACAAAACGTGGGAAACGTTAGAAGCTGCACGGATATAATCGAATACAAAAATTTACATGAACAGATCTAGTTAAATCACCAGCTCTATCGGTGCAACACTGCGTTAACCCATTTTAACCGAACCAATCAAGCTACGAGTGACTTTATATTTAAGGAATTCTCAGGTTAAGTTAGAATGAATTTTTAAGAGAATATTTGAGTTAACTCTTAAGTGACTTATTAAAAAAATACTTAAAATTAAATTAGAAATAATTATTGAAAAGAATATTTTGTATCAGTTGGTAGTCTGTCTAATAAGATCTTACTTAATTAGGAACTAAATGTAGTCTGCGTGTGTTAAAAAAATAGTATAAAAATTATATGTAAACTCTTTTCTTTATTCTTTTGTTTGTTTTACATGTTATTTGATTGAAATTAACTTTAAAAGTTTTTATCAAATCATCTACCGTAATCAAATTTATTGTTTAATAATTCTGCATGAGACATGTTTCGACTTCAAGCACGTTGAGATATCATCACTAGTGATAACCTGAAATGTCCATGGATTGGCTTGGCTCTTCAATGATTAAATTCATTGGCGGAAACAATGAAGAATGAAAGTCAAGGAGGAACTTCAAAGAGCTCTTGGATCCTTGGAGTGTCGTGAGATGTATGGAGAGTGATACGTTATACCTAATCACTTGAAGAAAATGAGAGAGATCAAACAAGGTCTCTACCATAGAGAGAGGAGACAAGGAGAGTTTGGTTAGCAAATTTGGCAGAATAACTCATAACATTTTATATAAATTTTCATGAGCCAAGAACCCTTATTTATAGGCATAGGGTCCGACCAAATTACAAAAGAAAAGGTGGGAGAATTTGAATTCAAAAGTGGTACCATTTTCAAGTCATAATTACCATGTGAAGGCAATGTGACTAGTGTGCACCTTATAGGTTTTCATGACCAGACTAAGGTTTAAGATGGGCCAAAATTGAGCCCAATTTTTAATAACTAGATCAAGGTCAAAGAAATGTAAGAATATTTCTCTGATAGTCTCTATTGAGTTCCATTCTCCTTTGAGTCTTCTGGTCCTTGGTCTAGTAGAGCTTGTGGTTGGACAGTTGCCACCATCCCCTCCTTCTTGAGAGGATCTGTCCTTAGATCTAGAGGGTTGATCTCGAACAACAACTTTGTTCCTGCTTTGAAAACTATGCTCATCCTCCAGGATCAAATGACCATTTGTTGAAGTCATCAAACAGTTCTAAAGAATTAGTTTCAGCAGTTGTATAAAGAACAACTTTATTCTTTGTTTGTTTTTCTATTTTATTGGGTTGTCATTCCTCTTGATTTTTAATATTTTTGGCAACTCATCAAAAGATTGAATTAGAGAGGAGTACATATTTTTCTTTTCCATTTCTTTCCTCTTTTTCTTCTCAATATTTTTATATGTAGACTCTTTAGACCCAACATTTTTTCCTAAAAGAGCTAGTGATTTTTCATTATTTAATTTTTGTTTCAATTTTATTTGATCTTCCAACACATGAGAAGGTGTCTGAAGTAATAATTTGTCCCTAAGAATGAATATCGAACCAACAAGGAACAATTGAATTATTAAGTATAAGATTCACTAAATAGAAAACAAAATAATAAAGTTTGTTGAGTTTGTTATGATTGCACGAATTTTAAAGAAAGCAAGTTAAAGAGTTTGTTGGTTCAATTGGGAAAATTGGGATTGGGATTCATCCTTCTTGCTCTTTTGTATTTTGAAAAGCATAGTAATATTATATCCTTTGATTGATATTGATGCTCATATAAAATTCCTTGTATATAAAATTATTAAGAGAGTCTCCTAAATATTGATTCCTCGCATATTTATAAAAACTCTTTATCATTACGATTAGATGTTGATAGCAATTAACATTTCAAATCTATTCCTAGCATTAAAATATGGTAAGCATTATCATTTGGGTCAGAAACTTAGAGATACTTTTCAGTCATATCTATGGATCTAAATCATGATAAACAAACATTACAAATAAAATGACAATACCAATAGTTAATCAATAACAAAATATTATATTTAAATATCACCTCAATACATAAGAGTTTGAACAAATTACTCCTAATCCCAAAGGGTAGAATTAGCCTCTCATTGTAAGGACCTAGAAAAAATTTAATTGGAATAAAAGTGTTATATTTAAATAATTTCTGAAGATGTTATTATTTAAAATGAAAAGAGCTTGTAATAGAAGTTTCATGGTGGTCAGACCTCGGACGTCGCCCAAGGTCTGAGGTCAGCTGGTAGAGGTAGGTCGGGGGACCATGGGGGGTTCCAAAAATCACACGTATTAAGGTGTGATTTGCACCTTAGATACGCTATGTATGCGAAACTCTATGCGGGGGGCAAAAGAGTTTGTCCTTAGTGTTGCATGCATTGGCGCGCGAGGAGTTAGTACCGACCTGTCCTCGGGCAAAGAAACTACCGACATCACCAGGCCATGTGGAGGTGATAACTTAGACGCGGAGTGGTGGGTTGATGAACCTTCAGTAGGGTGTGACGATGTGTCATCGGACATCAGTCATCGCCGGAATGAGAGGCACATCAGTCATCGTCGGAATGAGAGGCGCATCAGTCATCGCCGGAATGAGAGGCGCATCAGTCATCGCCGGAATGAGAGGCACATCAGTCATCGCCGGGATGAGAGACACATCAGTCATCGGTGGATAGTGGATGGTCATCGCTGTATGGTCATCGGGGCTCCCTGCTACACGTGTTAAGGTGGGACCCAGGCTCCCAGCGAGAACGTTCTGCATGTGCGACACGTAGACAGAAAGGGTGTTTCAGAATAGTTGGCATCAGAGAGTTGGTAAGGCAGGAAACCCAAAGTTGGTACGCACAGAGACATCACGTGGCAGTTCTGTCAGAGGAAATGTTCACGCAAGCTTTCCTGCAGAGTAGGTGGTGGCAGCGGCATTGTTGGGCAAGGTGGCTTAAGTTCAAAATTTACTCTGATAGGCAATGTTCGAATGCTGCTTGAGTAGAGAGAAATCGAGTGAGTTGAGTTTTGGTTCCCCGTTTCCTTTCTCTCCTTCTCTATACGTTCGCGCACCTTCGCTCACCAGTTGACGCCCGGTGACTACCTTTGGACTCCGGGCAAGTGACTCTGCAAGTTTCCAAATCAGAACGCCTAAAACAGAGTTAAGGTATCCTTAAGTCTCGGTGGGTTTGGAGCTCTTAGTGAGTTTTTACGCAAGTCCAGGTAAGGGAAGCTAGCTTTAATTCCAATAAAAACCTTAGGCTAGAAGATTATGAAGTTGGGGTGACGTGGTCACCAGTTTTAACGTTTATTTCACAATCCCCTGTTTTGTGTAAATCTGTATTGGTTTGAGATTTAAATGTGAACTGTATATGATTTTCGAAATTCTGAACTTGGTTTTGATTGTTGCTGTGATTTGGAACCGTCCATCTACGTGTTGTATGATGCATTGAATGTTGTGAATGTGGGATCAAGGCATAGTATTTTCAGGAAAAGAAAATACCGTGTAAGATCGTGTGTAATGTGCATTGACTAGGGACTTGTCTAGAAGGAGATATCTTGACTCTCCTGAGATAATGGAATCACATAGATGAAGTTATTCAGGTGTTGAGAGTTGAAGGAGGTTCATATGAATGGGTGAGTTGTTTGAAAGATAACTAACTTGACCTGTTCTATGAATTAACCCTGTCATACTGGGAGAGTGATGATATTGAGATTTATTTATGCGCATGGCTGTATGGATTCAAAGCGACCCTGTGTGGATTCACAGTGGTGTAGTATGACAGGTGCAGATCTCTGAGTCTAAGTCAACGCACGAGTCTTCCGGAAGTAGAGTCAAGTGTCTATGTGTTGTGAGTCAGTGGGATTTCTGACGTGAGAAAGATGAATATTGAAAATTGTTGATAGACACTTGATGGTTGTGTGATATGAATGAGAAAGTGATGGATTTTATGTGGGTGTTTAAAAGCTGATTTATGTTGATTTTAAAGTTTCGTACTTCAAGTGTTTTTTAGAATAGCTAGCTTACCCCTTGTTTTGTTTTGTTTTGTGGTTGTTTCCTTTAAAACTGTGATGATCGTGTGTAATTTACACGGGAGCAGATGATGTTGCAGGTAGTAGAGCTCCTCAGTGAGTAGTTGGACAAGGAGATCGCCTGTTCTTATGCTGTATTTTGTTTTATTGGAAACCCTGGATGGTTATGTATTAAAATTCCCTAGAGAAGAGATATTATTTTGAAATACATTGTATGGGGTGGATGTATCCTATAATACATATACATATGTTAATTTTGATAATCTTTTATTTCAATGTTATTTCATATTATATATGTATGAGTGGATGATAAGGGGCGTTACACTTAATGGTATCAGAGCAGTTCGTCCTTAGGATGACCTGAGGGTAGTGGGTTCATTGTGTTTCTTCTGCTTACAAAAATTTATTGGAGTTGTGAATTAAAGCTATAGTGAAAGGTTTTTAAATGTTTTTCTTATTGAAATTTTGTGTGTGCTTTAGTAAATATATGCTCTAACTGAAAATTTTAGTATTAAGAATGAAAGGATCTTGATAAAGTAGTGAGGGTGCACACTCATAACTAGATCGAGATGATTCTCAATCTTAATTCTAAAGGTTTGATGTTTAGCATATATTGAATTCTGGTGTGAATTATTTCATTTTATTGAGTGTTTTTGTAATTGATTGAAAGTGGTTGTTTGGGTTGATGGTTTTATACCAGTAGCTGTTTTGGTGTTTTGCTTGATGTTATAAGTATCATGATCTTGCTGAATTTCTAAGGTTGGAGCAGGGAGAGATGTCCGTGAATGCTTATGCTACTCGGTTTGAATACCTCGCCCGATTCTATACCCAAGCTACCTCTGAGGCTTGGAGGTGTAGGCAGTTCGAAGAAGGACTAAAACATGAGCTGAAGAGGACCATAGCCCCTATGTGCATCAGGGAGTTTCATGCCTTAGTGGAAAAGGCGAAGATGGTGGAGACTCTGGAAAAGAGTGATTCCCGGGTGATCAGGTCACACCCAGGGGGTTCTTCCAGTGGGAAGGCCAAGGTGCAGCAGCAGCAGAATAAGCCTTATGCGAGACCTCCACAGCATAGGGCAGGAGTAGCACCGCCCCAGTTTCAGCAACAACAACCATGGAAACCCAAATGTTTCCATTGTGGTGGACCACACACATCCAATGTGTGCTTCAAGAGGAATTCGGAGAGAAGGTGTTACACCTGCCAAAAGACGGGGCATGTTGCTAGAGAATGTCCTAATAGGAATAGGGCGACTCAACCCAGTGGTTCTCAGCAATTGAGGAATGAAGGCAGCAGACCTCAGGCAGCAGGGAGAGTGTTTGCTATGTCAGGAGCGGAGGCATCCCAGTCAGGTAACTTGGTGCAAGGTGTTTGTTTTATAGCTGGTAGAAGTGTAAAAGCCTTGTTTGATTCTAGAGCGACACACTCGTTTGTGTCAAGTTGGTGTGTAGCCGAGTTGGGCCTTCTAGTGAAGGAGCTGCCGTTTGAACTGTTGGTCTCTACACCTGCATCAGGGCAGGTTACGACCTCCACAGTTTGCTCAGAATGTCCAGTGATAGTAGAGGGACGCATGTTCAAAGTAAATTTGATCTGTCTGCCTCTTCAGGATCTGGATGTTATCCTAGGAATGGATTGGCTATCTGCCAATCACATTCTCATAGATTGCGGTAGGCAGAAAGTGGTATTTCCAGATCTCCAAGAGTCAGATGTGATATCTGCTCAGCATGTGTGGTCGGAGTTGAAAGAAGGGTCGAGGTGCTTTGTGATCCTAGCTCAAATGGGAGTGAAGAATGAAGAAGAGATGGGCAGTATACATGTGGTGAAGGATTTCATGGATGTATTTCCAGAAGAAATACCTGGACTACCTCCTAAGAGAGAAGTGGAATTCTCTATTGATTTGGTACCTGGAGCTGGACCAGTGTCAATGGCACCCTACAGGATGGCTCCAGCTGAGTTGATGGAATTAAAGAAGCAAGTGGAAGAGTTGTTGGAGAAACAATTCATCAGGCCTAGTGTATCTCCATGGGGGGCTCCGGTACTTCTAGTTAAGAAAAAGGATGGAGGGTCTCGGTTGTGTGTAGATTACCGCCAATTGAATAAGTTGACCATCAAGAACAAGTATCCTCTACCTAGAATTGATGATTTAATGGATCAACTGCATGGAGCCTCAGTGTTCTCAAAGATTGATCTGAGAACAGGATACCACCAAATTTTTGTAAAGGCTGAAGATGTTCAGAAGACGGCATTTAGGTCTCGTTATGGACACTATGAGTATGTGGTAATGCCGTTTGGAGTGACAAACGCTCCAGCTCTGTTCATGGACTACATGAATAGAATTTTTCGTCCTTTCTTGGATAAGTTTGTTGTAGTCTTTATAGACGACATACTTATTTATTCAAGGACCCAGGAAGAACATGAGGAACATCTGAAGACAGTGTTGGAGATTCTGAGGCAGAAGCAGCTCTATGCTAAGTTCTCTAAGTGTGAGTTCTGGTTGAAGGAGGTCAACTTCTTAGGACATGTAATATCTGCTAGGGGGATCTCAGTGGATCCAGCCAAGGTAGAGGCAGTGCTCCAGTGGGAACGTCCTAAGACGGTCACAGAGATAAGGAGTTTTGTGGGTCTAGCTGGCTACTATCAGAGGTTCATTGAGGATTTTTCCAAGGTAGTGGCTCCTTTGACTCAGTTAACTCGCAAAGACCAACCTTTTGCTTGGACCGACCGATGTGAGCAGAGTTTCATGAAACTAAAGGAAAGATTGACTAGTGCTCCGGTGCTGGTGATCCCGGATGTAGGAAGACCTTTTGATGTCTACTGTGACGCTTCCCATCAGGGTTTGGGATGTGTTTTGATGCAAGAGAAAAGAGTAGTTGCATATGCTTCAAGGCAACTCAAAGTTCATGATAGGAACTATCCTACTCATGACTTGGAGTTGGCGGCTGTGGTGTTTGCCTTGAAGATTTGGAGGCATTATTTGTATGGAGCTCGGTTTCAGGTGTTTAGTGATCATAAAAGTCTGAAATATCTGTTTGATCAAAAGGAACTAAATATGAGACAAAGAAGATGGATGGAGTTTCTAAAGGACTATGATTTCCAACTCATGTATCATCCAGGGAAGGCCAATGTAGTGGCAGATGCCTTGAGTAGAAAATCAATACAAGTATCAACCATGATGATTGAAGAGCAGAAGTTGATCGAGCAGTTCAGAGACTTAAACTTGGTAGTAGAATTCCATGTTAACCATATTAGTTGTAGTAAGTTAACTATAACTAATGATTTCATTGGAATGATAAAGAATAAGCAATTAGAGGATCCTAGTCTGAAGCGTATTGTGGAATTGCTAGGCACCGATCAGACTAAAGACTTTGTAATGGGAGGTGATGGGATCTTGAGACTTAATGGCAGAGTTTGCATACCTGCGAATGGAGAGTTGAAGAAGATGATCCTAGAGGAAGGTCACAAGAGTCGTCTTAGCCTACATCCAGGCATGAACAAGATGTACCATGACTTGAAGGAGTCATTTTGGTGGTCGGGCATGAAGAAAGAGATCGCGCAGTATGTTGCTACCTGCTTGACATGTCAGAAGGCGAAGGTAGAGCATCAAAGACCTGGCGGTTTGTTGCAGCAACTGGATATTCCTGAGTGGAAATGGGATAACATTGCTATGGATTTTGTTACTCATTTACCTAGATCAGTAAGGGGTCATGATGCAATCTGGGTCATAGTTGATCGGCTGACGAAGAGTGCCCACTTTCTTCCAGTGAATTTGAGAATATCCATGGCCAAGTTGGCTCAGTTGTACATCAAGTAAATTGTGAGGCTGCATGGAGTGCCTTCCAGCATTGTTTCGGATAGAGATCCCAGGTTCACTTCTCGATTTTGGCAGACTCTACAAGATTCTTTGGGAACTAAGTTGAGGATGAGCTCTGTATATCATCCTCAAACAGACGGACAGTCTGAGAGGACAATTCAGTCCTTGGAAGATCTGCTGAGGACGTGTGTTTTGGATCAATTGGGAAGCTGGGATGAGATGTTGCCACTGGTGGAGTTTACTTATAATAACAGTTATCATACCAGTACAGGGATGGCGCCGTATGAAGCCTTGTATGGAAGGAAATGCAGAACTCCTTTATGTTGGTACCAGGAGGGCGAAGCAGTCTTGGTCGGGCCAGAGTTGATTCAGCAGACGACCGAGAAGGTGAAACAGATAAAAGACAGAATGAAAGCTTCTCAAAGTCGGCAGAAATCTTATGCAGATCAGAGGAGAAAACCTTTGGAGTTTGCAGTTGGAGATCATGTATTTATGAAAGTGACACCGACCAAGGGTGTAGGACAAGCTATCAGATCAAAGAAGCTATCTCCTAAGTTCGTGGGACCATATCAGATCTTAAGGAGGATCGGTCCAGTGGCTTACGAGATTGCTCTACCTCCTCAGTTAGCAAATTTGCATTATGTCTTTCATGTATCACAGTTGAGGAAGTACATGCAGACCCTAATCACGTGCTGGAAGTGGACGATGTGCAGATCAAGGATGACTTGTCTTTTGAAGCAAAACCAGTTAAGATTGACGATCGGCAGAGTAAATAGCTCAGAGGCAAGACCATCAACATGGTGAAAGTGGTGTGGGATGACAGATCGGGTGATTCAACTTGGGAATTAGAAGAAACCATGAGAGAAGCCTATCCCTACCACTTTCCTTAGTAATTCAATTTTCGAGGATGAAAATTTTTCTTGTTGGGGAGAATGTAAGGACCTAGAAAAACTTTAATTGGAATAAAAGTGTTATATTTAAATAATTTCTGAAGATGTTATTATTTAAAATGAAAAGAGCTTGTAATAGAAGTTTCATGGTGGTCAGACCTCGGACGTCGCCCAAGGTCTGAGGTCAGCTGGTAGAGGTAGGTCGGGGGACCATGGGGGGTTCCAAAAATCACACGTATTAAGGTGTGATTTGCACCTTAGATACGCTATGTATGCGAAACTCTATGCGGGGGGCAAAAGAGTTTGTCCTTAGTGTTGCATGCATTGGCGCGTGAGGAGTTAGTACGGACATCAGTCATCGCCGGAATGAGAGGCGCATCAGTCATCGCCGGAATGAGAGGCACATCAGTCATCGCCGGAAGGAGAGGCGCATCAGTCATCGCCGGAATGAGAGGCACATCAGTCATCGCCGGAATGAGAGGCACATCAGTCATAGCCGGGATGAGAGACACATCAGTCATCGGTGGATGGTGGATGGTCATCGCTGTATGGTCATCGGGGCTCCCTGCTACACGTGTTAAGGTGGGACCCAGGCTCCCAGCGAGAACGTTCTGCATGTGCGACACGTAGACAGAAAGGGTGTTTCAGAATAGCTGGCATCAGAGAGTTGGTAAGGCAGGAAACCCAAAGTTGGTACGCACAGAGACATCACATGGCAGTTCTGTCAGAGGAAATGTGCACGCAAGCTTTCCTGCAGAGTAGGTGGTGGCAGCGGCATTGCTGGGCAAGGTGGCTTAAGTTCAAAATTTACTCTGATAGGCAATGTTCGAATGCTGCTTGAGTAGAGAGAAATCGAGTGAGTTGAGTTTTGGTTCCCCGTTTCCTTTCTCTCCTTCTCTATACGTTCGCGCACTTTCGCTCACCAGTTGACGCCCGGTGACTGCCTTTGGACTCCGGGCAAGTGACTCTGCAAGTTTCCAAATCAGAACGCCTAAAACAGAGTTAAGGTATCCTTAAGTCTCGGTGGGTTTGGAGCTCTTAGTGAGTTTTTACACAAGTCCAGGTAAGGGAAGCTAGCTTTAATTCCAATAAAAACCTTAGGCTAGAAGATTATGAAGTTGGGGTGACGTGGTCACCAGTTTTAACGTTTATTTCACAATCCCCTGTTTTGTGTAAATCTGTATTGGTTTGAGATTTAAATGTGAACTGTATATGATTTTCGAAATTCTGAACTTGGTTTTGATTGTTGCTGTGATTTGGAACCGTCCATCTACGTGTTGTATGATGCATTGAATGTTGTGAATGTGGGATCAAGGGATAGTATTTTCAGGAAAAGAAAATACCGTGTAAGATCGTGTGTAATGTGCATTGACTAGGGACTTGTCTAGAAGGAGATATCCTGACTCTCCTGAGATAATGGAATCACATAGATGAAGTTATTCAGGTGTTGAGAGTCGAAGGAGGTTTATATGAATGGGTGAGTTGTTTGAAAGATAACTAACTTGACCTGTTCTATGAATTAACCCTGTCATACTGGGAGAGTGATGATATTGAGATTTATTTATGCGCATGGCTGTGTGGATTCATAGCGACCTTGTGTGGATTCACAGTGGTGTAGCATGACAGGTGCAGATCTCTAAGTCTGAGTCAACGCACGAGTCTTCCGGAAGTAGAGTCAAGTGTCTATGTGTTGTGAGTCAGTGGGAATTCTGACATGAGAAAGATGAATATTGAAAATTGTTGATAGACACTTGATGGTTGTGTGATATGAATGAGAAAGTGATGGATTTTATGTGGGTGTTTAAAAGCTGATTTATGTTGATTTTAAAGTTTCGTACTTCAAGTTTTTTTTTGAATAGCTAGCTTACCCCTTGTTTCGTTTTGTGGTTGTTTCCTTTAAAACTGTGATGATCGTGTGTAATTTACACGGGAGCAGATGATGTTACAGGTAGTAGAGCTCCTCAGTGAGTAGTTGGACAAGGAGATCGCCTGTTCTTATGCTGTATTTTGTTTTATTGGAAACACTGGATGGTTATGTATTAAAATTCCCTAGAGAAGGGATATTATTTTGAAATACATTGTATGGGGTGGATGTATCCTATAATACATATACATATGTTAATTTTGATAATCTTTTATTTCAATGTTATTTCATATTATATATGTATGAGTGGATGATAAGGGGCGTTACACTCATGTTGGCCATTACAAGTATGAAGAGCAAAAAATAAAGATCCAAGATGTTTTTCCTTGATGGTTGTCTCCTCTAGGGTTTTCTATCACCTTTTATTCTCCTAATTGATGTCTAGGGTTGTGCCTCATGCCTCATATTTAACCTAGTTGGGCTTGAGCTATGTGACTTCCAGCTTTCCCTTTTTATATTGTATATTCTCCTTTTACCCTTTCATCTCCATTTTCCCCTATAATCCTGAAATTAACACAAATTTGGGAATAAATCGTTCTTACTCATATTGTAATCACAAAATATGTACAAAGGTTTAAATTTCATAAATTAGAGGTTATAGTATAGTTATTTTTTATCAATTAATATTCATAAGTATTTGTATTTTAATATGAAATATTATTGAAATATGACCCTTATTAGTGTCAAAGGATGAAGAATATATTTTCTCTCTTTATGTGTGAAGGTAATCTCGTTGGTACAACCATTATGCATAGATTTCTTATCAAATTGTCATGGTCATCCCAATAAGACATGACAAGCTTTCATAGGCACTACATCACATAAAAATTTATCTTTATGGTTGCCTACAAATAGCTCGACCTTCACCTGTTGTTTAATTGATAATTCCCTTTCATCAGTCAACTATTGAAGTTTATAAGGTTTGGAATGAGGAATGACAGGAAGGTTCAACTTTTTAACCAGTCTAGTACTGCAACAATGACAACACGACCTGCTATCCATAATGAGAGAACAAATATTATCAAATTTTTTGAAACGCGTATGAAAAACATTCTCTCTTTGTGATTCGGGTGGGTGACTAGACTAATTGTTGAGGGTATGCTAAATCATGAGCAATTCACCCTCGCAAGGATAGGCTTTCTCACTTATTTTATTCTCAGCTTCTTCACTCTCACTAGTTGCTTCGTCTTGGCTACTGTAGTTGTCCTTACCTCTTAAGATCATGATCTTTTTATTGGGGCATTGGGATGCTATATGATGTCTACCAAGATGCTTAAAATATTGAATATCTCTAGTTCAAGTGTACGAGGTTTGCCCATTTTTATCTTTGGATAGGTTCTGGGAAAGTTCTGTTGATTTTTATTTTATATACTCTCCCTCCCTCCTGGACTCATCCTTGTAATAAGGTATAAAGTAGGAACTTTGTTTTCGACTTGATCCTTTTCTCAATATTTTTTTTGTTCAACTTTAATGCAAAGCTGGACCAAGTCATTCAAATCTCTATAAGGTACAAGTTCAACACTGTCTCTTATCTCAAGACTGAGACTGTAAGGACCTAGAAACTTTAATTGGAATAAAAGTGTTAGATTTAAATAATTTCAGAGGATGTTATTATTTAAAATACAAAGAGTTGGTAATAGAAGTTTCGTTGTAGTCGGACATCGGACGTCGCCCAAGGTCTGGGGTCAGCTGGTACAGGTCGGTCGGATTACATGTGGATCAAGAAGAATAAAGGAAGAAAAGTGTAGCTAAGAAGTCTTCTACGAGATCGCCGTTATTGAAGACGGAGGCGATCTCCGACTTCTCTAGGACATAATCGCCTGTCGCCTAGCGGAGACATGACCGCCAATCGCCTATGGTGTACGTGATCGACGGGAGTGCACGTAGTATGTAGTTAAGATGCTGGATTAACCATAGTGGGTTCCAAAAACCACGCGTATCAAGGTGTGGGTTAAGCCTTAGATACGCTGTGCATGCGAAGCTCTATGCTTGAGCATAAGAAATCGTCCTTAGTGTTGCATGCATGGGCGCACGAGGTGTAGTGCTGATCTATTATTGGAAATGTGAAGCTACCGACGTCACCAAGCCATGTGGAGGTGATACCTTGGACGTAACATAGTGGGATGAAGAACCTTCAGCAAGGCGTGGCGATGTGTCGTCGGTCATCGCCAGGGAGCGAGGCATGCGAGCATCGCAGGGCGCGAGGCATGCGGTCATCAACCAGGATGGGAGACACGTCGGTGGTCTGCCAGGGTGAGACATCGGTGGTCCTTCAGGGTGACACATCGGTGGTCTGCCAGGGTGAGACATCGGTGGTCCTTCAGGGTGAGACATCGGTTGTCTGCCAGGGTGAGACATCGGTGGTCCTCCAGAGTGAGACATCAGTCGTCCGTCAGGAAGAGGAATCAGTCATCACCGGGATGAGGCACATCAGTCATCGCCGGTATGAGAGACAGACGGTCATCGCCAGGATGAGGGACACATCGGTCGTTTTCCAGGGAGAGACATCGATCGTCCTCCAAGATAAGTCATCGGTGGATAGTCATCGCGCGAGAGGTCATCGGTGGAAGGTTATCGCGCGATGTCGAGTTTCACGCAGATAAGGTGGGACCCAGGCTCCCAGCATGAGAGGTCCTGTACGCGCGACACGTAGACAAAAAGGGTGGTTCAGAATAGTGACATCAGGGTGTTGGCCTGGGCAGAGGCACGCGTAGTCTTACTGTTCAGGGAAGCGTACACGCAAACTTCCCTGCAGAGTGGGTACTAGCGGCTTTTGTGGACAAGTTGGTTTAAGATTCAAAAACCCACTTCTGAGAGGAAAAAGAACGTTGCAGTGGTTCAAGAGTGAAAGAGTGAGTTTACCTTCATCCTTCTCTTTTCTCTCCTTCGCGCTGCGATTCAGGCATCCTCAAGCACCAGTACGACGAGCGACGACTGCCCTTGGAGCACCTGGGAGGTTCTCTACAAGTTCTACAAACCAGACGCTAAAACAAAGCTAAGGAATCCTTTAAGCTCGGTGGGTTTTGGAGCTCTTGGTGTTTTGCGCAAGTCCAGGTAAGGGAAGCTAGCCTTATTTCCAACAAAAACCTTATATTAGATGATTGAGATGATGGGGCGACGTGGTCGCCGGTTTTCAACTGTTATTGCATAATCGCCTGCTTTTGGACCAGATCGTCGATTTTGGCATTGTTTTTCGAACTCCCCTGTTTTAGTGTTGTTTGAAAATGTTTGAGATTTAAATATGAAATGCATGTGATATTCGAAAATCTGAACCGCGGAATGAATGTTGCTGTGACTGGAATCGTTCATTAAGTGTTGTATGATGTGTTGAATATTGTGAATGTGGGATCAAGGCATAGTATTTTCAGGAAAGAAAATACCGTGTAAGATCGTGTTGGATGTGCATTGACCGGTGATTCGTTTATTATGAGATATCCTGACTCTCCTGATATAATGGAATCATATAGATGAAGTTATTCAAGCGTTGAGAGTCGAAGGAGGTTCATATGTATGGGTGAGTTGTTTGAAAGAGAACGAGCTCGACCCGTTGTATGGATTAACCCTGTCATGCTAGGATGGTGATGATATTGAGATTCATTTATACGCTTGTGAATGTGTGTGATTTCACAGCGACCCTGTGAATGTGTGTGATTTCACAGTGGTGCAGTATGACAGGTGCAGATCTCTGAGTCTAGTCAACGCACGAGTCTTTCGGAAGTAGTGTCAAGTGTCCTGTGTGGACTTTACTTGCTGTCCTGTGTGGACTTCATTAGCTGTCCTGTGTGGACTTTACTAGCTGTCCTGTGTGGACTTTACAGTGGTGTGGTATGTGTCTATGTGTGTTGAATCAGTGGAAGTCTGACGTAAGAAAAGAGAAACTTTGAAATTGATAGCACTTGATGAATTATGTGATTTGAACGACTCTTGAGGAATTGTGAACTATGTGTTTACTTGATGGTCATGTGAAGGGAATGAGAAAGTTGATGGTTTTACGTGGGTGTCTTAAATTTGTTTTATCTTGATTTTAAAGTTTCATATCTAAACTCTCTTTCAAATATCTAGCTTACCCTGTGATTTTTGGTGTTGTGTTTGGCTTTTTCTTAAACCTGTGATGATCGTGTATAATTTACACGGGAGCAGATGATGTTGCAGGAAGTAGAGCTCCTCAGTGAGTGGTCGCCGGAAGGAGATCGCCTGTTCCTATTTCTGTTGGGCGATCACCCTTTTTCTGTTTTCTGATAGGAGATTGCCCTTTTCTGATAGGATATCGCCTTTTTGCTGTTAGGAGATCGCCTGTCTTTCTATTTTACTGTATTTTGTTTACGTTTTTGGAAAATTGACCGATTATGTATTAAACTCCCTGTGAGGAGAAACTTCATTATATATATATAATTATGTTCACTTCAATATATTTGTTTACCTTTATTTTTATTATATAAATACGAAAAAGATTTGGCGGGATGTTACATTAATGATATCAGAGCAGTTCGTCCTTAGGATGACCTGAGGGCTGTGGATCCATTGTGTTTCTTCTGCTCATAAAATTTATTTGAGTTTTAAATAACAACTATAGTGAAAGGTTTTCAAACGTTTTTGTATTGAAATTTTGTGTGTGCTTTAGTGAATGTATGCCCTAACTGAAAATCTTAGTATTAAGAAGGAGAGGATCTTGATAAAGTAGTGAGGGTGCACACTCATAACTGGATCGAGATGATTCTCAATCTTAATTCCAAAGGTTTGATGTTTAGCATACATTGAATGCTGGTGTGATTTATTTCATTTTATTGAGGGTTTTTGTAATTGACTGAAAGTGGTTGTTGGGATTGATGGTTGTATACCAGTAGCTGTTCTGGTATTTTGCTTGAGATTATAAGTATTACGATTCTGTTGATGAGCTCAAATTCTTAATGACTTTGAGATGCTGACCTTTGTAAGGTCTAGATGTTACCTCCTGAATGAATTGATTTCTTATCGATCTCATTCTTATAGTTGTGGGGGGGATATAGAAACCAATAGTTTCCTAATCTTCTACAGAGAAGAATGGCTCCTAGACAGCCTACCCCTCCCCAACCTTCTGCTGAAATGGGCCAGACCGCCAGGGCCATTGAGATGATGGCGAGTGCCATCCAGCAGCAGAATACGGCGATGTCTCAGAATCACCAAGCTACAATACAACATTGGGAGACCGCCAGATCGGCTACAACAGCTCCCAACGTCGGTCAGCCTCAGGAGCAGATGGGACTGACCGAGTTCATGAGGCACAACCCACCCAAGTTCAGTGGGAATGCTACCCCTGATCAAGCAGATCAGTGGGTCAGGGAGTTGGAGAAAATCTTTAGGGCGACCTCCTGCCCTGAAGAGAAGAAATTGGTGATCGCCACATATCTTCTGTCTGGAGAAGCTGAGCTCTGGGAACTCAGCAGATGATGGAGGCCTGAGAGGAAGTGTTGGATTGAGAGAGCTTCAGGGTGAGGTTCCTGGAGAAATACTTCCCAGACAGCACAAGGTTGCGAAGGAAGCTGAGTTCCTAAGGTTGGAGCAGGGGGAGATGTCAGTGAATGCTTATGCTGCTCGGTTTGAGTACCTCGCCCGATTCTACACCCAGGCGACCTCTGAGGCTTGGAGGTGTAGGAAGTTCGAAGAGGGACTGAAGCATGGGCTGAAGAGGACCATAGCCCCCATGTGCATCAGGGAATTTCACGCCCTAGTAGAGAAGGCGAAGATGGTGGAGACCTTGGAAAAGGGTGATTCTCGGGTGATCAGGTCACACCCAGGGGGTTCTTCCAATGGGAAGGCCAAGGTGCAGCACCGACAGAGCAAGCCCTATGCGAGACCTCCACCACATCGGGCAGGAGCAGTTTCGCCCCAGTTCCAGCAGCAACAAACATGGAAACCTAGATGTTTCACGTGCCAAAAGATGGGGCACATATCTAGAGATTGTCCTAGCAGAAATAGGATGACTCAATCCAGTGGTTCCCAACAGATGAGGAATGAAGGCAGCAGACCTCAGGCAGCAGGGAGAGTGGTTGCCATGACAGGAGCAGAGGTGCCTCAGTCAGGTAACTTGGTGCAAAGTGCTTCGTGAATCCTAGCTCGGTTGGGAGTGAAGAATGAAGAGGACGTAAGCAGGATACCTGTGGTGAAAGATTTCATGGATGTAATTCCAGAAGAAATACCTGGATTACCTCCTAAGAGAGAATTGGAATTCTCTATTGATTTGATACCTGGAGCTGGACCAGTGTCAATGGCTCCCTACAGAATGGCTCCAGCTGAGTTGATGGAATTAAAGAAGCAAGTGTAAGTTAGATTTAGTTGTACCAAGGTTTAGTTTCAGCTACATATAAATTATGGAGAGTAAATCAGCAGTATGTTGAGGGTTTGAAGACTTAAGCATGTGTATCCATGGGAAGTACCAGAGTTAAGTTCCAAGAATGAAAGAATGAATTTTCTTTTATTTGAAGCTTGGAAGATGTTTATGTCGATGAAACAGCATGAGATGACTCTAGCTTAACCACAAGCTTAAAAGGAAAGAGGAGATATTGTATTTATGTCTAAAGTTCAATTAGACAGAGAAAATTGCTGAAGAATACTAGGTAGAGAAGTTACTGGGATAAGAGAGAAAGCTTCACGCAGAATGGATGCTGTTTTGTTGATCGTGATTTGAAAGATGAGTATGGAAATGGTGGGTTGAGATTTAAGGCTCCTGATGCCGTAAGTCTCCTGAACTTGGCAAATGAGGATGCAGTTCTGCCTGTGAACGTAGAAGGGAAGGAGGTAATGGTTATGGATAGAATAAGGGTAAGCCGTGTTATGATGATGTTGAGTTCTTCTAGCGATGTTAGTAAATTGCAGAAAGTTGGATGTGGAAGCAGGACTTTCCGTGCCTTGTGTTTCTAATGGGATGGGATTTGCAGCTAATCCTTTGGATGGGCAGTTGTGGTGGTCAGCGTTCGTTTCTGATCTTAGAAACAATGCTGCATTGTCAGCTGTGTCTGTTCTTCCGGGTCGGTACTAGTATAGAGGTACTTTGGCAAGATCGTGGCGTTAGAGAATGCTGGTTTAGATGAAAAATCTGGAGTGTGTCTCCAACGCTGCTGAAGGTCCAGTACGATGAGTTACTTGATAAAGAGGGACCACAGAAACTAGAGGAATGGGTCCTTTCGTCTAGAGTGGCGGCCACTGATTAATTTGGGTATGCGATGTTAAGACCGCTTAACAGTCAAGCCATGCTCTCCTAAACGCCATTCAGGTCGCCCACTTGAGTTTGAATCAGCAGTGGATGCCTGGTGGTATGATGAGTGGTGGGAAGGTGTTGTGACTGTAGCTAATGTCAGTAGTAGATGGGTCTTCGTCGGATTGCTCTACCTTAGAAAGTGAATCATCATCCGCCCACAAAGTTGAAGTTGCTAAGGAGGTGAGCAAGAATCGTTTGGTTGGGAAACCCCTGTGGATCTGGAAAATATGAAGGGAATAACTTTGAGGGAGCCACTCTATGTCGCTCATGAGGACAAGGGTAACAACTCTGGTGGTGGCTATGAGGACGAAGCTGACAAGGCTGTGAAGACACTTCTGGCCTTAAATGAAAACAAGGATAATAACTCTTGTAGAGGCAGTGATGATGTTGACAATGAGGAAAAGACCTTTGGAGTTGTAGTTGGAGATCATGCATTTATGAAAGTGACACCGACCAAGGGTGTAGGACGAGCTATCAGATCAAAGGAGCTGTCTCCTAAGTTAGTCGGGCCATATCAGATCATAAGGAGGATCGTCTAGTGGCTTATGAAATCGCCCTACCTCCCCAATTAGCAGATCTGCATAATGTCTTTCACGTGTCACAGCTAAGGAAGTATCTTGCAGACCCTAGTCACGTGTTGGAAGTAGACGATGTGCAGATCAGGGATGACTTCTTGTTTGGAGCGAAACCAGTCAGGGTTGACGTTAAGCAGAGTAAACAGCTCAGAGGCAAGACCATCAACATGGTGAAAGTGGTGTGGGATGAGAGATCGGGTGATTCAACTTGGGAGTTAGAAGAACCCATGAGAGAAGCCTATCCATACCTTTTTTCCTTGTAATTCAATTTTCGAGGACGAAAATTTTTCTTGTTGGGGAGAATGTAAGGACCTAGAAACTTTAATTGGAATAAAAGTGTTAGATTTAAATAATTTCAGAGGATGTTATTATTTAAAATACAAAGAGTTGGTAATAGAAGTTTCGTTGTAGTCGGACATCGGACGTCGCCCAAGGTCTGGGGTCAGCTGGTACAGGTCGGTCGGATTACATGTGGATTAAGAAGAATAAAGGAAGAAAAGTGTAGCTAAGAAGTCTTCTACGAGATCGCCGTTATTGAAGACGGAGGCGATCTCCGACTTCTCTGGGACATAATCGCCTGTCGCCTAGCGGAGACATGACCGCCAATCGCCTATGGTGTACGTGATCGACGGGAGTGCACGTAGTATGTAGTCAAGATGCTGGATTAACCATAGTGGGTTCCAAAAACCACGCGTATCAAGGTGTGGGTTAAGCCTTAGATACGCTGTGCATGCGAAGCTCTATGCTTGAGCATAAGAAATCGTCCTTAGTGTTGCATGCATGGGCGCACGAGGTGTAGTGCTGATCTATTATTGGAAATGTGAAGCTACTGACGTCACCAAGCCATGCGGAGGTGATACCTTGGACGTAACATAGTGGGATGAAGAACCTTCAGCAAGGCGTGGCGATGTGTCGTCGGTCATCGCCAGGGAGCGAGGCATGCGAGCATCGCAGGGCGCGAGGCATGCGGTCATCAACCAGGATGGGAGACACGTCGGTGGTCTGCCAGGGTGAGACACGTCGGTGGTCTGCCAGGGTGAGACATCGGTGGTCCTTCAGGGTGACACATCGGTGGTCTGCCAGGGTGAGACATCGGTGGTCCTTCAGGGTGAGACATCGGTTGTCTGCCAGGGTGAGACATCGGTGGTCCTCCAGAGTGAGACATCAGTCGTCCGTCAGGAAGAGGAATCAGTCATCACCGGGATGAGGCACATCAGTCATCGCCGGTATGAGAGACAGACGGTCATCGCCAGGATGAGGGACACATCGGTCGTTTTCCAGGGAGAGACATCGGTCGTCCTCCAGGATAAGTCATCGGTGGATAGTCATCGCGCGAGAGGTCATCAGGGGAAGGTTATCGCGCGATGTCGAGTTTCACGCAGATAAGGTGGGACCCAGGCTCCCAGCATGAGACGTCCTGCACGCGCGACACGTAGACAAAAAGGGTGGTTCCGAATAGTGACATCAGGGTGTTGGCCTGCGCAGAGGCACGCGTAGTCTTACTGTTCAGGGAAGCGTACACGCAAACTTCCCTGCAGAGTGGGTGGTGGCAGCGGCTTTTGTGGACAAGTTGGTTTAAGATTCAAAAAACCCACTTCTGAGAGGAAAAAGAATGTTGCAGTGGTTCAAGAGTGAAAGAGTGAGTTTACCTTCATCCTTCTCTTTTCTCTCCTTCGCGCTCGATTCAGGCATCCTCAAGCACCAGTACGACGAGCGACGACTGCCCTTGGAGCACCTGGGAGGTTCTCTGCAAGTTCTACAAACCAGACGCTAAAACAGAGCTAAGGCATCCTTTAAGCTCGGTGGGTTTTGGAGCTCTTGGTGTTTTGCGCAAGTCCAGGTAAGGGAAGCTAGCCTTATTTCCAACGAAAACCTTATATTAGATGATTGAGATGATGGGGCGACGTGGTCGCCGGTTTTCAACTGTTATTGCATAATCGCCTGCTTTTGGACCAGATCGTCGGTTTTGGCGTTGTTTTTCGAACTCCCCTGTTTTAGTGTTGTTTGAAAATGTTTGAGATTTAAATGTGAAATGCATGTGATATTCGAAAATCTGAACCGCGGAATGAATGTTGCTGTGACTGGAATCGTTCATTAAGTGTTGTATGATGTGTTGAATATTGTGAATGTGGGATCAAGGCATAGTATTTTCAGGAAAGAAAATACCGTGTAAGATCGTGTTGGATGTGCATTGACCGGTGATTCGTTTATTATGAGATATCCTGACTCTCCTGATATAATGGAATCATATAGATGAAGTTATTCAGGCGTTGAGAGTCGAAGGAGGTTCATATGTATGGGTGAGTTGTTTGAAAGAGAACGAGCTCGACCCGTTGTATGGATTAACCCTGTCATGCTAGGATGGTGATGATATTGAGATTCATTTATACGCTTGTGAATGTGTGTGATTTCACAGCGACCCTGTGAATGTGTGTGATTTCACAGTGGTGCAGTATGACAGGTGCAGATCTCTGAGTCTAGTCAACGCACGAGTCTTCCGGAAGTAGTGTCAAGTGTCCTGTGTGGACTTTACTTGCTGTCCTGTGTGGACTTCATTAGCTGTCCTGTGTGGACTTTACTAGCTGTCCTGTGTGGACTTTACAGTGGTGTGGTATGTGTCTATGTGTGTTGAATCAGTGGAAGTCTGACGTAAGAAAAGAGAAACTTTGAAATTGATAGACACTTGATGAATTATGTGATTTGAACGACTCTTGAGGAATTGTGAACTATGTGTTTACTTGATGGTCATGTGAAGGGAATGAGAAAGTTGATGGTTTTACGTGGGTGTCTTAAATTTGTTTTATCTTGATTTTAAAGTTTCATATCTAAACTCTCTTTCAAATATCTAGCTTACCCTGTGATTTTTGGTGTTGTGTTTGGCTTTTTCTTAAACCTGTGATGATCGTGTATAATTTACACGGGAGCAGATGATGTTGCAGGAAGTAGAGCTCCTCAGTGAGTGGTCGCCGGAAGGAGATCGCCTGTTCCTATTTCTGTTGGGCGATCACCCTTTTTCTGTTTTCTGATAGGAGATCGCCCTTTTCTGATAGGAGATCGCCTTTTTGCTGTTAGGAGATCGCTTGTCTTTCTATTTTACTGTATTTTGTTTACGTTTTTGGAAAATTGACCGATTATGTATTAAACTCCCTGTGAGGAGAAACTTCATTACATATATATAATTATGTTCACTTCAATATATTTGTTTACCTTTATTTTTATTATATAAATACGAAAAAGATTTGGCGGGATGTTACAGAGACCATTTAAGAATCTAGCTATGGTGGTATTATCTTCTTCCATAATCCCTACCCTCATCATGTATAACTCCATCTTTTGTCTATACTCTTTTACACTTAGATTTTTCTGATGGAGTCTTTGGAGCTTATCCATAAGCTCTCGGTTATAATAGGAAGGAATATGGTGACACCTCAGAGCACTCTTAAGTTCATTCCAATATTGAATAGATGGCTCATTATGGAGACGTCTTTCTCTTTTCAGGGAAGTCCACCAGTATATAGCATGACTTTGAAAGCTTAAAGTGACCATTGGTACTTTTCTTTCCTCACTAACTTGGTGATAGATAAAAATTTGTTCTACCTTCATTTCCCAATCTAGGTAGATTTCAACATTTTCCTTCCCATGAAAGTAAGGTAAGTCAACTTTGACTTCTTGTTTATGACTTTCTTTTCTAGGTCTTCAACGTGGGGGTTGATAATATTCATTATTTCTAAGACTCCTTTCTTCATTAGGGGAGTCACCAGACCTAGAACTCTTAGGAGAATAACTCTTCTTAATTTTTTTTATAATATTATTTTTTTCTTTTAACATTCTTAACTCCTCCTCAATAATTGCAAGATGAGAATCTCTTTTACATTTTTCTTTATCTCTACATTTTTCTTCTTGTTCTCTTCGTTTCTCATCTTGTGATTGTCATAGCTAAAGTGATTGTAGATCCTTTGACATTTGTTTCAAAAGATTTTTAGAGGAACTAGAGTCACTGCCACTATGGTGAGAAGTAGGTTTAGACATGTTAAAAGCTTGTGTTAAAAACAATTCTCAAAGAGAAAAGCTATGCTCAATGCACTAGGTTCCCAGAAAAGAGAGGTGGACCACTGAAGATCACTTAATAACTAAGCCTTTCCTAGCCAAATCCTATCCAAACACACTTCACAATTTTTTCTCTAAGAAAATTATTATAAAAACACACAAGATGTCGAGCAACAAACAAATCAATAAAATGAAAGTAAATGAAATAAAATAAATTTCTAATGCTAGAATTGAAACTAAATGTTTTCCTAGATAAGGCTTCTTGGGACCTTGGACCTTGAAGAGACACTCACTGGCTAAAGCAAAAAGATTAATCCACTAATTCGAAAATTTAAACAATTACCACTCAAGATGAATACAATCACAATTTTTTTTATACAATATCTCTTACACTATGCTTTCCAAGTGTTTGTTTCTTTGTTATTTTTTATTGCTCTTCCCTTCGCTTGCTCTCCTTAGGATATTCAACCTTAAATGTTCAACTGATCTCCTTTCTTTAATGATTATTCTTAACCGAATCAAAGTTCCAAAACACCAAGATTTTTCAACACTCCAAGTAGAGGTCAAGCAAATTAAAAAGCAACAAAAGTTTTAATTTGAAATATGGACTACTTCATAAGGAATTTTAATATCGACAAACACAAATGAATAAGAATAAAATGACAAACTGAAATTAAGGTTTTGGAAAAAAAAAATTCACAAAATTTAGAACCTAAGATTAGATCTAGAATGGATTATCAAAACGAAAATTACTAGGAAAAAACTAGTGCACTTGCTTGATTTATCTTGAATTTTGTAGTTGGTTTCGGTCTTTGAAATTTTTATCACCAAAAATATAGTCAATCAACAGAAGAATGACACTAGAATTTTGTCAAAAACAGTACAACAATTAATTGTAATAATTTATGGAAAATTTCAGCTTAGTTCGTCGTGCTGGGTGCATTTTCATCACGCTAGTTGCATATTCATCGCGCTAGGTGCAGTTAATATAACCTTTGTTGGTATTTGATTTATCATTTTCTTTTCAATTTTGAATTTTGATGTTTTTTTTTTTTTTGCTATTTCCCAACACTTCTAAGTTCTTAAATCCAAAAGTTTAAAATTTTATATACATAAATCAAATTGCAGCAAACAATTTTCAGTTAGCACTCAAATATGGAAATTTTGTAAAATAAGATTCGTAAAGAAATTCAATGGAATTGGCAGATGAACTCAAGAGAAAATGGAAATTATAACTTTAAGAACTTGTTACTAAACTAATTAACAAATAATGAACTCAAAATCAGAAATTAAAAGCACTCAAAGCCACAAAAATTTTCAGCGCACATATCTATTTCTTTGAACACTTGTAGGAATCTTAGACAAAGTAAGAATTAAAAATTGAACAAAGGTACTACAAGGAATTGTTGACATATATGAATTAACATGACCATATTCAAATTCAAAAATTAAAATGACTCAACCAAACATGAATTAATTGAACACAATAAAATAAATTTAAGCAAAAACACGAAAACATCACAGTTTACACCATAGAAGTCTTAAACTTAAGATATGGATGGTTCAAGAAGAATTGCTAAAATTGAACCAATCAAAACAATTAAAAACACAAACTAATCGGTAAAACAAATTCAAGACAAGAAATACATTAATGAACAAAACATAATTGAACAACAAACAACACAAACACAATGAACAATTAAAAAGACTAAGCTTTGAACCACAACCTAGCTTATGATACTAAATGATAGCTTGAAATGTCCATGGATTGACTTGGTTCTTCAATGGTTGAATTGATTGGCAGAAGAAATGAAGAATGAAGGTCAAGGAAGAACTTCAAAGAGCTCTTGGATCCTTGGAGTGTCGTGAGATGTATGGAGATTGATAGGTCCAAATCAATTGAAGAAAATGAGAGAGATTAAACAAGGTGTCTACCCTAAAGAGGGAAGACAAGGAGATTTTGGCTAGCAAATTTGGCAGCATAACTCTTAACATTTAATCTGAATTTTCATGAGCCAAACACCCCTATTTATAGTTATAGGGTCTACAAAAGAAAAGGTGGGAGGATTTGAATTCAAAAGTGGCTCCATTTTTAAGTCACACTTGCCATGTGAAGGTAATGTGACTCATGTGCACCTTCTATGATGGCAGAGCCCTAAGCCACACACAACCACATAATAAGGAGGATGAAGACCTAGAGTCTGTTTATGGATTTATTTGCAAATATGGGTCTAATTGGGCTTTTGTTTATTTTTGTAGGCCCAATCAAGAGGACAAATCTAGGATGAAGGAATGTACAAACATATCCAAGAAGACTTCCAACTCATCAAAACATAAACTAGAGCTTTAGTCAAAAGAACATAATAAGATTAAGTTTCGGCTGATTAGTCAACATTATTTTTGGGCCAAGTTTTAGCTTAAATAAATTGTATAAAGTTGTTTAGGATTTCATGGGCCGTATTTGGCCGAGTAGCATAAAATAATTAGACCAAATATTTGGGCCAAGAAGCATAGGTTTTTGGGCTTGTATTTGGGCCAATAGTAAAATAGGTCTAGTTATGGTCAAAAGTGACTAGTTAGGGTAACAATTGGGCTTCTTTGAACCCAATGTAACCCTAAAACGTCTAGGGTTTATTAAAGGACGAAAATTACCTTGGCATGGCGCACATGGACGTCCACATGGTAGCCTAGGAGTAGAGAGGATTTAGCATGGAAGGTGTGAGCTAAACATGGAAAGCATGAGTCCACATGGCACATTCTCATTGGAGAGTTTTATTTTGAATTTTCAAATTTTGACTCCAAAATGTTTAGCCCTCTCTCCTATAAATTGAGGTGTTTGGCTCATGAAAAGTAAGATCAATTTATGAGTTATGTTGCCAAATTGCTAGCTTATTCACTCCCTTGTCTAAACCTCTATGGGATAGACACCTTTGGTCTTCTTCTTCATTTCTTCAAGTGATATGGCCCAACCAATCACTCTCCCTACTCTTCATGCACCTACAAGGAAAACATATCTTCATTGGAGCTCTCCTTGATCCATTTCATCCATTAGCTTATGCCAAGTCCTCCGAAAATTCAAGCTAGAATGCAATTCAGAAGAAGGAACCTTTCGTTTTAGGTTTTCATGACTAATTTAGGGTTTAAGATGAGTCAAAATTGAGCCCAATTAAACCATAGGTAGGTTTAGAAACCCTAACCCTAGTCTATTCAATGCCAAATACAAGCCCAAAATCTACACAACTTGACCTAATTTTGTAGGTCCAATTATTTTTACAAGAAAATGAAATACTATTCTAATTTTTAATGACTAGATCAAGGTCTAAAGAAATGTAAAAATATCCCTTTGACGGTATCTGCAGAGTTTCATTCTTCTTTGAGTCTTTTGGTCCATGCTCTAGTAGAGTTTGTGGTTGGACAGTTGCCATCAACTAGGATCAAGCACCACATCTAAGGTATTTTCCGCTTTGGAGCTCTGAGTTTTGTCATAGTTTTGTTCTTAAAAGTTGCCTTAGAGGGTTAAAGGAGGAAGGTGTATATAAATTGTCCTTAGCCTCGACTTCTAAGTGATGTGAGACTATGTTGAGTGTAAGGATCTAGATAATTATTTGGAATAGAAGGAGTATAATTTTAATGAATTCTGAATATGTTATTACTTAAAACGAAAAGAGCTTGTAATGGAAATTTCATGGTGGTTAGACCTCGGATGTCGCCCAAGGTCTGAGGGCAGCGTGGTAGAGGTCGGTCGGTGGACCATAGTGGGTTCCAGAAATCACATGTAGGGAGGTGTGATTTGAACCTTAGGAGCGCCATGCTTTCAGAATAACTACGGGACTTTACGCTTGGACATAAGGGATTTACCTTAGTGTTGCATGCTTAGGCACGTAAGGATTGAGTACTGAGCTGCCCTCGGGCATGAGAAGCTACCGACGTCACCGAGCCATGTGGGGGTGGTAACACAGGCGTGGAGTAGTGGTAGGACGAGCCCTCAACAGGGTGTGACAATGTGGCATCAGTCAACAGAAGCAAGGCGATGTGTCCTCGCCACATCAAGGACGATGAGAGATCGCCAGGGCGAGAGACACGCGGGGATCGCCAGGGCGAGAGACACGCGGGGATCGCCAGGGCGAGAGACACGCGGGCATCACCAGGATGAGGGACGCATCGGTCGACTTCCAGGGGGAGACATCGGTCGTCTTCCAGGGAGAGACATCGGTCGTCTTCCAGGGAGAGACATCGTTCGTCCGTCAGGAAGAGGAATCAGTCATCGCCGGTATGAGAGGCATAGTCATTGCGTGAGCAGTCATCGGTGGAAGGTTATCGCGCGATGTCGTGTTTCACACAGATAAGGTGGGACCCAGGCTCCCAGCATGAGAACGTCCTGCATGCGCGACACGTAGACAAAAAGGGTGTTTCAGAATAGTTAGCATCAGAGAGTTGGTATGCGCAGAAACCCACGTGGTCATTCTGTTCAAGGAAGTGTGCACGCAAGGTTGCTCAGAGAGTGGGTAATGGCAGTGAAGGCTAAAGAGTCGTTCGACCTTAAGAGCTGAGGGAATCAGCTCATTTAGTTCCCCTTTCTCCTTTCTCCTCCACTCGAAGACGCAGCTATCCTCACGTACCAGTGCTACGATCGGCGACTGCCATTGTCCTTCTGGGAAGTCTCTGCAAGTTCTCCCGTCAGGACGCTAGAACAGAGTTAGGACATCTTTAAGCTTCGGTGGGTTTTGGAGCTCTTAGTGATTTTGCGCAAGTTCAAGTAAGGGAAGCTAGCATTTTCGTTTATAAAAACTTTAGGCGAGTAGGTTCTGAAGTGAGGGCGACGTGGTCGCCGGTTTCATATTCTATTTCACGATGCTCTATTTTTATGTGTGGGGCAACGTGATCGCCGATTTTAATGCAAATTTAGAAATCCCCTGTTTTAGTGTCGTTTTGAAATTGTTTAAGATTGAAAGGTGAAATGCATATGATATTCGAAAATCTGAACTTTGGTATGATTGTTTCTGTGATTGGGATTGTTTAAGAAAAGATTCAAAATATTATATGATGGAATTGTGCTTTTACGTGTGGTATGATGTACTAGATGAATGTGAAAGAGTGATCAAAGCATAGTATTTTCAGGAAAGAAAATACCGTGTGGAGATTTTATGAGGGTGTATTGATCTGTGAGTATCCTGTGAATGAGGCGATCCTGACTCTGCTGATATGATGGAATCACATAGATGAAGTCATTCAGTTGGTGAGAGTCGAAGGAGGTCCATATGTATGGGTAAGTCGTTTGAAAGATAACTGACTTGACCTGTTATATGGATTAAACCTATCATACTGAGAGAGTGATGATATTGAGATTGAGATCGAGATTATGTTTATGCGCATAGCTGTGGGAACTTTACAACAATGTAGTATGACAGGTGCAGGTCTCTGGATGCTAAGTTCAACGCACGAGTCTTCTGGAAGTAGAGTCATGTGTCTATGTGTTATGAGTCAGTGGGAAGTCTGACATATGAACCATGAGTATTGAATGTATTGAATAGACACTTGACGAGTTTGTGGAATATGGGGATATCGATGGTTGAAATTGATATAGATTATGAATGGTGTGAAGATTTATGCTTTCTATTGATATAAAGCTTCATATTTAAAGTTTTTAAAAATATCTAGCTTACCCTTTGTTTTGTATCGTGGTTGTTTTTCTTAAACCTGTGATGATCGTGTATATTTGCACGGGAGCAGATGAGGTTGCAGGTGGTAGAGCTCCTCAGTGAGCATTTCTGGAGGAGGAGATCGCCGGTTTTTGAATGCTGTTGTTTTGTTTTATTTTGAAAACTCCTGTATGGAGATGTATTAAAACTTCCTCGAAAAGGGATATTATTCTGAGGCACATTTGTATTAATGGATGAATTATATTATGTATATACCTATGTTAAATTTTTGATATTATTGTTTCACCTTTATTTTATTATATAAAAATGAACAAGATTTTGAGGGGCGTTACATTGAGCGTATTGAAACAAGCCCCCCAGTGGAGGGCTAAGGGAACCCATTTTTAATCCCCACAGACGACACCAATGTTATTACCTCAAGTCGGTTGAGATAGCATCGCTATGGTCAATCACCGCATCCGAGGTATTGTTCGATTTTAAGCTCAGATCTTTGTCATAGTTTTGTCCTTAAAAAGCACCTCGATGTGTTAAGGGAGGAATATGTATATAAATTTTCATTGGCCTCGATTCCTGATGTGAGACTATATTGGACATATCGGAACAAACCCTCTAGTCTAGGGCTAAGGGAATAAGTTTTCAATTCTCATAGACAATGCCAATATTCTGACCTAAAGTCCGTTGAGATGACATCACTAAGCTCAATCACCATTCGATATATTATCCACTTTGGAGCTTGAAACTTTATCACGATTTTGTCATTAAAAGACGTATCGAAGAGTTAAAGGAAGAAATTGTATATAAACTAGGTGATCTCGACTCTTAACCTAAACAAGATGGAATTCCAAAAAAATTTAAAACACAATTCAATTATATCTTGTTGTATTTTTTTTGTTTTTCATAATACATAAATTAATAAAATAAGTAATCTATTATGTTTTTAAAATAATCAATTATATCCAAAATTATTTCTTCAAAAATCTTCGTTTCATAATACGGAAAATTTATCAGTATTTACTCTTTTAGTGTTTTTGTTTTCGTTTTTTTTCTGCTTTCGTGGCTTTTTAATCCGAATAAATACTAAATTTACGGACACTTCCGGTAGCATAAATTATTTTAATGTATAAAATCTTTTCAACCTTTTTCATATTTATTTACTACTGAATTCATGAGCGGCAAGTCTATAAATAGAGTCTTGCAAGGTTGGTTATTGACAACAAGCATCCCATAGCTACCCGAGCCTAAGAAATGAAGATGTGTACTACCACCTTGTTCCCTCTCTTTCTACTCTGTGTCTTCACCTCATACCTTCCTTCAACCAGCGCCGATGGGATGGTGGTGGACACTAAGGGTGAGAATGTGACTTATTGGGGCGAATACTACATTATTCCACTTGAGAGAGATCCATTTGGCGGGGGTGGTGCAGACATTACAACTACAGGAAACGAAACTTGCCCTTTAACTGTTATCCAAAGTTATAATGGTTTTTCCGACGGCCAACCATTAAGATTTTCATCCGACTACCCAAGATCCCCTTTTCTCCTAGAAGGCGATTATTTCGACATTCAGCTCCCTGGGTATCTCTCGTGTGCTACCGTCTTTCCTTTGAAGTGGACTGTTCTGGCGGAGGATGTTGAAAGTGGGGTACTCTATGTTAAAATTAAAGGGTACGACAACACCATAGACGGTTTCTTTAAAACTAAGAGCGATCCGGATCACAAGGGGGGCTACAACCTCTTCTTCTGTGATTACGATGATGAATGTTCCTACCTTACGGTTAAGGTCGATGATGATAAAAGCAGGCTTTTGGTGTTTACTAAGAGTGACAAGAATCGCTTAGTGATTCAGTTTAAGAATTCCAAACGTGAATTAAAAGCAACTGCATGATGCACCACTGCCCATCAAAACTCATCTGCAGCACTAAATAAATGCTTTGCTTGTAACCTCTAAACGTTATTTTTCAACGTATAAATAAAATTATTAGTTGCATGTTTTAATTCTTGGAAGTTATTACACTGCTTTAAATCTTTCCATCTATGCATAGACAAAATTAATTAAAACAATTTCAACTTCTATATATAGTAATCATACAAGGACCAAGATACATCATAATTTCGCTATTCTTATTATTACCATTTTGTAAATTTATATCATCGAGATATTTGTTAATGAAAACAAAAGCTATTTGACTGATGATTAACGTGATGGGATATTCCTTTCTTAGTTTATTTAATTACTTCTTTTTATTAGTAATGAATTAAATAAATAGAGATACTTCAGGAATATCTCAATACGTATAAAAAAAAACACAGAGTTCACATTCCTTTAAGCTTAGAACAACACCAAAAGCTACCTTTTACAGACCCAAAACTGATGCGGAAGGTGCATACACAAAACTGCACCGAAACCACATAGCTCCAACATCCAACTCTGGCTTAGAAAGTCTCCATAAACACAAAACACATTTGAAAACATATCCTCCCCTGTTACAGCAACAACTAACCAGATCATATCCCGAATCTGGCTAACTTGAACAGGGCAATCCTTTATGCCCCTGTACTTATACTCAGCATACATCAGCAGCATGAAATAAACAAACAATAAAGGAAAGCCATAAACTATTTTCCAGAACCTACTGGGCTAAGACTTCCCCCCTTATACCCACTCCTACAAACTTTTCGGCGAACACAAAGAAGGCACTGACTAGGATTCAAGTGCCAATTTGAGAAAGAATAAAAAAAGAACCCACCCTGTGTTTCAACCATAACCAAGATAGAAGTTGAGCCGATTGGAAAATTTCTTCAGCATCAAGAACCCCTTGTTTATAAAGATAACATTATTCCTTTGCTCCCAAATACATCGTACTATTGCTGTCCACATTCCTTTTCACACATGATTCTGCTTATTAGACATGTGAACTAAATGGAAATTCTCACTCAGGTCCTTGTTTTGAACTCCCAGGATGCCTATCCTTCTAAAACACAAATACCAAACTCGTTGTCCATAAACACAATCTAGGAAAAGATGTTGGGTGGATTCTTCTGACTATAAGTTTATAATTGAGATGTCAATAACATATGAGAAACGGAAATAAAACATAATTATCACTTACAGAATGGATATTGAATGACCTCTTCATCCTCCATAGCTAAACTGCAATATATTATCTAGATTGTTTAAATGGTAGTATGGATTGCATTTTGGATAATAGGGGCGCATAGCAGTATATGCACTACCAATTCGGACGTATAAGTTTTTTGGGCTTGTATTTGGACCAATAATAAAATAGCTCCAATTAGGGTTAAAAGTGACTAATTAGAGTAACAATTGGGCTTCTTAGAACCCAATGTAACCTTAGAATGTCTAGGGTATAATATAGGACAAAAATTACCTTGGCAAGAAGAACATGGACATTTACATGGCAACTTAGGAGTGGAGAGGATTTAGCACGAAAGGTGTGAGCTAAACATGGAGAGCATGAGTCCACATGACACCTTCTCATTGGAGAGTTTTATTTTGAATTTTCAAATTTTGGCTCCAAAATGTTTAGCTCCTTCCACTATAAATAAGTGGCATATTGCATAAAAAGATAGATCAATAATATTAGAGTTATGCTGCTAAATTGCAAGCTTATATCTTTCTTTGTCTTCCCTCTTTTTAGGTTAGACACCTTTGTTGATCTCCTCTCTTTTTTCAAGTGATTAGGCATCACTTATCACTCTCCAAAACACCTCACAACATTCCAAGCTTCATGGGAATTCTACGAGTTCTGCCTTGGTTCCATTCCTCCATTGTTTCCATAGATACCGAAAAATAACACTGCTTACACCTGTGCACAAATTATTAAACAAAGCATATGCATATTTAACCGAATAAGTGTTAGTTTGTGGATCCTTTCATTCCCATTTGTCCTCCCTTACTAAGTTCAAAGTTTGGCTTTAAAAAATTGACATAAATTCTTCCACATGAAACCATTCACACTTAAACCATTTACTTGGTGATACAATCCAAGTAAACAAGGAGATGACCAACCATTCACACTTTGAGCAGTCATCTCAACAATCAAGTCAAGACCCCACCAAAGATCTAGCGGACCTCACTAGAAGAAGAAGTGGGCTTAGACCATAACACCAAATGTTTTTCTTCTGGTCTTCTTAAAAATAAAACATGTTGTAAATAATTTGGGCTCACTTTAGGGATCTAAATAACCAGATAGGCTAGAATAGGTGCCTTTAGCATAATAGGGGGTGTAATTACCATTTTAGCTTGTGCCTAGCCCTTTAGGAAGTAAATTTGACCTACTTTCTAGAAGAACAAGCCTAGGATGCGGTTTTGACTTAGTCAAGATCTAAAAACCACCCCTCCCTCATTTATTTTCATGCCCTTGCTTTTCTTGTTTTCCAAGGCACCCATTCCTATATATAGGGTGCCTTACTTCATGTATTTTCATGTTGGAATTTGAAATAGAAGGAAAACTCTGCACAAATTGTGTGAGACTTGTGTTATCTTAGTTTAGGTCTTATCTTGTGAGAGTTAGAGAGCTCTTCAAGTGGCGGCCCTCCACACTTATCTTGGAGAATCCACACTCCAAGTGGCGTGTTCAGTCTCCCCCATCACCATAAGCTTTCCTATCCTTCATCTCTTATTCCATTTTCCATTATACCATTTGTCTTTGTATTTATGTTCTTATTTTATCTCCATTTCCATTTCAGTCTCCTCCATATAATTTGTTTCCTTTCATGTTCTTCCAATTCTGCACCGTACATCATCTTCACCATATAATGTGTTTTCCCTTTTGCCTTTGGAAGTTAACCTTCACACTTACTTAACCACTTGGTTAAGTTCGTGTCCAGTGGGAATCTTCCCTAGGTCTCACCTTATAATTGCTAAAACTCAAATCATAAGCAAAGTGTCACCATTAAAATTGATAAATCTAAAATCAACTCATATCACTTTCATACTCATTTGTCCTCCCTTACTAAGTTCAAAGTTTGGCTTTAAAAAATTGACATAAATTATTCCACTTGAGACCTCTCCCACACGAACCAATCTCTTCTCCACTTGAACTCCCACACCCAACTATCCCTACACCATCTGCCAAAACTATTTAAAGACTTGTCTTGGATAAGAGAGTTACTAAATATCCTAGGAAACCTAGCTTTTAGCTGACTTTTATTAATCGAGATATCTTCCCACAATTGATTTTTAACCTTGACCCTACTAGCTATTCCATATTGGAGTCAAAACAGTTATTTCCTTCCTCATCCTCACACACTTTACTTAGATCACACCACCATCAAGAGTTATGCTTCGGAAGACTAGAATCATTTAAATTTCTCCAAAAAGCCTTATTTTGAGAAAATAACATCTTTCCATAATCTTGACTCCATTTTCCTAATAAGGCCTTATTGAACATAGGAATCTATTTAATACCTAACCTTCCATCCAATTTAGATTTGCATATATTGTCCCATTTAATCCAAGCTATTTTCCTCCCTTCAGCTCCCCAACCAACAGAAAATTATGTTGTATCTTTGTAATTTTTTCACAAATGTCAACTGGGGCTTTAAAAAACAAGAAAGGAAATACATTGGGATAGCATTCAAGACAAATCTAATAAGACATACATGACCAACGAAGGAAATTTTTTTACCTTTCCACATTGATAACTTTTTCCTAATATTTAAAACCATAGGTTCCCAAAAGGTTGACTTGGTAGAGTTACCCCTTATAGGAAGGCTAAGATATGTAAAAGGTACATTCATTATATTGCACTAGAGGACCTTAGAGAAAGATTCTAACATATTCCTTTCCACCCTTAAGGCACCAATTTGCTCTTGTGGAAATTTACTCTAAGGTCAGACCCAATTTCAAAACATCTAAGCATAGCTTTAATAGTCCATATATTTTGGATATTAGATTCACACATAATAATGTGTCATCCATAAACTAAAGAAGCTTTGCCTCCACTTTGTTTGCCCCAACTTTCAAACCTGAAAAAAGCTTCTTTCTAACTGCTTGATTTACTAGTCCCGATAAGTCTTGAGCCACTATTAGAAACAAGCACAGTGCAATCGAATCCCCTTGTTTGAGACCTCTAGACGGTTTGAACTCCTTAGTATGACTTCCATGAACTAAAAAAGAAATAGATGAATTCCAACCATGATTTGATTCATTGTATCCATTGTGTGCAAAAAACCGTCTTGCCCATCATATATTACAAGAAATCCCAATTTACCAAGTCATAAGTCTTTTCAAAGTCAATCTTTATTATCACCCTACTTTTCCTTTTTCTTTTTCATCTCGTTTACAACCTCATTATCTACAATAACACTATCTAACAATCCCCTTTAAGATAAGAATGTAGATTGTGAGACGTAGATCATCTCCTCAAGAACTTACTTGATTTTGATAGACAATTTTTTTGAAATAGATTTGTAAATACAACTGATGAGGACCTAGAAGAGAGTGTGCCCACTAACCAAGTCTAGCCTTCTAGAAGGATGACTAGAGCAAGACCCAAGATTCAGGGCTAGGTCAAGACCCACCACTAGCCGGTGCTTTGGAAACCATGATTCTTAGAGGATCACAAGGAGTAGAGCCCCAACCATGGGAGCTGAGCATCAACTAGTTTCTTTATTTTTAATTTTAGTAGAGTAGGGTCCATTTAGCATAATAGGGGGGTTTACTTATCATTTTAGCTTTGTTTTAGGTCTTTTAGGGTAGAATAGGTGCCTATAACATAATAGGGGGTGTAGTTATCATTTTAGCTTGTTTCTAGCCCTTTAGGAAGGAAATTTGACCTAGTTTCTAGAAGAACAAGCCTAGGGTGCGGTTTTGACTTAGTCAAACCCTAAAGGCAGCCCCTCACACATTTACCACCCTACCTTTGCTCTTCTTGCCCACCAAGGCACCCATTCCTATAAATAGGGTGCCTTACTCCATGTATTTACAAGTTGAATTTGAATAGAAAAGAAACTTTACTGTAGTGATTTTGTGAGTCTGAGTACTCTAGGTTTATGGGTCTTATCTTAGGTGGGTAGTATCCTAAGTGGTAACTCTGAGTCTTATCTTAAGTGAGTGATATCTCAAGCGGCGACTCTTGCATCACTCATCTTGGGGTTCATCTACTTCAAGTGGCGTGACCACCTCCATCCCTCCCAAGTCTTCTAATCCTTTCATCTTTTCCCTTTCATTCTCCTTTCTTCTTCTTTTTCCATCATCTTCTTCCCTTCTTCTCTTTATTTATTCCTTGTTTATGCGTTTGATTCTTGCTTCAATCTCTTAAATTCTGCAATTTGCATCATTGTCACCCATATCTGTGTTTTTCTCTTTGCCCTTCTGAAGTGAACCTTCACACTTACTTAACCACTTGGTTAAGTTCGTGTCTAGTGGGGATCTTCTTAGGGTTCTCACTTTTAAATTGCTTGTACTGCACAGAACTCGGCAGTCTGGTAGGTATGAGTATAAGCTCGGTACTCGGAAAGGTAGAGGTCATCTCGGCGTTGGGCGAAGTTGGCATCTACGTGGTTAGCCCAACACAGTTCAGAGGCCCAGAGCACGCAGTAAGGTTACGGTATGGGATTTTCCTTTATTTAGATATATATATGGTAGGTTTTAAGATATCATTGTTAATATATCTTTACGGAATAATTGTTGGTATAGTTATTGATATATTTGTTGAAATATTTCGGTTATATGAAGGCTTGTTGATAAGCTGTTATTGACCCTAAAGAAGATAGGGACGTATATGAAAAACAAAATGTATGCCTGCAGTTAGCACCTAAAGAGGATTGGTGCCCGTGGTAGGTTGTTTTTTTTTGTTAAAGATAAAAGATAAATGTGTTTATTTTCTGTTGTTATTTGCTTCTCTGAGGGGAAATCGTTGTATGCTGATGATAATGTGCCTATAAAAGGGGCGTGAGGCTCCCAGATGAGGTACGCTGTTTTTTACACACTAAGCAGAGATTTATTGTTGCTTTTACAAGCCCTTACTGACTTGAGCGTCGGAGTGTAACCGGCTAGAAGGGCGCCCTCTGTCTTTACAAGAATTTCATTTTTACAATCAAGGGAGGCACAAGTTCCAACGGAGATAGGCGAATTTCGAACCAGTCATTAGACCTAACCAACGACCAAGTCAACCGGCAAGAACATTGCTAAAATCCAAAATCTAAACAAAAGTGAAACATCTAAAATGTGCAACCTAAAATTAACTCATATCATGTGGTATCAGAGCAAGGTTTTATTTATGCAGATATTGCTGAGTTGATATTTTGCCTTTAAATTTATGCACATTTTAATTTTTTGATTTTATCTTCAAGCCTTTTCATTTCCGCTTTACAATTGAGCATTTTTAAATTCCGCCTTTAAAGCTATGTCATTTACAAGTTCCATCTTTTTTTATTCATTAAGCACTTTAAATTCCGCTTTTTGAATTTTGTTTTTTTGTCAATTTTTTTTCTCTTACTGCTTTTGCTTGCGTCTGATGTTCTTAGTGTTTTATGAGTCTTTCTTTTATTCTGCTTATTTTCATTTTAATTGTGAAGAACTAAAATTAAATTAGAAACTGTTAGAGTAACGGTTGATTTAATTCCAAACATAGATTACAAGCGTTCATATAACTTGAATCCCAATATCTTATCGTTTTCAAAAATTGAAAAGTGAATTCCATCTACATGCACAAAATCAATTGAAAGTTTCAATTTGTCAATTCAAGACAAAAAAAAAAAAAAAGAAGCAAAAACAACACAGTTTTTTAAGGGCATTCACTTTGCAAATTTCGTTACAAAAGGGGTTCTAACTTTATGACAAATTTTTTTCAAAATTGTGGAGTTTAAGCCCACTTGCTTTCTCAATCTCTAAAACCTTTCACATCTTCATAATTAAAGTTCAAGTAAGCTTCCTTGCGTCTTTTTCGTGCTTTTCTTGTTTGTCTTGTTCAAAGTTTTATCTTCATATTAATTCCTTTTGGTTTCACTTTCTTTGTTTTAAAGCCTTCCTTGCTTGTTTTCATTGTTTCTTCAGTTTTATTTTGGGGTACGTTGGTGAGCAACTGTAAGAGCTTTGTCACTTTCACTTGAGGTGTTGCTACAAGTGTAGACCCTTTTTGAGGGATTATCTTTCTTGAGTGATACACGAGAGTTAAGGTTTAAGCTATTGTTTTAACTAATCGTTTGTTTCTTTGTGCAAATTTTTCATGGCTCATTTCTCTTCCGGGGAGTCTTCCAAGCCTCAATCCCCTCAGAAGGTCCGTTTTATGGGGGAATTAGCCGAAGCCCAAAGAAGTTTAGCCCAAAAAGAAGAAGAGATGAGACATCTGCTAGAGAGAATGTAGAGGTTAGAAGCCAATCAAGAAAGCATGGTCCAAGAAAGGAAGTGGGAGCCTAGGCGCCAGACAAGACATTACATGCACTACGGGAGTTATGAAGATGAAGACGAAGACTAGAGAGTGCATGATGCGGATAATGGGCGTGTCCAACACGAACACCAAAAAATTTCTTTTTCTTTTATTAAATTACCGTCTTTTAATGGGGACACTGAACCTGATTTATATTTAGGATGGGAAGCTAAAGTAGATCAGATTTTTAATGTATATGAGGTTGAGGAAGACCAAAAAGTAAAATTAGCTTCCCTAGAATTCGTAGACTATGCCATGTAGTGGTGGCATTAGGTTGCAATGGACATTGGTTTGAACAAGAGGCCAACCGTGGTCTCTTGGTATGATTTAAAAGAATGTATGCGCACGCGGTTTGTTCCTCTTTATTATAGGACAAAACTCTTGTTGAAGCTCTAACGGCTTCGTTAAGGACCTAGATCGGTAGATGAGTACTTTAAAGATTTGGAAAGAACTTTGACTATGATAAACATGCATGATAGTGAGGAGTCAAAGATAGCTAGGTTTGTAAATGGCTTACGGAGAGAAATTCAGGATGTTGTAAAATTATATGAGTATTCTTCCTTAGAAAAATTGGTCCACCTAGCCATCAAGGTGGAATCACAAGTTTTGAAGAAAACCCATTTCAAAAATACTCATAATGATGACTTCTACAAATCTTCTTGGAAGGAAAAAAACAAAACCTCTTCAAAAACTTTTCCTTCCATTTTTTTAAAGGAAACCACTTCAAACCCTAGAGTTTCTAAGGAAAAACCTTCCACCTCCACCCCTAGATCAACCACCAAAACCTAGAACACCAAATGTTTTCAATGCTTAGGTTTTGGGCATATAAAAGCCAACTGTCCTACAAAAAGAACAATGATGGTAAAAGGGGGGGTTGTTGTCAGTGACCATAGTTCCAGATCTAGTTCCCCTGCCTCTTCTAGAAGCTAGAGTGAGGATGACCTTGAGATTTCCTGTGAAAGTGATTTGTTAGTAGTAAGGCGTATGCTAGGACAAGTTCAAAAGCCTTTTGATGAAAGTCAAAGGGAAAATATCTTTCATACAAGGTGCCTTATTAATGACAAATTATGTTCATTAATAGTTGATGGGGGTAGTTGCACAAATGTGGCAAGCACAAAAGTGGTGGAAAAGCTTGGATTGCCCACCACCTCTCATGCAAAGCCCTATAAGCTCCAATGGCTTAGTGAAAAGGGAGAAATCATTGTTAATAAACAAGTCCTCATAGCCTTCTCAATTGGTAAATATAAGGATGAGGTCTTGTGTGATGTTGTACCTATGGAAGCCACACACATTCTTTTAGGAAGGCCATGGCAATTTGATATAAAAACTTTACATGATGGCCTTATTAAAAAGATCACTTTCACCTTTCATGGGCATAAGATCACATTAAAGTCTCTCTCACCAAAAGAAGTCCATAAGGACCAAGTGAAAATGAAAGAAAAGAGAGAGAATGAAAAAGAAAAAAAAAAGAGTTATAAAAGAAGCCTTCTCATTTCATCAAAAGAGGTTAAAAAGGTAATACTTTCTCAAAGGGCTATCTTCATAGCTTATCCAAAGAGAAACCTTGAGAGTGAGTTGGTGGTAGATAGTCCTATGTGCTTGTAATCTTTGGTAAAGGAGTATAAAGATGTGTTACAAGCCCCCCCTAAAGGATTACCTCCTCTAAGGGGAATTGAGCACCAAATTGACTTTATACCTGGAGCTTCTTTGCCAAATAGGCCAACCTATAGGACCTATCCTACTGAGACCAAGGAGATTCAAAAATAAGTAGAGGAGTTGATAGCTAAAGGGTGGGTGCAAGATAGGACGAGTCCTTAAGCTATGCCTGTGATTCTTATCCCTAAAAAGGATGGGAGTTGGAGGATGTGTACGGATTGTCGTGCAATCAATAACATAATAATCAAATATAGGCATGCAATTCCTAGATTAGATGACTTGTTGGATGAGTTGCATGGTTCTCAAATCTTCACCAAAATTGATCTTAAGAGTGGTGGATTAAAGCAGGAGATGAATGGAAAACCACTTTTAAGACCAAGTTTGGGTTGTATTAGTGGTTAGTCATGCCCTTTGGCTTATCCAATGCTCCAAGCACTTTCATGCACTATGTTTTAAGACCTTTCATTGACAAGTTTGTTGTGGTTTATTTTGATGATATTCTTATCTATAGCTTGTCTTTAGAGGACCATAAGGAGCATGTTAGGAAAGTCTTAGAAATCCTTGGGAAGGAGAATTCGTATGCTAATCCGGAAAAATGTGTGTTTTCAATAGATCACATAAACTTCCTAGAGTTTGTTGTAAGTTCAAAAGGGGTGAATGTGGATGAAGAAAAGGTGGCAGCAATTCGACATTAGCCTACACCCACAAATGTTAGTGAAGAACGAAGTTTTCATGGCCTTGCTAGTTTCTATAGAAGGTTTGTGAAAGATTTTAGTACCATTGCCGCACCTCTCAATGCCATAGTAAAGAAGGATGTTGTGTTTAAATGGGGCCAAGAACAAGAAAAAGCTTTTGAAACTTTGAAAGATAAATTAACCAAGGCACCCATTTTAGCACTGCCCAACTTTACTAAGACATTTGAGATTGAATGTAATGCCTCCAACATAGGCATTAGGGCTATCCTCCTTCAAGAGGGACACCCTATAGCTTATTTTAGTGAGAAACTCAAGGGGAATCATCTCAATTACTAAACCTATAATAAGGAACTTTTTGCTCTTGTGAGGGCCTTGCAAAATTGGCAACACTATCTTTTTCCAAAGGAATTTGTGATACATAGTGATCATGAATCCCTTAAATATTTGAAGGACCAAAGCAAGCTCAACAAGAGACATGCCAAATGGGTGGAGTTCATTGAGCAATTTCCTTATGTGATTAAACATAGGGCTGGCAAAGCGGGCCGGGCCCGGCGGGCCGGCCCGCGGCCCGCAGTTAAAAACGCGGGGCGGGCTGACCTTTTCAGCCCGCTGACCCGCATTGGCCCGCCCCGCATAACCCGCAGCCCGCGCGGGCCAGCAGCGGGGCGGGGCGGGCAAGCCCGTTGGCCCGCAAAAAAAAAAAAAAAATTGACTTGGTAGCAAAGGTTCAGTGGAGGAGTGACAACTTTGAGAGAAAGAAAATTAGGTTTTTACTTAAAACACAACCAGTGGAAGAGTGATAACTTTGAGTAAAAGAAAATTAGGTTTTCACTCAAAACACAAGGCAGCTATGATGTTCCAAAAAACGCACACAACACACGACGCATTTTCCTTTGCAGTGCTGCCGCTCGCTTCGGCTGTGATGCCACGCAGTTTCACCTGCAACTGTTACGCGCTACTACCACACTGTTATTGCTCGTACCGCTCCACTACTCCTACATGTTAAAAAAAAAAAGAAAAAGAAAAAGCGGGCCAGCCCGCAGGCCCGCGGGCCAACCCGCATGCGGGGCGGGCCATGAAAACCAGCCCGCATTTTTTTTGCGGGGCGGGCCAACCCGGCCCGTATTTTGCGGGCCTAAGCGGGGCGGGCCTAAACGGGGCGGGTTGGCCCGCTTTGCCACCCCTAATTAAACATAAGCAAGGTAAAACAAATGTGGTTGCGGATGCTCTTTCAAGAAGGCATACCTTGCTAAATGTTTTGGATACTAAATATTTGGGCTTTGATCACATAAAGGAAATCTATAAAGATGACCTTGATTTTTCTCACATCTATCAAAAGTGCTCAAAGGGATGACAAATTTTATCTGATATGTGTTCTCTAGTTCTTTATATCTGATATGAGACCCTTTTTGGTATTTGAGATGGGTGACTATACTAAATAATTTTTTTATAAAGTGATGAGATATCTTTAAATACCATTTTTTATTCAACTCATTCTTTGTTGATAAAAAAAATATTATCTAGGTTATTGTCACATATTAACATTATTATAATTGAGAAAGTGTAATCCATAATGTGAACATAAATAAATTCATTTGCGTTCTATTTCATATTATTGTAAACACCTATAGCATAAACCTACGTGATTTTTCCACTTAATTTGCCCTTATATGTATCGAGTGATTCACCACATATTCTAGAGTGAGCTAGCTGACGAAGTAGTTCAATAGTGGTTCTCAAGATTATTTTAAGATAAAAGTGTTTGTTTAATTTTTTACGAAAAAAGTATTTTAATAAAATAATTACTTAGAATTTTAATACGTTTCGAAAAACATACTTAAAAATGTGGAAGCGGAAAAAATATTTATACTAAGATCTTTGTTTTTCTAAAAGTGACCTTAATAGAAATTATTTTTAAAATAATTTTTAGTGATTATGATTAAAAAAAACTAAAAGGCTAGCATAGCTGTGACTTAAAAAGCATGCGTAAGGTTGGTAGGTAGCTTGAAAGAGACATAAGAGGAAGATGTTAGATGCAAAAAAAACAAAGAGTTCCGATATTTGGACAACTCTAAATGAGTTGGGCCAACATACAATTGCCCACGTGGCTAAAGTAATAATATTTTAATTGTTATGGGGCCTAGGAAATGTACTGTAATATTATGAAAATATTAAAAATTTGGATGCTTGGACTACGTTCTGAATTTAGGTTAAAAGATTTTAGGAGTTAATAGGTTCTGAATTAAGTTTGTTCGTTCTTCTCCACTTCTCCACCTTCGGTGCCTCTTCTACTCCCGCATCTGTTCCACTTCTCCTCGAGCTTTTGTTCCAATGTCTCTTCTAGCATCTGTTCGAGGGTTTCTCTATCCTCCTCCTTCTGTTCCATCTTTTCTTGTTCGTCGTCGTCCTCGTGGGTGTTTGGAAGCGAGGACCTGTGCATCTCTTTTCACGGCAGTTAGGTGGCGCTATTGGTGGCCTTACATTGAAGTGTTCTATTTAGTTTCACCAAAGGTAATACATTTTCTATTCATTGGTTTGTTAAGTGAAAGATTGATCTTGTTTGATTTTTTGTTGGATGATGAATAATCTAAAGTGTGTGTCCCTGTTATTTGCCCCGTGGTGACCCTTGTATGAGCCAAAGTCAATTTCTTGCACACACACACTTAAGACAATATATTTTCATATTTCATGTTAGGGGTTACTTGGTGGGTTTGTATTTCAATGTTATTGTAGTATTTTATTTGGTAGTAGTATGTTAGGATACACAAAGAAGAGGAATTGGTTAGAATTAGAATATACAAAGAACTACATCTGTTATCATAGGTGTCTGTGCTATTTTCTTTTTTTTCTAGAGTACTGCTTGATTTTTTGTGGAATATATTGTTAAAACTACATATTTTCATGTACTTAGTTTGTGTATGTTGTGGATTTTTAGTATTTTTTCTCCAAAAAAGGCCTTTTCTGAAGTTATCATATTGTGAATTTAGTCACTGTTGAGTATTTAGAGAAAGAGAGAGGTCACTTCATACTGATACTGTGCATAGATGTGTTGAACAAGGTGCTTTGATGTCTCCAAATCCAAGACGAATGCTTGGAGACCTTGTAGTTGATTGTGTGAGTGTGTCTAAAAGTATTTGAATTTGTTAATCCACTCTTTATGATGATCCAAGGTTAATTGAATCTGAATCCTTTTGAAAAAGATGTGTTTTCTAAATAGTGAGAAAATTCAAACTATTGAAATTTCGATTCAACCAGTTGTTTTACACATAGTGAATTTTGAAAAGGATTTGAAAAGCTTGACTTTGTTTGACTTTGCTGTCAAGCCAATTCAACCGGTTGATTCGTGATTTCAATCGATTGATTTTTTGAAAACCTTAACAAAATTTGGTTAAGTTGGTTAAACTAATTTTTAATGATCCTAACTACTTTTGGTTCTTGAATTAAATGCTTTGACCATCTGATTGGAGTATAGAAAGGTTGTTTTACGCTCTTATTCATTAACTAAGAAAGACAACTGAATCACAAAGAGTTTTCAAGATTTCAAAGAGCTTTTGGATCATCTTCAAGTGTGGAATAGGATTGGGTCTTATATTTCTAAACTTTAATCTTTGATTACCTAGGTTATTCTGTTCCCTCTTTCTTTGACATTGTATTTATGTGTGGTGCAATTTCAGAGGGTTGTTCTGAAAATTGTGTGTTTTGCCAAAGAGTGGTGTGTTCTTGAGGGGTTCAAGATCATCACTCTTGGTGTGTGTTGTGTAATCTAGATTTGACTACATAGTGAATTCTCAACGGTTAGTTGAGGACTGGATGTAGCTCTTAGTTAAGAGTGAACCAGTATAAACATCTTGTGTAAATCTCTCTATCCTTACACTTTTTAAACTACTTTATCTTTGATTTTGTTCACTGCTGGTACACAACCAATTGTTTTCCAAAAATAACCGATTGATTTTTTGGAATCAAATTAAAAACAGTTTTCTTCTTGGCTGAAAAGTTTTCTAATTCATGGATTCTTCATAGTCTTTCACTTTACCTTCAATATTTGCAAAAATATTTCAAAAACAATTCACCCCCTCTTGGTTAAGGCCTCTAATTCTAACAAGATAATCTTGTGAGTGATTATTGCATATACGTGTCTTGGTGTATAATTAATGCAGACTCTTTCTTTCGAGTGTTAGGTTGATCACGTACCGAAATTTTTAAGGAAAATGTTTACTCATGATATGAATAAGAGAGGTAAAATGAGAGTCTCAGTGTTCCTGTTGGTTGAGGTGGGGCATGAGGTGGGGAGAAAGTGAGTTAAATCAGGTGTTTAGAGGCCATGACTATATGGCAGTGTCAAGTAACCACAAAATTCACTCAACTTAGAGTGTGGTAGTATGTGGTGACCCTAATAGGAATATGTGGTAACCCACATTGCTCTTCCTGCATAGACCCAGTGAAAATTTTTCTGGAAATCTCAAGTTAGTGTTTCTGTTGGTTGGGGTGGGGCATGAGGTGGGGAGAAAGTTAGTTAAATCAGGTGTTTGGAGGCCATGGATGTATGGTGGATTCAAGTAACCACAAAATTCACTCAACTTAGAGAGTGACAGTATGTGGTGACCCCTAGTAGGAATATGCGGTGACCTATTACTCTTTCTGCACAAAACCAGTGAAGATTTTTATGGAAATTATAAGTTAGTGTTCCTGTTGGTTGGGGTGGGGCATGAGATGGAGAGAAAATGAGTTAAATCAAGTGTTTGGAAGCCATCACTGGCGCATAAATGTTAAAAGATGACGACTATTTTCAATTTAAAATGACAGCTTTATAACTGCATTTGTTGTACATGTAGTCGTAAATACAAGAGATAAGAAGGCGGCTATTTAGCCACATTCTTAAATGCCATTTATAAATGCGGCTATGGTAAACAACCACATTCTTATTTAATATTTAAAAAAAAAATTAAAACTCTAAACCCTAAGGTAGCAGTGACAGAGCAACAATGACCTTCGCCAATACAAGAAAACAAACAAATAAGAAAAACGAAAAAAATGTATAAACCAATGGTGAAAAAGAAAGAAATCTTGAAATAAACTTACGATGGCATGAAGAAGACAATGAAGGCTCGTAGAAGACGAGAGGAAGCACGAGAGTAGAAACATAAGCGAAAACGAAGCGCCAGAGAACCCTTCGCCAATGCAAGAAAACAAACAAATAAATGAAATAAAAAAAATTTATAAACCATTGGTGAAAAAGAAAGAGATTTGATTGAAACGAACTTACTATGGCATGAGAACACAATGAACCTCGTAGAAGAAGAGAGGAACACCAGAGCAGAAACAGAGAGAAAATGCAAAGGGCCAAGAAGAAAGAAACTATGAAAGCATAAGTGGCGCATTTCAGAATTAGGGTAAAAAAATTATTTAAGAAGGCGACTATTTGTAATAGCCGCATTCTTAAATCAAGTTAATTTAAAAAATGTCACCGCATTTTGAAAGACAACGTCTGACCCTAAAAACGAATTAAATAATGGTCGTTGTTTTAAACTTTTGTACTAGTGCATGAATGTATAGCAGTGTCAAGTACCACAAAATTCACTTAACTTAGATAGTGGCAATATGTGGTGACCATAGTAGGAATATGTGGTTATCCACATTACTGTTCCTATATAGACACATTGAAACTTTGTCTGAAAATCTCAAGTTAGTGTTCCTGTTGGTTGGGGTAGGGCATGAGGTGGGGAGAAATTTAGTTAAATCAGGTGTTTGGAGGTCGTGAATGTATGATAGTGTCAAGTAACCACAAAATTCACTCAACTTAGAGAGTGGCAGAATATGGTGACCCTAGTAGGAATATGTTGTGACCCACATTACTCTTCTTGCATAGAACAAGTGAAGATTTTTCTGGAAATCTTAAATTAGTGTTCTTGTTAGTTGGGGTGGGGCATGAGGTGGGGAGAAAGTGAGTTAAATCAGTTGTTCTTGCACACACACAATTACAGATCTCTCTTAATTGGTTTATTTTGTTTTCATGGTTTATGGTTGAAAATAAGTGATGCAATCCTAGCTTGCATTGTTATGAGTCTTTTGTTTTGTATTTTCGGGTGCAAAATTTGGTGGGATTGAGTGGCTAAAATGAGTGAAAGAATTTGTGAAGTATTGGTATATAAAGAATTATAATGAAGCTTAAGAAAGGTTAGGCCAACTCCTAAGAAGTTCTAAGCTAGACACAAAACTAGTGCTAGCAAAGAGTGAGCAAAGAAGACAAGATATGCACAAATTTGGGCAGAAATTCTTTAATCAATTCTAAGCTAATTTACAAGGGGGCTAACACTTGTATTTATAGTGCTATGGGCAGCCAAGGTGCAAGCTTTAACCCTAAAAACTCTCCACTCATAGAAGGACAAGTGTCTCTCTCTAATTGGAGCAAATCCTCTCAAAGTAGAGGTTGACAAGTGTCCTCCTCTAATTGGAGAGAATTCTCTCCATTCCCATGAAGACAAATGTCCTTTTGGCATTGGTGGGAATCCTCTCCATTAAGGAGATGACATGTGGACCTTGATGTTTTCCTTGCCACTCCATGTTTCCTATTTGCACTCTAGTAATTTATTTGTGCACCCTCGATGGTCTAGAGTTGCATTGGGTCTAAGGAGGCCCAATTGTAACTCTAGCTAGACTCTTTCTTTTTCTATTTGCACCTTACTCTAATTGGCCCAATACATGGCCCATGAAAATTGGTCCAAGAAAATGACCCAAATACAAGCCTAAAATAAAACCTATGCTACTATGTATAATGTTTATAAAACTAGATAAAAATGGAAGAGCAGACAACATTAATTCTCCCTGAGATGAGAGTCTTCTAAGATCCTTTTTCTGCTTCCATTCTTCTTAGCCAAATGTTTCGAGGCTGGATGGTTTTCATCATTGCCTCCCTCTTGAAAAGAATTTGTCCTCAGATCTGAATGATGGTCAATGACAACAACCTCTGTTTGTTTGTTATTGTCCTCTTGGATCAAATGTCATTCTACAATAGACATCAAACCAATATGAGATAATTTTCTTTTAAAAGAAAAGAAAATAGAACAGAAATAAGGCCTTTGATAAAATTTTTGAAAGTAAAGCATAAGGCCTTTTTCAAAAATATTTTTGTTTACTGTGTGTTGTTTATTGCCCAAGCTAGGAAACAACATCACAAAGTGTTGTTTTTTAGATTTTTGTGAAGAAGAATGAGCATTATATAATTGAAAATAAGAGTTCAAAGTATTGCAATCCCCCTTTAAGGATTCTTTCTCAGCTATGCTTGCAAGGGGCGTCGTAAAAGACTCTTCTTCTTTGTTGGTTTCCTCTTCTTCTTCCTTTTGAATCAAACATTCTTCTGTATTTTTTGTGGAGAAAACATTTATATCTATATCTGGTTCAACTCCAGACATAGATTTTTCTTCCAGCAGATCCTCACAAGGGTTTCCTAGAGGAGATCAAATGTTATTGATATCTTATTCAATTCCAGAAAAAGAGTTTTTTGTACTTCCCTTTTCTATCATCACTTTTTCTCTCTTTACTTTCTCTTCTCTATCTTTCCTTTTGTTCTCCTTTCTTTCTCTTCTTTCTTAATGACAAGAGCTTGTAATTTTTCTTTAAACTCCTTTTCTCTTCTAGCATATTCTTTTTCTCCTTCTACAAATTTTCTTCCTATTTTAACTAGGTCTTTCATTTCTTCTATAAGCTTTCTTTTTCTATCATATGAAGGCGGAGCAAATTTTCTTCTCATACATGCCTTTAAATCACTCTAATACTCTACTATTGATGGTGTACCAATTCTAATATCAAGTTGCCTTTGTTGCCACCAAGACCTCGCATATTCTTGAAAACATAGGGTAGCTAAGAAAAATCCAGTATATTTCTTAAAAGTTTGATCAAGCTTTGTCTCTCATTCTAAATATTCTCAACATTCTTGTTTCCATCCAAGTAGGGAATGTATACTTCAGGCTTTGTACAATAATAAAAAGTTTTAGGCTCAAAACACACCCCTTCCTTTCTTTAATAATGGGAGTTATAAATCTTTCTTCTATGAATAGGTCTTTCTTCTTCAAACCTTTTGTCCTTATTTTGGTTGAGAACCATTTTGCCAAACATTTCATTTATCTCATCCCATTTTCTATCTTTATCTTCTCTCAAAATTCTATTATCCTCTCTCCACCCATAGACATCTTCTTGTTCCCTATTACTTCCTTGTACACTTGATGCATATAAATGATCACTCATTTTGAAAAATGCAAAAAAAATTTAACAAGAGCTTTTATTCAACAACGAGTGATTAAAAAATTTCAATTTTTTTAAAATATTTTTTGGGTGAAGTAAATCAAGAGTTCAAGTATGATCTTTCTCCAAGTTCACTCCCAGGAAAGTGAGGTGAGTCACAATGGACTGCTTAAGTACAAAGACTTTCCTAGCTAGAGCTTACCTCAGATAGTTCTCAAAATAAGTTCTCTCAAAGAACTTCAAAACAATTTTCCCTATATGTGTGTGCAAGACTTCCTAAGGATCAAAAGAAGATCAACTACAAATGGAGAACAAAACCTAAGTATCACAGAGACTTAAAAAAAAAAAAAAAAGAAAGCAAGAAATTAACAAGAAGAAAGTAAAGTAAAGTAAAGCAAGAAAATCTAGACAAAAATCCTAGGTGAAAATGCAAGTGACACTTTGAGTCGCTTAACACATTTCCACAAAACTAAGCGCTTTACTATTACAATGTTCTTAATAAGATTGCTTTGAAAACATTTTCCCAAACAAAACAAAGATAAGCAAGAAATTAAACTTGTACACAAAGGTTCTGTGATACAAAGCGAAAAATACAACAATATTTTCTTTTTTATGAATTTCTTTTCTTCAAGTTGTCAAATCTTCCTTCTCTTTATATGAACTTGATTCTTGTCTTCATTTGCTGCCCTCTCCAAATAATCACTATTTCTAGTCTTTAGCTATGAATCATCAAGTAGAAATTAGCTTCACAACTTCAAAACCAAACTTCCACTCAATATGAATTTCACCTTATAAGGCCAATAAGTAAAAAAATCAAGAAAAGCTCAATTAAAATTGCTAAAGTCAAATGGATTTAATTTGAAAAATGCAAGGATTATTTTAAGACACAAATCAACAACTAAAGATAAAAAAAATAGTGAGCACTCAAATAGGAAACCTGAGAATGGAACTAGAATAGATTTCAAAACAAAGATTCTAGAATGAAACAAACACTAAAAATTTCAAACTTTGTGAAACTTCATTCACCAACATTTTATGTATGAAATTTTTATGTGAGAATCTCAAGACAATACTTGATCAAACGAAACAAATTTTAGGTCAAACAGATGTGTATTTTGAGAGAAATAAATCAAACACTGCAGCACCAATATTAATAGATTGAAACTATTTTTCAGCACTGACAGAGATGATTCAAAAATTTGCTAGGTATTTTAATGAATTTGAATCCCAAACTTTTATCCCAACTCCAAAACACATCAAGTAAGGCGCAGTAAAAATTTCAAGTCAAAAAGCCCAAGGAATAAGGTGTAGTAAATTTTTTTCTAAGAGCAACACCACACAGAAACTGTTTTTTTCTAGGCTGAAAACGTCCTGACTTTTACTGTTTATAATTTTTTTCTATTTTGTTTTTGGATGTTCTGTTTTAAATGAATATCAAAAGCATCTCAATATGGTTCTTTGAATTTTTTTCATATTTTTTTACCAAAATAAGAACCCATAATAAATTCTCACAACAGAGACAAAATTTCAGAAAAACTGAAAAAGAAGAAACCTAAGGGATTTGAAAAAAAGAATTGAAACTCAAGACATAAGAGAAACCTAAATCTAATGAACTTGTTAATGATATAATAACAAGATAAGAGACTTAAAAACATAAAAATAAGAGCACACAAAAGGCACAAAATGACTCAAACCACATGGATATTCATTGTAAAAACAAGAAACAAAAAATCAAACAAAGGACTACTTGATTTTATGACATATATGGAAACAACATGACTTTAGACAACTAGAAATAGATCATAAAATAAAAATGAAACCAACATAAACTGTTTTTACCAAAAGAAAATGAAAGAAGACTCAACAAAATTGAAAAGTACTCAAGTAAACACAAATAGAGATCCTATAACACAAATTTGGATGGTTCAAGGAGTATTTAGCATTTTGAACCGATTAAACTAAACAAAAACACATTTAAAACAGATTCAAGACATTATAAAAAGTGAGGAAAAACACGAAAATGGAAGAACAAAAGTTAGAACAACTTATCTCTTGAAGACCTAAGCTCTGATACCAAATAATGCAATCCTCGCTTGCATTGCTGAGTTTTTTGTTTTCTATTTTGGGATGCGAAATTTGGTGGAATTGGGTGGCTAAAATGAGTGAAAGAATTTGTGAAGTATTGGTGTATGGAGAATGATAATGAAGCTTAAGAGAGGATAGGCCAACTCCTAAGAAGTTCTAAGCTAGACGCAAAACTAGTGCTAGCAAAGAGGGAGCAAAGAAGACAAGATGTGCACAAATTTTGGTAGAAATTCTTTAATCAATTCTAAGCTAATTTACAAGGGGGCTAGCACTTGTATTTATAGTGCTATGGGCAGCCAAGGTGCAAGCTTTAACCCTAAAAACTCTCCACTCATAGAAGGACAAGTGTCTCTCTCTAATTAGAGCAAATCCTCTCAAAGTAGAGGTTGACAAGTGTCCTCCTCTAATTGGAGAGAATTCTCTCCATTCCCATGAAGACAAATGTCCTTTTGGCATTGGTGGGAATCCTCTCCATTAAGGAGATGCCATGTGGACCCTGATGCTTTCCTTGCCACTTCATGCTATCTATTTGCACTCTAGTAATTTATTTGTGCACCCTCGATGGTCTAGAGTTGTATTGGGTTCAAGGATGCCCAATTGTAACTCTAACTAGTGATGGAAATGTGCCTTCATCCGGTTTGGATTTTCTTGGTGGAGAGTTGCAGAAGCTTCATGGATTGGAATGGACAAGGAGCTCACGTAGAGCTTGTGGATTCCTTGAAGGTGAAGGTTAAGTATGGAGAGTCATAGGTGAGGCCTAATCACTTGAGCTAGTGGAAATTTGAAGACTAAGTGTCTATCCTAGAGAGGTAGGAGACAAGAGTGAGAATTGGCTCAATAATTTGGCAGCAATTTCACTCATTCATTAATCTTCTATTTACATGATCCAAGCACCTCATTATATAGGAGAGAGGGCTGGACATTTTGGAGCCAAAATTTGAAAATTCAAAATAAAACTCTCCAATGAGAAGGTGCCATGTGGAGTCATGCTTTCCATGTTTTAGCTCACACCTTCCATGCTAAATCCTCTCCACTCCTAGGATGCCATGTGGACGTCTATGTGCTCCATGCCAAGGTGATTTTCGTCCTCCAAAACACCCTAGACATTTTAGGGTTACATTGGGCTCAAAGAAGTCCAATTGTTACCCTAACTAGTCACTTTTAACCATAACTAGTCATATTTTACTATTGGCCCAAATACAAGCCCAAAAACCTATGCTACTTGGCCTAAATATTTGGTCCAATTATTTTATGCTACTAGGTCCAATACATGGCCCATGAAATCCTAAACAACTTTATACAATTTATTTAAGCTAAAGCTTGACCCAAAAATAATGTTGACTAGTCAGCAGGAACTCAGTCTTCTTGTATTCTTCTGACCAAAGATTTAGTTTATGTTTTGATGACTTGGAGGTCTTCTTGGATATGATTGTGTTGAAGATGACTGAAGCTTCTTCTCTACCTTGAAGATTGTGTTTAATGAAGAAAAATAGTTAGGTTGCTTTGAAGGGTGTAATGGGTTTGTGTATTCTTATATATAGCTTAGGATGAGTTTAAAGGTAGCCTTTTGTTGTGCATGACCTACCTCATATGCCTAATCAAGGTGGTAAGATCAAGCACAAGAAGTTATTCAAAGTTTTCCTAAAAACTACCTTAAGTTTTTCTAAAAATCAACTTTCTGCAGAAAAATAAATCTGTTGTTTTGTAAAACAACAGGTTCTTTCTAAACTGTGCCTATTGCTTTAAAGTTTCTCACAAAGTTTTGTTTTGTCACAAAGTTTTGTTTTGGCACAAGTGAACCTGCCCTAGTTTTTTTGTTACCGTTATGCTAAGATGGAGATAGTTGAAAATCTCTCTGTCTTTTTGAAAATAAATCTGTTCATTTTATTTTCAATCTGTTAATTTTATAACAGTTTTAATTGTTTTTTGAAAAGAAGTTAGAAACTGTTTTCTATATAAAGAGAGACACATCTCACATGAAAACTAAGCTGAGCAATCACATTTTAAACAGAGATAAACAGTTTTCAGTGAGAGGAAAAAGGATTTGAATGTGTTTTTGAAAGGTGTTCTAAAAGAACTTCAAGAGTGCTTGTTCTTTGTGAAGCCTTGATCAAGGTGAATGTGTTGTCATGCTGGACTACAATTTGGGCCAGTATTTTGGGTTCTTGGATCTTCTGTTCAGGTGTTTTCGTTCCTTAATTCATTTCTGTAAAGGTGTTTGTGTTAGACACTTCTTGATAGGGTTTCTTGAAGTGCAAGTAGTGCTGAAATAGGGTTTTTCAACTTTAAGTGCCTTGTTCTTGTAGAGTTCAAGAACCTATGGCTTTGTAAATGATTTGATCTGTTTTAGTGGATTTTGCCTTGGTGTAAGGTAAAACTGGATGTAGCTCTTGATGAGTGAACTGGTATAAACTGTGTGTGCAAATTTCTCTTCTCAATCTATGTTGCAATCTCCTTAAAATTGATAATCTGCTACAATATAAATCTGTTCTTTTAAAATTGAATCTGTTGTTTCTGGAACTGTTCATAGTGTTCTTCAAAGATTCAAAATAAAGTTTTTGATTGCTTGTGAATAACTCAATCTGAGTATTGGTTTATTGAAGAAAGTAATAAAATCTTTAAAAGAACCTAGCTTAAGGATCAAACATAGTTTCATGATACTTCTTTAAGATTTAAGTAGGATTTCTTAAAACTCAATCTTTCTTAATCTTGATGCTGTAAAGATACCAACTTTATTCTTTGGAAATTCATTTACTGATTTTGAGAATTAATCTGGTCAAGGTTCTGTTGTCTCAAAGTGATTTGAAAAAAACAATCTGTTCTTTATAAAATCAATTTGTTCTTTTTTTCTCTAGTTTTGTGAAAAACAGTTTTGGTTTGCGAAAATTCTATAAGCTCAATTCACCCTCCATCTTGAACTTAGACACTGCTAAACCTAACAGATTGTATATTCCTTCACCCTAGAGTTCTCTTCTTGATTGGGCCTACAAAAAGAAACAAAAGCCCAATTAGACCCATATTTGCAAATAAATCCATAAACAACCTCTAGGTCTTCATCCTCCTTATTATGTGGTTGTATGTGGCTAGATGGTTTCCATCAACTAGACTCTTTCTTTTACTATTTACACCCTACTCTAATTGGCCCAATACATGGCCATGAAAATTGGCCCAAAACATGGCCCAATACATGGCCATGAAAATTGGCCCAAAATATGGCCCAAGAAAATGGCCCAAATACAAGCCTAAAAGAAAGCCTATACTACTCTGTATAATGTTTATAAAACTAGATAAAAATGGAAGAGCAGATAACATTAATTCTCCCTGAGATGAGAGTCTTCTAAGATCCTTTTTCTGCTTCCAATCTTCTTAGTCAAATGTTTTGAGGTTGGATGGTTTTCATAAAGAAGTTAGTGAATTGTTGTTGTATTGGTTGATAAATTTTGTTTTGGAAAGTTTTGAAATGGCTTGTTCCAGTTTGACGGGAAAGTAAAACGGTGAAAATTTTGACTATGAAGGAAGGAAAATGAAAGTTTCATTTATTATATTACTAGATTGCTAATAGTTAACTTCGAAATTGTGAAATTATATTCAATTTAAGCATTTGCCTTCCATGGTTATTTTGTAGATTCGAGTAAGACATAGAGTGCACACTGAACATATTGTTCAAATCAATAGAAATTTGACGTCATTGCAGCGCCGAAGAATAGAGGCAACCCCTTTTAAGTGGATGCTCCAATTAAAAGATGAATTGGACATATCAAGTCATGTTCTTTGCAAATTAATTAGTAAGTGGAGTGTTGATGATTATTTTTTTAGGATAAGACAACATTTAGTGCCTTTTAAGATTGTTGATGTGTGTTTCGCCCTAGGTTGCGAGTGGTGGGTGAACAATTATGTTTGGAGGATGATGGTGGTGGATTGGTGAATGAGGTCTTTGGTGGAGAGGACACAAAATTTGATATTCTTTTGGAAAAATTGTGGGTCAAAGTTTATAGGAAGAAAAAATGTTGATGAATTTTGTCAGTTGTACATATTTTTTTTGTTATATGTTTTCTATTTTCCCAGGACTTCTAGGGTTTTTTCTTCATTTCCTTTTCAGGTTTTAGATAATTTAGATGCACTAGATGCATATAATCAGGGTGGTGTAGTGTATGAATTAATAGTTTCTAGTTTAACACGGTCATTAGAGGTATATAACAACCAAACAAATGCCTATGAAATATATTTGGCTAGTTATGTTCCTGTTTTGAAGGTTAGTGGCAATTATGAGAAATAACTATGTAGTTCAAGTTTAATAAATTTGTGAAGCTTTTAATGACTAACATTAATTTTTTGGCACCAACTTTGGGTTGTTCAACATGTTGGCATTAGCATCTCTGTTGTGGATACAATATCTTTTCTGCGATTTTTGTAGTGGCGGTGTGTAAAGATTCGATCAAGCAGTTTAAATGAAGTGCTCTCTATAGCTGAGGTATTTAATTGTGTGGTTAATACCTTGGTTGACATTGGTGTGCTTTTATATCCTGATCATAATAAAAAAGTTCTTATTGCAGATTGTATGGGATTGGGAAGTGAATGAAGTGGAGGAAGGATTGAACATTATTAAAGAAGCCCTCAAAATTGGAGAGGAACATGATGGATGTAGTGCCTATTCTTTAAGTGAGTGGGAGAAAGTTGATAAGGAGCATAAATTATGCGAAAACCTACTTGTACAGAATAACAAGAGGATACGTTATGTTGAGAACTAATTAAAAGTGTTGCAAGAACAACTGCACAAAGAAAAGCATTGGTCACCTTTCACATTTGTACCTAAGGACACTACTAGGTCATGTCCTCGAAGGTCACCTCCTCCACACTCAGTTGGTGGAAACCCACACAATAAGAAAATTTGGTATTACATACAACACCAATTCGTATGCAAGAGACCAAATTCATATGTAAAACATAGTTACATGCAGAAAAAAATTCGTATGTAAAATTGTTGTAGGTAACTGTTACATATGGATTCAAAATCCATATGTACTTATATACGGGTAAATTCGTATGTAATTATCTATTAGATTTATATACAAATATTTTTCCGTATATAATATTGTCTCTTGGTAGTTTCAAATTAGGCTCCAAAAAAACAAAATTGGAAGTTCATGGATCAAACATACACTAATATATAACAAGAAACAATGATAGAAACCATAATTCAGAGAAGTCCAAATGAGGAGATAACATAAACAACAAAATACATTATTGTTTCGGTCATAATCAACTTTAAATGAGAAATTGAAAAGGGTAAAAAGAACAAGAACAAAAGTATAATTTCACAAGACATTCCAGAGGAACTCCAAATCATCGTATATAAAACACAACATATGAAAGGTGCAGGTAGATATACAGAGAAAATAATGTGAACTACACATTAGTCTAATTTGCAGTCTTAGAATGAGAGATTAATCATTTCTTTTAAGGCATGTCAATCTTGACTGTGTGTTATATTTAGCTAGTGGTTTCTCCCTGGTTGCCATTCGAACATCCCAGACACCTAGATTGCCATCAGATGATGCAAACACCACTTGGTAAGGGTAATCATCCCCTATAACACCATCAGTATTTGTGAGCACAATACCTTTGACACAGGAAGTAAGTGCATCTTCCAAGCAATATGCAACTTTTCCAGTCTTGATATCCCATTTTGTGAAATTTTGTCCTCACCAATAGTGTAAAGAAGTCTATTATGCAAAAAGGAATAAAAAATTTAAAAAAAAATGTCAGATTTAATTACTTGATAACACCACACAAATTATAGTCTCCTAAACTTGATCATCCATGTCAAAGATAGTTCACTCCACTAGTGAAATCGGCTATATGGGAAAAAGGTGGTATACCAGTGGAAAAAAACAGTCATGCTATACCATACATACCATGACCAACTGCACTATTGTATCATAAACTTCATACAAATATTTTCTTAATAGAAGATTTATATAACATTCACATGTATTACACAACACTGAACTTCCAACTCTCAATTGGCAATAAGAAAAAATTCACATGTATTACACAACACTGACCTACTCACTCTCAATTGGTAATAAGAGAAAATTATATAGGAATTACATACACATAGCAAATCATTTAAAATCCAAAACTTCCCGCCTACACATAGGATATAGACCATTAATTCATCATTAAAACATGCAACAAAGTATGTGATTATAGATTACTATATAGCCAACACTCCTCCAAAAGTCAAGAATTTATATTCATTTTATTTCATAGTGTTTCAGTTTCGTTAAAATGATATAATCATAAAATTTTTGGATTGGATACTAATCTGTTGAAGGAAGTGGAATGTGAGAAGAAAGGGATTAATCGCTATATAAGTTATTGATATACAATAAATGAAATATACCGATGATATACAATAAATGATATCAATATCTTTGTAACCAAACATGTTAACACTACAGTTATATATATCAAGCCTTGTTATGTGTTGCTTGTAACTAAAGATCGATGCTCAGAACTGAAATGCTATAAGACAAAAGTATCTAGACATGAAAATCAACACAAAACTAAAAAGAAAACCGCGCACGATTGAGGTAGGGGAAGTAGAGGAAGATGGACACTGACCTAAATGCCATGAAGCACATATAAGCCTTATCAAATCAATCATACACCTTATTTCTACTTCCTTTTCACCACACTAATTTTCCCTCTCTTCAATTTAACCATAAAAATAATGTCTTTTTAATCATGATATTATTTTCTAATATACTTTATTTTATATTTAAAATAACGTTATCATTAGCGTTATTGTAATTCAAAGTTTAAATGATTTGTTTAAAAACCAGAAGATTAAATGCTTGTTTTTTTTGGAACTATAGGAAATTAGGGTCCAATAATTTTTTGGCTGTGTCCTTCTCTTATCCATGAAATGTGGGTTGATAATTGTCATGGTGAGTGGTGTTCAAAATTGCAGACATTGAGTACAATAATTATAGGTAAAATGTCCTTCTCTTATCCATGAAATGTGGGTTGATAATTGTCATGGTGAGTGGTGTTCAAAATTGCAGACATTGAGTACAATAATTATAGGTAAAATAAATGTGAAATGGATGGGTATATAAAAAAATAGTTTATGGATTATTTGAAATATAAAATGGGCTTAATAGATTGTTTTACCAAATATACCATTTCAAATCTTATTTGCTAGTTTTATTAAATATATTCTAAAAGTGTAGTTGATTTGAAGTGGTTTATTTTTATAAAGTGATTAAAATAGCTTAGGGAAATAAAATAAAAAAACATATAAAATAAGCATATATCAAATAAGAGTATTACAATCAAAATAAATTGTAAACTACTATAATAGCTTATTCTAGAAACTCAATGATGTGATTGTGTGTTGCTAGCCGTAATCAATCATGTCATCTACACCAATTTAAGGGGCTGATGTGTACATGAGATGTCTACATGTAGTCTCATTTGACAAAGGAAAGTTATGCCACACAATTGATTTAGAGTCTAAATAAATATCTACAACATTGATTATGGAATGGGTACCTGTAATACTTATCTAACTTTTTTCTATTAAAGGCATGTCCTTCATTTTGCTATTGCAGAATTTTATTTTTAGTTTAATTAGACTAAAAAAAACTAATCCACTATTTATTTTTCCATTGTAGAATTTTATTTTTAGTTTAATTGAACAAGAAAAAGTTAATTCAACCCTCTAGGATAAGATAGTTAAATCACTTTTTTTAAATGAAAACTACTGTTATCTCCTGTAATTGTCTTTACTTTGATTCCCTTCTTATGCTTCTTTTTCTTTTTGTTGATGTTATATTCAACATTCATGTGTGTAAGAGCAATCATATGCATCTAACAAATTTTCAATTTGCAAAAAGAGGAAAAGAGTAATCATGTGTGACTATGAATATTTGAATCACATACTGATATTTTGCCTTGAAGTCAGAAAGTTGCGACCATTAGCATAGTACAATTTCTATCATTTGAGATATACTATAATGAATGGATGTTCATCAGATAGTATTTTTTTTTAACTCAATACAAAACATTAAACACATGCATATTTATAAGGTAATAACACTAACTTTTGTGCCTAAAGGTCCTTTGGTTGATTTCAAGAATATCCTTTCCCTAAACAAAAACCATAATAAACAAAAAATTATATGCCTCTGAAATGTAAAACGGCATCCTCTCAGTGGGTTTTTTAATACTTATAACCTATGAGTTAAACTATTTTTAGTACTTGAATATCCACAATTTGGGTTCATATAGCTCTCCCACCTATTTGGAATATAATTCAAGAGCGATTAATCAACATAGTTGCTACCTTTCATAATAGTTTAATAATAATTATGATTCAAGTGTTTCCATTACAAGCAGAAAATCATTTACTCATTCTCTTTGTTTGAGTTTAACAAATAAGTTCCCTAATGTACTAAAGAAACAAAAAGAGGATAGAGAAATTTTATGCACTTACCTTCGACCTGCAAGAATCTTGGCCATGTTACCTTTATTATTAGTGATAAATAAATCACTTTCATCACAAACAATATAGTCAATAGCAGCAAGGCGTGAAGAGAATGGAAGGAAAGGTTTCAGCTCTTCATCACCTAACATCTTAGTTGTATATAGATTTTGGGGAAAAGATATTTGAGAGGCTGCATGGTTTCATCCCCCACATATTTCTCCTGATGCAACATACAAATATGTGTCATTTGAAAACCTGATGGGTTGTGCTTCATTATTGATAGTTCTTCTTGGATTGTTGAGAGGATTGGTGGAAGCAAATGGATGTAATGGATCAAGAATGGCTCATATATAGCTATGGATTCCTTGGAGGTGCATGAGAGGTATGGAGAGTGATTGGTTGGGCCATATCACTTGGAGAAAAGTGAAAGTGAAGATCAAAGTGTCTAACCTAGAGAGACTAGATAAGGGGGTAGAAACTTGCAAAATTTTGGCAGCATTTTACTCATAAAATTAATCTTACAAAACATGAGCCAAGCACCCTATTATATAGAAGATGGTGCCTTTGAGAGCAAGGAGCAAGGATAAGATGCAGAAACACAAAAAGAGGGGCGGCTAGGGGTATTGACTAAGGTCAATGCCGCCCCCTTTGGCTAGGTTTCTAGAAGGTAGGACAACCTTCCTTCCAAAAGGCCTAGGTACAAGCTAAAATGATAAATACAACCCCTTATTGTGTTAAATGGACCCTACTTTACTGAAATTAAAAATAAAGAAACTAGTTGATGCTTAGCTCCCATGGCTTAGGCTCTACTCCTTGTGATCCTCTAAGGCATCTTTGAACATATAAAGAAAAGTGTCTATGCTATCAATAGCAGAGTCCCAATATTCTTGAATCCTCTTCTCCATGGACCTTGTTGTTGGGCTTGAACTTGGGTTTGAGCTTGGGCCTCTTCCATCATCCCCTCCTTCTTGAAGAGGATTTGTCCTCAAATCACATGCTTCTGCCTCTTCATCTTCACTACCTCCAAAAGGTGTTAGATCCATAACATTGAAGGTAGTGTGTACTCCATATTCCTCAGGCAGGTCAATTTGATATGCATTATTATTGATTCTTTTAAGAACTTGGAAGGGACCATCACCTCGAGGACTAAGTTTAGACTTCCTCTGATTAGGGAATCTATCTTTTCTAAGGTGAAACCAAACCCAATCTCCCTCCTTAAAAATCATCTATCTCTTCCCCTTATTGCTATGTTTCATGTATTTCTCTGTTTGTTGTTGTATTTGGTTTTTAATCCTCTCATGCATTTTCTTTACAAATTCAGCTTTTGTTACCCCTTCCTTATGCATAAATTTTTGTGGATTAGGTGGAGGTAACAAGTCCAAAGGAGTAAGAGGATTAAATCCATATGAGGACCTAGAAGAGAATACGCCTACTGACCAGGCCCAACCTCAAAGGAGGCAGACCAGGAGCATGACACGAGACCAACGGCCAAGTCAAGATGCTCCAACCATTGTCTTAGCTCCTACTTTACCACAGAGGATTACAAGAAGCAGAGCACAGGCTTTGGGTGCTAAGCATCAATTATTTTCTTTATTTATAATTTTAGTAAAATAAGTGTCATTAAGCATTAGAGGGGGGGGGGATGGGTGCTATCAAATAGGTGTCTTTAGCAAAATAAGGGGGGGGGGGGGGGGGGGGGGGGGGGTACTATCAAATGTTGCATTTTTTACCTATCTTCTAGAACTTTAGGTTGATAGGTGCGACATTGACCTTGGTCAATACCCTAGCCGCACCACTTTAGGTAATTCCCTCCCTACCCCTTAATCTTGCTCTCCAAGGCTCCTAAACCTATAAATAAGGAGGCCTACCTCATGTATTTCTAAGTTGAAAATTAAGTAAAGAAACTATGCACAATTTTTGTGTGAGCATTTGAGTGAGTGAGTCTCCTCCAATTTGGTGTTATCTTGTGAGTGATGATGCTCTCAAGTGACGGCCTCCTCCCACTTATCTTGGTGGTTCCACCCCATCAAGTGGCATGATACACCATTGCTCCATCATCCATAAGTCCTCCTTTCATTATCTCTTCAATTTCTCCATTCCATTTTCATGTTTTTATCTTCCTTGTCTTATAATTGTGTTTCGGTTTTGGAGACTCTTTCTTGAGTAAGGATCATCATTTGGAATGGCTTGTACACAATTGATGCATTCCTTTTCTCCTCTAGAAAATTGTCTATATATATAGAAAAATAAATAGAGATAAATGATCAAGGTCCGTTCCACCTCTGAAAATGCTCTATGAGGTGTTGGGAAATGGTTGAAGTAGTTCAATAGGAGGATCGCTATGACTATAGCTCTTGGTAAAGTTACCAAAGATGAAAATGATTTATTTGATATTATGGATGACTGGTTGCGGAGGGACCATTTTGTTTTTATGGCTTGCATCCATTATCACCTTATCCATGCATTTTCTCTTTTTCCTTATGGAAATGAACCTTCACATCTACTTAACCACTTAGTTAAGTTAATGTCCAGTGGGAATTTTCCTTAGGTTATCACCTTAATTGTCTTAAAATCCAATCCTAAGTAAAGTGTCACCATAAAATGATTAATCTGAAAATCAACTCACATCAGATGAAATCCATATACAGCCTCAAATGGAGAAATATTAGTAGTTTTATGAACTACGCTATTATATGCAAAATCAATATGAGGAAGGTAATCATCCTAAGATTTGTGGTTTCCCTTCATGATTGACCTAAGTATAGTGGAAAGAGATCTATTTACAACTTCTTTTTGTCCATCCGTTTGAGGATGACAAGAAGTTGAGAAGTTCAACTTAGTTCCTAGCCTTTCCCAAAGAGTTCTCCAGAAATGGCCAACAAATTTAGGATCTCTATCTTACACTATGGTCATAGGTAAACCATATAGTCTTACCACTTCTCTAAAGAAGAGCTTTGAGATGTTGTTAGCATCATCCACTTTATGGAAGGGTATGAAATGAGCTATCTTGCTAAACCTATCCACTACCACAAAGATGGAATCAAAACCTCTTTGTGTCCTAGGTGTTAGAATATATGGCCTTAAACAAGAGGGGGGTGAATTGTTTAAGAAAGATTTTCGCAAACTTTGAAGGTACAATGAAACTTAGTGCAGAATTGCAGATAAAGAAATCATGTTAGCATAGTAGGGGGTGTACTTATCATTTTAGCTTGTTCCTAGCCCTTTTGGAAGACATTTTGACCTAGTTTCTAGAAGGACAAGCCTTGGATGCGGGTTTGACTTAGTCAAACCCTAAGGTTGCCCATTTTTTCCCTTTTCCCATCCTACCCCTTTAGCTTGTTCTCCAAGGCTCCTTCGCCTATAAATAGGAGGCCTACTTAGTGTATTTTACATGTTGAATTTGAATAGAAAAGTTACTCTGCATAAATTGTGTGAGGTGTGTGTGAGGCTTGAGTCCTCTAGCATTTAAGGTCTTATCTTAAGTGAGTTGAGAGCTTCCAAGTGGCAACCCTCTACACTTATCTTGGAGAATCCACCATTCAAGTGGCGTGTTCATCCTCTCATTCCATCATCCATAAGCTTCCTTTCCTTTAACTTTGTTTTCCATCTTCCATTTTCCATCTCTTCTCTTTGGTCATTATTTTTGTTGTTGTTTCCTTTATGTTCTTTTAATTTCCACCTTGCATCATTGTCACCCATATTCTTGTGTTTTTCTCTTTGCTCTTGTGAAGTAAACCTTCACACTTACTTAACCACTTGGTTAAATTTGTGTTCAGTGGGGATCTTCTCAGGGTTCTCACCATTATTGTGCCTAAACCTCAATCTTAAGTAAAGTGTCATCAAAAAATGAAAACATCTAAAATCAACTAACATCACTATCATATGGAGCTTGTCCCAGCCTTGCTTTCAAAGGATCCACAACAAGGCTAAGTGGTATGAATTATGCTTCCTCTAGTTCAACTTCATCAAATGTTGAGGACAAGGTAACTCAAATTGAAACTGAGCTTGCAACTGTGAAAAATCAAATGAACACTTTGCTTGAATATATTGCTTCAAGAAAAGATGTTCCAGAACATTTTGCAACAATGGCAACTAATTTGGTTCACGCATCCATCAATGAGGTATTAATATATTTAAATATATATTGGTGCCTTTTATTTTATAGTTATAAACATACAAATTCATTAATTTAAAATTATTTATTTCAGGCATCAGATAATGGAAGTGGTGCTCCATCACCTAATCAAATAACAGGATCAAGTGCTGGAAGCAAAACTCATTAGGGATGTGTGTTGTAATTTTAAACTTGATTAGGGATGTATGAACTTTTTATGCGTTTTAGTTTTCAATTATGTATAAACTTTTGAACAATATTATGTGTGCTTTAATTTTCAATGAAATGAATGGATGATTATAATTTTATACATTATTTTATTTTATTATGAAAATATATTATGTTTAGGTTAATTGTACAAAACAGATTATAAAAAAAATTATAAAAAAGTGGTGGTTAAATTTTATTTATTCAAAACTAAAATTACGTCAGTTAAAAACGCCACATTATTCCTTATATAATGGCGCGCCAAAATCTTCTTCAATGAATTAAATTGCGACAATTATAACTAACACTACTTACATATAAAAACTGCCACTACTTACACTATGTTTAAAGTGGCGGGTGTTGCGGCGGGTAGCGTAAAACCGCCACTTTGTGGTGGCTGGTTCTATGGTGATTTTGAAAACCGCCAGATGCGTATATTATGGTGGTTATAAACATAAGTTTATACGAAAATAACTGTCTCAATATACAATTTTTTTGTAGTGAATCTATTTGGTGTTCTATACCCCTAAAAGGTGCAAGTCCAATGGGTTCTTCCTTAGGGAATACATCACCAAATTCTTTTAAAAGTTTTTGAAGTTGAAAAGGTAGTTCAAAAACATTAGAAAGTGTGGCAGTGCATGCAAGTGTTCCTTTACAAAGAAGGAGGCCTGAAGGTTGTTCAAGTAGAAGTATCTTTTCAATTTTATTTTCAAATTTTTCCTTTTTCTAAATGACCTTGTGGGAAGGAACACTCTTCTCCCATGCCTCACCTTTCTCTCTAAGGTCTTTTTCTTGTTTTTGTATTTTCTCTTTTTTTTTTCTCATTTTCTCTTTTTTGTTTCATTTGTACTTGGTCCTATACCACTTGTGAGGGTGTTAAAGGATAATGTACAAACTTCTTTTCCCTATGAGTAAAAGTGATCTCGTTGGTAAGACCATTATGCATAGCCTTCTTATCAAATTGCCATGGTCTTCCCAAAAAGATGTGATAGGCTTCCATGGTACTACATCACATAAAATCTCATCTTTATAGTTCCCCACAAAAAGACTGACTTTTACTCACTTGTCTACAGTTAGTTCCCCATCTTCATCGATCCATTGAAGTTTGTAAGGTTTTGGATGAGGTACTAATTGTAGATTAAGCTTTTCAACCATTCTAGTGCTACAACAATTGCAGCAAGAACCACTATCCACAATGAGAGAACAAATGTTTTCTAAAACTTTGCATCTTGTATGAAAGATGTTCTCTCTTTGTGTTTCACGATTCAAACTAGGGTGATTGTTGAGGGTTCTTCTGATCATCATTAGTTATCCCTCACATGGATATGCTCCCTCACTATCTTCTTTCTCTTCTCCCCCACTAGACTCATCATCGTAGCTGCTATACTCATCCCTCCCTCTTAAGATCATGGTTCTCCTATTTGGGCATTAGGATGCTATATGGCCTCTACCAAGACACTTAAAGCACTAGATATCTCTACTGCGGGGTTGTGAGGTAGACACATCTTTTCCTACACTTGTGGGAGTTTCTTTGGGTTTATCTTTTGAAAGATTATCCTCCCTTTCTCTTCTATACTCTTTCTTGGGATAAGGCTAGAGTATGAACTCTCCTTGCGACTTGATCCTTTTCTCAAATTTTGTTGCTCAACTTTTATACAAAGTTGGATCAAGTCATTCAAGTCCCTATAGGGCAAGAGTTCCACTTTATCCCTTATCTCAAGATTGAGACCACTTAGGAGCCTAGCTATGGTGGTGGTTTCTTCCTTCCTAATAGAGGCTCTCATCATGTAAAACTCCATCTTTTGCCTATACTCCTTTACATTCATGTTCTTTTGTTGGAGTCTTTGGAGCTTGTCCATTAACTCCCTATTGTAGTATGAAGGAATATGGCGGCATCTCAAGGCTCCCCTAAGGTCATTCCAATATTCTATGGGAGGGTCCTTGTGGAGGCGCCTATCTCTCTCTAGGGCTATCCACCAATACATAGCATTTCCTTGGAAACTTAAGGTAGCTAGGGGTACTTTCCTCTCTTCACTAACATGGTGGCAAGCAAAAAGTTATTTTACCTTCATCTCCAAATCTAGATAGGTTTCAACATTTTCTTTCCCATAAAAATGAGGAAAGTCTACCCTAGTCTCCTTTGGGCGTTCCTTTCTAGTTCTCCTAGGTGGAGATTGATAATACTCATTAACTCTCAGACTTCCCTCAGCATGTGAGTTACTCGACCTAGAACTAGATGCGTGTGATTTTTTTTTAATTTTCTAATGTATTAATCTTTTTCTCTAACAATCTTCAACTCCTCTTCCAAAACTGCAAGATGAGGATCTCTTTCTTTTTTATCTTCCAAAATTTGAGCCTCATGTTGCAATTGTCTAAGTGATAGTGATTGAAAATCTCTAGCCAATTGTTTCAAAAGAGATTTTATGGATTTTCTATCACTTTCACTATGAATTGAATAATGAGTAGACATGTTTAGGGTTATGTGATAAAAGTAATTTCCAAAAAGAAAGATAGGTGGAGTGAAGTAGGTAATTTTCCAGGAAAGGGAGGTGGATCACTTGGATCACTTAAGTACCAAGCCTTTCTTTACCCAGATACTATCCCACTACACTTTCACAAACCTTTCTCTAAGAAATTTACTTAGAGCACAATCAAAGATGAAAACAAAATTTTATGCAAGAAAACTATGGAAACCAATAAAGACAATTGAAGGAAATTGCTAACTAGAAGGCTTGTAAACTAGTTGAATCCTAAGGTGAGGCTTCTTGCACTTTGAACCTTGAAGACAAACTCATCGTCTAAGATGTACTAATACACTAATTAATCTAAGGTCTTGAAAATTACAACTCAAAGAAATACAAAGACATTAGATCAATAAATTTTTTTTTTGATGCACAAAAATTAAAGGCCTATTCTATACACTTCTTCAGTTGTAGCTTCCTTTGTGTATATTTTTGAGTAAGTTTGTTGTTGTCCTTTGCTATGCCTCCTTAGGATATTCAACCTTAGATATTCGTTTCTCACCTCTTTAGTGATGTAAATTACACCAAAAAATTTTCTGCTCCACAACTAACTAAAGCGCAAAAGGTCACTTCCACCAAGAGAGGTCAAACAAGTTTTAAAGCAACAAAACTTAAATTTAAAATTAAGGACTATTACAAATGGAGTTGATATTTGACATGACTTGAAAGAGTATTCAATGAAATTGACAAGCAAAAAATTAAGGTACACAAGGTAGCACATAGAGTGGAATCCTAGTGAATGGAACTAGAATAGATGAATAAAACCAAAAACAACACTACAAAATTTTTTATGTGTAAATTTTCACAACTTTCCAAATATATGCTAGACAGAATACTTGAAATTTGAATTTGAAACTTAAACCACATAAACCTCAATGTTTAAGCTCAAATTAGGCACTGGAAATTCACTAAAACAGTGCGCCAATTAATTGTAATATTTTTTTCAAAATCACTGCTGCTTCAGTTTTTTTTTTCAGAGTCAGAATTTTTGCACTCTATTCGTATTTCTTTTATCATTTTTTTTTGTATTTTGGATTTTGCTGTACTTATTTTTTCACTTTTTCTCAACACATCAAACTACTCAAATCCATAATTTCATAAGTTTTCACCAACAAAATTAATTTCTATAAACGATTCCAGTCAGCACAGAAACAGTAAAATCAGAGAAAACCTAAACTGGAATTAGAAAACAGCAAGGAAACTTCAAAGACACAATGAAATTGATTGGAAATGAACTTGTATGGAACTAACACACAAGTATGAACTCAAATATAAAAATATAAAATGTACCAAAGCTTCAAATTTAGAATTATAAACTGCACTCAAATTAAAATCAAGCAACCAAATCAACAACAATAAGCACCACTTGGAATTGATGACATTATAGGATGAACATGACTTTGACAAAACTTCAATGGATTCAAAAATTAAAATGACTCAAAACCAAACATCTTGCACCGATTAAAAACATCAATAAGACTCAAATAAAACAAAAATAGAACATCACACACAATGGAACCTAAAACACAGTTTCAAAACGGAAGTTAAAGATCCAGTTAAACCAAATGCACCGAATAGAAATTAAAAAAAAAAAAACAACAATACCAACTAAAAGTAAAAAAAAAATAGCAAGACAATTTAGGATAAGATGAACAACACAGACTTTGAAGAAAACACAATAAAATGAAGAGAAATCACTTATCTCTTGAAGAACCAAAGCTCATGATACCAAATGATGGGTTGTGCTTCATGACCTATTGTTCTTCTTGGATTGTTGAGAGGATTGGCAGAAGCAAATGGATGTGATGGATCAAGGATGACTCATATAGAGATATGGATTCCTTGGTGGTGCATGAAAGGTATGGAGAGTGATTGGTTGGGTCATATCACTTGGAGAAAGGTGAAAGTGAAGATCAAAGTGTCTAACCTAGAGAGACTAGACAAGGGAGTAGAAGCTTCCAAAATTTTGGCAGCATTTTACTCATAAAATTGATCTTACAAAACATGAGCCAAACACCCTATTATATAGAAGATGGTGCCTTGGAGAGCAAGGAGCAAGGGTAGGATGGGGAAACACAAAAAGAGGGGTGGCTAGGGTATTGACTAATGTCAATGCTGCCCCCTTTGGCTAGGTTTCTAGAACCAAAAGGCCCAGGTACAAGCTAAAATGATAAATACACCCCCTATTATGCTAAATGGACCTTACTCTACTGAAATTAAAAATAAAGAAACTAGTTGATGCTCAACTCCCATGGCTTGGGCTCTACTCCTTATGATCTTCTGAGGCATCTTTGAACATATAAAGAAAAGTTTCTCTGCCATCAGTAGCAGAGTCCCAATCTTCTTGAATCCTCTTTGCCATTGACCTAGTTGGTGGGCCTAAACTTGTGCCTGAGCTTGGGCCTCTCCCATCAAAAGCCAAGTGCCCATAATATAAAATCCACTTGATAAGGAGTAAATGGACATTTCCCTCGCTTTTTCTTTCCATCTAGGCTAAAATCTTGTTTTAACATATGGAAATAATTCATTCATATCATTTTAGTATAAAAAAATTAGTTTCAACTTTTAGAAGTCTTATATGGAAACAATAAATCTGTAATTAGAAAGCATATCAAGCAATGTGGCTAGAATTAAATATTAGTCTCAATGCCTTCAGAAAGTGAACACGGTTAAAAAAGGATAGAGTGTTATAATCGTATTAGTTGAATGAATCAGGTTTTATCTTTAGAAGTTTATTGATTTTGTAGTCTTACAGGTAATGTTGTCCACCATTTTTTGATTTCACCAAGTTCAGATTTCTCTTTTTCTCCCCCACCAAAATAAAAACCTGAAAATGCTAGCATATTTGGTTCAAACCTGTCATAAATCAATCATGAACATTGTTGTCAATGGTAATTACTATGACTTCTCCTTGCATCCCAAACTTGTGTCATTTATAATATTTCATAATTTTGAGAGAAACAAGAAGTTGAACTTGATATCTGGGAATAATATATTCAATTTGAGAAGTTTCCTTTACTTAACATCTAGTTGAAGTATACAAATACTTTCAAATTTCATAGCACTATAAGGAAATTGTGCACAGGGAATCATGAAACAAATCTCAAATTGACAAGAATGAAACATATGCCATCTTTTGCATTAAATTGACAAAACCGGTAACTAATGAATGTGAGAGTAGCGTGATCACCACAATCAGGTAATTAACTAAACATCAAGTCATAATCATAGTTTTGTACTTTGAAATCCTATTATAAATAGATAATTGTTTTCAAAATCAGTTGAATTTAGTCACTGGACAAAAGGTGAAAATACAAAAGAAGTTTAAATAGAAATAAGTAAATGAATATGTGGAATTGTGCTACTGGCAAATATGTTATGAGAAGTTGCACGAATGCATCCCATTCTTGCGATGACATGATTCCTTGCTCTTGAAGGTAAAGTTAAGCCACGACAGTTTTTCTAATCCCTCTTTAGTGTGTTTATGACCTAAATATTTTTCCAACAGAGCAAACAAAAAAATGAAAATCAATAAGACTTCATATTAAACTTCACAACCAGAAAATCCTTCTTAATCAAGTTTGAAGGGTCCAAATAGAATGGTGAGAAATGTACAAGAAAGGAGATATAACAAATGAATAAGAGGGAAAAATTAAGAATATAACCTAGTTTTCTCGAGTTTACATAAATGGAGATACGACGTTCTGGGCAGGTTTCTTGAGATTGAAGGTAGGGAAAGGAGGATCAGCGGTGGTATGAACCTAATACTAACCTAACAGCTAGAGGCAAAGTCGATGGTGGAAGCATCAAACTCGTCGCACTTAAGGATGGTGTAAGTGGCGACAAGTTGGTGGCGCGAGGGACTAAAGGGGGCGGAAGGAGGGTTGGGAGAGGGAATCAAAGTTGGGGTGACAGGGGCGATATCTTGAGAGGGGGAAGGTTGGTAGGGATTGATGAATGGGATGAGAAAGGAAGAGAGGTGTTCTTGCTGGTTGACTTGGTCGTCGGTTGACTCTGACAACAAGTGTTGGCTCCAACTCCCTATCGATGAAATTTGTGCCTTCCTTGGTTATTTGGATGCGGTTCCTGTTGAGACAGAGGGCGCCCTTACGACCGTCACACTTTGACGATCAAGTCAATAAGGGCTTATCAAAGAATAAGGAATAGAGAGCTTCAGTATTCAAAATGCGTATTCAGAATTGCATACCTTCACCTGGGACCTGAAGCCCTTTTTATAGAGTATCATTAGGTCACCTCTGGTAACCACCTTCCTTCACGAGAATCTTATCTCTAGCGAGAATATATTCAATAACGAGTGTTCTGTTACAGTGTGTGTAATCTTAACAGCACAATTGCCTAGAATTCTATCTCCTTGGAGTGCAACAAACCTTAACAGAATAACCACTTGGGCACCAACTAAGGCAACCACGCCTAGGGTCCAATCTGTTTTCATATCATTGTACCATGCATGGGCTGCTACGTATCCTACATGTGTCCTCATGTAACATGCCAACTGTTCTCTCAAACCCTAATGCACTTTGGGCTTGGGTTAACAGAGACTGTATTACTCATGCTAGACCCAAATGTACTAAGTGCACCCTAGGTCTATTAACATATGCTTTACTGACCTACCAGGCCTTATACACGAATAACTATACCAAATGCATAAATGCGGGTTATTATGTAAATACCTTAGTCTAAGCGCGTAGCCCATCATCCTGGCCTAATAGCCGAGCTGAGGTGCTTGATGTAGGTGCTGATGTTCGAGGTCCTTTCTCTGAGCTCTGGTCTACGACACGCCATGACCAATCACTGAGATCTTCACTGCGAGTTCTGGTCCACTACAAGAGGTATGGGTGTGGTTGCATAGGGTTGATGATTACAAAGTAAGAGTTTCGAAAGAGAAGAAATGAGAGGGTTTCACAGGGATCAAAGATTTGTCAAATACAATGTTTAGGGGGGAAATTAATTTTGGGGGAAAAAGAGTAATTTTATGGAGAGAATGGGAAAATAATTTATTTATTTTTAATTTTGTATGCAAAACTTTACATACGGATAGAATTTCTATGTAACTATTTTTGTTTTTTTAATTAAATATGTAATACGTTATATACGGATAGAATCCATATGTAACAATTTCTGTTTTTTTTTAATTAAAAATGTAGTGTTGTATATACGAATATGATTCGTATGTAATTATTCCTACTTCATGGCGCCAAAATTACATAGGAATTATGTTTGTATGTAATTACTTTTGGTTTACATACGAAAAAATCCTTATGTAATGTATATTTAGATATTGAATTAAATTAGTATGTAAATATCTGTATGTAACGCTTAATTTATGTACAAATTCGTATCCGTATGTAATAATTAGTATGTAACTAAATAATTTATTTTAGTGACATCTTATTGACATGTTTAGAATGTATACAACTTTGTGTTCATTGGTCGAAATGGCTAGGAACCGGTAAGTTAATATAGTGAAGTACCATAACTTATTTATTTTTTGTATGCTGACGAATTTATCTTCTTCTTGTTTTAGTGTTGTTGTTGACATTCAAGTTAACATATTCACCGGTTTGGACCTGTAGTGTTTATTTCCGGAAGCCAGAGTTGACATCATGGTATAATTAGAAGTTAGAGTTGTATGTTGTATTCTGTAATTGTTTGAAAACTTATTTAGTTGGAATTTGTTTTAGGTTATGTTGTTTGAAATGGGGTTGTTCATGGTTGATCAACTTGAAATGAATGGAAGGGTTTAGCATTTTTCCTTTAACCCTTTTTTTGTTGTGAGTGAATTGTGGATTTAAATTTCGTTTTGATGTGTATAGCTTTTGTTAATAGTACTAACCGTTTTGCTGCCTACAGGATCGTGTTATTCAAGAAATGAATAGAACTTCAGGAAAGAAAGAGTGGGACAAGAAGGATTATTGTTCATTTGGAAAAGATTTGATTCCATTTGAATCACTATCGCATTGTGTTTTTGTAAGTTTGTATTATATAGTTTTCTATAATAGTTTTGGCTCATAATTTTTATGTGTTCAATTAAGTTATAATATTCACTTTTAGGTGTTCGTTCCAACAATGCACAATGACCATTGGTGGGTGTACACTTTTAATTTTTATAGTAGGGAATTGCATGTCTTGGATCCCTGTGGTCATAAAAGGGGACAACTCAACAAAATTGATAAAGTCATTGTAAAGAATAGAGAATGATGTTTAGTAAACAATGGACCCATGAATTTGGTATTCATTTGTGATGTTCTTATATTGTATGGTGCAGGCTTTGCAAGTTGAACATCTCTATGAAATTCTTCAAAAGTTTGGTGGAATGAATAGTCCCCCTATAAAAGTAGTTAAAGAAAAACTTCCTATACAACCAAACAGATTAGTATTGAAATGAAAAGTTTTCTTATTTTGATGCATATGAATATGTAATTTATTTTGATGTGCTTTCATTTATGCAGTTATGATTTTAGGGTGTTGGTTTTGAAATATATTGAGCTTTGGAATGGTATGGTTGACTATACTGGGAAGATGATGCCTGAATACAGCACCGTACGTATTTGTTCCATTGACTATTACACTAAAAGTTTTCAGTTTTATTGTTAACTGAAAATTGATTTTCACAATTTTTTCAGGAGGAACTTCAAGCATTCTATCAAGAAATGGTTTGAAATTGGGTGCTAGATGCACGTAATACATAAAAAGAAAGTGTGTTGATGGAATTCAACACTCGTGGTAGTTTGAAATGATGGTGGTTCAAAGTCTATTTGATTTGAAGTTTCGTGTTCTGCAATTGTCTAGTTATTTGTTATATGTCTTAGAGGATCTGAACAACTTGTTAGTGTTAGTTTTGTAATGAAATGTGTATGCAGTTGTTGAATGAATTTTTCTAAATGTTGTATGAAGTACGTATTAAAAGAGCTAGTAAGGGTCCCAACAACATTTAGAAATGTAGAAACATAATGGCTTACATAGACTTGCATTGATTTGAACAATCTTCCAATTTTTTTCTGCCAAAAATGAAGACCAATATTGCTTTAGCATAGCATGCATCAGAGCTTGTAATTGCATTTAATATTACTTTCCATCATTTGCGATTATGATGACATGGTCTTCCACAAATGGTTTTATTGATATTAAACCTAAAGGGTCCATTAGCAGATGTGACATGCTTTGGAAGGTAACTTTTATGGCTCTCCCTGGTAAAGGATGAGTTGGTTCTCAGTTCCTTGGACTCATTGAAAAGAAGCTTATAAATATTTACATTTTTCCATTTTTTTGCTCTAAAATAAGTATAAAGTGGAGAATATTAAGCTAGAAATTTTGGTCACTTTTTTACCAACTCTTTGGATAATAGATATACAAGTAGGATCCAAGCGAGGAAGAGAAAAGTGAATGATACTATTCATAAGCAACATTGGATCCAAAAGAGAAATGAATACTTAAAATTATGCATTGGTAAAGACTTATATTTGCAGTTTGTTAGTGCTAACAATCCTTGACAATAGGTTGTCACTGCAACATTTTCATTGCAATATTTTTTGAGCACATATTTAAGATACTTAAAAGAAGCACCAAGTCTAACAATCTTAGTGTTTGAAAATGTTTAGGGATACCACCAATTGGCAATGTCTAAGAAGCTTTTAAAATTGAAATAAAGTTTTATTATGCATATGGGTGCATCTTCTCACTTATGTAGTATATGAGCCAACCTCTCACCTTTTATCATCTGACCAAAAAGTTGTACTCAATGTTTCTGAAAAATTGATAATATTTACAATTTTAAAATGATAAACAAGGTAGGGAATAAGTGGTGACCTGAGAAGAAATATGTGGTGACTTGTGAAAAAGTTTCTGCACATAAAGTAGATTTTCATAATTTGACCGACAGTCAAGTGCAGTGTTTCGAAAGGGTGGTGCATGAGCATGATGTGGGAGTCAACTGAGTGAGGAGAGGTCACCAATATGCATGTGAAGATGTGCAATGAAAGATGGACTAGGCTCATGTCACACTTGATGGTGACCTAATAGGAAATAAGCGATGACCTGAGAAGGAAAATATGGTGACCTGTGACAAAGTTTCTGCATACAGAGTACATTTTCATAATTTGACCCTCAGTCAAGTGTAGTAGATCAAAAGGGCGGTACATGAGCATGATGTGAGTGTCAACTGAGTAAGGAGGGGGCCACCAATATGCATGTGAACATGTGCAATACGAGTGTCGTCTTAATTAGTTAACACAATAGTTAGCAGTGACATCTAGCGAAGTTTATGCAAAGTAAATAAATTTTCAAATTTAACCCCGATTGAAGTGGAGAGTGTTCTCAATTTAACAATTTGGAGGAGTAAACATACATTAAAGCACAAGTACATAGTCTAATAAGAAAGAAAAAGTACATAGTTTAATAAACAAGCAGAAGTACATAGTCTAATAAGCAAGGTCAAATTAATGCTATGAAGGAAATTCTTCTAACATTGGCATTGTAGGCGTCATCTTAACTGTCATGAATTTCTTCATAATTTTCTTGTGAATTTGTTGCGAAAACAGTTTCGTCACCTAGCCATTGAACCAAGGGGTCAAATTCATTAGCGTTGGGCCAAACCGATGTGCTTTTACTCGAGCGATGTAAAGCATATGTGTGGAAGGACCCATTCAGGGTGACCATTGCTGATGCAGACCTGAGAGATAGAGCATCCCCTGACTGAGCCCAACCTTCTAGAAGGATGACCCGGAGTATGGCACAAGATCCAGGGCTAGGTCAGGAGTATCTACTGGCCAAAGCCTCAGAACCTATCATTCCTCAAAGAATCACTAGGAGTAGAGCCCATGTGATGGGAGTTGAGCATCAGCTAGTTTCTTTATTTCTAATTTCAGTATATTAGGTTCAAATAGCTAGAATAGGGTGTGCTTAGCATTTGGGCTTGTACCAAGCCCATTTTTTCTTCATGAGCACCTAGGTTTAGGTCTTTTGTAGCCCTAGCTTCTAGAAGCTATGCCTAAGGGGCGGCTTTGACTATAGTCAAACCCTTTGGCCGCCCCTCTCCCCTTACCTTTCTACCCTTCACTCATCTTGCCCTCCAAGTCACTCCTTCCTATATAACGGGTGCCTTCCTCCATATATTTTGACATTGAATTTGGAAATTGTAAAGAAACTTTGTGTGAGTTTTTAGTAAGACTAGTGTTCTCCTATTCTTGCGTCTTATCTTGAGTGTGCCTCACCTTAAGTGGGGGCTCTTTCATCACTCATCTTAGAGTATCTCCTTCTCCAAGTGGCATGACAACCCTTCTTCTTCCATAGGCTTCCTTAATCCCTTCCTCTTTCTATCTTCTTTTTGCACCACCTTTGATGTGGGTTGATTTTAGATTGATTCATTAGATGACACTTTTTAGAATTAGGATCAAGATTCTTAAGCAATTTAGGTGAGAAATCTATGGAAAATTCCCACTGGACATTAACTTAACAAGTGTTAAGTAGATGTGAAGGTTCATTTCCAAAGATCAAAGGAAAAACACAATTAAAAGTGAAGAATGAATTGATGAACAAGGTGCGATAAAGTGCAGAATTAAATTGCACAAAAACATAATTGAAAACAAAACAAACAAAAGGAAGAAACACTAAACAATAGGCAAGAAACGAATTGAAAACAAGAACTTAAAACAAGACATATTTAGGAATTGAAATGGAATGGAATTGGAATTGAAAGATGAAAGATAGGAAAGCTTATTTGGATGAAGCTATGGAGGGAAGAACACACCACTTGAGAGTGTGAATTTGCTCCAAGATGAGTGTAGATGCCACCACTTGAGAGCTCCAAAAACTCACAAGATAAGACTAAAAGCTAGAAGAACAATTCTCACTAATCTCACACAATTTGTGTATAGTAACTTTACTTAATTTTCAACTTCTCATTACATGAAACAGGCACCACTATTTATAGCATGAAAGGGTCATATTTGATGAAGGAAAAAGGTGGGAAGTTCAAATGCTATGCCATTTGAAAATGGCGCCTAAAGTTAGTCACATGGAAGGTGTGACTTTGCTATTTCTACTCTTAAGCCCTAAACTCCTATCCACACCCTCCTTTTATGTTCTATTTAAAATCTACTCTAAAGATATTACAGAAAGAGATGCTCATCACCCAAAGTATTTGCTCTACTCCTAGTAATCCTCTGAGATATGATAGGCGCTGAGATCATGAGTTGGGCTTCGGCTTGTTGGGCTTGGGCCCTTTTTATTCTACTATTTGGAACCCTCAAGAGAGCCCCAATTATTTACACAATATTCTAATCTTTTAAGAAGACTAGCAAGAAGAACTTTAGGTGCTCTGGTGGATGGCCCATTCTTCCTCTTATGAGGTGTTCCTTTGATTGTTGAGATGACCCTTCATATTTGTCATCCTTGGTCATCTTCATGTGGTCTTGGCTTATATCATAACCCCCAAGTTGGAGAGAATTCGACCACGAATTCAGAACTCCTGCATATAATGAAGTCAGGTGGCTCACAGATAAAACAAGACAAGAAGTGATATGTGAACTTGACCTATAGTTGTGAAGCGCAGGAAGGTCAAAAGAAGTGGTACTATCTACAGACCAAGTTTGGAAAGATTGTTTGGGAATGACAAAGCTTTTTGAAGAAAATCCTCTTAGAAGGTGGAAACCTTTAGGAGGGGTTTGAAAGTTATTCCTAACATTCTTTAACAAAGATGGAATATAGGTAGAAACCTTTGGGAATGAAAAAGATAAGGAAGAAGGACACCTTTGTAGCACAGGCCGAGTCAACATGAGTGATTTAGAAGAGGAAACTTCGTGACTCGGTTTATATTTGCTTTCTTTCTCTTTTTCACTTTCTCTTTTGTTTTTCATTTTTAATTGGTCCTCATGAACCTCTACGGGAGAAAGAGGTTTTAAGGTAACCTTATGCCCTTGGAAGTTAAAAAACATTTTGTTGGTGAGGCCATCATGTAGAACATGTCTATCATATTCCCAAGGCCTCCCCAATAGAATATGGGTTGCTTCCATGGGACAATATCACATAAAACCTCATCTTTATACTTTCCTATAGCAAAGTTAATGAGGACTTGTTGATTAACCATGATTTCGCCTTCTTGACTAAGCCATTGAAGCTTGTAGGGCTTTGTATGAGAGATGGTGGGTAGTCCAAGCTTGTCCACCACTCTTGTACTTGCCACATTAGCACAACTACCCCCGTCAATTATCATGAAACATAACTTGTTGTTGATAAGGTAGCGGGTGTGGAAAATATTTTCTCTTTGGGTGTCATTCAAAGGTTTGGGAATTGGGCCCAACATTCGCCTTATTACCAACAAGTCACCTTCACAAGGTATTTCACATTCATTATCACTAGGGAAGTTAGAAGGGGTAGGGGAGTTAGACCTATAAGATGGATTACTGTGGTTACTTATGACTATTCCCCCCTTAACCATCATGGTTCGTTTTGTTGGACAATTGGCTGCAATGTGCCCAAAACCTAAACATTTAAAACATTTTTTACTTGAGGTTTTGGTTGGAGACTTAGAGGTTGAAGGTGAGGGTTGAGAATCTCTAGATTTGGAAGTGGACTCCTTTACGAAATTTGAAGGAAAAGTCTTAGAAGAAAATTTGTTTGTATTTTTCGAAGATGAGTGGTAGTAACCATCATTATGAGTAGTTTTGGAAAAAGATTTCTTTGAAAGTTGTGATTCAACATTGATGGCAAGGAGAACCAATTTTTCTAAAGATGAGTACTCATATAATTCTACCACATCTTGAATTTCTCTTCTGAATCCACTTACAAACCTAGCCATTTTGGACTCCTCACTTTCATGCATGTCAACTTTAGTTAAAATTGTTTCAAGTTGTTTAAAATAAGGATCCACACTTTGTGTGCCTTGATGAAGCCATTGGAGCTTCAACAAGAGGTCTTTCCTATAGTGTGGAGGCACAAATCTAGCACGCATGCAAACTTTTAAATCATCCCAAGAGACCACGGGCGGTCTCTTGTTTAGCCCAATGTCCATGAGAGTTTTGTGCCACCATTGCATGGCATAGTCCATAAATTCTAAGGAGGTTAACCTAACTCTTTGGTCATCTTGGACCTCATGTACATGAAAAATTTGTTCTACTTTAGCCTCCCAACCTCAATACACATTGGGATCTCCATCACCACTAAAACTAGGCAATTTTACAAATGGTAAATAAGGCATTGCAACATGTTGGCGCCTATCTTTAAAATTATGCATCCTCCATTCGACTTCTTCATCATGTCCAACATAACTTTGAGAACTCCTTGATGCATGCCTATGATGATGTCTTCTCCCATGGTTGTGATGAGGTCTTTCATACGCCAATTCCAATCTTTGTAATCTCTCCTCCATTTGTCTCATCTCCTCCTCCTTTTGGGCAATAGTTCTTTTAGCTTCCTTCAATTCTCCAATAAGAAAAGCTTTTTGAGGAGAATGTGGCTTAGATGATTCTCCACTTGAAAGATTAGCCATAATAACAAACAAACATAAACACAAAGAACAAACAATTAGAGAAAATCAAGTTAGAAGCAAAGTAGCTAGCGGCAATGTAGAAAAAGAGCACTCAACCACTCCAAGAAAATTTTCTTTCCTTAGCCAAAGTCTCACTTGTGGATTGAATAACCCATAGTCCGCCCACTGCCTGATGGAAACCATCCTACCACACACAACCACATAATAAGGTAGTGACGAAGAAGAGGCAAACGCATTGGATTTTAGGACAAATCCTCTTCAAGAGGGAGGGGATGATGGAAGAAGCCCAAGCCCAACTCAAAGCCCAAGTCAAAGCCCAATAAATAGAAGATATAGGCCAACTACAAAAATTGTGGCAAGAAGAATTCAAGAGGATTGGGATACTGCTACTAATGGCAGAGACACTTTCCTCTACATGTTACAGGTGCCAAAAGTTTAGTGTAGAAGTAGAATTTAATTTCCTTGTCAAAATTAGAATAGGAAAATACTTGTAATTATTTTAAAAATTAATTTTGGCACCTAATTACCAACCTAGATTAAATTAGGGTTTCTAAAACACCTAATTTAATCTAGGCCGGTCATGAGAAGGCTCATGGAGGAGTGAATTAGAAACACTAGTCACACCTCCTTAGTCACACCTTCCACGTGCTCTCTTTTAGGTGCCAATTTAGCTTGCATTTCATTTGAATTTTCCCTCCACTTTCATTTGAAATTTCAGCCCTCTAACACTATAAATAAGAGGGCTTGGCTCATGTAATTCTGAAGATTAATTTGAGTGAAATTGCTGCCAACTTTGTGCCAATTCTCACTCTTGTCTCCTACCTCTAGGATAGACACCTTTAGTCTTCATTCTTAATCTTTTCCAAGTGAGATGGCCTCACCACTCACTCTCCACACCTAACACTTCACTTTCAAGGGAACCATAACTCCTAGGAGCTCCTTGCACGTCTTCAACCACAGCTTCCACCACCCTCAAATTCATTTTTAGCTCATGGAAGAAATCACTCAAGCTAGGCTACATCAAGTGGTATATAGAGCCAAGGTTCTTCAAGAGCTAAGTGTCTTCTTCTTTTCATCTTTTTTATTTTGTGTTGTTCTTCATATTTCCATGTTGTTCTTCATATGATCCTTGAATGTCTTGCTGTTTTTGCAATTTAATTTTGATTTAGTTGCTGATTTGAGAAATTCAATCGGTGCAATATGTTCAACTTGTCCTTGAGCTTCTAATTTCAATTTTGACTAGGATTCTTGTGTGTTTTGGTGTGTTATTTTAATTTTGCTAAGATTTGAGTCCTTTTTGCCATTTCAATTGGTTTAATTTGTTTAGATTTGAGTGATTTTGATTTTATGAATCTATACTAAGTTTTGTCATAGTCATGTGAATCCAAATTGTCATCACTTCCAAGTAGTACCTATTGTTGATTCTTTGGTTTCTTGATTTGATTTTTGAGTCCAAATCTAATCTGTATTGAATTGATCCTTGGTGCATTTTTAATTTTAGTTTTGAGTTCATAATTGTGTGTTAGTTCCACACAATTTCATATACATAATTGAATTTTAAATTTGGTCAGTCCCATCTAGACAGAATAATAATGTTGATGTCAACCCAAGTCATTGCAGATCAGTTCATGCCAATGAAGGACATATAAAACAAGAGGAATTAGAAGTTTTAAGGATCAAGTATTTGAGAAAGGTTTTCTAGTCTGCAAGTCTCTACTCCAACCAATGAAATGACAGATCAGAGGATTCAACTTGGGAGTTAGAAGAAACCATGAGAGAAGCCTATCCCTACCTCTTTTCCTTGTAATTCCATTTTCGAGGACGAAAATTTTCTTGTTGGGGAGAATGTAAGAACCTAGAAACTTTAATTGGAATAAAAGTGTTATATTTAAATAATTTCAGAAGATGTTATTATTTAAAATACAAAGAGTTGGTAATAGAAGTTTCGTAGTAGTCGGACCTCGGACGTCGCCCAAGGTCTGGGGTCAGCTGGTAGAGGTCGGTCGGCTGACCATTGTATTAACCAAGTAGTCAGGTGCGATGACTTTATCGTGAGGTAATCACGTGGGTGTGCTCGAGGAAGACATGTGGATCAAGAAGAGTAAAGGAAGAAAAGTGTAGCTTAGAAGTCTACGAGATCGCCGTTATTGAAGACGGAGGCGATCTCCGACTTCTCTGGCACATAATCGCCTGTCGCCTAGAGTACACATGATCGCCAATCGCCTATGGTGTACATGATCGCCGAAAGTGCACTTAGTATGTGGTCAAGGTGCTGGATCAACCATAGTGGGTTCCAAAAACCACGCATATCAAGGTGTGGGTTAAGCCTTAGATACGCTGTGCATGCGAAGCTCTATGCTTGAGCATAAGAAATGGTCCTTAGTGTTGCATACATGGGCGCAGGAGGAGTATTGCTGATCTATTCTTGGAAATGTGAAGCTACCGACGTCACCAAGCCATGTGGAGGTGATACCTTGGACGTAACATAGTGGGATGAAGAACCTTCAGCAAGGCGTGGCGATGTGTCATCAGTCATCGCCGGGGCGAGAGACATGCGGGCATCGCTAGGGCGAGAGACATGCGGGCATCGCCAGGGCGAGAGACATGCGGGCATCGCCAGGGCGAGAGACATGCGGGCATCGCCAGGGCGAGAGACATGCGGGCATCGCCAGGGCGAGAGACATGCGGGCATCGCCAGGGCGAGAGACATGCGGGCATCGCCAGGGCAAGAGACATGCGGGCATCGCCAGGGCGAGAGACATGCGGGCATCGCCAGGGCGAGAGACATGCGGGTATCGCCAGGGCGAGAGACACGCGGGCATCGCCAGGGCGAGAGACATGCGGTCATCGCCAGGGATAGACATCGGTCGTCTTCCAGAGAGACATCGGTCGTCTTCCAGAGAGAGACATCGGTCGTCTTCCAAGGAGAGACATCGGTCGTCCTCCAGGATGAGTCATCAGTGGGAGGTTATCGCGCGATGTCATGTTTCACACAGATAAGGTGGGACCCAGGCTCCCAGCATGAGACGTCCTGCACGCGCGACACGTAGACAAAAAGGGTGTTTCAGAATAGTTAGCATCAGAGAGTTGGTATGCGCAGAAACCCACGTGGTCATACTGTTCAAGGAAGTGTGCACGCAAGCTTTCCTGCAGAGTGGGCAGGGGGCAGCGGCATTTCTGGGCAAGTTGGCTTAGTTTTAAAAACGCACTCTTGAGAGGCAGTGAACGTTGCTGTGGTTTGAGAGTGATTGAGTGAGTTAGCCTTGGTTTCCTGTTTCTTTCCTCTCCTTCTCCCTGCGTTCAGACGTCCTAGCAAACCAGTTCGAGATCGGCGACTACCCTAGATTCCTGACGTTGTGCTCTGCAAGTTCTCCCGTCAGGACGCTAGAACAGAGTTAAGGCATCTTTAAGCTTCGGTGGGTTTTGGAGCTCTTAGTGATTTTGCGCAAGTTCAGGTAAGGGAAGCTAGCATTTTCGTTTATAAAAACTTTAGGCGAGTAGGTTCTGAAGTGAGGGCGACGTGGTCGCCAGTTTCATATTCTTTTCACGATGCTCTGTTTTTATGTGTGGGGCGACGTGATCACCGGTTTTAATGTTGTTTTCGAAATCCCCTGTTTTAGTGTCGCTTTGAACTTGTTTGAGATTGATATGTGAAATGCATGTGATATTGGAAAAATCTGAACCTTGGTACGATTGTTGCTGTGGTTGGAATCGTTCATTTAAGTGTTGTATGGTGCATTGGGTGAATTGATGATAACTTGTTGTCCTGTGTGGACTTCATTAGCTGTCCTGTGTGGACTTCATTAGTTGTCCTGTGTGGACTTCATTAGCTGTCCTGTGTGGACTTCACTTGCTGTCCTGTGTGGACTTTATTAGCTGTCCTGTGTGGACTTCATTAGCTGTCCTGTGTGGACTTCATTAGCTATCCTGTGTGGACTTCATTAGCTGTCCTGTGTGGACTTCACTTGCTGTCCTGTGTGGACTTCATTAGCTGTCCTGTGTGGACTTCATTAGCTGTCCTGTGTGGACTTCATTAGCTGTCCTGTGTGGACTTCACTAGCTGTCCTGTGTGGACTTTACAGTGGTGTGGTATGTGGCTATGTGTGGTGAGGCAGTGGAAGTCTGACGTGAGAAAGAGAAACATTGAAATTAATAGACACTTGATGGATTATGTGAATTGAACGACTCTTGATGAAATTGTGAAGTTTGTGAAATGAATGAGAAAGTTGATGGTTTTTATGTGGGTGTCTTAAAATTGTTTTATCTTGATTTTAAAGTTTCATATCTAAATTCTCTTTAAAATATCTAGCTTACCCTGCGTTTTTGTTTTGTGGGTGTTTTCTTTAACCTGTGATGATCGTGTATAATTTACACGGGAGCAGATGATGTTGCAGGAAGTAGAGCTCCTCAGTGAGTGGTCGCAGGAAGGAGATCGCCTGTTTCTATTTCTGTTAGGCGATCGCCTGTTTTCTGTTTCTGATAGGAGATCGCCTGTTTTCTGTTAGGAGATCGCCTATTTTTTTTTATTTTGCTGTATTTTGTTTAAGTTTGGAAAACTGACTGGATATGTATTAAACTCCCTGTGAGGAGAAATTTCATTACATATATATATTTATGTTCACTTCGATATTATGGTTTTACCTTTATTTCATTATATAAATATGAAAAGGATTTTGGCAGGATGTTACAACTTCACAGCTTTCCTTGCTCCGTGCTTCACTCGAGTGAAGATGTTACTTTTTTTCTTTTCCCCCATCTTGCTCTAGGGTACATCTTTACACTAACGCAAGGCATCTGCAAATGTCTGTCATCCACTCCAAAAGGACTATCATGCAGATGAGATTTGCCCTTATAGTTAACAATTCTTGTAACTCCTTCACCTCCTTTACCAGACTGTTGATGACAACCTCTTGCTCCTTTGCTTGGCCAAGCAAATCAACAACTTTGGCCTTCATTTTACCAAGCTCCTTTTTTTTGACATGTTGGTTGTAAATCCACATCCAACTCCTACAAATGCTACTTTAACAAAATCATTTTGTAGCTCTTCATTGGACACAGATAAGTCAACAATAACCTATGCATGCACACAACAAATACCAACATAAATGAAAAAAAAAATTAACTATTCTACATTTAATACAAATTTCAATGTACTGTACAAAAAACATTTTGTTGTGGCTCACGAGTAATTTTAATATCTTCAAGCCTAACATCTATCCAATGTATAATACGAGGATATCTATTTCCACTCCTCGACACCTAGAGGTTGTAAGAGAACAAATATTCAAGAGCCCATATCTACACAATTCATGTCATAAATTCATGTTAGTAACCACAAAATGGATGGGAAATCATTACACATACAAACTAAACATTTTAAATTACCTGCATCAAGTATACACGACCACCAACATGGATATATGTCGCATTACTTTTCCTCCTCATACACATCGAAGCAGAACACAAACTCTCAACCAAAAAGTCATAAACTAAACCCCCCAATTAAACCTACCCAATTGCCCTAGATCATCTACAACATTAAATAACCCACCATGAACTAAACCCATTCTATTTGGAAATAAAAACTCTGACATTCCTAACAAAATGTACAACTTGCAAAAGTCCTGTATGGAACCTTGGTTGCGACGTTTAACAATTTCAACATAAATCATTTTAACAAATACATCAGTTGTTTGGAAAAAAACTCCTACTATTACCATTGTTTTTTGTTTTTGCTAAGTCAAAATTCTCTCCTAAAACTCTAAAACCTAACCTTAAACAAACATTTAACACAGTTAATGGGACAAGTGTAGACCTGACTGCAAAACTATGACTCCTCTCCACCCACCTACTACAAAACTCCCTTAAAAGGCAGTGACTTAATTTGAGCTTTCCATCCAAAAAAATTAGCCAACCAAATAGGGTTGACTGAATAACACATTTTTCTTTAGCACTTAAGGTTTTGTTCAAACTTCCCAAAATCTTTGTCCTGCAATATTGCCTTAACACTTGCATTCATAAAGACATATACATTTTACTAAGTATGTGATGTCGTAGTCTGCCATAAAAAATAACCATCTTCTAAATCAAACCTTATCATCCACAACCGGTTTTGCATGACTACTTTCCTTAGTTGTCATTATATCCTACAAAACATACTAATTCAGCAATGAATGCATCATTCAAAACCCAACAATATTCAAATAACATGAATCTTTTAATAATAAACTAATTCAGAGAAAATATATTATGTAAATGTGCTTGTGCAAGAAATTGACATTGGGTCACCACAGGGTAAATTAGCAAGGACAAACAATTTAGATTATTCCCTACCCCAACCAATAACAACACTAACTTAAGATTTTTAGAAAAATCTTCACTGCGTCTGTGCAAGAAGAGTAATGTAGGTCACCACATATTCCTACTAGGGTCACCACACTACCACACTCTAAGTTAAGTGAATTTTGTGGTTACTTGACACTGTCATACATTCACGGCCTCCAAACACCTAATTTAACTAACTTTCTCCCCACGTCATGCCCCACCCAAAACCAACAGGAACACTAACTTGAGATTTCCGGAAAAAGTTTCATTGGGTCTATGGAGGAAGAGTAATGTGGGTCACTACATATTCCTACTAGGGTTACCACATACTACCTCTCACTAAGTTGAGTGAATTTTGTGGTTACTTGATACTACCATACATTCATGGCCTCCAAACACCTAATTTAACTCACTTTCTCCCCACCTTATGCCCCACCCCAACTAACAAAAACACTAACTTCATATTTCCAGAAAAAGTTTCACTGGGTCTATGCAAGAAGAGTAATGTAGGTCACCACATATTCCTACTACAATCAGCACGTGGTGGCACTCTCTATGTTGAGTGAATTTTGTGGATACTTGACACTGCCATACATTCATGACCTCCAAACAGCTGATTTAACTAACCTTCTCCCCACCCCAACCAATAACAACACTAACTTACGGTCACCACATATTATCGCTCTCTAAGTTGAGTGAATTTTGCAGTTACTTGACATTGTCATACATTGATGGCCTTGAAACACTTGATTTAACTAACTTTATCCCCACCTCATGCCCCACCCCAACCAACAAGAACACTAACTTCAGATTTGCAGAAAATTCTTCACTACACATATGGAAGAAGAGTAATGTGGGTTACCATATATTCCTACTACGATCACCACATACTGTTGCTCTCTAAGTTTAGTGAATTTTTTGGTTACTTGACATTGTCATACATTCATGGCCTCGAAACACCTTATTTAACTCACTTTCTACCCACACACCTCATGCCCCACCCAACCAACAGGAATAGTAACTTGAGATTTCCAAAAAACATTTCACTAGGTCTTTGCAGGAAGAGTAATGTGATAGAATTTTAGGCATTAAACAAGAGAGGAGGTGAATTGTTTAAGAAATTTTTTTGCAAACTTTGAAGGTATAATAAAAGCCAATGAAGAATCACAGAGAAAGAAACCAAGATATTCAAGGTACAAAACTATTTTAGTTGATTTCCAAAAAATTAACCGGTTGTTTATACGATTCAACCGGTTGTTTTTATCAGTAGTTAATAAAAATAACTTAAAACAAATATAAGAGAGATCAAGGAAAGAGAGAATCACAGAAACAGATTTATACTAGTTCACTCTTACACTAAGAGCTACATCCAGTCCTCAGAAACCACTGGGTATTCCACTATGCAATCAAACATAGATTACAAACCAAACACACACAAAAGAAGTGATCTTGAATCCCTTAAGAACATACACTTCCTTTGGCAAACCACAACAGAAAAATCAGAACACCATCTAAATTTGCACACCATAGTTATCACAAAAAATACAACAGAGAATAAGGAATGATCACACCTCATACAGATAGAAATCAAAAGATTACACAACAATCTTATTCCACTCCTTGAGAAAACTGATTTCACAATCTTAATCTGATATATTCAACCTAGGAGCATAAAATCAACTATTTAAACTCCAAAAGGTTGTTAAAAACATTTAATGCAAGAGCCAAATCAGTTTTGAATCATTTAAAACACATTTTCCAAACTTAACAAAATTCTGATAAGGATTTTCAAAACCCAATCTGTTGAAATGTCGAAACAACCGATTGAATTGGTTTGACAGCAATGTCAATCAAAGTCAAATAGTTTCGAATCCTTTTCAAAAACCTCTAAGTGTAAAACAGTCAATTGAAACGATAAAACAACAGGTTGTTTTTCTACTTCTTTATAAAACACTCTTTTTCAAAAAGGTTTTGATTTAAACCAGCTTTGGATTCTAACTAGGAGTGGATTACAAATTCAAACTACCTAGAACCCACACACACAAGCAGCAGCAAAGCCTTCAACCAATCTTCATGGATTTGGAGACATCAAAGCTCTTGTTCAACAATCTCCCTCTATTTGAAGAAGACAAATCCTTGGTTGCTTGTGTTGTCCTATTTGAATTTGAATAAGCACCTGCAAAACTGAAACACTACAAAACCAAGCAAGAATACCAGCAAGATACTAAGGCAGACAGAGATCCAATTTTCTGCATAATCTAATTACAAAGAAAACCATAAAAAACATAAAACCAGTGATGTGTGCAGCAGTGTAGCAAGTATACCAGCAATATAAATAAATCAACATAATCCCGAGTTTTGTAGCAGATACAAAACTTAAACCAACACATTCTCCCCCTATTTGTCTCCACAAATAGAATGGAAGAAGGGATAAAAACAAAATAAAGCAAATTTTCCAGCAATTAAAGAAAGAAAAAACATTACAGATCTTTAATCTTCCTTCCCATATTGGAGCTCAAAGAGTTGATTCTGAACAGCCTCTCAATTTGTTCATCCTGATTCTGAAACCTTGCATCCATATTGTGAAACCTTGTTGCACAGAGCTTATGAAGACTCCTTTGTTGATCTGCAAAGTTGTCCGTTCTCTTCACCATCAACCTTTCAAAAGGTGACATAGATGTGATGCGCTCTCCCATGTTTCTTGTACTTGGACCAGCATCAAAGGCACCGGTAGCTTCAGCATCATAAGCATCTACACCAGCATCTACACTAGCACCAGCAACTGCTCTTCAGTCTCATTTTCAACTTGAGCACAACTTGAGGAGCCAACTTGATCACCATCCTTGCTAACCCATTTTCCACCAATTTTGGTGAAACCCATCTTGCTAAGTGAACCATTGTTCACCTCATGTGATGACTTGACCACTTTAGTTTGTTCCTCTTCTAGATCAACTTCAAAATAATGCAAAAACTTAGAGATAAGAATAGCATAGGGATAGTGATGACACTTAACCTCATAGATTTTGGCATATGCTCCTTGATGATGTGGATCCAATTTACTTTGATCTTGTTCATGATGTAGTAGATGAAGACAAGACCTTCTTCGGTCAACACTGAATGATTGCTTCCTCTTAGTGTTAACATCCAAGTTACTATGAAAGCAATGAGTCTTTCATTTAGCTTCAATCCTCCCACAAAAATATTTCTTACTTTTGATTGAGGGTTCTTTAGGCAACTTCTATGGAATTACATTTTGTTGAATTCCTCAAAAACTCCAATGTTCCCTTTGTTTATTCTTAAGCCAGCATACTTCAAACCAGTGATTGCAGACCAAACCTCAGGAGTTATCTCCATATCAACTCCTTTCACGTGTGAGGTAATGTTGTTGCTAAAAAATTGGAGATTGGTGTAGAAAACTCTCACAAGGTCAGGATAGATGTTCCCTGACATCTCCAATAATCTTTTCAACAGTTGTTCTTTAAGGAGAACCCCCACTTTAGTAAGTTTTTGCTCCTTCAACCAATTGAAAGAGATGAGTTTTGGATTGTTAATGGCTTTTCTACTAGTTTCATGGAGATACTTCTCAATCTTCTCATCCTCTCTTGAGAACCAACCTTTTAAACATCCACCCCTCTTTACTCCACAGGTCTTCATTCTTTTGGAGGAAGGAGGTGTGGAATCCATGAGGGGCGAAGGAAATTTCTGAAGCAAGAAGAAGAGTGCAACATATTTGAGATGAAACTAGAGAATTAGGCAATGGGTTGATTTTGTGAAGAAAAACAACTGCATAAAGCATGGTTATATAGGCATTAAAAGAAACTACATATTTTAGCTTTTAGTGGGTTATTTTCCTCAAGGAAAATAATCTTTTCAGAGGCACACAAACCCATGTCAGCCATAAACAAAAACCACATGGTTAGCACATGTAGACTTTGACTAGTCATAATGGCTCTTAATTTTCCAAGAAGATATGGAATATATTCCACTTATGACCAATGTAACTTCCTTTCAGAGTGAATTCAAAGCCATGATAAATACAATTTTGACTCATAATAGCTTTGAGAAGGAATTTGTAGCAGAAGCAATACATAGAGAAATAAATCAACTTTAATGCAATGCTGCCAGAGGGGAAACAATTGATTGTTTTTTTGTGACAACAATTATGACATTTTCACAAATCAAGAATTATTGGCAAAGAAGAACTAGAATAGAAATACTCACACAACCTTTGCATAGATGAGAGATTTCACATTTAAAGACATCAAATGATATCTTTCATAATTCAAGTGAAAAGGAAATACAAGTTTTAAAAAAAACATAAGTTCTTATCCTTTAGACTAAGTTACTTTCTCAAGGAGCCATGGTGCATGAATAAAGGAATTCACTTGACTTCCAAGATAACAAAGTGCAATTAGGTTCTGCAACAAGAAATCCAGTTTGGATCTTTCCCTTTCAAGCTTGATTCTTTAACCCAAAGGTTCTTGATCCTTTAGAGTGCCTGCAAAAAGATAAAATCAAGCAGCAAGATTTGGTTCCCTTACAAAATTGGGTCCATTGGCATTAATTGGATCATTGGAAACCTTAGGATTCTTAGGAATCCACTTCATAACACCTTTAAGAACAAAAAATTTCCTAATTTCACAGAACCTAACAGAATGGCCTCTTTTTATACAGTAAAAGCATGTAAAACTAGTTGTTTCGACTTTTCAATCGGTTGTTTTTTTGTGAAAGTAGAATAAGGCTTTGAAATTCCATTTTTCTTACTTTGTGGATTAAAACCCAATCCTGATTTTCCAAAAACATAATTTTGAGATGCCAAGACATTCTCAAAGTTTGATATTCCTTTTGAAAGTTTATCCACAGTTTTCACAAGATAGTGAACCTTCTTTTCAAGAGATTCACAATTTTCACAAACACTTGAGTCACACTTGTAAGAAGAGTTCTTGTAAATCAATTCCATATTTTCAAAGTAATTTTTTTAATTTTCTAACTCTTCTTCCAGTGCTTTAACCCTATTTTCAAGAAAATTATTTAAGCCTTTCAACCGGTTATTCAAAAGAGTCAATATATTAGCTTCTTCATGAGTTTCTTTGAAAGCCTCAAGAAGTTGGCTATAGTTTTCAACATTAATTGAGGCGCAGGAGCTTACACTGCTTGTGTCGTTTTCTACCTTGGCCATTAGGCACAAATTTGCTTCTTCTTCTTCACTTGAAGAGGAACTTAATGAAGATACATCATTTTTATCCTACGCAATGTATACCCTTTTTATTTGCCCTTCTTTTCAAACTTCTTTCTATATCTTTTCTCTTTGCCTTCTTTATTAGGACACTTAGCCTTCATATGATCTTGTTCACCACATCCAAAGCATGTATATTTGTTAGTATTGAAATCAATAAGTTTCTTGCTAACATACCTGTGAGAGGTGTGATTTTTGCTGCTGTTCTTCTTTAAGAACTAATATTTAACAAAAGGTAGTTTTTTAGCCATGGAAAAAAAAATTTAGGATCAAAACTTGAATAACTTTCAAGAACTTAGCTCTTGATGCCAATTGTTAGAATTTTAGGCCTTAAACAAGAGGGGGAGTGAATTGTTCAAGAAAGTTTTTCGCAAACTTTGAAGGTATAATGAAAGCCAATGAAGAATTACAGAGAAAGAAACCAACATATCCAAGGTACAAAACTGTTTTAGTTGATTTCCAAAAAATCAACCAGTTGTTTATACGATTCAACCAGTTGTTTTTATCAACAGTTAATAAAAATAACTTAAAACAGATATAATTAAGAGAGATCAGGGAAAGAGAGAATCACACACACAAATTTATACTAGTTCACTCTTACACCAAGAGCTACATCCAGTCCTCAAAAACCATTGGGTATTCTAGTATACAATCAAACACATATTACAAACCACACACACACCAAAGAAGTGATCTTGAATCCCTCAAGAACACACACTTCCTTTGGCAAACCACAACAACAAAATTCAGAACACCCTCTGAATCTCCACACCACAATTATTACAGAAATACAAGATAGAATAAGGAATGATCACACCTCATACAGATTGAAATCAAAAAGCTTGAAGTAAATCTTGGAGAAAACTGATTTCAATCTTAATTTGATATATTGAACCCAAGAGCGTAAACCAACTATTTAAACTCCAAATCAGTTTTGAATCATTTAAAAAGATTTACCAAACTTAGCAAAATTCTGTTAAGGATTTTCAAAAAACAATCGATTGAAATGTCGAAACAACCGATTGAATTGGTTTGATAGCAAAGTCAACCAAAGTCAAATAGTTTCAAATCCTTTTCAAAAACCTCTAAGTGTAAAACAACCGATTAAAATGATAAAACAATAGGTTGTTTTTCCACTTCTTTAGAAAACACTCATTTTTAAAAAGTTTTTAATTCAAACCAGCTTTGGATTCTAACTAGGAGTGGATTACAAATTCAAACTACCCAGAACCCGCACACACAAGCAACAACACAGCCTTCAACAAATATTCATGGATTTGGAGACATCAAAGCTCTTGTTCAACATAATGTAGGGCACCACATATTCCCACTAGGGTCACTACATACTACCACTCTCGAAGTTAAGTGAATTTTATGGTTACTTGACACTACCATACATTCATGGCCTCGAAACACCTGATTTAACTCACTTTCTCCCTACCTCATGCCCCACACTAACCAACAAGAACACTAACTTTAGATTTCTAGAAAAATCTTCATTGGGTCTATGCAGGAACAGTAATGTGGGTCACCACATATTCCTACTAGGGTCACCACACATTGCCACTCTCTAAGTAGAGTGAATTTTGAGGTTGCTTGACACTACCATACATTCACGGCCTCCAAACACCTGATTTAACTAACTTTCTCTCCCATGTCATGCCCCACTCCAATCAACAGGAACACTAAATTGAGATTTTAACAAAAAAGTTTCACTGGGTCTGTGCAGGACGAGTAATGTGTGTCACCATATATTCCCACTAGGTTCACCACATATTGTCACTCACTAAGTTGAGTGAATTTTGTGGTTACTTGACATTGACATACATTCATGGCCTAGAAACAACTGATTTAACTAACTTTCTCCCCACCTCATGCCCCAGCCCAACCAATTGGAACACTAACTTCATATTTCCAGAAAAATCTTCACTGGGTTTGTGCAAGAAGAGTAATGTGGGTCACCACATATTCCTACTAGGGTCACCACATAGTGGCAGTCTCTAAGTTGAGTGAATTTTGTGGTTACTTGACACTGCCATACATTCACGACCTCCAAACACCTAATTTAACTAACTTTCTCCCCACCTCATGCCCTACCCAAACCAACTGGAACACTAACTTGAGATTTCCAGAAAAAGTTTCATTGGGTCTGTGCAGGAAAAGTAATGTGGATCACCACATATTCCTACTAAGGTTACCAAATACTGCCACTATCTAAGTTGAGCAAATTTTGTGGTTACTCGATAGTGTCACACATTCATGGACTCTAAACACCTGATTTAACTCAGTTTCTCCCCACCTCATGCCCCACCCCAACCAACAGGACCACTAACACTCTGTTTTTACCTTTCTTATCCATGTCATGATTAAACATTTTCCTTAAAAATTTTGGTACATGATCAACCTAACACTCAAAAGAAAGACATTGCATTAGTTATACAAGAAGACACATATATGCAATAATCACTGATAGGATTATCTATCTATAGTATCAGTATGTAGTGACCTCTCTCTTTTTGTATATACTCCACAGTGACTGAATTCACAACATCATAGCTTCAGAAAAGGCCTTTATTGGATAAAAAAAATACTAAAAACCCATAACATATACAAACTAAGTACACAAAAATATATATTTTTAACAATATATTCCACAAAAAAATCAATTGGTACTATAGAAAAAAAAAGAAATAGCACAAACACCTATGATCATAGATGTAGTTCTTTATATATTCTAATTCTAACCAATTCCTCTTATTTGTGTATCCTAACACACTACTATAAAATAAAATACTATATATAATAACATTGAAATACAAACTGATGTGACTTAATTTTAGGTTGCATATTTTAAAGGTTTCACTTTAGTTATGATTTTTGGGATTTAGCAATTTAAGGTGAAAACCCTAAGAAGATTCCCACTAGACACGAACTTAACCGAGTGGTTAAGTAAGTGTGAAGGTTCACTTCACAAGGGCAAAGAGAAAAACACAATATATGGTGTGGATGATGCAAAAAGCGACAGGATTAAGATAGCAAATCAAAGAGAACCAACAAATGAAAGACAAACATAGGAAGAACAATAAAGAACATTAAGGGAATGTAAGCGCAAAAAGGAAATTAAAAAGGGGAAGAGATGAAAAGACTTATGGAGAAGAAGGGGATTCACCCCACTTGGAGCGGATGAACTCTAAGAAGAGTGGTGCAAGAGCCACCACTTGAGACTTCCCTCACTCAAGATAAGACCCAGAGTCGCCACTTAGGATACTACCTACCTAAGATAATACCCATAAAACCTAAAGTACTCAAATTCACAAATTCACTCAAGCAGAGTTTCTTTACTTCAAATTCAAGTTGTAAATACATGGAGTAAGGCACCCTATTTATAAAAAATGGTGTCTTAGAGAACAAGCAGCAAGGGTAGGATGGGAAACACTAAAGAGGGGTGGCCCTTAGGGTTTGACTAAGTCAAAACCGCACCTAGGCTTGTTCTTCTAGAAACTAGGTGAAATTTCCTTCCTAAAGGGCTAGAAACAAGTTAAAATGATAACTACACCCCCTATTATGCTAAAGGCACCTTATTTTAGCCTATCTTGCTATTTGGACCCCTAAAGTGAACCCAATTTATTTACAAACATGTTTTTGTCTTTTAAGAAAACCAGAAGAAAGAACATTTGGTGTTCTGCTCTATGATCAATTCTTCATCTGGTGAGGTTTGTCTGATATTTGGTGGGGCCTTTACTTGATTGCTGAGATAACTGCTCACAGTGGAAATTGCCTCTTGAGCCCTTAGTCATCTTGGCTACTTGGTTTATATCATGCCCCCTAAGTTGGAGAGAATTTGACCTCAAATTTAAAATTCCTACAAATAACATAGTCAGTTTGTTCACATATAAGATGTTGCTAGGTATGGTACGTGATGTAAACTGATCTTCCTTAAGCTTGGGGAATTCAAAAGGGGAAGTTCTAGATACAAACCATTTTTCGAAAAAATATTTGGGGATGAGAGATCCTTTTAATGAAAATCCTCGTAGATAGTGATAACCTTTAGAAGGTGTTTAAATTTCATCCCAAAACTTCTTTGTCCAAGATGTCAAGTATTTAGATTTATTGGGCAATGAAATTGACAAGGAAGAATAACACCTTGGAAGTGCAGTTTGCAGTTTGACACAGGTCAACATGATTGGTTTTGCAGTGTAAGGTGATATATTTGTTACAATTAATGGCCTTAACAAAAGGGGGTGAATTGTTTTAAGAAATATTTTTACAAATACTGGCTTAGAGTGAAGGTTTATGAAGAATTACAAAATAAGCAATTAGGTTAGCCAAGAAAACAAATATGTTTAAAACTATTTGTAGAAAAACAACCGGTTGAAAATACGATTTAATCGATTGTTTATAGTAGCAAAGTTAAAAACCAATTCAAATAGTTTCTAAATGAGTGTGAGAGAGAGAGAGAGAGAAGATTACACAATCAATTATACTGGTTCACTCCTTACCTGATATGAGTTGAATTTTAGATGTTTTCATTTAAGGTGATAGTTTACTTTAGGATTGAGATTTTAGGAATTAAAGGTGATGACCTTAGAAAAATTCCTAATGGACACTAACTTAACCAAGTGGTTAAGTATGTGTGAAGGTGCATTTCACAAAGGCAAAGATAAAAGACGTGGTAAGGTGAGAATGTAAGCAATTGCAAAAAAGAAGAAGGAGGCTAGGAAGCATCAATGGTGGTCATGGCCAACCAAAGGATGAACCATACAAAAAATAAGAGAGCCAAAATCGTGACAAGAAAACAAAGATAAAGACAATAATTGAAAGGTGAAAATGGAAAATGGAAAGGAAATGAAAGAAGGAATTTATGGAGGTGATGGTGGATGGTCACTCCACTTGGTGTGTGGAAACCACCAAGATAAGTGCTAGGCCCCCACTTGAGAACTTCATTCTCATCAAGATAAGACCAAAAGGAAGAGGAGATACACTTACTCAATCTCACACAATATTTGTGCAGAGTAACTTTACTTCATTCAATTTTAACTTGAAAAATACAATGTATGCTTCCTATTCATAGGTGAAGGAGCCTTATAAAACAAGCAAGAAGGGTAGGATCGGAAAAGGGAAAAAATGGGCAGCTTAGGGTTTGACTATGTCAATCCCACATCCTAGGCTTGCCCTCCTAGAAACTAGGTCAAAATGCCCTCCTAAAGGGCTAGGAACAAGCTAAAATGATAACTACACCCCCTATTATGCTAAAGGTGCCTTATTCTAGCCTATATTTGCTATTTGGACCCCCAAAGTGAGCCCAAACTATTTACAACTTGTTTTATTCTTAAGAAGACCAGCAGGAAGAACTTGAGATGCTCTGGTCTTTGTCCATTTCTCCCTCTGGTGAGGTTTTCACTTGAATGTTGAGATGACCTTTCATAGTGTGCATCCTTGGTCATCTTCTTGTTGGCTTGGTTTGTATCATGCCCTCCAGGTTTGAAAGAATTCAACCTCGAATTTAGAACTCCTGCAGATAACATAGTTAGTTTGTTCATAGATAAGATAGCGCAGGGTGTGGGATGTGAAACAAACTTATGTTCTTTGAGCTTGGGGAGTTCAAAAGGGAAAGCTCTTCTTACAATCCATGTTGGAAATGAACATTAGGGGATCAAAGGGTTTGGTGATAAAAATCCTCTCCCTTTGGAGGTGTTTGATGTGATTTAATTTTAGGTTGCATATTTTAAAGGTTTCACTTTTGTTATCATTTTTGGGATTTAGCAATTAAATGTGAGAACCCTAAGAAGATTCCCACTGGACACAAACTTAACCAAGTGGTTAAGTAAGTGTGAAGGTTCACTTCATAAGGGAAAAGAGAAAAACACAATATATGGTGTCAATGATGCAAAAAGGGGCGGAATTAGGATAACAAATCAAAGAGAACCAACAAATGAAAGACAAACATGGGAAGAACAATAAAGAACATGAAGGGAATGGAAGCGCAAAAAGGAAATTAAAAAGGGGAAGAGATGAAAAGACTTATGGAGAAGAAGGGGATTCATCCCACTTGGAGTAGATGAACTCCAAGATGAGTGATACAAGAGCTGCCACTTGAGATGTCACTCACTCAAGATAAGACCCAGAGTCCTCACTTAGGATACTACCCACCCAAGATAAGACCCATAAAACCCAAAGTACTCAAACTCACAAATTCACTCAAGCAGAGTTTCTTTACTTCAAATTCAAGTTGTAAATACATGGAGTAAGGCACCCTATTTATAGGAAATGGTGTCTTGGAGAACAAGAAGCAATGGCAAGATGGGAAACACTAAAGAGGGGTGGCCCTTAGGGTTTGACTAAGTCAAAACCGCACCTAGGCTTGTTCTTTTAGAAACTAGGTCAAATCTCCTTCCTAAAAGGCCAGAAAAAAACTAAAATGATAACTACACCCCCCTATTATACTAAAGGCACCTTATTTTAGCCTATCTTGCTATTTGGACCCCCAAAGTGAGCCCAATTTATTTACAAACATGTTTTTGTCTTTTAAAAAGACCAGAAGAAAGAACATTTGGTGTTCTGCTCTATGCTCAATTCTTTTTCTGGTGAGGTCTGTTTGATATTTGGTGGGGTCTTGACTTGATAGCTGAGATGACTGCTCACAGTGTGAATTGTCTTTGAGGCCTTGGTCATCTTGGCTACTTGGTTTATATCATAAACCCACCAAGTAACCCCTAACATGAAATGCAAAAATATATTGTCTTAATTATGTGTGTGTAAGAAATTGACTTTGGCTCCTATAAGAGTCACCATAAGGCAAATAACAGGGACACACACTTAGATTATTCATCACCCAACAAAAATCAAACAAGATCAATGTTTCACTTAATAAAACAATGAATAGAAAATATATTACACTTCAATGTGAGGCGACCCATAGCGCCACCCAACCACGGTGAGAAGAGATACATAGGTCCCCGCTTGCAAACACCCATGAGGATAACAATGAACGAGAAAGGCTGGAAGAGAAGGTGGAGGACAGATAAACCCTCGAACAAATGCTTAAAGAGACACTGGAACAGAAGCTCGAGGAGAAGTGGTACAGATGCGGGAGTAGAAGAGGCACCGAAGGTGGAAAAGTGAAGAAAAATTAACAACTTTAATTCATAACCTATTAACCACCAAAATCTTTTAACCTAAATTAAGAATGTAACCGAAGCACCCAAATCTTTAATATCTTTTTAATATTTTTAGAATATTACAGTACATTTTGTGGGCCCCACAACACAATTAAAATATTATTATTTTAGCCATGTGGGCGGTTATGTTGGCGCAACTCATTTGGGGTTGTTCAACCATCATTTTTCAAAAGAAAAAAAACGTGGGAAACACTAGAAGTTGTGCAGATAGCTTTGTTCCCAAACCATACTATATAAAAGATATAAAAGATAGGATTACCATGCTTGTAAAAATGTAACAAGTCTAACCACGTCGCCCAAAATGACTTAAATGAGTCCAATATTTATATAAAAACACTTTCAGAAAAGAGAAAATGATTCTCATATAGGGATCATTATCATTTTCACATTTAGAAATATAGGTCTCTTATGTTATATACAATCATTTAATGTGCAGTTTGGTGCTAATCAAGGGGCAATGGGGTTGACCGTGAGAGAGAGGTGGTTTGCTAGGCATGGATGGAATGGCAGGCACGTGAATACGGGTCTCTATGAGACGAATAAATGCTAAACAGGTGAATCATTCATGGCCCATGATAAGATGATCGAGCTTGGAGTAAGTGAGATTATCCGAGTAGGCGTTTGACGGGCTAAGATCTAGAGGATTCATAACAGTAGGCCTTTTGCCAGGTTCGTGAAACAAAGCTATGTTGACAAGCCAAAGTTGAATATAGGCTCATTTTCACCACAGGAATGTTGTTTATTGAAAGGTTAGTTCTCCGTTAAGAGAGAGTTCCATAGTTTTTCATGCTTAGCTTTACCTAAGTAAGTCATATTTTTGTTATACTTATTACTTCATGCTCAGAGTATAAAGGTGAATTAGTTTAAGTAGTAAAGTATTTGTGTATGTATTGGAAGTAGCATAAGTAATTGCATAAAGGTATTCGCAGCGATGTAGGCAAATTTCCCTAAAGTTGTAGAATGATATTACAAAGTATCAAAAGTACTAAGAAAGTTAAAGGTTTCAAAGGTTCAATGCTAAAAGCGATAAGAAAGTTAGAAATAAATAAGAGTTACGATTCATATAAAGTTTAAGTGATTCCCCCATTAGTTGGCCATCAACTACAGTTTTACCCAGGTAAAGCGCTGAGAGATCCATGGTGGGATGCACAACTGCAGCTTGTTCCAAGGCAACCTCAAATCCTATGAGGTATGATGTGAGTTGATTTTATATTCATTTGATTTGTAACACTTTATTAAGAATTGGATCAAGATTCTTCGAGCAATTAAGGTGATTCACCTAGAGAAAATCTCCACTGGACATTAACTTAGCAAGTGCTAAGTAGATGTGAAAGTTCATTTCTAAAGGTCCAAGAGAAAAACACATCAATAGGTGGCTTTTATGATGAACAATGGATTATGCCGAATGGGTAATATCAAGAACAGGAACATGTAAGGACCTGAAAAATTAATTGGAATAAAAAAAAAGAATATATTTTAAATGAATTCTAAGTATGTTTTTATTTAAAATAAAAAGGAAGGAAAGTGTAGTTTAGAAGACAATGAGATCGCCTGATTTGTACATAATAGCCTATCGCCTAGGTTGCACGTGATCGCCAGTCGCCTATGGTGCACATGATCGTCGAAAGTGCACTCAGTATGTGGTCAGGATACTGGATCAACCAGAGTGGGTTCCACAAAACCACACGTATCAAGGTGTGGGTTAAGCCTTAGATACGTTGTGCATGCGAAGCTCTATGCTTGAGCAAAAGAGATCGTCCTTAGTATTGCATGCATGGGCGCACGAGGAGTGGTGCTGATCTACTCTTGGAAATGTGAAGCTACCAACGTCACCAAGTCATGTGGAGATGATACCTTGGACGTAACATAGTGGGATGAAGAACCTTCAGCAAGGCGTGGCGATGTGTCGTCGGGCATCGCCAGGGCGCGAGGCATGCGGGCATCGCCGGGCGCGAGGCATGCGGGCATCGCCAGGGCGCGAGGCTTGCGGGCATCGCCAGGGCGCGAAGCATGCGGTCATCGCCAGGGCGAGACATCGGTCGTCTTCCAGGGAGAGACATTGGTCGTCCGCCAGTATGAGACATCAGTGGATAGTCATCGCGCGAGCGGTCATCGGTGGAAGGTTATCGCGCGATGTCGAGTTTCACACAGATGAGGTGGGACCCAGGCTCTCAGCAGGAGACGTATTGCACGCGCGACACGTAGACAAAAAGGGTGGTTCAGAATAGTGACCTCAGAGTGTTAGCCTGAGCAGAGGCACGCGTAGTCGTACTGTTCAGGGAAGCGTACACGCAAACTTCCCTACAGAGTGGGTGGTGGCAGCGGCTTTTGTGGACATGTTGGTTTAAGATACAAAAACCCACTTCTGAGAGGAAAAGAACGTTGCAGTGGTTCAAGAGTGAAAGAGTGAGCTCACCTTCATCCTTCTCTTTTCTCTCTTTCGCGCTGCGATTCAGGCATCCTCAAGCACCAGTGCGACGAGCGACGACTGCCCTTAGAGCACCTGGGAGGTTCTCTGCAAGTTCTACAAACCAGACGCAAAAACAGAGCTAAGGCACCTTTAAGCTTCGGTGGGTTTTGGAGCTCTTAGTGTTTTGCGCAAGTCCAGGTAAGGGAAGCTAGCCCTATTTTCCAACGAAAACCTTATAGTAGATGATTGAGATGATGGGGCGACGTGGTCGCCGGTTTTCAACTGTTATTGCATAATCCCCTGTTTTTGAATGAGATCGCCGGTTTTGGCGTTGTTTTTTGAACTCCCCTGTTTTTGGTGTTGTTTGAAACTGTTTGAGATTTAAATGTGATATTCGAAAATCTGAACCTTGGAATGAGTTTTGCTGTGACTGGAATCGTTCATTAAGTGTTGTATGACGTGTTGAATGTTGTGAATGTGGGATCAAGGCATAGTATTTTCAGGAAAGAAAATACCGTGTAAGATCGTGTGTAATGTGTATTGACTAGGGGCTTGTCTAGAAGGAGATATCCTGACTCTGCTGATATAATGGAATCACATAGATGAAGTTATTCAGTTGTGGAGAGTCGAAGGAGGTTCATATGTATGGGCGAGTTGTTTGAAAGAGAACGAGCTTGACCCGTTATATGAATTAACCCTGTCATACCGGGAGAGTGATGATATTGAGATTATGTATGCGCATGGCTATGTGGATTTCACAGCGACCCTGTGTGGATTTCACAGTGGTGTGGTATGACAGGTGCAGATCTCTGAGCCTGAGTCAACGCACGAGTCTTCCGGAAGTAGAGTCATGTGTCTATTAGTTATGAGTCAGTGGAAAGTCTGACGTGTGAACCATGAATATTGAAAGTAGCGAATAGACACTTGACGAGTTTGTGGAATATGGGAATGTTGATGGTTGGAATTGATATGGTTTATGAATGGTGTGAAGATTTATGTTTTCTGTTGATTTAAAGTTTCATACTTAAAGTTTTTCAAACATCTAGCTTACCCTTTTATCTGGTATTGTGATTGCTTTCTTAAACCTGTGATGATCGTGTATTTTTGCACGGGAGCAGACAAGGTTACAGGTAATAGAGCTCCTCAGTGAGTGGTCGCCGGAAGGAGATCGCCCGGTTCAATTTCTGTTAGGCGATCACCCTTTTTCTGTTGTCTGATAGGAGATCGCCCTTTTCTGATAGGAGATCGCCTACTTGTCTTTTTACTGTATTTTGTTTACGTTTTTGGAAAATTGACCGAGTATGTATTAAACTCCCTGTGAGAAGAAACTTCATTACATATATATAATTATGTTCACTTCAATATATTTGTTTACCTTTATTTTTATTATATAAATATGAAAAGGATTTGGCGGGATGTTACAGAACATATATTCAACAAGAACACAATAACAACACAAGAATACAAGAATTTAAACATGAACATAACAATAATTGAAACCACAATAGAAACACAACAAGGAACAAAACCCACTAATGGAAACTCAAGAATTCAACATGAAAATGGGTATGAAAGGAAGCCGAACCAAAATAGCCATATATATCATGTTTGAACCAATTAAAATGAGAAACAAATATAGCAAATGGAAGAGGACATCATAAGGAAGAGATTGAACCGAATAGAATTGAAAACAAACAAGTAGAACACAAATGGGTAATTTTGGAAGATGAAAGGAAATGGACTTATGTGGTTGTAGTCTTTTGGAGATGTGCTTCATGCCACTTGGAGGATGGTTCTTCCAAGATGAGTGAGGAGTGCCGCCACTTGAGAGTCTCCAAAGCTCACAAGATAAGACATGGAAGAAGAGAAGAGAACTAGTCTCACAAACTCTCTCTCACAACAATTCTAGATGGTTTCTTTACTTCAAAATTCAACTTGTATTATGAAGAACCAAGCACTCCTATTTACAATAAGGAGAACCAGTTATGTTACAAGGGAGAAGGAGTGGGAAGATTCACTCTTCTAGCTCCTTCTAGCGCCTAAGTGAGAAGGAGTAGGAAGAGTCACTTCTTCCACTCTTTTCTACAAAATTGCGCCTACAAATGCCTTACATTTAGAGGTTTCTTTTGTTTTTCCTCTTTGACATATTGCTAAGACTATTTCTATATTTATTTACAAATTTTTACAAATTTTTATACAAGAGTAATTACAAAAAGTGATAACATTTGATGCTCTTTACCCAAAAACTTTAGCCTTGCTCTTTGTGATCCTTTAAGGTATGAAGGAGTTTGAGCTAGTTTATCCTTGAGCTTCTTGGCCCTGAACCTCACTTTCTTCTTCTACTTGATCTCCATCAAGGTAGTATTAAGCAGCATCTTACTTGAAGGAGTCGGTGGCCTTGATGAGGTCTTCCTCTTTGCGGATCAACTCCCTCTTCAGCTCATCAACTTCGATTAAGAGCTTGCTCCTTTCTTCAACTAGGCTTGCTGCCTCTTTAGTCTTCTCTGCTCGGAGTCGTTTAGCTTTTTGGTACAAATCATTTGAATAGTTGAGCTCAGCTTGAAGGCCTTCTACCTCCTTGTGGAGCTTTACGTTCTCCTTGATTCTTTGCTGATTTTTTGCCTTTACCTTGACCAGACAAGCCATGGCAAACGCCTGCCCAAATTGCTTCAAGGTGTCACGACGAAGGTGGTCTTCATCACAAGCCATGAGCCTGGCTTTGTCACTGCTGGGCAAGAAGAAGGCTTGACCATGGGCTGGAACGTCGAAGTCAGGGTCCCATAAGCTTTTTTCCCTTGAGCTCTCAACCTTGCACTCTTGGATAGTGACAACTGCTTGGTGCGGAGCTCAGCCGTCAGAGTAAGAATACACAATAGGGGGAGTGGTTGCTAGTCTTCTCATCTTGAAGACAAGCCTTGAAGTGGCCTTCTCATCCTGGTTAGTTGGACTTTGGTCAACCACAACAAGGGCTTTCCTTTTTTATGCCAAAGAATCCTAGGGAAGGCTAGCAGCTGCCCTCATCTTTTTGGTGAGCTCGGCCAACTCAACCTTGCTAATGTTCGAGAGCATTTTATCTGGAAAGAGAAAAAAAAAATAGAACAAATTATATGAGTGTTTCCTTATCAAAGGTAGGTAAGGAGGAGTACCGGTGTAAGCTTTCAAGTCATCAGGGAGGTATTCTTTGGTTAACAGAGTGGAGGTGTCAAAAACGACTTTCAGGCTTGTCAAGAATTCGCAAATGCCTCGGTCCTTCGGGGACAGGTCTTTCCAAGCATCGAGCACTCTAGAATTTAGGTGTGGATGTCCAATACAAGGGAAAGTCGACCAGTAGGGACAAATTTCCCTGTTAAAGCTTGAACTTTTAGGAATCGGCCTTTGAAATTTTTGTAAAACGACTGGAAAGGGGTGAGCAAACCTCTTCTAGGGGCTCCATTCAGGGAAAGCCATAATTTGCGGCCCAAGTGTTTGGCCTCAAAAAAGTATAAGAAGACATTCATAGTCGGTGAAATGCCAAGCTGCGAACACAAGATCATAAAAGCTCGGATGAATACCTAGCTATTTAGGTGTAGCTGGGCAGGAGCTACATTTAACTCGGTTAATAATTCTTTTTCAAATATGGATAGGGGTAAGCGAAGACAAACCTTTTTAAAGAAGGTGGAATAGAAAAAGCAAAACACGCCTTCAGAGTCTGATGACTCGTCACAGCAAATGGGTTCCCCTTCCTTACACTCTACTACCTTAACGTGATTCTCGAGTTTTTTACTAAGAACACACCCACCCTCTCTCAACTCCCTAATTCGTAAAGGGGTTGTGTAAAAAAGGACCTCTTTTAGGAGTTCTTTCTTAGCCTAAGGATACGCAGAACTATAATCCATTGTTGAAAAGTAGCTAAAGCATAAAACACAAGCAAAATACAAATGCAATTCAAGGCAAAGCAAAATGATGGAATTGGCACAAAGTAAAAATGCATTTCTCGTGATGCAAATCAGTAATGTTAAATGAAGTTCATCAGAGGAGTTAAGTGGAATACATGGTGCGACGGTGGTGTGTGTTGGCATAAGGTGAAGGATGTAGTGTCAAAGAAGAGTTTTGGAAGTAGAAAAGGTTTTAGGAGCAAAAGGAAAGCGAAGCAGTGTAACAAAAACAAAGGAAAAATGAAGGGTATATTTGAAAAAGGAAGGTGAAGCGACAGGGTTCCCCACCATTGATGCAAACGCCACGTGTACGCTCTAGATTTGGTGTGGTGAGACATCTCATCAGGAAACGCTTCGACAACCGCGCCCCACCTACCCTCTGAGGAAAACGTCATGTTAGCCACCAAGCATTTAGGTATGGTCAACTTGGTTGTGTAAGTCATGCTTAGCTCAGCCTGGGCCAGAGATGGGCCCAAAAACTCGTTGCAAAGACAATTCAGGCTTTTAGTAAGTCTATGCGGAAAAGATAATTAAACATAATAAAAGGAATAATTGAATTAGTTGAAGTAAATTATTAAATGCAAGTAAAAACGTTTGAGAATGTTGGTACTCGAAAATAATAAGTACCTGTTAATCGAATATTGTTACTATTGAATTATGTTGTTATTGTTGAATTATATTATTGTTGAAGATATATTCTGGCTATTGAGATTATATTCTCATTGATGAAAATTGTTGAAGGAATGTCTATAAAAGGGGTTTAAGATCCTAGGTAAAGGTAAGCTTTTTCTAAACCCTACACTGATATACTCATCTTTGAATGCTCTCACTGACTTGATGGTTGGAGTCTTGTCAACAGGTAGAGCCCCCCTCGTTGTCACAAAGTGCTAATCCAAATCAGCAGCTCAGTTCAACCCTAAAGCAAAAACACTCAGCTCAGATCTCACTTGTAAGCGCAACCCAGGTGAACTGGTGAGAACAATATGAGTGCTTATATGTTCTGATGATAACACACTAAACGATCATAAGATATTATAGCACACATCAAAAGATCTCATAATATGACAAAGCTCACTTATGAGCAGAACAAATCAGACAGAAAAAAAAAAGAGAAAATGAGCAAGACCCATTAAACGATACAATAAGTAAAGTTGTTCAATGTAATGATAATATACTCCAATAAGATGATCTAGTCTTCATGTTCACTCTTTAAATGAATAAAATATTATAAAGAGAACTCCAAAAAGAAATAACGCTCTGTAGAAAAGGCAATCAGATGAAAAAGCATAACATAATACAAAGCGCTCATCAAACAAAGAATGCATCAGAAGAAACTAGTACAAGCTAGCAAAAAGATCATATCAAATGAAGGATAAGGTGAAACAATTGAGAATGATCACATTAGAAAATTCATATGTTGATGAATAATGAATGTCAAATGTTATTAAAATTTCATATCAAGTTTGGCATGCATAATGAATGATTTACATGAAAAATATCATATATAAGATGCCTTTTCTCTCAAGTCGTGCTTTTCTCAAGAGAAGATGAAGAAAAGTGAAAATTTAAGGAAGCTCTCAGAAAAGGTAGAAAACAACAAACAAAGGAAGGAACAGAAAAGGTCAATCCGCCCAACACATAGAGAAAGGTTCACCAGATTGACTCCAAAGAACACGCCTAAAAAAAACACTCAAAACGTTGAGCACTTCCATTATGCATTGAGCGAATTGAGGCTAGAAGAATTGAATAGCTCCAAAGTACAAAAGGGCTTAGAAAATCCAAAAGGATTGAGCTCATAAAGTCCTTCACCATGAAAAAACCTCAAATTGCTCAGAAAGGGCTTAAAGACAGCATGAACTTAAATTTGAAGGAAAGAGATTTTGTTTGAAGCCAAGCCTAAGGCAAAGAATACTTCATGACTAAGGGAAAAAAATTATGGGCTAAGCTTGGAATGAATCCCTAGCAGATCCCTACATCTGAGAATCCAAAGAAGCCCAAAAATTGGGCTTGAAGCCCAAAGATAACTTCGTCACGTAGAAAGCCTATCCACTAAGCGAATCGACCTACGCTGAGTGCAAGCAAAATTTGCTGAAATCTTCTAGAACTCCCAAGAAGAAGAAGAAGAAGAAGAAGAAGTATCATGGGTTGAGCGGATTGAGGCCAGAAGAATTGAAGAACTACAGAGTACAAAGGGATGAGTGAATCCAAAAGGGTTGACCGCACAAAGTCCTTGACCATGAAGAGAGCTCAAATTTGCTTTAGAAGGGCTTGAAGCCAATATGATCTAAAATTTGAAGGAAAGAGATTTTGCTTGAAGCCAAGCCGAAGCCGAAGACTACTTCATGTGATGGAGGACAATCTAGCCACCACATATTGGGGTAAGAAGATCGAAGAAGATAGGGCCTTATTGGAAGGGAACACCCATTTTTTGAAAAGTCGTTTTCTTTTTCTTATCCTTGTAAATATTTTTGACATAGTAGTTTAGGAATTTATTTTGGGCCTTGTATTTTAGCCCAAATAGAATAGGATTTTGGGCCTTCTATTTTGGGCCAAGTAACATAGAATTTTGAGCCTTGGGCCTTGCATCAAAAGTGATGTGAGTTGATTTTAGGATTGCACATTTTTATGGGTTGCACTTTGTTTATGATTTTTGAATTAAGCAGAATATGGTGATAAGCTCAATGAAGATTGCCACTGAACACAAACTTAACCAAGTGATTAAGTAAGTGGGAAGATTCTCTTCTAGAGAGCAAAAGAGAAAACACAATATAAGGTGAAGATGATGATGATTATTGTGGAATTAAAGAGCATAAGATAGAAATAACCGAATGGGAAAAGAAAAATAAAGAACAAGAATGGAAAGGCAAAGCGTAAATAAAGGAAGGAAAAAGAGAAAGAGTTAAAGAAGCTTATGGAGGAGATGACTATGAAAAGGTCATGCCACTTGGAATGGGGGATTGTTCCAAGATGAGTGGTGAGGAACCGCCACTTGAGGTGCATTACACTCAAGATAAGACCCAAGAACTTTAGGAGACAAAGGTCACTAATCACTCAAGCAGAGTTTCTCTTTTATATTAAAATTCAAGTGTGAAATACATGAGGCAAGGCACCCTATTTATAGGAGGGGGTGCCTTGATGGGCAATAGTGAGAGGAGATAGGACAGGGGAGAGGGGAGGGATGGCTAGGGTTGACTCTAGGTCAATGCCGCCACCAGGTATGCCAATAAAACCCTAAACCTAGGTGCACATGTCATGAAAGGTGGACTTGGCACAAGCCCAATTTATGCTAAATGCACCCTAATCTACTGAAATTAAAAATAAAGAAACTAGTTGGTACTCAACTCCAATCATGTGGGCTCTACTCTTGGTGATCCTTTAAGGAAAGATATGCTCTAAGGCAATAACTATGGAGTGATCTTGAACTAGCCCTGGGACCTGTGTCATGCTCTTGGTCATCCTTCTTGAAGGTTGGGCTAGCTCAGTGGATTTTCTATCTCTCAGGGCTTCATCAAAAATTCATAATGCACGTCATCTTGTAAAGCTTGCAAGACTTCGATAGATACATAAGGCGCCACATGGAGGAGCCACATATGTCGCCACTTTTTCCTTGCTCTCCAAGCCACTTTGCCACTTGTCCACTTCTTATTAGAGAGTATTTTAAAGCTTGGGTTTCAAGGCATTCTAGGCACATGTCACTATGTGAATAGAGAGGATTATGAAGTTTGCTCCCCAAGTTACTAGTGTCACATGTCACTATGTGAGTTGAGAGGATTTTATAAGGTTATGGCACAATTTTAGGTGTCTAAAGCACTATAACTAAGAGTGCTTGGCTTTTTAATTTTCAGCTTGGAATAAGAAATGTTATGTTGCCAAAATCATTGCTACCTCTTCTTGTTCTTGAGCTCTCTCTATAGAAGTCTTCTTGTTAGACTCTTCTAGACTTCCTCATAAGTGTTAGCCTAACCTCACTAGGAATTCAAACACTAAACTCCATCTCTCATACACATGTCTTCATCTTCTTCTCCGTGCATTTTTTTGTTCTTCTTCTCCATTAAAGGAAAATCAAAATAAAAACATCTTGAAGAAGCTACTATGTGTATACAATTGAAACTAGAATTGCATCATCATTGCTAAGGAAAGAAAGTGTTAGACTCATCTTGGAGAGAATCCTTGAAAGATCCATACATTCGAGAATCCCAAGAATCCCAAAAAACTAGGCTTGAAGCCCAAAGATTACTTCAGTATGAAGAAAGCCAATCCGTTGAATGGATTGGCCTACGTTGAGCGGAAGCCAAATGTATTAAATCTCGTAGAGCTCCCTTTTAAAGTTCTATAAATAGGGACTTGAGGAACTAAAGGAATTAAGAACAAAAGAGAGAAATAAAAAGGAGAAAATCTCAAGGTTGAATCCTAGACAAACCTCTGAAGGAAAGCACCAAGAGCCTAAGTTGGCCAACAACACTTAGGGATCCATGTTTGTAGTTCTTTAGCTTCACCTCTCGAGCTAAATATTATACTAGTATTAATTATTTATTTATAAAATATATGAAATTAATCTATGTTTTTGCATCACTTTATCTTGAAAGATATATCTACTCTGGTAAACATTAATTCCATGTGGATATGACAACCCTCAGATATACTATAGTTGAGTCGGTGTGCTTACTGAGAAAAGGATTTTAAATTTCCCCCATCAATGAACACTTTAGAAGTTCACATCAGATGCAAACCCCTTTGAGCAACAGAAAATAGATGAATACATTTGCAAGGGTCAGACGGACACTAGAGGTTACACATATCAGAGGATACAAGCATCATGCAAGTGTCAGACGAAACACCATAACAGGGAAGTGTCCATGCTTGATCTTTTACATTCTTGGAATGTTTTATGACACTAAGTTTATGTTTTCCAAAATATTATTTGGAATATCTAAATTATAGAAAACATTACTCTCAAATAAGATTATTGGATGAAAATTTTTAGAAAAGACTTGAACAAAAAGCATAATGTTGTGAAGCTCTAGAAAAGCAGAGTTTGAATTATTTCTAAATTAAAGGTTTTTCGAAATATAATTAATGAGATAATATATAGGTAAAAAGTAATTATGCTTCAACATCCTAATCAATATTAACTTGGAATTTTTTTTGAACGAAGAAATTAAACAAAGTTTAAATGCGAAATATATAAGAACATAAAGTTTATATAATTCACGAATATTCAAAGATATTGTTTCAATGATACCCATTTTAGTTTTTCAAAAGTTCTTTGAGAAGTCCCAATGCATGCCTAAAAGGATTTAAGGATGGAGGTCTTAAGGTAAATGAAAGGATCATTGCCTTCATTATTGCATGCATGCTTACACCACAATGGAGGAATCTTGTTGTACTAAATAAGAAGATATTATGTTGATGTACTACATCATGACCAAATTCAACGTAAACTAGATTTTTGTCATGGAGGATCACATGTTGAAGTCAGATAGGCTATGTGATTATAAGTTTCCTTATTTTTTTTCTTGTTTCAAAGTTTATTCAGTACTTTGAAGTTAATGTTCAGGGGGAGCTTGCATAAAATGATATTTACAAAAGTTGAAGAAAAATGGATTAGTAGAGATGAAGCAGGGACTTCACATGGTCCAAGCAAAAATGTTGAAGGTGATAATGTTGAGAACACAATGCATGCATTAATCCCATATGTGCCTCTAGTTGGCAATGGTGAATCTTTGTCTTACTTTGAAATGATGATGTTAAATCGTCTAGACTCCATGGCTAGTGATCAAAGAGATCACTCTAAGTTATGTGCAGCTAGGTTTCAGCATTTGGATGAACAAATTAAAGTTTTCCAGGAGCAACTTGCTGAGCTACATTACACAAAGGATACTTACACATGCTTTTACATTTGCATATCATTATGGATGACTATATTGTTTTTGTTGTCTATTTTTCTAAACAATAGCTTATTTGTGTGATGTGTTTGCTACTTTATATGTTTGTTTCTTACTTAGTTATATGGTTTGTATAACTCTAGTGATGTTTGTGTTTTAGTTTAGTCTAGTTATTTTGTATCGTCTGATGCTTCTTAACAAATTGTCTATGGCTTGATAATTCATATGATATGTATCTAATAGTTGTATTTCTTAATGCTTTAATACTTGTTATATTTTTCTCTTAGTCTTTGTTCTTGTTGGTTGACTTGGCCATTGGTTGACTCCGATGACTAGTTCTGACTCCTTCTATCTCCGCTGGAAATTGTGCCTTCCTTGGTTGTTTGGATGTTGTTCCTGTTAAATAGGGGGCACCCTTACGGCCGGTCACACTCTGATGATTAAGTCAGTAAGGGCTTATGAAAGAATAAGAAACAAAGAGCTTCAGTATTCTAAAAGTGTATTTAGAATTGCGTACCTTCACCTGGGACCTTAAGCCCCTTTTATAGCATACCATGCACCAATTGTACTTGAGATAAACAAATATTAACTGAAAATAAGCACATTATCTTATATTTTTAACACAAAGCCACCTGCCACAGGCACCAATGATCTTCAGGTGCGAAATTGCAGGCTTATCTTTCTGTTATACATGCACATCCCCATCTTTTTAGGGTTAACAACAACTATCAACAGGTATTTTACGTGCAACAAACATGTACCCGTAACAACTAAGCAACAAAAAATATCTAACGTGATATTAACAAACATATCTATACGTAGTCATAACAAACACACGAGCAACCATATATATTTATCTTTAAGCACATGCCACTGGTTATTAGCACATAGTAACTTTGTTATGTGTTTCGAGCCCATTAAACAAATTAGGCCAGCTTCGCAACCTTAACGCAAGGACCCACCCAGTACAATAATCATGCATTCATTCACATACAAATGCGCTCTCACTAATACACTCCCATTCATATGCTATTACGTGATATGCATGCAACTTACCTGGGGTTGCCCTAGTGTCATTGGGCTTGGGCCTTGTAGTTAACATTTTACTTATCGTAGACCTGGATACGCTAAGCACACCCCTAAGCCTATTACGTTTCTTTACTTTAGCAATTAATCTCATGCGTGAAGGATTATATTATACACATAAATGAGAGTTAATATATATGCATACCTAGAGCCCAGTCACATGACATACAAGTCAGACCATGTGCCGAGCTGACCTAGTTAAGGGAAATATCGAGGTTCAACTGGCAAGCTCTGAGCACTACGAGCTCTGGTATAGTACAACCTTCTTTTGATTAAGCCAATGGGAGAGAAGCACTACATATTATTGGTATAGTGTGTAGATACGGTAGAGATATCGTCTGATGATTACATGGTTATTGGTATCATCTAACACTATAAATATAGGTATCATTTGATGATTACATGGTTACTAGTATCATTTAGCACTAGAAATATAGGTATCGTCTAGTGGTACTGGTATCGTCTGATTGGTATTGTCTAGTCTACATTATTAATTATCTACTATGCAGAGATGATGGGGAAAAACACTTAATATAAATCATTGATTGATATACATCTTCTTATTGTCTACCATTTATTGTGGTACATCATTCACTGCAAGATTGGTGGTTTGTCTTCAACAAATATGGGGAGTTTGTTGAAGATAGGTGGAGCTAAAACTTGTATTTGATGTATCCAATCCACTTAAAGAATGAAAATCAATCTTTTGAAGATGTTCTTATATTTGTATTTGTGTTTTTATGTCTATTTATTTTTGTCTATCAAGGTAAATAATTTATGAAATTCAAAGAATCATATTTTGAAATGTTTTTTTAACTGTTCAAAACTTTGTGTTAGTAATTAAGGAAATTTTGAAATTTTATTTTAATATATTAAAATCCCTTAAAACCTCAAAAAGTTTTGTAAAGATGTTTAATTTCTTAAAACTTGTTATTTAACAGGTTGAAAGCTATTTGTTTTAAGGATGTAGTTATTTGTTGTGTATTTAGCATATTAGATATTTGAATTAATCCATTATTTTCACTTTAATTAAAAGCTTGGTTAAATCAAGTTTTTAATCCAATACAAATAACAGAACAGTTTGAAAAGAGTTTTATTGTGAGGATTATGAAAGCGTATTTTGAAAACCTTTCTACAACACAAGCTTTTACATTTTCAGAAAGAAAGAAACTTAATTTTTGAGAGGACATTTTTCATTAACTAAATACTTTTTTTCCTGGAGTATTCTTAGATTACATATCTTGATTTCTTCCTGAATTTGCAGAACCTGCTTGTTTTATGCAGCAATTCAAGTGTAGTTTGATATAAACCAAATAGCTAAGATGACCAAGGGCTCAAGAGACAATTCATACTGTGATCAATCATCTCAACAATCAAGACAAGGCCCCACCAAATATCAAGAGGACCTCAACAAAAGAAGAACTAGACTTAGACCAGAACATCAAATGTTCTTTCTTCTAGTCTTTTTACAAGACAAAGATGTTGTAAATCAATTGGGCTCACTTTGGGGGTCCAAATAGAAAAATAGGCTAGAATAGGTCCATATTGCATAATATGGGGGTGTATTTATCATTTTGGCTTGTGTCTAGCCCTTTAGGGAAGGAGTGTAGCCCTAGCTTCTAGAAGCAAGGCTAAGGGGCGGCATTGACCTAGGTCAAACCCCTAGGCCGCCCCTTCCATGTCCCCTTTATACCCCTCCCTCATCTTGTTTTCCAAGACACCCATTCCTATAAATAAGGTGTCTTGTCTCATGTTATGACACATTGAAATTTTGAATAGAAAAGAAACTCTGCAGAAATTGTGAGTGAGACTTGTGTGTTGAACCAAGTGGTGTTCAATGTTTTGAAGAATCAAAATCCTTTGAAGGATGTTGAAGCCTCTGCTTTGCTTGATGCTGCTGTGCTGGTTTATAGCTTTGTTCTAGGGTAGTTTAATGTTGTAATCCACCCTTAGATTAAATCTCAAAGCAATTAGCATCTCAATCTTTAACAAAGCAAAATGTTTTTCAAGCTAAGTTGAAACAACCGATTGTTTACAGTTAGGTGTTTTGAGAAAGTTTGAAAACTATTTTTGAATGGTGAAATCTGTTAAGTAACAAAACAACCGATTGATTCGAGGAAACAATCGATTGTTTGTTTTGGAACCATAACAGAAAAATTGTTTTCTTTGACTGAGCTTTAAATGCTTTAAAACTGAATACGCTCCAGTCATTAAATTTTTTTACCAATCTTTTTAAAGCAATTAAGAGTTTGTTAAGATTTGATAACAAACTATATCTTGGTATAAATTTCAGAAAAACTATTTTTAAAGTATTGAGAATCTTTTGACAAAGTTTTTCTAAGAGAGTTTTTCAAAGAGTTGAGATTGCTTAAGAGTTTTGTGATTGATCAAGGTGCTTGATGTGAGTTGATTTTATGATTTAACATTTTATGGTGGCACTTTAATTAGGAATGAGATTTTAGGATGATTAAGGTGAGAACCTGAGGAAAATCCCCACTGGACATTAACTTAACCAAGTGGTTAAGTAGATGTGAAGGTTCATTTCACAAAGGAAAAAGGAAAACACAATTATGGTGAAGATGATGACAAGTAAAGGTGCTGAAATTAAAGAGAGGAAACTAAATATAATGAAGGAGACCAAATAGAAAAAAAAGCATTAAAACAAGAACAAGACATAGATTTCGGAATTGAAATTTGGAATGGAAATGGAATGGAAAAAGATGAGTGAAAGGAAACTTAGGAGAATGAGCTAGAGAAGTGATCACGCCACTTGGATGGTGGTTTGCTCCAAGATGAGTGAAGAATGCCGCCACTTGAGAGCTCTCTAAATCTCACAAGATAAGATAATGGTGTAAGGAGACAATGCTCACAAACTCTAACACAAATTGTGTATAGTAACTTTACTCTAATTTCAACATGTGAATACATGAGGTAGGCCTCCCTATTTATAGATTTAGGAGCCTTGGAAAGCAAGCTTAAAGGGTAGAATGGGAAAAAGGAAAAAAGTGGGCAGCGATAGGGTTTGACTAAGTCAATCCCGTATTCTAGGCTTATCCTTCTAGAAATTAGGTCAAAATGCCTTCAAATGGGCTAGGCACAAGCAAGAATGCTACCCACACCCCCTACTCTGCTAAATGCACTTTATTCTACCTTATTTCTACTATTGGACCCCTCATTTGAGCCCAATTTATTTACAACATTTTTATAAATATTAAAGAAGACTAATAGGAAGAACTTCAAATGTTTTGGCCCCTGTCCATTCCTCCTATGAATGAAGTCCTTATTTGCTTGTTGAGATGACCCTTTATAGTTGGCATTCTTGGTCATGTTCTTGTGGACTTGGTTTTGGAGTCTTTGTGGGTTTGTATTAGTGCTGGAATAGGATTCTACTTGTATTGATTTCAGATATTCATCTGTAACAAGTGTAATCTTTGTAACCTGCTGAAACAATTCATTTATGTGTTTTTGCTGAGATTGGCTGTGTGTTCTTGAGGTGTTCAAGAGCAGCAATCTTAGTGTTGGCCAAGGAGAGTGTGTTTCTTGAGGTTTTAAAGGTCATTCTCTTGGTTGTTGTGTAGGTGATCAAGGTGTGATTGCTTAGTGGATTTTCTTAGGGTTTCTGAGAAGACTGGATGTAGCTCTACATTGGAGTGAACCAATATAAACAACTGTGTACAATCTTTCTATCCTCAACTCTTTAAATTCAGTTTGTTTATTGTTTGCTGGTATAAACAACCGATTGTTTCGAAGAAACAACCGATTGTTTTTCTAGTATTACAATTTTGCTTGCTGTTTTGGCTAACTGAATTGCTGAATCAATTGATTTCTGAAATAAATTCATTCTAGCTGGAAAAAGTTTGCGAAAACCCCTTTAAACAATTCACCCCCCCCTCTAGTTTAAAGCCATCTTTTCTAACATTGTGTTCTCTCTTCATTGGTGTTATCTTGTGAGAGTGAGAGCTCTTCAAGTGGCGGCCCGCATCACTTATCTTGGAGAATCCCCACACTCCAAGTGGCGTATTCCACCATTCCATCTCCATAAGCTTTCCTATCCTTCATCCTTTTCATTCCTTTTTCCATTCCGCCAACTATATTGTGTTTATGTTCTTGTTTTTGCTTCTTTTTCCATTCGGTCTCCTTCACCTTTATTTCTTCCTTTTCATGTCTTTCAATTCCACAATACATCATCATTATCACCATATTAAGTGTTTTTCCTTTTGCCTTTAAAATGAACCTTCACACTTACTTAACCACTTGGTTAAGTTCATGTCCAGTGGGAATCTTCTCTAGGTCTCACCCCATATTTCTAAAATCCAAATTCCTAAACAAAGTGTCACCACAAAATGGACAACTCTAAAATTAACTCACATCATAGTTGTTCCTTGATTCTTTTATTTCTAAGGTTCTTGTATTGAAATTAGATAGGGTTTCTGATTTCTTCAAAATAACAAGGTGTTGCTTGTGGTTTAGATCATTCTTGTAGGATTCAAGAGTGATTCTTGATTGTAAAGAATCTTTGTTATAATGATATCTTAGATGGTGTGACTAAGAAACTAGATATAGCTCTTGAGAAAGAGTGAACCAGTATAAAAATCTCTGTGTATTTCTTCTACTCTCTCGTTAAATTTCAGTAATATGATTTTTATGTGTTTCTTGTGTGTTCAAAAATTCAATCAACTAATTATATGACCTGTTAAAAGTTAATTGATTAAAATTATATGACCTGGTAAAAGTTAATTGATTAAAATTTCTTATTTGTACTATTTAAAAGCATTTTCAATCGGTTGTTCTATATTCTAACCAATTGACTTTTCTTAAGAATTTCATTAATGTCCACACGTTTTTCAAGAAAATTTTAAAAGTTCAACTTACCCTCCCCCCCCCCCCCTCCTCCCTCTTGAACTCAACCTACATTTCTAACATAAAGTGATGGTGGTTGGATGAATTGCATCAACTGGTGTCAAAATTGATGAATCAAGAATGACCGTAGTTGACATTAGAAAGATAAAATATCATGATGAACCAGTTATCATTGCATATCAAGCTTCCAAAGTGTTTTATCCAAAAAATTTAGGAAAGACTTGAATGAAAAGCATAACCTTAAGAGTTTGAATTATTTCTATATCAAAGGCTTTTCAAAATATAATTAATGAGATAATATTTAGGTAAAAATTAATTATGCTTCAACGTCCTAATCAATATTAACTTGTAAATTTTTTGAATGAATAAATTAAACAAGGTTTAAAAGAAAAATATCTAAGAACATAAAGTTTAAATAATTCACAGATATTCAAAGATATTATTTCAATGATACCTATTTAAATTTTTCAAAAGTTGTTTGAGAAGTCCCAACGCATACCTCAAAGGATTTAAAGGATTATTGCCTTCATTATTGCATGCATGCTTACACCATGGGGGAGGAATTATGTTGTACTAAATAAATAAGATATTGTGTTGATGTACTACATCATGACTAAAGTCAAATTAAATTGGATTTTGTCATGAAGGATCACACGCTGAAGTAAAAAAGGTTGTGTGACTATAAGTTTCCTAATATAATCCAATTAGCCAACACTGTGAGTAGTCATCTCAGCAATCAAGTCAAGGTCCCACCAAATATCAGACATACCTCACTAGAAGAAGAACTGGGCATAGATCAAAACATCAACTGTTCTTTCTTCTGATCTTCTTAAAAGACAAAAACATGTTTGTAAATAATTTGGGCTCACTTTGGGGTCCAAATAGTAAAATAGGCTACAGTAGGTTCATATAACATAAAAGGGAGTGTACTTAGATTTAAATTGCTAAATCCAAAAATCTAAACAAAAGAGAAAACCTTTAAGTGCAATCTAAAATCAACTCCCATCATTTCCTTATTTTGTTCTTGTTTCAAAGTTTATTCAATACTTTGAAGTTGATGTTGAGGGGGAGCTCTCTAAATTGTCAATTCAGGGAATGACATGACCAATGTAACTTTGGATAAAATGGGATTTACAAAAGTTGAAGAAAAAAGGATTACTATAGATGAAGTAGGGACTTCGTCTGGTCTAAGCGAAAATGTTGAAGGTGATAATGTTGAGAACACTATGCATGCACTGATCCCATATGTCCCTCTAGCTGATCATGGTGAACCTTTGTCTTACTTTTGAAATGATAATGTTGAATCGTTTAGACACCATGGCTAGTGATCAAAGAGATCACTTTGAGTTCTGTGCATCTAGGTTTCAGTATTTGGATGAACAAATTGAAGTTGTCCAAGAGCAACTTGTTGAGTTGCATTACGCAAAGGATACTTAAACATGCATTTTCATTTGCATATCATTCGGATATCATCGAAATACGAAACTTTACATGAACGCATCTAGTTAAATTACTAGTCCTATGGGTTCAACACTACATTAACCCATTTTAACCGAACCAATCAAACCTACAATTCAAATCATTAACTGAACTCTCGAGACTAAGAACCAATTAATCATACCAAGAAACGAAAATTATCGTCTCGTCAACGAACTCAAGATCAATTGCAAACCTTCAGTTCTGATCCGGTCGGTCATCGGCAGTCCATGACGTCAGCAGCAAATGACCACGTGGACCACTCACAGGGTGACACAGATACGTAAATCAGGGTGGAGATCATTCGGAGCTGTGATCGGTGGTCGGTCCCTGAGTGGCCATCGCCAGCAGACCAGTGCCTAGAAGGAGAGCGCGACGAAGTAAAGAAGCGCTGATCAGTCATCGGTTCCTGGTCATCGGTCAAGGTGACACATCGATCATCGGTCAGGATGAGGGACACCTGGGTCATCGGTATGTGTCGAGGTGACATCGGCCACGGTGATGTGAACAACGTGACCAGTGATCAGTAAAGCGCCCAGAGGCAGAGAGTGGCCTTAGTCGCGAGACGACCATGCATGAAGATGGGAAGACGCAATTTTTGCCACACAATACACAACACGAACCAAGAACACTTAGTTTTCGAATCAAAGAGGACTGAGGGCACACACGAGTCTCACATAGAGAGATCCGAGAGAGAGTTTTGGTGTTCCTGTTGCCTGACTTGAGCGTCGGAGCTACAACGGCCACTAGAGGCGCCGTCTGTGTGTTTTACAGGCATCGATTGGAGTTCCGACGAAAGTTCCTGGAGCCTCCTTGCAGAACGCGCAACAGTCAGAAGGCTAGACGAAGGTGTGACGAGGCACTTTCCCCACGCTCGAGTCCATGGCAGGATCATTTGGCGCCCACTGTGGGGCCGGAGTAAAACGAAGGTCCCATACACAAGAACGAGAGTAGTAACCACAGAGATGAGGAATCCCAGACAAGGATCTGCTCTATCAAACGGAGGCGAAGGCGTCACCATGCAACAACTCATGGAAACGATGCTCGCGCTTCAAGAAACGGTGGCGAAGTCCAGGGCGCACCAGGAGCGCATGCAGGCGGACTTGGCCGCTTCCCAGGCCAGAAATGAGGAGCTGCACAAGGCCAATGAAGAGCTACGCTTGAATCTGCACCACATGCAGCAAGCTGGGGGTCGCGTGGGAGAGGAACAGGCCCCACCAACGCCCCCAAGGGCCTTTCCCATCCCCTTCTCCCCCGAAATCATGAACATGGTGGTGCCTCCCAACCTGGTGGGAGTGAAAGCGTCGTTCACAGGGGTGGAAGATCCAGAAGCGCATTTGACAACCTTCCACACTCAGATGATGCTGTCTGGAGGCTCGGACGCTGTGTACTGCAAAATGTTCAAGAGTACACTGAGCGGAATAGCTATGGAGTGGTTCGTGAGCCTGCCGGAGGGCCACATCACCTCCTTCCATCAATTCTCCAAGCTGTTCACGGAGCAGTATATCGTCAACAGAGCGCCACCGGTGGTATCTTACGACCTGTTTGACGTGCGCCAGTACCAGGGGGAGTCGCTGAAGGACTTTCTCAACCGCTTTGGTGCACAGGTGGTAAGATTGCCCAGTAAGGATGAGAGCATGCTGGTGCATGCATTCAAGAAAGGCGTGCTACCTGGCCCTTTCAGTGAATCGCTCAACAGAAGCCACCCTGCCACCTTCGTGGAGATTCGGCAACGAGCAGTGGCGCATATAGTAGCGGAGACAGAGGTCTCTGAGAAGAGAGGCAGTGTTGCACCATCAAGGCCACGTGGGGGTCATGGGAAGCAACAGCAACAGGCGCGAGTGTATGAGGCCAAGGAAGGAAAGAGGGCGCAAGGGAGGCCTCGTCCCTATGCACCCCGGAAGGACCAGACCAGGGGGCGTGCAAGGGAAAACAACGCACCCCCAAGGTATGATTTCGTGATAGAGTTGTCGGAGCTGATCGCCATCCCTGCCGTGGCTGCAAGACTCCGAGTACCAGAGAGAACCGACAAGGTACTTGGAAGTAAGAAGGATGAGTGGTGTGAATTCCACCAAGCTTATGGACACGCGCTCCACACCTGCCTGGCGTTGGGGCATCAAGTTGCTGAGTTGGTGAAGACAGGATTCCTGACTGATTACCTGCGAGAGACACAAGGTGATCGCGCTTCGGGGTCCCAGGCAGGTGACCAGCAACATGAAATCCCTGTGCACGGGGAAGTGAGGTGATGGAAGATGCTACGCTGGGGGGGGCTCCCAGGTAGTTCAGGTGGGAACTGAAGCAGAGGGCATGATCGCCCCTCGTGACTAAGGCATCCCCAGGTCGGTCATCGCCCATCCAGAGTAGATGAAGCGTTGGAGAATGGAGCTTATCGGCTGGAGACCCTGGATGGAGCAGCTATCACCGAGACGTGGAACGGTACACATTTGAAAGTTCCACTTTAGTTAAGTTGTAAAGTAGATGCGTTCTCGCGCTGTACACACACTCAGTAAATATACAGTGATAGTTGGGCAGATCAGGGGGGTACTCTTTTCCCTAAGGAGGGTTTTTAACAAGGCCACGCAATAAAAAGATTTCAGTACATAAAGTGTGCAAGCGTTTCCTAGTTTAAAGTTCTCCTTGCCCCAGGCGAAAGTGCAGGTAGTCGGTGGTCAGTTACCGAGTGACCACCACCCACAGATCAGCGCCTGGATGTAGAGCGCGAGCACTCATCGGTGCTTGCCAACACGTGTTAAGCTGGGACCCAGGCTCCCAGCGAGAGCGTTACGCATGCACCTCGCATGATTCCAGAAACAGAGCACTCATCGGTGCATGGTCATCGGGGTCTTGCCAACACGTGTTAAGTTGGGACCCAGGCTCCCAGCGAGAGCGTTACGCATGCACCTCGCATGATTCCAGAAGCAGAGCACTCATCGGTGCATGGTCATCGGGGTCTTGCCAACACGTGTTAAGCTGGGACCTAGGCTCCCAGCGAGAGCGTTACGCATGCACCTCGCATGATTCCAGAAGCAGATAGATCGGTCGATGCATGGTCATCGGGGGCTTGCTAACACGTGTTAAGCTGGGACCCAGGCTCCCAGCGAGAGCGTTACGCATGCACCTCGCATGATTCCAAACCAGAAGAGGAGGAGTTGCCCACTCAAGGGGCGTGCGGTGGTACCATGCAGGCAGGATGCGCCTGGTGAGTGCGCTTAGACAGCCACACCTAGTGCTCTCCTGGGAGCATGCACCCACTCAGAAAACGTGCGGTGAGACCATGCAGGCAGGGATGCGCCTGGTGAGTGCGCTTAGACAGCCACACCTGGCGCTCCCCTGGGAGCATGCACCCACTCGGAGAAAAAAGTCCTCTCCTCGACTTTGTACAGCGAGGCAGGGGCAAGAGAAAGTCCTCTACCTTGACTTTTTACAGCGGGGCTGAGGCGAGAGAAAAGTCCTCACCCTCGACTTTGTACAGCGAGGTGCAGGAGAGAGAAAGTCCTCTCCCTCGACTTTGTACAGCGAGGCATGGGCCAGAGAAGAAAATCCTCACCCTCGACTTTGTACAGCGAGGTGCAGGCGAGAGAAAGTCCTCTCCCTCGACTTTGTACAGCGAGGCATGGGCCAGAGAAGAAAGTCTTCACCCTCGACTTTGTACAGCGAGGTGCAGGCAGAGAAAGTCCTCTTCCTCTGCTTTTTACAGCAAGGTTGAGGCGAGAGAAAAGCCCTCTTCCTCTGCTTCTTACAGCAAGGTTGAGGCAAGAGAACCAAGTCTTTTCCTCTGCTTTTTACAGCAAGGTTGAGGCGAGTGAAAAAAGTCCGCACCTCGACTTTATACAACGAGGCTGAGGCGAGATAAGAAAGTCCTCACCTCGACTTTGTACAGCGAGGCTGAGGCGAGATAAGAAAGTCCTCATCCTCGACTTTGCACAGTGAGGCTGAGGCGAGATAAAAAAGTCCTCACCTCAACTTTGTACAGCGAGGCTGAGGCGAGAGGAGAAAGACCTCACCTCGACTTCTTGCAGCGAGGCTGAGGCAAGAGGGGTCATCAAGAAGCATTCCTCTTCCCCAAAACACAAGCATCATCTTCAGAGGTCGGGTCCTCTATGCACTCAGCGCTGGAGTGACACAGAAGTAATGCGAAGCCTGAAGCGCGATGACTGATCGGTGGTGCGCTAACATGCTAGTCTGTGGTCGGTAGTAAAGCTCTGAGTATGAAAGCTTCCCCAAACAAGCTCTTGTGCGATCAGTCGAAGCATTTAGACACCATCAGGTCAGTCATCCAACATGAATTTATGCATAAAAGGTTTATACACAAGTTTTGTAGCAGAAAAAGAGGTTACATAGAAGAAAGAGTTGCAAGGGAAAAATCTCAAGGAAGAAGAGTGAACTTGCCGTCGACCACTGAATGGCGGAGTCTGAGCTGGGTAAGGTCCAAGTCTGGCAGGACGCAGTGAATCTGCTCCAAGGCCATCTTGAACCCATCTATCGAAGCTTGAGCACCCGCGGCCATGGTCTCAGGTACATCGGCTCCAAGATTCTTCTTCTCTTTGGCAAAGGGAGACCACTTAGTCTCTTCGCTGAGAACAGGTTCACAGCTCGAGACTGGGGGGCTTGTGATCTGGTCGGTCATCGGCAGTCCATGACGTCAGCAGCAAATGACCACGTGGACCACTCACAGGGTGACACAGATACGTAAATCAGGGTGGAGATCATTCGGAGCTGTGATCGATGGTCGGTCCCTGAGTGGCCATCGCCAACAGACCAGTGCCTAGAAGGAGAGCGCGACGAAGTAAAGAAGTGCTGATCAGTCATCGGTTCCTGGTCATCGGTCAAGGTGACACATCGATCATCGGTCAGGATGAGGGACACCTGGGTCATCGGTATGTGTCGAGGTGACATCGGCCACGGTGATGTGAACAACGTGACCAGTGATCAGTAAAGCGCCCAGAGGCAGAGAGTGGCTTTAGTCGCGAGACGACCATGCATGAAGATGGGAAGACGCAATTTTTGCCACACAATACACAACACGAACCAAGAACACTTAGTTTTCGAATCAAAGAGGACTGAGGGCACACACGAGTCTCACACAGAGAGATCCGAGAGAGAGTTTTGGTGTTCCTGTTGCCTGACTTGAGTGTCGGAGCTACAACGACCACTAGAGGCGCCGTCTGTGTGTTTTGCAGGCATCGATTGGAGTTCCAGCGAAGGTTCCTGGAGCCTCCTTGCAGAACGCGCAACAGTCAGAAGGCTAGACGAAGGTGTGACGAGGCACTTTCCCCACGCTCGAGTTCACGGCAGGATCAAGTTCCATTTGAAATTATGTAATATCAAGAGTTAGAATCTTTGAGTAAAATTTGTGACTCATTACACCGAATCTACCTAGTAGTGGTAAACACAAAAAAAATAACTCATCAAAGCATAATGGGTTAATTTTGTTCCCAAACTACACTATAAAAGATAGGATTTTGCCTCTGAAAATGGAAGAAGTCTAACAAAGTGGCCCAAAATGACTTAAATGAGTCCAATGGCATCAGACCCCTTTATATATCAAAAGGCTTTTATGTTTGCTTCCATGTGTTTACTATGCTCGCATACGAATTTGAGGGATCCTTCATGTTTGTTTCCACCAATTTGCACTTATGTGTAGGCATGGAAAGGCATAGATTCGTTTTAAAGCTTTCTTCTCACATTAACAAAGAAATCGCAGAAAACCATGTACCATGTCTATGTTTACATTTTTGCCCTCAAAATAAAAGCTCCTTTTTACTTTCATGTAGTGTCTTCTATGCATGCAAAAAAAGAGATTCCATGCACTAACCTTGGAGCAGAGAAGCATCTTGACCAAGTTTGAATGGTTCTATGCGGTAGATGAGTTTTGAAAAGCTTCAATAAATAGGGTAGCGATATATTAACATTCACGCTCTCCATTCACAATGTCCTTGTTCTTGTGCTCTCCTTCGTTCTTGTGCATCTCGTTTGTGAGGTTACAAAAAGTTATGGTAATCGTGTGTGGTAAGGTCTCATTGAGTTGCTGGTGGTGTGGTGAAAGCAAATTGGTAGAGTTTTCTAGTTCATCTTCGCGTTGAGGTAAGCTTTTGAAATTCGAAGGATGTGTTTAAGAAGGAACATAATCAATTGTATGTAGTAAAACAAAGCTTACGTAATCAATTAAACTCTTAAAAATAGAAGATAATCGATTATCCTATCTACATAATCGATTACCTTTGTATTTTTTTAGCATAATCGATCATCATGTATGTTCAAATGAAAGCATAATCGATTATGCTATTAGAAATTATGGATAATCGATTATGTGTGTGGTTTAAGGAAAAACATAATCCATCATGTTATTGAAAATTGTGGATAATCCATTATGTAAATGTTTTAAGGGAACCATAATCAATTATGTTCTTCCAGGTTTTTGAATAATTTTTATTTGGTTTTATGATTACATGTGTGGTGTTATCAGGTGTTATTCTTGCTGCGAATTCCTTGAGGAAGGAAGTCAACCACTTCTATGCATAAGCTTTTTCTCTTCTTCCAGGTATGTGGAACTGTTAACCATGTAATTTGTTTTTAAAATTTATAGTTTTATTTGTGTATTTATCTGGAAATGAGTGTGAATATTTTTCTATTGAAACATTTTAAAATTAGTTGGGTTGAATGAGTGTGTTTATGCATTTTTTACTATGTATTCAAGTTATTTTATTTGTGTTATAGTCTTGGTTCATTTCAATAAATTGTTCATTGGTTACTTTAAATTAATTTAAAGAAATTGTTATAGTATTTGTTTAATTGAAAAAATTATATTTTAGTTTACAGTTTTGCTTAATAACCCTAGCCCTAATGGTATATTACTTATAGTATTAATTACGTATTGAATGAAATCATAATATTAAGTAATATATATTTTAATAACTATTAATTCATATGTAAGAAACTATTTGTGAATTGTTATAATGTAAAAGATTAAATAATTTGAATCTGAAGTAATATTTATGTACAAAAGCTCGTTTAAATTTAAATTAATTCCCATATATGTCAATAAAATAAGTAAATATTTAATTTGAAATTGAACAGTTATATTAATAAATTAATTATTTTAAAAAATTGTGACCCATTTTATGCATTTTGTTATTGTACTTTGTATTAATTTTATTCGGGAAAAAAATAATAAAGTATAACTTTTGTTTTGATACATTATTTTAAATTATAAATATTAATATAATTACCCTATTTTTCTTATTAATCAGAATTCATTGTAGAAACTAAATTTATAAAATTTAAATAACTTTTCTTATTACGTAAATGAAATTTGTAAAATTAAAGTTGCACTGGTGCAAAAGGGCAAAACTAATGCAGCTATTTTACATTTATAAGTGCAGCTATATAGCCGCATTTGATGAGCACGCACTCTTAGATCGAAGAGATAAGAAGGCGGCTAAATAGTTGCATTTGTAAATCCTATTTATTAGTGTGACTATCATAAATAGTTGTATTTGTATGTGCTTCTGAGTGAAGGTGTATGCATTTACGAATGGGATTTATAAGTGCGGCTATTATCATAGCCACATTCATAAATGAGATTTACAAATGCGGCTATTTACCATAGCCGTATTTGTAAATGAGATAATAGCTGCACTTATAAATCTTGCGCTAGATTTATAAATGTTGCTTTGGTAAATAGCCGCATTTGTAAATAGATGTTTTTTTTTAGTGAATCTGTTTAGTGCTAATTCCCATATAAATTAACTTGTTTAATTATAACCCAGCTAGACAAATACATAAATTCAGAGAATCAATTTTTATATATTGATAAAAATGTATTACAATCGTTAATAATATATCTTTATCTATCTATCTAATTCCTACATTATTCATCAGTTAACCTAGAGTTACAATAATTTAGGAAATATGTGGACCAAAAATGTGTCACATATGATATGGCTTCTAAAGACATTGGGTTCTCATCTGTGAAGAACTTCATTTCAAAATATGGTTGAAATAAATTAGCTTTAAGATACATATATGTTCAAGAATTATAAAAATAATTTAACATCATGTTACCTCATGCCAATCACTTTTACGGCCTAGTCTTACAATGGTAATCATCCATTGCATAACGTAATAGCCACAGTCATAGCTTCTTCGTTGTTTATTACACTATAATTCAATAAAAAGTAAAAGTTAGTATTGATAAACAATGAAAAGAGAAAGGAAAAAAATTACAAACCTTTAGTCTTATCCAGTTCATAGCGTGGATATAACATCCTAAAAGGTCGATCCAATTCAAAATTACAAAAAACCTCGTTAGTAGATGGATAATTAGTAACATACGAAGTTAAGTTTATAGTGTACTTACCTATCAATGATATTCTTAAGACTTGTGGATGCCTTCTTGTGTAGGGAACGAAACCACATAACAGTCTTATAAACCATTGGTAAGACAAGTAACTGTCAATGACCCCTATATCATCCATGAAAAGAGTGAGTAAATGTATAAAACATGAAATAGTAATAATTGACGACATATAATTAAACTTACTCATTAATATAAGGGCATAAATAAATTTCTTTTCCCTCTTTTTCCAGGGTGTCAGTGATGTATGATTGGGTCCCATTTGCCTTTGTTCGAGTGGGATTAGTATATGCAGGATCTAAGAATCCATACACATTTTCCTTCCCCTCAGTGATAAAGACACCATTAAAAAACCTACAAGTAATTAGTTAAAGCATAATCAATGCTAATTTAACATAAAGTAAATTGAAATAGAGGTAAAGATACTTACATCATAAAAAATTGAATTATATTTATATTGAGCTCCTGATCCCCAACCACAAATTCTAACAAATCTGACATATATATAGTGGCAGCTCAGTGTTTATTTCAAAAAATGTATCATTCCATGGAACTTCTAAAGGGTCTCGACCAATTTGTTTAGCAACTACAGCTAAGGAAGCTATAGGATCATCAATCGGAACCTCATGCTTCCTTTTCGAACTTGGTTTCTGACGAGGTTTCTACAAAATAAAGAACATTTGTTTTAAATTAGATGTAATATATAAATATAAATTAATATAAAGAAATGAAATTATTACTGGAGGTTCTAGCATAATTCAAATGAGGTGTCTGGGTCAGGCTACGAATGCCTAAAATGCATCCGTCATAGTTGTTACTGTTGGGTCTATTAGTGTTTAAGTTCAAGAGGGGGGGGGGGGGGGGGGGGTGAATTGAGCTTATAAAATTTTTTGCAAACCGAAAATGTTTTTCAGTTATTCACAGAAAAAGAATAGATTGATTTTGAAAAGAACAAATTTATTTTCTGATTACTTTTAACAAAGTCAGAAACAAGATTAGATTAGATTTGAGATTAAACAGAGAGTTTTCCAAAACAGATTAGGTACTTCGATAGCAGCAAGATCAATAAAGATATTCAACCAAGAAAAGCAACTCTTGAAACTTTAAGAACAACTTGAAACAAAGAATTAAATCTTGAATAGGGTTATTAAAAAGGATTTTATGATATTCGTTATTCAGCAGTCACACATACTCATATGTTCATGAGCACCAAAGAACACTCACTGAAACTTGAAGAACAACATGAACAAGCCCAGAAATAACAGATTCAAATTCAGTTCAACAGATTTATTTTCTGGTAGATTATCCAATTATGCAGAATATTAGTGTAGAGATTAAGAAGAGAGATGCACACACAGTTTATACTAGTTCACTCATCAAAAGCTACATCCAGTTTTACCTTACACCAAGGCAAAATCCACTAAAACAAATCAAAACAATTACAACACCTTGCAGTTCTTGAACCCTACAAGAACAAGGCACTCAAAGCTGAAAAACCTTATTTCAGCACTACTTGCAATTCAAGAAACCCTATCAAGAAGTGTCTTACACAAACACCTTTACACAAAAAAGAATTAAGGAACGAAAACACCTGAACAGAAGATGCAAGAAAAAACAGTGGCCCAGATTGTAGTCCAACAGTGACAACACGTCCACCAAGATCAAGACTTCATAAAGAACAAGCACTCTTGAAGTTCTTTTAGAAAACCTTTCAAAAACTCATTCAAATCCTTTTTCCTCTCACTGAAAACTTTTTATCTCTGTTTAAAAATGTGATTGCTCAGCTTGTTTTCAAATGAGATGAGCCTCTCTTTATATAGCAAACTGTTTCTAACTAATTTTCAAAATACAGTTAAAATTGTTATAAAATCAACAAGTTGATATTAAAATAAATGGATTTATTTTTGAAAAGACAAAGAGAGATTTTCACACTGTCTCCAGCTCAGCATAACGGTAAAAAGGCTGGGACAAGTTCACTTGTGCCAAAACAAAACTTTGACAAAGACTTTAACAGAAAAGGCACAATTTAGAAAGAACTTGCTGTTTTACAGAGCAACAGATTTATTTTTCTGCAGAAAGCTTATTTTTAGAAAAACTTAAGGTAGTTTTTAGGAAAACTTTGAATAACTTCTTGTGCTTGATCTTACCACCTTAACTAGGCATATGAGGTAGGTCACGAAGCAAAAGACTACCTTAAACTCATCCTAAGCTATATACAAGATTACTCCATAACCATTACACCTTTCAAAGCAAACTAACTATTTTCTTCATCAAACACAATCTACAAGGCAGAGAAGAAGCTTTATCCATCTTTAACAGTTACCTCATATGAAGGTAGTGGAACATGAGCATTAGGTACTCGTACTCTTTCAACTGTTACCTTCACCACATTAGGGGAGAGAGGAATGTTATGCAAGGTGGTGGCCTCTTCATAGACTTTTCCAATGGCCACCACTTGAGGAAGCATGTTGCCCTCTACCAGTAGCTCACATTGCCTCGTCTGGCCAATGATATCCTCCCTTGATGATATAGGAGCCACACAAATCCCTTTGTGCTCTTGGGAGCGAGACTAACAGGTGCCTGAATCGACGGCTCAGCACAAAGTTGTTGCGATAGTAACTCCTGTCGCAGCTCTAGTCGCATCCTTTCAGCCTCCTTTCTCATCTCTTTCATTAATTCTTGATGTAGTTTAGTCTTTATTTCTACTTTGGTCTCTTGGGGGGAGGAGGGTGAGTGTCATGGTGCAACTCTAAAATATAGTTTAATTCCAACCCCTTGTCCAGCTGCACGAACACGACCACAGTGCTCAGGTCGTCCAATTGCTTCAACCAGGATATCGCGACGACCTTCTGGAACAAAATTACCTTGGGAGCTCAAGGAATCTTGCAAAAGACCAAAATCATATCAGTTTTTAATATAATTAATGCTTTAAAATAAATGCAAAAGAGGCTAAAAATAGTTTACAACTTTTTCGATTATAACCCTTGATTGCTCAGAACTTGGTGCACCCGACTTTTTAATTCAGGCCATCTTCCATTTTACATGGCGCAAAGGTGGTGATGGAGGAGAAGTGACCCCAATATCCACATTCTCAAACCCAGTCCCCTGTCTAGATTGCTCCTTTTCCACCATTAGTGATTGCTCAAGCTTTTGATACCCTGAACGAGACAATATGTGTGGGGTAACATTCTTTAAAGGTATGTCTTGAGCTTTCTTCCGATGATTCTGTCATAAATGAAACAAAAAAAAGTGAATTAAAGGCTTTTTTCAACCTCTGGTAAGGACGATGACTTCTAAGAAACCTCTGATGCCGAAGATATACTGGCTTCCTTCCATGTTTCAATTGTTAAGAAGCGGTGTCTTCTTCGCATATTGGACAAGCTTTATGACCCTTAACACTATAACCTAATAAGTTACCATATGCTAGAAAGTCATTGATGGTGCAAAATAACATGGCATGTAGCTTGAAAGTTTCATTAGAAAATCTGTCAAATACTTGAACACCCTGATCCCACATTAACTTCAAATCTTCAATTAGGGGACTTAGATAAACATCTATGTCATTCCCTGGCTATTTTGGACCGGATATCATCATAGACAACATTATGTATTTTTGCTTCTGCACAGTCCAGGAGGTAAGTTGTAAATAACTAGTAAAACAGGCCATGAACTATGATTTGTACTCATATTACCAAACAGATTTATTTCGTATGTAGCTAAACGAAGTCGAATATTTCTTGATTCTTTACCAAACTTTGGAATCAGCTGTATGTCGCTACATGTCATCACATTTCCTCTCATCTGCATGCCATCTAAGATTCTTAGCATCGTTTGGGTTTCCAAACAAACGCTTCATCCTTGGAATGATAGGAAGATTGTAAGGATCTAGATAATTATTTGGAATAGAAGAAGTATAACTTTAATGAATTCTGAATATGTTATTACTTAAAACGAAAAAGAGCTTGTAATGGAAATTTCATGGTGGTCAGACCTCGGATGTCGCCCAAGGTCTGAGGGCGGCGTGGTAAAGGTCGGTCGGTGGACCATAGTGGGTTCCAGAAATCACATGTAGGGAGGTGTGATTTGAACCTTAGGAGCGCCATGCATGCAGAATAACTGCAGAACTTTATGCTTGGACATAAGGGATTTACCTTAGTATTGCATGCTTAGGCACGTAAGGATTGAGTACTAAGTTGCCCTCGGGCAGGAGAAGCTACCGACGTCACCGAGCCATGTGGGGGTGATAACACAGGTGTGGAGTAGTGGTAGGACGAGCCCTCAATAGGGTGTGACGATGTGGCATCAGTCGACAGAAGCAAGGCGATGTGTCCTCGCCACATCAAGGACGATGAGAGATCGCCAGGGCGAGAGACACGCGGGGATCGCCAGGGCGAGAGACACGCAGGCATCGCCAGGGCGAGAGACAAACGGTCATCGCCGGGATGAGGGACGCATCGATCGACTTCCAGGGAGAGACATCGGTCGTCTTCCAGGGAGAGACATCGGTCGTCTTCCAGGGAGAGACATCGGTCGTCTTCCAGGGAGAGACATCGTTCCTCCGCCAGGATGAGACATCGGTGGATGGTCATCGTGCGAGGTCGTGTTCCACACAGATGAGGTGGGGCCCAGGCTCCCAGCATGAGCGTCTTGCATGCGCGACACGTAGTCAGTGAGAGTGCTTCAGAACAGTGGCTCCAGAGAGTTGGTATGGAAAGTGACCCAGAGTTGGTGTGCGCAGAGATCCACGTGGCCATACTGTTAGAGGAAACCCACACGCAAGGTTGCTCAGAGAGTGGGTAATGGCAGTGAAGGCTAAAGAGCCGTTCGACCTTAAGAGCTGAGAGAATCAGCTCATTTAGTTCCCCTTTCTCCTTTCTCCTCCACTCGAAGACGCAGCTATCCTCACGTACCAGTGCTGTGATCGGCGACTGCCATTGTCCTTCTGGGAAGTCTCTGCAAGTTCTCCCGTCAGGACGCTAGAACAGAGTAAGTCGTTTTACTCTGTTTTTCGAGTCGAATCTGAGCTTGAGAGGGTTGCCTCTGCATAGGCGTTGCCGGCGACTCCCTTAGCTCCATAAATCATCTCTGTTAGCGTAGAAAATAAGTAGTATAGTCAGTTTTGTGATAAAGGCTCCATGGTGCAGGTTAGGACATCTTTAAGCTTCGTTGGGTTTTGGAGCTCTTAGTGATTTTGCGCAAGTTCAGGTAAGGGAAGCTAGCATTTTCGTTTATAAAAACTTTAGGCGAGTAGTTTCTGAAGTGAGGGCGACGTGGTCGCCGGTTTCATATTCTATTTCACAATGCTCTGTTTTTCTGTGTGGGGCGACGTGATTGCCGGTTTTAATGCAAATTTAGAAATCCCTTGTTTTAGTGTCGTTTTGAAATTGTTTGAGATTGAAAGGTGAAATGCATATGATATTCGAAAATCTGAACTTTGGTATGATTTTTTTTGTGATTGGGATTGTTTAAAAAAAAAAAAGATTCAAAATATTATATGATGGAATTGTGCTTTTACGTGTGGTATGATGTACTGGATGAATGTGAAAGAGTGATCAAAGCATAGTATTTTCAGGAAAGAAAATACCGTGTGGAGATTTTATGAGGGTGTATTGATCTGTGAGTATCCTATGAATGAGGCGATCCTGACTCTGCTGATATGATGGAATCACATAGATGAAGTCATTCAGTTGGTGAGAGTCGAAGGAGGTCCATATGTATGGGTAAGTCGTTTGAAAGATAACTGACTTGACCTGTTATATGGATTAACCCTGTCATACTGAGAGAGTGATGATATTGAGATGGTTTATGTGCATGGCTGTGTGGATTCACAGCGACCCTGTGTGGATTCACAGTGGTGTAGTATGATAGGTGCAGGTCTCTGGATGCTAAGTTCAACGCACGAGTCTTCCGGAAGTAGAGTCATGTGTCTATGTGTTATGAGTCAGTGGAAAGTCTGACATGTGAACCATGAGTATTGAATGTATTGAATAGACACTTGACGAGTTTGTGGAATATGGGATATTGATGGTTGAAATTGATATAGATTATGAATGGTGTGAAGATTTATGCTTCTATTGATATAAAGTTTCATATTTAAAGTTTTTAAAAATATCTAGCTTACCCTTTGTTTTGTATCGTGGTTGTTTTTCTTAAACCTGTGATGATCGTGTATATTTGCACGGGAGCAGATGAGGTTGCAGGTGGTAGAGCTCCTCAGTGAGCATTTTTGGAGAAGGAGATCGCCGGTTTTTGAATGCTGTTGTTTTGTTTTATTTTGAAAACTCCTGTATGGAGATGTATTAAAACTTCCTCGAAAAGGGATATTATTCTGAGACACATTTGTATTAATGGATGAATTATATTATGTATATACCTATGTTAAATTTTTGATATTATTGTTTCACCTTTATTTTATTATATAAAAATGAACAATATTTTGAGGGGCGTTACATTAATGGTATTAGAGCAGTTCGTCCTTAGGATGACCTGAGGAGAGTGGGTTCATTGTGTTTCTTCTGCTATTGGAGTCTTAATCAAAGCTATAGTGAAAGGTTTTCAAATGTTTTCTGATTGAAATCTTGTTTGTGCTTTAGTAGATATAGGCTCTAAATGAAAAATTTTAGTATTAAGAGTGAAAGGATCTTGATAAAGTAGTGAGGGTGCACACTCATAACTGAATCGAGATGTTCTCAATCTTAATTCTAAAAGTTTGATGCTGAGCATATATCCACTTCTGGTGTGTTTTATCCCAATTATTAAGTGTGGTGATATTTGATTGATAGTTTTGTACCCATGACTGTTCGGTGTTATGCTTTCTATTTTGAGCATTATGATTCTGTTGATGAACTCAAATTCTAAATGACTTTGAGATGCTGACCTTTGTAAGGTCTAGATGTTACCTCCTGAATGAATTGATTTCTTATCGATCTCATTCTTATAGTTGTAGGGAATATAGAAACCAATAGTTTCAAAATCTGAAACGAAGAAAGATGGCTCGTAGACCTCCTACCCCTCCCCAACCTTCTTCGGAAATGAGCCAGATTGCCAAGGCTATGGAGATGATGGCAACTGCCATCCAACAACAGAATGCAGCAATGGCTCAGAATCATCAAGCTGCAATGCACCATTGGGAAACTGCTCGGTCGGCTGAAACAGCTTCCCACGTCGGTCAGCCTCAGGAACAGATGGGACTGACCGAGTTCATGAGGCACAACCCACCCAAGTTCAGTGGGAATGCTACCCCTGATCAAGCAGACCAGTGGGTCAGGGAGTTGGAGAAAATCTTTAGGACGACCTCCTGCCCTGAAGAGAAGAAATTGGTGTTCGCCACCTATCTGCTATCTGGAGAAGCCGAGTTCTGGTGGATGGGAGCTCAGCAGATGATGGAAGCCAGAGCTGACGTTTTAGACTGGGAAAGTTTCCGAGAGAGGTTCCTAGAGAAATATTTTCCAGATAGTGCAAGGTTTGCGAAGGAAGCGGAATTTCTCAGGTTGGAGCAAGGGGAGATGTCCGTGAACGCTTATGCTGCTAGGTTTGAATACCTAGCCAGATTTTATACCCAAGCTACCTCTGAGGCTTGGAGGTGTAGGAAGTTTGAAGAAGGTTTAAAGCATGAGCTGAAGAAGACCATAGCACCCATGTGCATCAGGGAGTTTCATGCCTTAGTAGAGAAGGCAAAGATGGTGGAAACCTTGGAAAGGGGTAATTCTCGGGTGATCAGATCACACCTAGGGGATTCTTCCAGTGGGAAGGCCAAGGTGCAGCACCCACAAAGCAAGCCTTAAGCGAGACCTCCACCACATCAGGCAGGAGCAGTTCCGCCCCAGTTTCAGCAGCAACAAACATGGAAACCCAGATGTTTCACATGCCAAAAGATGGGGCACATTTCTAGAGATTGTCCTAGCAGAAATAGGATGACTCAACCCGTTGGTTCTCAGCAGTTGAGGAATGGAGGCAGTAGACCTCAAGCAGCAGGGAGAGTGTTTGCCATGACAGGAGCAGAGGCGTCTCAGTCAGGTAACCTAGTGCAAGGTGCTTGTTTTATAGCTGGTAGAGGTGTAAAAGCCTTGTTTGATTCTGGAGCGACACACTCCTTTGTGTCAAGCCTGTGTGTAGCCGAGTTGGGCCTTCTAGTGAAGGATTTACCGTTTGAACTGTTGGTCTCTACACCTGCGTCAGGACAGGTGTTGACCTCTACAGTTTGCTCTGAATGTCCAGTGATAGTAGAGGGACGCAGGTTCAAAGTAAACTTGATCTGCCTACCTCTTCAGGACCTGGATGTTATCCTGGGAATGGATTGGCTATCTGCCAATCATGTTCTCATAGACTGCGGTAGTCAGAAAATAGCGTTTCCAGACCTCCAAGAGTCAGATGTGATATCTGCTCAGCATGGGTGGTCGGAGTTGGAAAAAGGGGCGAGGTGCTTCGTGATCCTAGCTCGGTTGGAAGTGAAGAATGAAGAGGACGTAAGCAGGATACATGTGGTGAAGGATTTCATGGATGTATTTCCAGAAGAAATACCTGAATTACCTCCTAAGAGAGAAGTGGAATTCTCTATTGATTTGGTACCTGGAGCTGGACCAGTGTCAATGGCACCTTACAGGATGGCTCCAGCCGAGTTGGTAGAATTAAAGAAGCAAGTGGAAGAGTTGTTGGAGAAACAATTCATCAGACCCAGTGTATCTCCATGGGGGGCTCCAGTGCTTCTAGTTAAGAAAAAGGATGGAGGGTCTCCGCTGTGTATAGATTACAGGCAGTTGAACAAGTTGACCATCAAGAACAAGTATCCTCTACCTAGAATTGATGATTTGATGGATCAATTACATGGGGCCTCGGTGTTCTCAAAGATTGATCTGAGATCGGGGTACCACCAAATTTTGGTAAAAGCTGAAGATGTTCAAAAGACAACATTTAGGTCTCGTTATGGGCACTATGAGTATGTAGTGATGCCGTTTGGAGTAACAAATGCTCCAGCTCTGTTCATGGATTTCATGAATAGAATTTTTCATCCTTTCTTGGATAAGTTTGTGGTAGTCTTCATAGACGACATACTCATTTATTCAAGGACCGAGGAAGAACATGAAGAACATCTGAAGGCAGTATTGGAGATTCTGAGGGAGAAGCAATTATATGCCAAGTTCTCTAAGTGTGAGTTCTGGTTGAAGGAAGTCAACTTCTTAGGACATGTAATATCTGCCCAGGGGATCTCGGTGGATCCAGCCAAAGTGGAGGCAGTGCTTCAGTGGGAACGTCCTAAGACAGTTACTGAGATAAGGAGTTTTGTGGGTTTAGCAGGCTACTATCGGAGGTTCATTGAAGATTTTTCCAAGGTAGTAGCTCCTTTGACTCAGTTAACTCGCAAAGATCAACCTTTTGCTTGGACTGAAAAGTGTGAGCAGAGTTTCATGGGGCTGAAGAAGAGGTTGACTAGCGCTCCAGTGTTAGTGATCCCGGATGTGGGAAATCCTTTTGTTGTTTACTGTGATGCTTCACATCAAGGTTTGGGATGTGTGTTGATGCAAGAGAAAAGGGTGGTTGCATATGCTTCAAGGCAACTCAAAGTTCACGAGAGGAACTATCCTACCCATGACTTAGAGTTGGCGGCTGTGGTGTTTGCCTTGAAGATTTGGAGGCATTATTTGTATGGAGCTCGGTTTCAGGTGTTTAGTGACCATAAAAGCCTGAAATATCTGTTTGATCAGAAGGAGTTAAATATGAGACAAAGAAGATGGATGGAGTTCCTAAAAGATTATGACTTCCAACTGATATATCATCCAGGGAAAGCCAATGTAGTGGCAGATGCCTTGAGTAGGAAATCAATACAAGTATCAACCATGATGATTGAAGAGCAGAAATTGATTGAGAAGTTTAGAGATTTAAACTTTGGAGTGGAATTTCATGTTAATCATATTAGTTGTAGTAAGTCAACTATAACTAATGATTTCATTGGAATGATAAAGGATAAGCAATTAGAGGATCCTAGCCTGAAGCGTATTGTAGAATTACTAGGCACCGATCAGGCTAAAGGCTTTGCGATGGGCGATGATGGAATCTTGAGATTTAATGGCAGAATTTGCATACCTGCAAATGAAGAGTTGAAGAAGATGATCCTAGAAGAAGGCCACAAGAGTTACCTTAGTCTGCACCCAGGTATGAATAAGATGTACCAGGATTTAAAAGAGTCATTTTGGTGGTCGGGCATGAAGAAGGAGATAGCTCAGTATGTTGCTACCTGCTTGACATGTCAGAAGGCGAAGGTAGAACATCAAAGGCCTGGCGGTTTGTTGCAGCAATTGGATATCCCTGAATGGAAATGGGACAACATCGCCATGGATTTTGTTACCCATTTACCCAGATCGGTAAGGGGTCATGATGCAATCTGGGTCATCATTGATCGGCTGATGAAGAGTGCTCACTTTCTTCTAGTGAATATGAGGATGCCTATGGCCAAGTTGGCACAGCTGTACATCAGAGAAATTGTGAGGTTGCATGGAGTGCCTTCCAGCATTGTTTCGGATAGAGATCCCAGGTTCACTTCACGGTTTTGGCAGACCTTACAAGATTGCTTGGGAACTAAGTTGTGTAAGGACCTAGAAACTTTAATTGGAATGAAAGTGTTATATTTAAATAATTTCAGAAGATGTTATTATTTAAAATACAAAGAGCTGGTAAATGAAGTTTCGTAGTAGTCGGACCTCGGACGTCGCCCAAGGTCTGGGGTCAGCTGGTAGAGGTCGGTCGGCTGACCATTGTATTAACCAAGTAGTCAGGTGCGATGACTTTATCGTGAGGTAATCACGTAGGTGTGCTCGAGGAAGACATGTGGATCAAGAAGAGTAAAGGAAGAAAAGTGTAGCTTAGAAGTCTACGAGATCGCCGTTGTTGAAGACGGAGGCGATCTCCGACTTCTCTGGCACATAATCGCCTGTCGCCTAGAGGAGACATGACAGCCAATCGCCTATGGTGTACGTGATCGACGGGAGTGCACGTAGTATGTGGTCAAGATGCTGGATTAACCATAGTGGGTTCCAAAAACCACGCGTATCAAGGTGTGGGTTAAGCCTTAGATACGCTGTGCATGCGAAGCTCTATGCTTGAGCATAAGAAATCGTTCTTAGTGTTGCATGCATGGGCGCACGAGGAGTAGTGCTGATCTACTCTTGGAAATGTGAAGCTACCGATGTCACCAAGTCATGTGGAGATGATACCTTGGACGTAACATAGTGGGATGAAGAACCTTCAGCAAGGCGTGGCGATGTGTCGTCGGGCATCGCCAGGGCGCGAGGCATGCGGGCATCGCCAGGGCGAGAGACATGCGGGCATCGCCAGGGCACGAGACATACGAACATCGCCAGGCCGAGACATCGGTCGCCTTCCAGGGAGAGACATCGGTCGTCCGTCAGGATGAGACATCGGTGGATAGTCATCGCGCGAGCGGTCATCGGTGGAAGGTTATCGTGCGATGTCGTGTTTCACACAGATAAGGTGGGACCCAGGCTCCCAGCATGAGACGTCCTGCACGCGCGACACGTAGGCAAAAAGGGTGGTTCAGAATAGTGACATCAGAGAGTTGGCATGTGCAGAGACACACGTGGCCGTACTGTTCAGGGAAGCGTGCACGCAAGCTATCCTGCAGAGTGGGTGGTGGCAGCGGCAATTGTGGACAAGTTGGTTTAGATTCAAAAACTCACTTCTGCGAGGCAAAGAACGCTGCTGTGGTTCAAGAGTGACAGAGTGAGTTTACCTTCATCCTTCTCTTTTCTCTCCGTCGCGCTGCGATTCAGGCATCCTCAAGCACCAGTACGACGAGCGACGACTGCCTTCGGATACCTGGGGAGTTCTCTGCGAGTTTTCCGTCAGGACGCTAGAATAGAGTTAAGGCATCTTTAAGCTTCGGTGGGTTTTGGAGCTCTTGGTGTTTTGCGCAAGTCCAGGTAAGGGAAGCTAGCATTTTCGTTTATAAAAACGTTAGGCGAGTACGTTCTGAAGTGAGGGCGACGTGGTCGCCGGTTTTCATTTTCCTTTTCACAATGCTCTGTTTTTATGTGTGGGGCGACGTGATCGCCGGTTTTAAATGTTGATTTCGAACTCCCCTGTTTTAGTGTCGTTTGAAACTGTTTGAGATTGAAATGTGATATTCGAAAATCTGAACCTTGGAATGATTGTTGTTGTGATTGGAATCGTTCATTTAAGTGTTATATGATGTGTTGAATGTTGTGAATGTGGGATCAAGGCATAGTATTTTCAGGAAAGAAAATACGTCTTAGATCGTATAGGATGTGCATTGATCGGTGATTTCTATAATGAGATATCCTGACTCTCCTGATATAATGGAATCATATAGGTGAAGTTATTCAGGCGTTGAGAGTCGATGGAGGTTCATACGTATGGGTAAGTTGTTTGAAAGATAACTACTTGACCTGTTGTGTGGATTCACCCTGTCATACTAGGAGAGTGATGAGATTGAGATTGAGATTATGTTGATGCGCATAGCTGTGGGAACTTTACAGCAGTGTAGTATGACAGGTGCAGATCTCTGAGTCTAGTCAATGCACGTGTCTTCCGGAAGTAGTGTCAAGTGTCTGTGTGTGATGAGTCAGTGGAAGTCTGACGTGAGAAATGAGAAACATTGAAATTGATAGACACTTGATGGATTATGTGAATTGAACGACTCTTGAGGAAATTGTGAAATATGTGATTACTTGATGGTCATGTGAAGGGAATGAGAAAGTTGATGGTTTTTACGTGGGTGTCTTAAATTTGTTTTATCTTGATCTTAAAGTTTCATATCTAAATTCTCTTTCAAATATCTAGCTTACCCTGCGTTTTTGTTTTGTGGATGTTTTCTTAAACCTGTGATGATCGTGTATAATTTACACAGGAGCAGATGATGTTGCAGGAAGTAGAGCTCCTCAGTGAATGGTCGCCGGAAGGAGATCGCCTGTTTCTATTTTCTGTTAGGCGATCGCCTGTTTTCTGTTTCTGATAGGAGATCGCCTGTTTTTCTATTTTGCTGTATTTTGTTTAAGTTTGGAAAACTGATTGGTTATGTATTAAACTCCCTGTGAGGAGAAATTTCATTATACATATATATATACATATGTTCACTTCGATATTATTGTTTTACCTTTATTTCATTTTATAAATATGAAAAGATTTTGGCGGGATGTTACATTAATGGTATCAGAGCAGTTCGTCCTTAGGATGACCTGAGGAGAGTGGGTTCATTGTGTTTCTGCTACTATTTGAGTCTTAATCAAAGCTATAGTGAAAGGTTTTCAAATGTTTTCTGATTGAAATCTTGTTTGTGCTTTAGTAGATATAGGCTCTAAATGAAAAATTTTGGTATTAAGAGTGAAAGGATCTTGATAAAGTAGTGAGGGTGCACACTCATAACTGAATCGAGATGTTCTCAATCTTAATTCTAAAAGTTTGATGTTGAGCATATATCCACTTCTAGTGTGTTTTATCCCAATTATTAAGTGTGGTGATATTTGATTGGTAGTTTGTACCCATGACTGTTCAGTGTTATGCTTTCTATTTTTTAGCATTATGATTCTGTTGATGAACTCAAATTCTAAATGACTTTGAGATGCTGACCTTTGTAAGGTCTAGATGTTACCTCCTGAATGAATTGATTTCTTATCGATCTCATTCTTGTAGTTGTAGGGAATATAGAAACCTATAGTTTCAAAATCTGAAACGAAGAAAGATGGCACGTAGACCTCCTACCCCTCCCCAACCTTCTTCGAAAATGAGCCAGATTGTTAAGGCTATAGAGATGATGGCAAGTGCTATCCAACAACAGAATACGGTAATGGCTCAGATTCATCAGGCTGTAATGCATCATTGGGAAACTGCTCGGTCAGCTGAAACAGCTTCCCACGTCGGTCAGCCTCAGGAACAGATGGGACTGACCGAGTTCATGAGGCACAACCCACCCAAGTTCAGTGGGAATGCTACTCCTGATCAAGCAGATCAGTGGATCAGGGAGTTTCATGCCTTAGTAGAGAAGGCAAAGGTGGTGGAGACCCTGGAGAGGAGTGATTCCAGGGTAATCAAATCACACCCAGGGGGTTCCTCCAGTGGGAAGGCCAAGGTGCAGCACCCACAAAGCAAGCCTTATGCGAGACCTCCACCACATCGGGCAGGAGCAGTTCCGCCCCAGTTTCAGCAGCAACAACCATGGAAACCAAGATGTTTCCGTTGTGGTGGGTCACATAACGTCAACGTGTGCTCCAAGGGGAATTCAGAGAAAGGATGCTACAAATGCCAAAAGATGGGACATGTTGCTAGAGAGTGTCCTAACAAGAATAGGATGACTCAACCCGGTGGTTCTCGGCAGTTTAGGAATGAAAACCGTAGGCCTCAGACAGCAGGGAGAGTGTTTGCTATGTCGGGAGCTGAGGCATCTCAGTCAGGTAACTTAGTACAAAGTGTTTGCTCTATAGCTGGTAGATGCGTTAGAATTTTGTTTGATTCCGGAGTGACACACTCTTTTGTGTCAAGCCTGTGTGTAGCCGAGTTGGGCCTTCTAGTGAAGGAGCTGCCGTTTGAACTGTTGGTCTCTACACCTGCATCAGGACAGGTTGCGACCTCCACAGTTTGCTCTGAATGTCCAGTGATGGTAGAGGGATGCAGGTTCAAAGTAAATTTGATCTGCCTACCTCTTCAGGATCTGAATGTTATCCTAGGAATGGATTGGCTATCTACCAATCACATTCTCATAGATTGCGGTAGGCAGAAAATTAGCGTTTCCAGACCTCCAAGAGTCAGATGTGATATCTGCTCAGCATGGGTGGTCGGAGTTGGGAAAAAGGGGCGAGGTGCTTCGTGATCCTAGCTCGGTTGGAAGTAAAGAATGAAGAGGACGTAAGCAGGATACATGTGGTGAAAGATTTCATGGATGTATTTCTAGAAGGAATACCTGGACTACCTCCTAAGAGAGAAGGTTTCATGCAGAATGGGGGTTGTTTTGTTGATCGGGATTTGAAAGATGAGTGTGGGAATGGTGGGTTGAAGTTAAAGGCTCCTGAACTTGGCAAATGAGGATGCAGCTCTGTCTGTGAATGTAGAAGGGAAGGAGGTAATGGCTACGGATAAGAATAAGGATAAGCCATGTTATGATAGTGTTGATTCACTTCCGTTGAGTTCTTCTGGTGATGTTAGGGAATTGCAAAAAGTTAGATGTGGAAACAAAACTTTCTGTGCCTTGTGTTTCTGATGGGATGGGATTTGCAGCTAATCCATTAGGTGGCAGTTGTAGTGATCAGCATCTCGTTTCTGATCCTAGAAACAATGCTGCATCGTCAGCCGTAGCAACAAATCCTCACCCTGAACGCAGTGAGGGATTTATGATCTGTGTGTTGAATACTGAGCACCCTGAGATCCCATGCAATGCTAATATGGATGTATCCATTGGAATTCCTGAGTGAGCAGCTCCGAAATCCCAACCAGTTGCTAAAGAGGTGGGTTTTTCATAATCTGCTATTAGTAATCAAAGAAAAGATGAACCAGATGGGCGCCTGAAGGAAAGAAGCCGTTCTCTTTCAGTCTTTTGCTGCTTCAAGATCGGTTCGACAAGAAACGGTGCCTAATGTGAATTCGAGCTACAAACCTGTCGTTTTTGAACTGAAAAGTGAAAATCCTGGAAGGAACTCTATCTCTGCAGTTTCTAGACAGAATAACAATGTGGATGCCAACCCAAGTCATGGCAAATTAGTTCGTGCCAATGATGGACATCTGAAGCAAGAGGAATTAGAAGTTTAAGGATCAAAATTTTGAGAGGGGTTTTCTGGTCTGCAAGTCTCTACTCCTACCAATGAAATGAAAAAATGTGGACCAAAGCCTAATCTGTTCTTCCAGGTCGGTGCTAGTATAGAGGTACTCTGGCATGATAGTGGCGTTAGAGAATGCTGGTTTAGATGAAAAATCTGGAGTGTGTCTCCAAGGCTGCTGAAGGTCCAGTACGATGATTTGCTTGATAAAGAGGGACCACAGAAACTAAAGGAATGGGTCCCTTCATCTAGAGTGGCAGCTACTGATTAATTGGGTATGCGATGTTCAGGCCGCTTAACAGTCAAGCCTTGCTCTCCTGAACGCCATTCAGGTCGCCCTCTTGAGTTTGAATCAGCAGTGTATGCCTGGTGGTATGATGGGTGGTGGGAAGGTGTTGTAACTGCAGCTAATGTCAGTGGTAGAGGGATCTTCGTCAGATGGCTCTGCCTTAGAAAGTGAATCATCATCCATCCCCAAAGTTGAAGTTGCTAAGAAGGTGAGCAAGAATCGTTTGGTTGGGAAACCCCTGTGGATCTGGAAAATATGAAAGGAATAACTTTGAGGGAGCCACTCTATGTCGCTCCTGAGGACAAGGGTAACAACTCTAGTGGTGGCTATGAGGACGAAGCTGACAAGGTTGTGAAGACACTTCTGGCCTTAAATAAACACAAGGATAATAACTCTTGTAGAGGCAGTGATGATGTTGACAATGAGGAGAAGACCTTTGGAGTTGTAGTTGGAGATCATGCATTTATGAAAGTGACACCGACCAAGGGTGTAGGACGAGCTATCAGATCAAAGAAGCTGTCTCCTAAGTTTGTCGGGCCATATCAGATCTTAAGGAGGATCGGTCCAGTGGCTTATGAAATCGCCCTACCTCCCCAATTAGCAAATCTGCATAATGTCTTTCACGTGTCACAGCTAAGGAAGTATCTTGCAGATCCTAGTCACGTGTTGGAAGTAGACGATGTGCAGATCAGGGATGACTTGTTGTTTGGAGCGAAACCAGTCAGGATTGACGATCAGCAGAGTAAGCAGCTCAGAGGCAAGACCATCAACATGGTGAAGGTGGTGTGGGATGACAGATCGGGTGATACAACTTGGGAATTAGAAGAAACCATGAGAGAAGCCTATCCCTACCTCTTTTCCTTGTAATTCAATTTTCGAGGACGAAAATTTTTCTTGTTGGAGAGAATGTAAGGACCTAGAAACTTTAATTGGAATGAAAGTGTTATATTTAAATAATTTCAGAAGATGTTATTATTTAAAATACAAAGAGCTGGTAAATGAAGTTTCGTAGTAGTCGGACCTCGGACGTCGCCCAAGGTCTGGGGTCAGCTGGTAGAGGTCGGTCGGCTGACCATTGTATTAACCAAGTAGTCAGGTGCGATGACTTTATCGTGAGGTAATCACGTGGGTGTGCTCGAGGAAGACATGTGGATCAAGAAGAGAAAAGGAAGAAAAGTGTAGCTTAGAAGTCTACGAGATCGCCGTTGTTGAAGACGGAGGCGATCTCCGACTTCTCTGGCACATAATCGCCTGTCGCCTAGAGGAGACATGACCGTCAATCGCCTATGGTGTACGTTGTAAGGACCTGGAAAATTAAATTGGAATAAAAGTGGTATATTTAAATAATTTCGGAAGGTGTCATTATCTAAAATACAAAGTTGGTAAATGAAGTTTCGTAGTGGCAGACATCGGACGTCGCCCTTGACCTGGGACATGATCGCCTGTCGAGTAGGTTGTACATGATCACCGAAAATGCACGTAGTAGGTGGTCACCATCCTGGATCAACCAGAGTGGGTTTCAACAGCCACGCGTATCAAGGTGTGGGTTAAACCTTAGATGCGCTGTGCATGCGAACTCTATGCTTGAGCGAAAGAAATCACCCTTAGTGTAGCATGCATGGAAGAACGAAGAGAAGTGCTGATCTACTCTTGGAAATATGAAGCCACCGACGTCACCGAGTCATGTGGAGAAGATACCTTAGACGTAACATAGTGGAATGAAGGACCTCAAGGAAGGCGTGGCGATGTGTCATCGAGCATCGCCAGGGCGCAAGGCATGCAGGATCGCCAGGGCGCAAGGCATGCAGGATCGCCTGGGCGCGAGGGGCATGCGGGCATCATCAGGGGGAGAGGTCATCGGTTGTTAGCCTTCGCGCGAGAGGTCATCGGTTGTTAACCTTCGCGCGAGAGGTCATCGGTTGTTAGCCTTCGCGCGAGAGGTCATCGGTTGTTAGCCTTCGCGCGAGAGGTCATCGGTTGTTAACCTTCGCGCGAGAGGTCATCGGTTGTTAGCCTTCGCGCGAGAGGTCATCGGTTGTTAGCCTTCGCGCGAGAGGTCATCGGTTGTTAACCTTCGCGCGAGAGGTCATCGGTTGTTAGCCTTCGCGCGAGAGGTCATCGGTGGATAGTCTTCGCGCCTGTGGTCATCGGTGAAAAGGTCATCGCGCTACGTTAAGTTATACACAGAGAACGTGGGACCCAGACATCCAGCATGAGACGTTCTGCATGCGCGCCACGTAGACAAAAGAGTGGTTCAGAATAGTGACCTCAGAGTGTTAGCCTGCGCAGAGGCACGCTTAGGTGTACTGTTCAGCGAAGCGTACACGCAAACTCCCTGCAGAGTGGGTGGTGGCAGCGGTTTTTGTGGAGAAGTCAGCTTAAGATGCAAAAACCCATTTCTGAGGGAGAAGGAAAGAAACGTTGCTGTGGTTCCAGAGCTAAAGGGTGCGTTTATCTCCCTTCTCCTCCATTCTCTCCTTCGCACTGCGATTCTAGTACACCTTCACGCGGGAATACGACGAGCGACAGCCACCATTGGAGCACTTGGGTGGTTCTCTGCAAGCTCTTCAAAACCAGACTCAAGAACAGAGCCAAGGTTCTGCAAGCTTCGTTGGATTTCGGAGCCCCTGGTATTTGCGCAAAATCCAGGTAAGGGAAGCTAGACTCCATTTTCAATAAAAGCCATAGTTTAGCTATTTCTGAAATGAGTGCGACGTGGTCGCCGGTTTCGTTTTCATCTGTGTAAAATGCTCTGTTCTATGTGTTTTGGGCGACGTGGTCGCCGGTTTTATATAAAGCCTTCGAAATACCTTGTTTTTGAACCAGGTCGCCGGTTTTGGCGCTGTTTTGCGAAATCTCTGTTTTTGATGTTGTTTTGAAACTACTTGAGATTTACATGAGATATTCGAAGATCTGAAGCTTTGAAATGTTTGTTGATGTGATTTGAATCATTTACTTGAATGGTATGATGTGTTTGGATGTGGGATCGAGGCATAGTATTTTCAGGAAAGGAAATACCGTGTTGAGATTGGTTAGGAAGTGCATTGATCAGTGAGTAACCTGTTAATGAGACGATCCTGACTCTGCTGAGATAATGGAATCACGTAGATGAAGTTATTCAGTTGGTGAGAGTCGAAGGAGGTTCATACGTATGGGCGAGTTGTTCAAATGGGAACGAGCTCGAGCTGTTGTATGGATTAACCTTGTCATACCAGGAGAATGGTAACATTGAGATTGGATATGCGCATGCTGTGTGGATTCACAGTGGTATGGTATGACAAGTGCATGTCTCTGGATACTAAGTTCAACGCACGAGTCAATCCGGAAGTAGTGTCAAGTGTCTTGCGTTGTGAGTCAGTGGAAAGTCTGACAAGGGAAATGAGAAACTTGAATATTGATAGACACTTGATGCTGTATTGTGAAATGGAATGACTATGGGTGAATGTTGTGAAATGTGATTTTGGGCGATCAGCTGAATGCTATGAGTAGCTCTACGTTTTACATGGATATTTGGAACTTGGTTTACTTTGATTGTCATGTTCATGATTTAAACTCTATTTAAAGATATCTAGCTTACCCTTTATTTTGTATTGCTCTGTGGCTGTTTTCTATTAAAAACTGTGATGATCGTGTCTTTTACACGGGAGCAGATGATCTTCCAGGGAGTAGAGCTCCTCAGTGAGTGGTCGCCGGAAGGAGATCGCCTATCTCCGTCTCTATCGGGTGATCGCCGGTTTATGCCTCCATCGGGTGATCGCCGGTTTTCGTGTCCTGATAGAAGATCGCCCGTTTTGAGGTCTTCTGTTAGAGATCGCCGTGTTAAAGTTGGAGATCGCCGTTTTCTTTTGAGACCGCCTGTCTTACTGCATTTCTTTTATTTTCGTAAAATCTTGCAAACATTTGATTTGGTTATGTATTAAACTCCCTAAGAGGAGTAACTTCATTTCTGATATATATATAAATACATATTATTTTGCACTCTTCAATATTATTTGGTTACACTTAATTTCAATTATACATGGATGTATGTATTATTTTGGCGGGATGTTACATTAATGGTATCAGAGCAGTTCGCCTTAGGATGACCTGAGGGCTGTGGATCCATTGTGTTTCTTCTGCTCATAAAAATTTAATTGAGTTTTAAATAACAACTATAGTGAAAGGTTTTCAAACGTTTTGTATTGAAAAGTTTGTGTGTGCTTCTGTGCTTTAGTGAATGTATGCTCAAATTGAAAATCTTGGTATCAAGAATGAGAAGATCCTGATAAAGGAATGAGGGTGCACACTCATAACTGGATCAAGATAATTCTTAATCTTAATTCCAAAGGTTTGATATTTAGCCTACATTGAATTCTGGTGTGATTTTTGAGTGTTCTTGATTTTGACTGAAGTGGTAGTTTGGATTGATGGTTGCACACCAGTAACTGATCTGGTGTTTTGTTTGAAGTTGTAAATGTTATAACCCTGTTGATGAACTCAAATTCTTAATGACTTTGAGATGCTGACCTTTGTAAGGTCTAGCTGTTACCCTTGAATGAATTGATTCTTATCGATTTCATTCTTATAGTTGTAGGGAATATAGAAGTCAATAGATTCAGAAGATGGCACGTAGACCTGCTACCCCACCCCAACCTTCCTCAGAGATGAGTCAGATCGCCAAGGCCATAGAGATGATGGCGACTGCCATTCAGCAGCAGAATGCGGCGATGGCTCAGAACCATCAAGCCACAATGCAGCACTGGGAGACTGCCCGATCTGCTGAGACAAACTCCCACGTCGGTCAACCCCAAGAACAGATGGGACTGGCCGAGTTCATGAGGCACAACCCACCTAAGTTCAGTGGGAATGCTACCCCTGATCAGGCAGATCAGTGGGTCAGAGAGCTGGAAAAAAATCTTTAGGGCGACCTCCTGCCCTGAAGAGAAGAAGCTGTTGTTTGCCACGTATCTGTTATCAGGAGAAGCTGAGTTCTGGTGGATGGGAGCTCAGCAGATGATGGAGGCACGAGAGGATGTACTGGATTGGGAGAGCTTCAGGGTGAAGTTCTTGGAGAAATACTTCCCTGACAGTGCCAAGTTTGCAAGGGAAGCTGAGTTCCTGAAGTTGGAGCAGGGGGAGATGTCAGTGAACGCCTATGCTGCTCGTTTTGAGTACCTCGCCCGGTTTTATACCCAGGCGACCTCCGAGGCCTGGAGGTGTAGAAAATTCGAAGAGGGGCTGAAGCATGGACTGAAGAGGACCATAGCCCCGATGTGCATCAGGGAATTTCACGCCTTAGTAGAGAAGGCAAAGATGGTAGAGACCCTGGAAAGGGGTGATCCTCGAGTGATCAGGTCACACCAAGGAGGCTCTTCCAGTGGGAAGGCGAAGGTGCAGCACCCACACAGCAAGCCATATGTGAGATCTCCACCACATCGGGTGGGAACAGCTTCGTCCCAATTTCAGCAACAACAAACATGGAGACCCAGGTGTTTCACATGCCAAGAGATAGGGCACCTTTCTAGAGATTGTCCCAACAGAAAAAGGATGACTCAACCCGTTAATTCACAGCAGTTGAGGAACGAAGGCAGCAGACCTCAGACAGGAGGGAGAGTGTTTGCCATGTCTGGAGCGGAAGCCTCTCAATCAGGTAATCTAGTACAAGATACTTGTTTATAGCTGATAGATACGTTATAGTTTTGTTTGATTCTGGAGAGACACACTCTTTTGTGTCAAATCGGTGTGCAACCGAGCTTGGGCCATATAGTGGAGGAGCTGTCGTTTGAACGATTGGCCTCTGCACCTGCTTCAAAAACAGGTTTTGACCTCCCTAGGTTGCTCTGAATGCCCAGTGGTAGTAGATGGAATGAAAGGAACAAGTGTGAGTTAGATTTGGTAGTACCAAGGTTTAGTCCCAGTTACGTATAAGTCATGGAGAGTAAATAAGCAAGAGGCTGGGGGTTTAAAGCTTAAGCATGTGTAACCATGGGAAGTACCAGAGTTAAATTCCAAGGAAGGAATTTTCTTTTGAAGCGTAGAAGATGCTCATGTCAATGAAACAGCATGAGATGGTTCTAGCTTAGGCTTCACGCAGAATGGATGCTGTTTGGCTGACCGGGATTTGAAAGAGGATTATGGAAATGGTGGGTTGAGATAAAAGGCTTCCGAAAATGTAAGCCTCCGAAGTTTTTGGCAAATAAGATGTAGATCGACCTGTGAATGTAGAAGGGGAGGAGGATATGGCTGTGGATAAAAATGAGGGTAGGCCGTGTTATGATGATGTTGAGTCTTTCTAGAGATGTAGTAAATTTCAGAATGAGTGGTGTGGAAGGGATTGTGAGTGGAAATAGCCTGTGGTATCTGGGACAGAAGGAGAATAGAGTTATCCTTAGGCAAGAGATTCTGGAGGCAGAGGTGCGTTCGTTCTCGTATGCCTTCTGGATAGGCACCTGAAACCGACGTCAATGCATCCAACGTATACATTGAAGAAGAAGGTCGTAATGGGAACAGGAAGTCGAGTTGGCAAAAGGGGTCATAATAATAATTTGGAAGGTAACAGCAACAGAAACCTTGTCTTTGTAAGGTACAGAATTATGCAGCGGAGTAATGAATAAAAAGTGTCCCTTTTGGGAGCGTGGGAATTTGATCAGCAGTTGAGAAGTCGGTGAATGATTTGATCAAGATGCAGGAGTTGATTCCTAGAAGGACACTTCGGACCCTAGTTTGAGTTCGCTAGGGGGTGGCATGAGTTGTGGACAGCTGTCCCCTTTCCTCCCAATGAAGGGATCTTGCCCGCTTTCTCTAAAGGGGCTAGTCCTGGTTACGTTAAGGACCTAGTTCTAGACTTGTTCAACAAAGTCTTCAAGGTTGGAAGTAGAGTGTGAATGCTCTAGTTGGCACTCTATGGGGCAGCATATCCCATGTACAGGGATGTAAAATGGATTTTGATGAAGTATTGAGGTAGGAAGAGTTGGTTCAATAGATCACCGAGAGGGTGAATCTGATACAGGACAGAATAAAAGTTTCTTAAGGTCAGCAAATGTCCTAGGCAGAGCAGAGGAGAAGACCTTTGGAGGTTGCTGCTGGGGTCATGTCTTTATGAAGGGGGACACCAGCCAAGGGTGTAGGGTAGGCGATCAGATCAAAGAAGCTGTCCCCTAAGTTTGTTGGGCCATATCGGATCTTAAGGAGGATAAGTCTAGTGGCTTATGAGATCGCCCCACCTCCCCAATTAGCAAGTCTACATAATGTATTCCACGTATCATAGCTAAGGAAGTCCCTTGCAGACCCTACTCACGTGTTGGGAGTGGACAACGTGAAGATCGGGTGATTCACCATGGGAATTTGAAGAAACCATGAGAGAAGCATATCCTTACCTCCTTCCTTGTAACCCAATTTTCGAGGACGAAAATTTTTCTTGATGGGGAGAATGTAAGGACCTGGAAAATTAAATTGGAATAAAAGTGGTATATTTAAATAATTTCGGAAGGTGTCATTATCTAAAATACAAAGTTGGTAAATGAAGTTTCGTAGTGGCAGACATCGGACGTCGCCCTTGACCTGGGACATGATCGCCTGTCGAGTAGGTTGTACATGATCACCGAAAATGCACGTAGTAGGTGGTCACCATCCTGGATCAACCAGAGTGGGTTTCAACAGCCACGCGTATCAAGGTGTGGGTTAAACCTTAGATGCGCTGTGCATGCGAACTCTATGCTTGAGCGAAAGAAATCACCCTTAGTGTAGCATGCATGGAAGAACGAAGAGAAGTGCTGATCTACTCTTGGAAATATGAAGCCACCGACGTCACCGAGTCATGTGGAGAAGATACCTTAGACGTAACATAGTGGAATGAAGGACCTCAAGGAAGGCGTGGCGATGTGTCATCGAGCATCGCCAGGGCGCAAGGCATGCAGGATCGCCAGGGCGCAAGGCATGCAGGATCGCCTGGGCGCGAGGGGCATGCGGGCATCATCAGGGGAGAGGTCATCGGTTGTTAGCCTTCGCGCGAGAGGTCATCGGTTGTTAACCTTCGCGCGAGAGGTCATCGGTTGTTAGCCTTCGCGCGAGAGGTCATCGGTTGTTAGCCTTCGCGCGAGAGGTCATCGGTTGTTAACCTTCGCGCGAGAGGTCATCGGTTGTTAGCCTTCGCGCGAGAGGTCATCGGTTGTTAGCCTTCGCGCGAGAGGTCATCGGTTGTTAACCTTCGCGCGAGAGGTCATCGGTTGTTAGCCTTCGCGCGAGAGGTCATCGGTGGATAGTCTTCGCGCCTGTGGTCATCGGTGAAAAGGTCATCGCGCTACGTTAAGTTATACACAGAGAACGTGGGACCCAGACATCCAGCATGAGACGTTCTGCATGCGCGCCACGTAGACAAAAGAGTGGTTCAGAATAGTGACCTCAGAGTGTTAGCCTGCGCAGAGGCACGCTTAGGTGTACTGTTCAGCGAAGCGTACACGCAAACTCCCTACAGAGTGGGTGGTGGCAGCGGTTTTTGTGGAGAAGTCAGCTTAAGATGCAAAAACCCATTTCTGAGGGAGAAGGAAAGAAACGTTGCTGTGGTTCCAGAGCTAAAGGGTGCGTTTATCTCCCTTCTCCTCCATTCTCTCCTTCGCACTGCGATTCTAGTACACCTTCACGCGGGAATACGACGAGCGACAGCCACCATTGGAGCACTTGGGTGGTTCTCTGCAAGCTCTTCAAAACCAGACTCAAGAACAGAGCCAAGGTTCTGCAAGCTTCGTTGGATTTCGGAGCCCCTGGTATTTGCGCAAAATCCAGGTAAGGGAAGCTAGACTCCATTTTCAATAAAAGCCATAGTTTAGCTATTTCTGAAATGAGTGCGACGTGGTCGCCGGTTTCGTTTTCATCTGTGTAAAATGCTCTGTTCTATGTGTTTTGGGCGACGTGGTCGCCGGTTTTATATAAAGCCTTCGAAATACCTTGTTTTTGAACCAGGTCGCCGGTTTTGGCGCTGTTTTGCGAAATCTCTGTTTTTGATGTTGTTTTGAAACTACTTGAGATTTACATGAGATATTCGAAGATCTGAAGCTTTGAAATGTTTGTTGATGTGATTTGAATCATTTACTTGAATGGTATGATGTGTTTGGATGTGGGATCGAGGCATAGTATTTTCAGGAAAGGAAATACCGTGTTGAGATTGGTTAGGAAGTGCATTGATCAGTGAGTAACCTGTTAATGAGACGATCCTGACTCTGCTGAGATAATGGAATCACGTAGATGAAGTTATTCAGTTGGTGAGAGTCGAAGGAGGTTCATACGTATGGGCGAGTTGTTCAAATGGGAACGAGCTCGAGCTGTTGTATGGATTAACCTTGTCATACCAGGAGAATGGTAACATTGAGATTGGATATGCGCATGCTGTGTGGATTCACAGTGGTATGGTATGACAAGTGCATGTCTCTGGATACTAAGTTCAACGCACGAGTCAATCCGGAAGTAGTGTCAAGTGTCTTGCGTTGTGAGTCAGTGGAAAGTCTGACAAGGGAAATGAGAAACTTGAATATTGATAGACACTTGATGCTGTATTGTGAAATGGAATGACTATGGGTGAATGTTGTGAAATGTGATTTTGGGCGATCAGCTGAATGCTATGAGTAGCTCTACGTTTTACATGGATATTTGGAACTTGGTTTACTTTGATTGTCATGTTCATGATTTAAACTCTATTTAAAGATATCTAGCTTACCCTTTATTTTGTATTGCTCTGTGGCTGTTTTCTATTAAAAACTGTGATGATCGTGTCTTTTACACGGGAGCAGATGATCTTCCAGGGAGTAGAGCTCCTCAGTGAGTGGTCGCCGGAAGGAGATCGCCTATCTCCGTCTCTATCGGGTGATCGCCGGTTTATGCCTCCATCGGGTGATCGCCGGTTTTCGTGTCCTGATAGAAGATCGCCCGTTTTGAGGTCTTCTGTTAGAGATCGCCGTGTTAAAGTTGGAGATCGCCGTTTTCTTTTGAGACCGCCTGTCTTACTGCATTTCTTTTATTTTCGTAAAATCTTGCAAACATTTGATTTGGTTATGTATTAAACTCCCTAAGAGGAGTAACTTCATTTCTGATATATATATAAATACATATTATTTTGCACTCTTCAATATTATTTGGTTACACTTAATTTCAATTATACATGGATGTATGTATTATTTTGGCGGGATGTTACATACGTGATCGACGGGAGTGCACGTAGTATGTGGTCAAGATGCTGGATTAACCATAGTGGGTTCCAAAAACCACGCGTATCAAGGTGTGGGTTAAGCCTTAGATACGCTGTGCATGCGAAGCTCTATGCTTGAGCATAAGAAATCGTTCTTAGTGTTGCATGCATGGGCGCACGAGGAGTAGTGCTGATCTACTCTTGGAAATGTGAAGCTACCGATGTCACCAAGTCATGTGGAGATGATACCTTGGACGTAACATAGTGGGATGAAGAACCTTCAGCAAGGCGTGGCGATGTGTCGTCGGGCATCGCCAGGGCGCGAGGCATGCGGGCATCGCCAGGGCGCGAGGCATGCGAGCATCGCCAGGGCGCAGGGCATGCGGGCATCGCCAGGGCGCGAGGCATGCGGGCATCGCCAGGGCGAGAGACATGCGGGCATCGCCAGGGCGCGAGACATGCAAACATCGCCAGGGCGCGAGGCATGCGGTCATCGCCAGGGCGAGACATCGGTCGCCTTCCAGGGAGAGACATCGGTCGTCCGCCATGATGAGACATCGATAGATAGTCATCGGTGGAAGGTTATCGCTCGATGTCGTGTTTCACACAGATAAGGTGGGACCCAGGCTCCCAACATGAGACGTCCTGCACACGCGACACGTAGGCAAAAAGGGTGGTTCAGAATAGTGACATCAGAGAGTTGGCATGTGCAGAGACACACGTGGCCGTACTGTTCAGGGAAGCGTGCACGCTAGCTATCCTGCAGAGTGGGTGGTGGCAGCGGCAATTGTGGACAAGTTGGTTTAGATTCAAAAACTCACTTCTGCGAGGCAAAGAACGCTGTTGTGGTTCAAGAGTGACAGAGTGAGTTTACCTTCATCCTTCTCTTTTCTCTCCGTCGCGCTGCGATTCAGGCATCCTCAAGCACCAGTACGACGAGCGACGACTGCCTTCGGATACCTGGGGAGTTCTCTGCGAGTTTTCTGTCAGGACGCTAGAATAGAGTTAAGGCATCTTTAAGCTTCGGTGGGTTTTGGAGCTCTTGGTGTTTTGCGCAAGTCCAGGTAAGGGAAGCTAGCATTTTCGTTTATAAAAACGTTAGGCGAGTACGTTCTGAAGTGAGGGCGACGTGGTCGCCGGTTTTCATTTTCCTTTTCACAATGCTCTGTTTTTATGTGTGGGGCGACGTGATCGCCGGTTTTAAATGTTGATTTCGAACTCCCCTGTTTTAGTGTCGTTTGAAACTATTTGAGATTGAAATGTGATATTCGAAAATCTGAACCTTGGAATGATTGTTGTTGTGATTGGAATCGTTCATTTAAGTGTTATATGATGTGTTGAATGTTGTGAATGTGGGATCAAGGCATAGTATTTTCAGGAAAGAAAATACCGTGTAAGATCGTATAGGATGTGCATTGATCGGTGATTTCTATAATGAGATATCCTGACTCTCCTGATATAATGGAATCATATAGGTGAAGTTATTCAGGTGTTGAGAGTCGATGGAGGTTCATACGTATGGGTAAGTTGTTTGAAAGATAACTACTTGACCTGTTGTGTGGATTCACCCTGTCATACTAGGAGAGTGATGAGATTGAGATTGAGATTATGTTGATGCGCATAGCTGTGGGAACTTTACAGCAGTGTAGTATGACAGGTGCAGATCTCTGAGTCTAGTCAATGCACGTGTCTTCCGGAAGTAGTGTCAAGTGTCTGTGTGTGATGAGTCAGTGGAAGTCTGACGTGAGAAATGAGAAACATTGAAATTGATAGACACTTGATGGATTATGTAAATTGAACGACTCTTGAGGAAATTGTGAAATATGTGATTACTTGATGGTCATGTGAAGGGAATGAGAAAGTTGATGGTTTTTACGTGGGTGTCTTAAATTTGTTTTATCTTGATTTTAAAGTTTCATATCTAAATTCTCTTTCAAATATCTAGCTTACCCTGCGTTTTTGTTTTGTGGATGTTTTCTTAAACCTGTGATGATCGTGTATAATTTACACGGGAGCAGATGATGTTGCAGGAAGTAGAGCTCCTCAGTGAGTGGTCGCCGGAAGGAGATCGCCTGTTTCTGTTTTCTGTTAGGCGATCGCCTGTTTTCTGTTTCTGATAGGAGATCGCCTGTTTTTCTATTTTGCTGTATTTTGTTTAAGTTTGGAAAACTGATTGGTTATGTATTAAACTCCCTGTGAGAAGAAATTTCATTATACATATATATATACATATGTTCACTTCGATATTATTGTTTTACCTTTATTTCATTTTATAAATATGAAAAGATTTTGGCGGGATGTTACAAGTTGAGAATGAGCTCGGCATATCATCCTCAAACAGATGGACAGTCAAAGAGAACGATCCAGTCCTTGGAAGATCTGCTGAGGACGTGTGTCTTGGATCAATTGGGAAGTTGGGATGAGGTGTTGCCGCTGGTGGAGTTTACTTATAATAACAGTTACCATGCCAGTATTGGGATGGCACCATATGAAGCCCTGTATGGGAGGAAATGCAGAACTCCCTTATGTTGGTACCAGGAGGGCAAAGCAGTCTTGGTTGGGCCAGAGTTGAGTCAGCAGACAACCGAGAAGGTGAAACACATACAAGGCAGAATGAAAGCTTCTCAAAGCCGGCAGAAATCCTATGCAGATCATAGGAGAAGACCTTTGGAGTTTGCTGTTGGGGATCATGTGTTTATGAGAGTGACACCAACCAAGGGTGTAGGACGAGCTATCAGATCAAAGAAGCTGTCTCCTAAGTTTGTCGGGCCATATCAGATCTTAAGGAAGATAGGTCCTGTAGCTTATGAGATTGCTCTACCTCCCCAATTAGCAAATCTGCATAATGTCTTTCACGTGTCACAGCTAAGGATGTATCTTGCAGACCCTAGTCACGTTTTGGAAGTGGATGATGTGCAAATCAGGGATGACTTGTCGTTTGAAGCGAAACCAGTCAGGATTGACGATCAGCAGAGTAAGCAGTTCAGAGGCAAGACCATCAACATGGTAAAGGTGGTGTGGGATGACAGATCAGGTGATTCAACTTGGGAATTAGAAGAAACCATGAGAGAAGCCTATCCCTACCTCTTTTCCTTGTAATTCAATTTTCGGGGACGAAAAATTTTCTTGTTGGGGAGATTGTAAGGATCTAGATAATTATTTGGAATAGAAGAAGTATAATTTTAATGAATTCTGAATATGTTATTACTTAAAATGAAAAGAGCTTGTAATGGAAATTTCATGGTGGTCAGACCTCGGATGTCGCCCAAGGTCTGAGGGCGGCATGGTAGAGGTCGGTCGGTGGACTATAGTGGGTTCCAGAAATCACATGTAAGGAGGTGTGATTTGAACCTTAGGAGCGCCATGCATGCAGAATAACTGCGGAACTTTACGCTTGGACATAAGGGATTTACCTTAGTGTTGCATGCTTAGGCACGTAAGGATTGAGTACTGAGCTGCCCTCGGGCAGGAGAAGCTATCGACGTCACCGAGCCATGTGGGGGTGATAACACAGGTGTGGAGTAGTGGTAGGACGAGCCCTATACAGGGTGTGACGATGTGGCATCAGTCGACAGAAGCAAGGCGATGTGTCCTCGCCACATCAAGGACGATGAGAGATCGCCAGGGCGAGAGACACGCGGGGATCGCCAGGGCAAGAGACACGCGGGCATCGCCAAGGCGAGAGACAGACGGTCATCGCTGGGATGAGGGACGCATCGGTCGACTTCCAAGGAGAGACATCGGTCGTCTTCCAGGGAGAGACATCGTTCGTCCGCCAGGATGAGACGTCGGTGGATGGTCATCGTGCGAGGTCGTGTTCCACACAGATGAGGTGGGGCCCAGGCTCCCAGCATGAGCGTCTTGCATGCGCGACACGTAGTCAATGAGAGTGCTTCAGAACAGTGGCTCCAGAGAGTTGGTATGGAAAGTGACCCAGAGTTGGTGTGTGCAGAGACCCACGTGGCCATACTGTTAGAGGAAACCCACACGCAAGGTTGCTCAGAGAGTGGGTAATGGCAGTGAAGGCCAAAGAGCCGTTCGACCTTAAGAGCTGAGGGAATCAGCTCATTTAGTTCCCCTTTCTCCTTTCTCCTCCACTCGAAGACGCAGCTATCCTCACGTACCAGTGCTATGATCGGCGACTGTCATTGTCCTTCTGGGAAGTCTCTGCAAGTTCTCCCGTCAGGATGCTAGAACAGAGTAAGTCGTTTTACTCTGTTTTTCTAGTCGAATCTGAGCTTGAGAGGGTTGCCTCTGCATAGGCGTTGCCGGCAACTCCCTTAGCTCCAGAAATCGTCTCTGTTAGCGTAGAAAATGAGTAGTATAGTCAGTTTTGTGATAAAGGCTCCATGGTGCAGGTTAGGACATCTTTAAGCTTCGGTGGGTTTTGGAGCTCTTAGTGATTTTGCGCAAGTTCAGGTAAGGGAAGCTAGCATTTTCGTTTATAAAAACTTTAGGCGAGTAGTTTCTGAAGTGAGGGTGACGTGGTCGCCGGTTTCATATTCTATTTCACGATGCTCTGTTTTTATGTGTGGGGTGACGTGATCGCCGGTTTTAATGCAAATTTAGAAATCCCCTGTTTTAGTGTCGTTTTGAAATTGTTTGAGATTGAAAGGTGAAATGCATATGATATTCGAAAATCTGAACTTTGGTATGATTGTTTCTGTGATTGGGATTGTTTGAAAAAAAAAAAGATTCAAAATATTATATGATGGAATTGTGCTTTTACGTGTGGTATGATGTACTGGATGAATGTGAAAGAGTGATCAAAGCATAGTATTTTCAGGAAAGAAAATACCGTGTGGAGATTTTATGAAGGTGTATTGATCTGTGAGTATCCTGTGAATGAGGCGATCCTGACTCTGCTGATATGATGGAATCACATAGATGAAGTCATTCAGTTGGTGAGAGTCGAAGGAGGTCCATATGTATGGGTAAGTCGTTTGAAAGATAACTGACTTGACCTGTTATATGGATTAACCCTGTCATACTGAGAGAGTGATGATATTGAGATGGTTTATGCGCATGGCTGTGTGGATTCACAGCGACCCTGTGTGGATTCACAGTGGTGTAGTATGACAGGTGCAGGTCTCTGGATGCTAAGTTCAACGCACGAGTCTTCCGGAAGTAGAGTCATGTGTCTATGTGTTATGAGTCAGTGGAAAGTCTGACATGTGAACCATGAGTATTGAATGTATTGAATAGACACTTGACGAGTTTGTGGAATATGGGGATATTGATGGTTGAAATTGATATAGATTATGAATGGTGTGAAGATTTATGCTTCTATTGATATAAAGTTTCATATTTAAAGTTTTTAAAAATATCTAGCTTACCCTTTGTTTTGTATCGTGGTTGTTTTTCTTAAACCTGTGATGATCGTGTATATTTGCACGGGAGCAGATGAGGTTGTAGGTGGTAGAGCTCCTCAGTGAGCATTTCTGGAGGAGGAGGTCGTCGGTTTTTGAATGCTGTTGTTTTGTTTTATTTTGAAAACTCCTGTATGGAGATGTATTAAAACTTCCTCGAAAAGGGATATTATTCTGAGGCACATTTGTATTAATGGATGAATTATATTATGTATATACCTATGTTAAATTTTTGATATTATTGTTTCACCTTTATTTTATTATATAAAAATGAACAATATTTTGAGGGGCGTTACAAAGATACCACATAAACTTCATTGGGGTTCCATGCTTTTCTATCTCCTTAATAGTATCATCATCTTTTTGTTTCAACTTATAACGTGATAACCCACACCTCGGATAACTTTTCAACAATTCAAAATCTTTCCTGTATAATATACAATCATTAGGACATGCATGTATCTTTTTATTCTCCATTACCCATTGGACAAAGAATCTTTTTGGCCTCATAATTACAATTAGGTAGAGTATTTCCCTCTAGAAGCATATCCTTCAACAACTGAAGCAATTCCATGAAGCTTTTATTAGTCCATCCATTTATTGCCTTCAAATTCATTAATCTTAACACCACCAACAACCGTGTGAAGTTAGTTGATCCAGGATACAATGGAGTCTTTGCATTGCTTGACATACTTTCATATCCATGCGCTTCTGCAAAAGATTCAACTCCCACATCACGAATCATGTCCTCCAATCGATCATCATCTACATCATCATGTACTGCATCATCCATGGTGGACCCCACATATTCTTCAGTTACGAAAACATGTGGTAAATTTAATAATTCACCATGCCATGTCCAAGTTGTATAGGATCGAAGAAACCCATCACATAAAAGCTGCTCCCTGATTATCCTAACATCAAGTATCCTTCCATTCAAATAGTTAACACACGAACACCTAATATTTTCTCCATCCTGACCACTATTATTTGTGTTATGTTGCGCAAATTATATAAATTCTTCTACTCCTCTTTTGTACTCATCACTTATGCGTACATAATTAATCCAATTTCGATCTATTATATTTTGTAATAGTCATTCAGGTGTTTTCTAATAAATTTTTTATCTCACACGATTGTCGAGGGTCAAACACCCCCGGACTCAATACCAACACGTATCAATTGTTGAGGGTAGAACACCCTCAGACTCAATACCAACACGATAATTCTATTATAAACTAACAACTAGCATAATATAAAATAATAATAAATACAAATTATAATAAATACTAAATAATATAAATTTTAAAAATACAAATTATAATGAATAAAAAATAAAAAAATTCATAACATTAAAAAAAATTCAAAAAAATTTAAAACACCACCAACCTTGTGCGTGAAGGCAACGTTGGTGAAGAGTGGCTCGGGAGCGGCAGCAACGGCGACGGCAGTGGCAGCAGCGAAGGAGCAAAGAAAAGAACACCAAAGAAGAGCGAAGGCAATGAAACAGTAATTCGACCAATGAAAAAAAAAACAAATTTAGAGAAACGAAGCTCGCAGAAGCAGAGATGAAAAAGAAGAAGAAGAAACAAAACTAAAAAAAACTTACAGTGGCACAACAATGAAACAAAAGTGAACGCGAAGGGAAAGAAGAGGAACAGTGAGCAAGAACAAAGCAAGAAACAAAAAATTGCAATAAAAGTACTACAAGAAGTGATGACATATTATGGGAAAACAAGACAATGACAAAACTATTATAGATTCAAAAAGGAAAATACTCAAACATATGATAGGCACAAATAAGAAAACAACAATAAAACTCAAAATAAACCTAAAAACAGAAATGTAAACACAAGTATATAGAGCTCTTAAATTAAAGTGCAACACAACTCAAAAATTAAAGAAGAACACACCTAAACTCTAGATACCACATGATGTGAATTCAAGAACATAAGATGAAAGGTTCTTGACATTCTTAGGAAACATCTTGAGTTGGTCATTAGAGAGGCACTTTTTCTTAAAATTGGATCAATGTTCTAAGTCAAGAACTCACCAAAACTATTGCCAAAACACAAACTCATATGGAAGTTCCAATTATTGTCAAATTGAACCGAACAAAAATGAAATTAAAGGCAAGGAAAATGAATATAAGTGCTGGAAATACAAAACAACCGAACCAACACACAAGAACACAAACTAAGACATGAAAATTAGAAGAGAAGGAAGGAAGGAGAAGAGAATGCTCATGAAGATGGAGGTATGGTTGGATGATCACGCCACTAAGAGGATGAAGGCTCCTAGATGAGTGTGCAAGCCGCCACTTGAGGTAACCATTGAACCTTCAAGATAAGACTAGTGAAGAAGATGCAAAGCTCTCCAATGCTCACTCAAAAATTGAGTAAAGTTTCTCTAATTCAAAAATTCAAATCTGAAAAATACAAGGGCAGCACCTTAATTTATAGTGTGAAGGTGATGAAATGCAAGCTAAATGAATTCAAAAAATTCCCCCCAAATTCAAATGAAAATGGCACCTAAACAAGTCATGAGGAAGGTGTGACTTCTTCTCTCACTTTGGCACCTCCTATTTTAACTCCTACACCTATTTACTAACGCACCCCCCTCCTAATGCTCCTAACTAAAAACCTAAAGATGCTTTAACACAAGAGGTTTCTCATGTTTTCCTCTAAGCATCCTCACACAATGAAATTACAAAAAGGGAAAATAAATGTCCCCTTGCTCCTAAAGCTTTGAACATGCTTCTTGTGAGCCTTTGAGGTTGACTTTGATCTCCATGAACGTCCTCAACCTCTTTTTCTTCGTGATGATTGGCCTCCTTGTCCTCTTGAGCTTGATCTCCATCATACTCCCCGAGTTAGAGAGAATTCGACCACGAATTCTGGAGACCTACAGAGAAAGGAGTTAGATCACTGATATTAAAAGTATGACTACCTAAGAATGTATCAGGCATATCTAACTCATAAGCATTGTCATCAATCCTCTTGAGGATTTGGAAAGGTCCATCTCCTCAAGACATAAGTTTGGACTTCCTTTGAGTAGGAAAATGATCCTTCCTCAAATGAAGCCAAACCCAATCACCCTCATCAAAGACCAATGCTTTTCTTCTCAATTCTCTTCTTGATGTCTTTATGCAAAGTTTTCACAAAAGAAGCCTTTTCATCACCATCTTTGCACAAGACATCCTCAAGAAGGGGAATAGGAAGAAGATCAAGAGGTGTTAAGGGATTAAACCCATAGACAACCTCAAAAGGAGAATGAGAGGTGGTAGAATGTACTACACGGTTATATGCAAACTCAACATGAGGTAGTAAATTCTCCTACACTCTAGGGTTTCTCGAAATAAAGCATCTCAATAGTTGGCCCAATGTTCTATTAACCACTTCGGTTTGACCATCAGTTTGTGGGTGACAAGTGGTAGAAAATAAAAGCTTAGTACCAAGCTTGCCCCACAAGGAATTCCAAAAATGGCTTAAGAACTTTGGGTCTCTATCGGACACAATAGTCCTAGGTATCCCATGCAAGCGAACCACTTCTTAGAAGAAGAGGTTTGCTATATGACATGCATCATCCACTTTGTGGCAAGGAATAAAGTGAGCCATCTTTGAAAAACGATCCACTACCACAAAAATGGAGTCCTTTCCCTTTGATGTCTTGGGTAATCCTAAGATGAAATCCATAGAAATATCAACCCAAGGCATTGAAGGGATAGGAAGGGGAGTATACAAACCATGGGGATGCATCCTAGATTTAGATTTGCGGCAAGCTATGCATTTATCACATAAACTATGAACATGTTTATGCATATGTGGCCAAAAGAAATGTTCATGCAACACATCCAAAGTTTTAGCAACCCCAAAATGTCCCATCAAACCCCTTTCATGTGCTTCTCTAACAAGAGATGATCTAATAGAACCATGAGGAACACAAAGACGTTTTCCTTTAAAAAGAAATCCATTTTGTATAAAAAAATATTTGTGTCCTCCCTTAAGACACTCTTGAAAGATTTGAGAAAAAATCAAGGTCATCATGATAAAGATCCTTAATGTGATCAAAGCCAAGAAATTGAGATCCCAAAATGTTTAGCAAAGTATATCTTCTAGAAAGTGCATCCGCCACAATGTTTACTTTGCCTTGCTTGTGCTTGATCACATAAGGAAATTGCTCATGGAATTCTACCCATTTGGCATGCCTCTTGTTGAGCTTGTTTTGGCTTTTCAAATATTTAAGAGATTCATGATCACTATGGATCACAAACTCTTTAGGAAAAAGATAATGTTGCCAAGTATGCAAAGCTCTAACAAGTGCATATAACTCTTTATCATAGGTAGAATAGTTGAGATGACTACCTTTCAATTTCTCACTAAAATAGGCTATGGGGTGGCCTTCTTGAAGGAGGACAGCCCCAATGCCTATATTGGAAGCATCACACTCTATCTCAAATGTCTTAGTGAAATTAGGAAGGGCCAATATGGGAGCATTAGTCAATCTTTCTTTTAAAATCTCAAAAGCTTTTTGTTGTGCTTCTCCCCATTGAAAGACCACATCCTTTTTCACTATGCCATTGAGTGGTGCGGCAATTGTACCAAAGTTAGGTACAAAGCGTCTATAGAAAGACGCAAGTCCATGGAAACTTCGGACTTCATTGATGTTTGAAGGTGTAGGCCAATTTTGAATGGCCACCACCTTAGCTTGGTCCACATGGACCCCCTTACAACTTACAACAATCCCTAGGAATTCTATATGATCAAGAGCAAACATACATTTAGCAAGGTTAGCATACAAATGTTCCTTCCGAAGGGTTTCCAAAACTTTCCTAACATGCAACCTATGTTCATTCAAAGATAAGCTATAAATGAGAATATCATCAAAATAAACAACAACAAACTTACCAATGAAAGGTCTTAACACATGATGCATGAGGCGCATGAAAGTACTTGGTGCATTGGTCAAGCCAAAAGGCATAACCAACCACTCATAGAGACCAAAGTTGGTCTTAAAAGCCGTCTTCCATTCATCACCCGGTTTGATACGGATTTGATTGTAGCCGCTTTTAAGATCAATCTTTGAAAATATTTTAGAACCATGCAACTCATCCAACAAATCATCAAGCCTAGGTATGGGATGCCTATACTTAATTGTTATGTTGTTTATGGCCCTACAATCCGAACACATCCTCCATGATCCATCTTTCTTAGGCACTAGGATGACAGGCATAGCACACGGGCTCATACTATCTTGGACCCACCCTTTCTCTATTAAGGCTTCTACTTGTTGGCGAATTTCCATGGTTTCACTTGGATTGGTCCTATAGGCTGGACGATTTGGTAAAGAAGAGCCCGGTATCAAATTAATTTGGTGCTCAATCCCTCGCAAAGGTGGAAGTCCTTTTGGAGGATCTTGAAACTCTTCTACTAACTTTTCCAAACTATGAGGACTATCAACAAGTGGTTCTATCTTAAGAGTTCTAGGGATGGCTAAGAAAAGAGGATGGTGTGCCACTAATTCCCTATGAAGCTCATGCCTAGACACAAGGAGTGTAGGCTTGGAATTCTTATCCTTTTTATCTTTTTTATCTTTTCCTTCTTTTTCACTCTCCCTCTTTTTCTTCATTAAGATTTGGTCCTCATGGACTTCTCTAGGAGAGAGAGATTTTAGAGTAATCTTGTGACCATGGAAATCAAAAGAAATTTTATTGGAAACGCCATCATGTAAAATTTTTCTATCAAATTGCCAAGGCCTTCCCAAAAGCACATGTCTGGCTTCCATGGGCACAACATCACACAAGACCTCATCTTTGTATTTTCCAATAGAGAAATGGATGAGGACTTGCCTATTCACAACTATTTCTGTAACATCCCGCCAAATCTTTTTCGTAATTATGAAATGAAATAAAGGTAAAACAATAATATTGAAGTGAACATAATTATATATATGTAATGAAGTTTCTCCTCACAGGGAGTTTAATACATAATCGGTCAATTTTCCAAAACGTAAACAAAATACAGTAAAATAGAAAGACAGGCGATCTCCTAACAGCAAAAGGCGATCTCCTATCAGAAAAAGGCGATCTCCTATCAGAAAAAGGCGATCTCCTATCAGAAAACAGAAAAAGGGTGATCGCCTAACGGAGACAGAAACAGGCGATCTCCTTCCGGCGACCACTCACTGAGGAGCTCTAATTCCTGCAACATCATCTGCTCCCGTGTAAATTATACACGATCATCATAGTTTTAAGAAAAACAGCCACAGAGCCAAACACAGGGTAAGCTAGATATTTGAAAGAGAGTTTAGATATGAACCTTAAAATCAAGATAAAACAAATTTAAGATACCCACGTAAAAACCATCAACTTTCTCATTCTCTTCACATGACCATCAAGTAAACACATATTTCACAATTCCCCAAGAGTCGTTCAAAATCACATAATTCATCAAGTGTCTATCAATTCAATGTTTTTCATTTCTCACGTCAGACTTCCACTGACTCATCACACACAGACACTTGACACCACTTCCAGAAGACTCATGCATTGACTAGACTCAGAGATCTGCACCTGTCATACTGCCCCACTGTGAAATCACACACATTCACAGGGTTGCCGTGAAATCACACACATTCACAAGCGTATAAATGAATCTCAATATCATCACTATCCTAGTATGACAGGGTTAATCCATACAACGGGTCAAGCTCGTTCTCTTTCAAAAAACTCACCCATACGTATGAACCTCCTTCGACTCTCAAGGCCTGAATAACTTCATCTATATGATTCCATTATATCAGGAGAGTCAGGATATCTCATAATAAACGAATCACCGGTCAATGCACATCCTACACGATCTTACACGGTATTTTCTTTCCTGAAAATACTATGCCTTGATCCCACATTCACAATATTCAACACATCATATGACACTTAAATGAACGATTCTAATCACAGCAAAACTCATTCCAAGGTTCAGATTTTCGAATATCACATTTAAATCTCAAACAGTTTTCAAACAACACCAAAAACAGGGGAGTTCGAAAAACAACGCCAAAACCGGCGATCTCGTCCAAAAACAGGGGATTATGCAATAACAGTTGAAAACCGGCGGCCACGTCGCCCCATCATCTCAATCATCTAATATAAGGTTTTCGTTGGAAATAAGGCTAGCTTCCCTTACCTGGACTTGCGCAAAACACCAAGAGCTCCAAAACCCACCGAGCTTAAAGGATGCCTTAGCTCTGTTTTAGCGTCTGGTTTGTAGAACATGCAGAGAACCTCTCAGGTGCTCTAAGGGCAGTCGTCGCTCGTCGTACTGGTGCTTGAGGGTGCCTGAATCGCAGCGCGAAGGAGAGAAAAGAGAAAGATGAAGGTGAACCCACACTGTCACTCTTGAACCACTGCAATGTTCTTTGCCTCTCAGAAGTGGGTTTTTGAATCTAACCCAACTTGTCCACAAAAGCCGCTGCCACCACCCACTCTGCAGGGAAGTTTGCGTGTACGCTTCCCTGAACAGTACGACTACGCGTGCCTCTGCGCAAACTAACACTCTGATGTCACTATTCTGAACCACCCTTTTTGTCTACGTGTCGCGCGTGCAGGACGTCTCATGCTGGGAGCCTGGGTCCCACCTTATCTGCGTGAAACTCGACATCGCGCGATAACCTTCCACCGATGACCTCTCGCGCGATGACTATCTACTGATGACTTATCCTGGCGGACGACCGATGTCTCTCCCTGGAAAACGACCGATGTGTCCCTCATCCTGGCGATGACCGTCTGTCTCTCATACCGGCGATGACTGATGTGCCTCATCCCGGTGATGACTGATTCCTCTTCCTGACGGATGACTGATGTCTCACCTTGGAGGACCACCGATGTCTCACCCTGGCAGACAACCGATGTCTCACCCTGAAGGACCACCGATGTCTCACCCTGAAGGACCACCGATGTCTCACCCTGGCAGACCATCGATGTGTCTCCCACCCTGGTTGATGACCGATGTTCCTCTCATCCTGTTGGCGATCTCTATCGCCCTTGTGTGTGACGAGAACACATCGCCTTACTCTGGTCACCGATGTCACATCGTCACACCTTGCTGAAGGTTCATCCTCCCATTATGTTATGTCCAAGGTATCATCTCCACATGACTTGGTGACGTCGGTAGCTTCACATTTCCAAGAGTAGGTCAGCACTACTCCTCGTGCGCCCATGCATGCAACACTAAGGACGATTTCTTATGCTCCAGCATAGAGCTTCGCATGCACAGCTTATCTAAGGCTTAGCCCACACCTTGATACGCGTGGTTTTTGGAACCCACTATGGTTAATCCAGCATCTTGACCACATACTACGTGCACTCCCGTCGATCACGTACACCATAGGCGATTGGCGGTCATGTCTCCTCTAGGCGACAGGCGATTATGTGCCAGAGAAGTCGGAGATCGCCTCCGTCTTCAATAACGGCGATCTCGTAGAAGACTTCTAAGCTACACTTTTCTTCCTTTACTCTTCTTGACCCACATGTCTTCCTCGAGCACACCCACGTGATTACCTCATGGTAAAGTCATCGCACCTGACTACTTGGTTAATAAAATGTTCAGCCGACCGACCTCGACCAGCTGACCCCAGATCTTGGGCGACGTTCGATGTCCGACTACTACAAAACTTCATTTACCAGCTCTTTGTATTTAAATAATAACATCTTCTGAAATTATTTAAATATAACACTTTCATTCCAATTAAAGTTTCTAGGTCCTTACAATTTCCCCTACTTCACTAAGCCATTGCAACTTATAGGGTTGGCTATGAGAGATGGTAGGCAAGCCAAGCTTATCTACAACTCTTGTACTAGCTACGTTTGCACAACTACCCCCATCCACTATCAAAGAGCATATGTTGTTTTGAATAAGACATCTTGTATGAAAAATATTTGCCCTTTGACTTTCATCAAAAGGGTTATGAAACTTGACCAAGAAGTCTTCTCACAACCAACAAGTCTCCTTCTAATGGACTCTCACTCTCATTCCCACTAGATGCACTTGAATGTGAAGAATGCCTAGGTGTATCCGAATCATGCTCACTCATAATAATGCCATCATGCATGTACATGTTCCTTTTAGAAGGACAATTTGAAGCAATATGACCATAACCCAAACACTTAAAGCATTTATTACTAGACGTTTTGATTGGTGACTTAGGCCTAGAAGTAGATGGCTTAGATTCCTTGGGTTTGAAAGAGGAATCTTGGGAAGGAAATTTTGAAAAAGATTTTTTATTTCTCCAAGACTTGTTATAGTAGCCATCATTGGAAGAGTTTTTAAAAGAAATTTTCTTAGCAAGTTGGGCTTCCACCTTCATTGCTAAGTGAACTAAAGATCTCAATGATGAGTACTTTTGCAATTCCACAATGTCTTGGATATCCTTCCTAAGTCCACTAACAAACCTAGCAATCATGGCTTCCTCACTTTCTTCTAATTCAATTTTAAGCACAAGCGTTTCAAGCTCCTTGAAATATTCATCCACATTTAGCGTGCCTTGTTGAAACCGTTGGAGTTTCAACATAAGGTCTTTCCTAAAATGTGGAGGCACAAACCTAGCACGCATTTGATATCTTAAAGAGTTCCAAGAGTCCACGGGAGGACCCTTGTGATATATAATGTCCTTTACAACTCCATGCCACCATTTCATGGCATAATCACTAAATTCTAAGGTAGCTAGCTGAAGTTTGTGCTCTTCTTGGATCTCAAATATTTGTTCACACTTGGCTTCCCAATCTAAATATACATTTGGATCACTAGAGCCACTAAAATTAGGAAGCTTGACCGAAGGAAGCCTTGACTTTGCATCTTGATAGTATCCATTGCCATGGTGAGGTCTCTCCCCTTCTTTGTGATGTCTTTGGCCATGAAATTGGGGTGGAGTCCTTCTTCTCCTATGGTCCTCTTCACGGCCTATGTCATTTGAGGAAGCTCTTGTGGAATGTCTTTGTGAATGATGTCCATTATGAATAGAGGGAGATGGCCTAACATGTTGCAACTCCATCTCTTGCAATTTTTCTTCCAAGCATCTAATGGTTCTTTGTGCTTCATGTAATTCACCAAGGATTGAAGCTTTGGAAGGAGAATTCTGCTTGTAGGATGCATCACTTGAAACTCCTGCCATTTGTAATTAAAAAGAAGGTTTAATTACCTTTTTCGTCCCTATATTTGAGGTCAATAGTCAATTTAGTATAGTGGTTTTTAAAAAAATCAATTTGGTCCCTATATTTTTTAAAATGTATTCAAATTGGTCCTTTCCGTTAAATTTCACCTGACGGCGTCAGCGGATGCTGATGTGGCAGAGAGAGAATGCTTATGTAGAAGAAAAAGTGCTTACGTGGCAGAGAGAGTGTTTATGTGGAAGAGAGAGAATGTTTATATGAAGAGAGAGATAGAATTGAGAGTTATTATTACTATTGTTGTTATTATGGTTATTATTATTATTCCTATTGTTACTATTATTATTATTATTAATATTATTGTTATTATTATTATTATTAATATTATAACTATTATTATTATTAATATTATTGCTATTATCATTATTATTATTATTAGGATTACTATTATTATTATAACTATTATTCTTATTATTATTATTATATTTACCATTATAATATTATTAATAATAATAATAATAAAAAAATAATCATAACATAATAATAATAATAATAAATAATAACAATAATAATAGCAATCATAAAAATAATAATAATAATAATAATATTAATAATAATAAAAATGATAATAAAAAAACTTATTATTATTATAATAATTATAAAAATATTAATAATAATAATAATAACAATAACAATAATAATAATAATATTAATAATTATAATAATAATAATTACAATAGTAATAATAATAATATTAATAATAATAATAATAGCAATAATAATAAGAATAAGAATAATAGTACTAATAATAAGAAGAATAATAAAAATAATATTAATAAATAATAATAATTTTATTAATAATAATAATAATTGATCCAGCCTCTTGACCAAAGCGTTAGAACTTATCCTTCTCAAACCTCGACCCCTTCAGCTTCACGCCAAGTACACTGATGACCTTCACCTGATAATCCTCCAAGAAACCTAAAAGAAAACAGTATGGCGCCTCTGCGGCCGGTTGTGCTCCGACGCTCAAGTCAGTGATTGAATCAACAAAGAATTTCAAAGAAAACTTAGAACCGTGTGTAAGTGAATCACCACCAAAAATGAATCCCCCCTAAATTCCGTTAAGAATTCAATATATATACCTGAGTCTTTCTCTCTCCGGACGGTTATTCCTCTTGACACGTGGATAACATCTGGTCATGCACGTGTCACCATCTGGAGTACCTGCAGCTGAAACGTTACTTTCACTTTTCTCCTGCGACTAAGTTATCCACACAGGGAGTAGCCTAGTGCACAGGCTACTCTGGGCACAACCTTAACATGGCGAACTGGTTAACACTGGGTATCACGGCTCACACTACACATGGTGGCAGATATGCCACTTATCTTCTCTACTTTGGCGGCAGACATGCTGTAAGGACCTGTAAAATTGAATTGGAATAAAAAGGGTTATATTTTAAAAGAATTCTATGTATGTTTTATTTAAAATAAAAAGGGAGGAAAAGTTAAGTTTAGAAGGCTATGAGATCGCCGGTCGCCTGCTACACATGAGCGCCAGGTAGACGTCGCCAGGCATGCAGGCATCGTGCGGGCGCGAGAGGCATGCAGGCATCGTGCGGGCGCGAGAGGCATGCAGGCATCGTGCGGGCGCGAGAGGCATGCAGGCATCGTGCGGGCGCGAGAGGCATGCAGGCATCGTGCGGGCGCGAGAGGCATGCAGGCATCGCGCGGGCGCGAGGCATGCGGGCATTGCCAGGGCGCGAGGCATGTGGACGTGGCCAAGGCGCGAGAGGCATGCGGGCATTGCCAGGGCACGAGGCATGTGGACGTAGCCAGGGCGCGAGAGTTATGAGGGCATCGCCAGGGAAGACATCGGTCATCTCCCAGAGGAAGACATCGGTCGTCTTCCAGGGCGAAGGAGACATCGGTCGTCCTCCAGGGCGAAGGAGACATCGGTCGTTCGCCAGGATGAGTCAGCAGTGGAAAGTTATCGCACGACGTCGAGTTTTACACAGAGTAAAGTGGGACCCAGACTCCCAGCATGAAACATCCTGCACACGCGCCACGTAGACAAAAAGGGTGGTTCAGAGTGGTGACATCAGAATGTTGGCATGCGCAGGAGACACTCGCGGTCGTACTGTTCAGAGCAGTGGTTGGCATGCACAAGCGACAACAGTGGTAGTACTGTTCAGAGCAGTGGTTGGCATGCACCAGAGACAACAGTGGTCGTACTATTCAGGGCAGTGGTTCTCAGGCTTTCCTGCAGAAGGGGTGGCAGCAGCAGCATGCGTGGACAGGTAAGTGGGGATTCAAAAGCCACTGCGGGAAGGCAAAGAGCGTTACAGACTCAAGAGTGTTACAGTGAGTGCAAACTTCCTCCCTCCCTTCTTCCCTTCCTTGCGTTGAGACTCAGGCAACCTCCAGCATCAGTGCGACAAGCGACGTTGCCCTTAGAGCACCTGGGAGTTTCTCTGCAAGTTCTACAAAACCAGGCGCTGAAAACAGAGCTAAGGCATCCTTCAAGCTCAGTGGGTTTCGGAGCTCTCGGTGTTTTGCGCAAGTCCAGGTAAGGGAAGCTAGACTTCTTTTTCCATACAAGCCATAGTTTAGCTATTTCTGAAATGAGGGCGACGTGGTCGCCGGTTTCGTTTGCATCTGCGTGAATGCTCTGTTCCATGTGTTTGGGCGACGTGGTCGCCGGTTTTTAAATACAGACTTCGAAATACCCTGTTTTTGAACCAGGTCGCCGGTTTTGGCGTTGTTTGCGAAACTCTCTGTTTTTGGTGTTACTTTGAACTGTTGAAGCTTAAATGTGATCTTCGAAAATCTGAATCTTTGAAATGATCGTTGTTGTGACTTGAATCATTTATTTAAGGGCGGTATGATGTGTTGAATGTTGTGAATGTGGATCGAGGCATAGTATTTTCAGGAAAGGAAATACCGTGTAAGATCGTGTAGGAGGTGCATTGATCGGTGATGTCTATAATGAGATTATCCTGACTCTCCTGAGATAATGGATTCATATAGATGAAGTTATTCAGGCGTTGAGAGTCGAAGGAGGTTCATATGTATGGGTGAGTCGTGTGAAACAGAACGAGCTCGGCCTGTCATATGGATTAACCCTGTCATACTGTGAGAATGGTGAACTTGAGATCGAGAATGTGTTGATGCGCATAGCTGTGGAAACATTACAACAGCTTGTATGACAGGTGCAGAATCTCTGAGTCTAGTCAATGCACGAGTCTTCCGGAAGTAGGTCAAGTGTCTTGTGTGCTGGGTCAGTGGTGGTCTGACATGTGAAATGAGGAACTTGAAATTTATAGACACTTGATGCAGTTTTGTGAAAATGAATGACTCTTGTGAATATTGTGAAATGTGTGATTTCTGGGCGATCAGGTGAAGGGTATTGAGAAAATCTATAGCTTTACGTGAATATCTTGAAAATTGCTTACCCTGATTTTAATGTTCTTATTTAAACTCTCTTTAAAATATCTAGCTTACCCTGCGTGTTTTGCTCGTTGGCTGTTTTTCTCTTTAAACTGTGATGATCGTGTATAACTTACACGGGAGCAGATGATTTTCCAGGAAGTAGAGTTCCTTAGTGAGTGGTCGCCGGAAGGAGATCGCCTGATTTCTGTTCTGGTAGCAGATCGGCTGTTTTGGGTCTTCCGATAGGAGATCGGCCTCGTCCGATAGGAGATCGGTCTCTTCCGATAGGAGATCGCCTGCTTTGTTTTTTTACTGTATTTTGTTTATGTTTCTGGAAAATTTGACCGAATTTGTATTAAACTCCCTGTGAGGAGAAACTACATTTCACATATATAATATTTTGTTCACTTCAATCTATTTGTTACCTTTATTTTCATTATATACATTTGTATAGTATTTTGGCGGGATGTTACACATGCCACTTATCTTTTGCATTTAGATCATATAGTAAGCGCTTACCAAGTCTTCTCAAATACTCGGCGATGTGCTCCTTTCGGCGACTTGTTGACCACCTGATCTCCTAATCTTCACACACGGCGATCATGTGCAATCTAGGCGATTACCGATTACATACGAGAGAAATCGGAGACCGCCGCCTTCTTCAACAAACGACAATCTCATCGACTTCTAAGCTACACTTTCCTTTCTCTTACTCTTCTTGATCCACGTGTCCTCCTCAAGCATGCCCACAGGATTACCTCACAATTACGTCATCACACCTGAGTACTTGGTCAGTACACACCGATCACCTTTCTCCGAGGGAACACACCGATGACTGATCACCCTTCTCTGAGACAAAACACTGATGACTGATCACCCCTCTCTGAGGAGGCACACCGATCACCCTTCTCTGAGGGAACACACCGATGACTGATCACCCCCTCTCTAAGGGGACACTGATGACCGATCACTCGCTAATCCAGGCTGCCTACGAGGTCCACTCCACGTGGCTTTGGCCCATGTCGTGGGACCCAGCTGATGTGGTTCACCCTTTACTATCTGTTCTCGACGACCGAGGTCTGGCCACAACAATAATAACAATAACAATATTACTAATAATAATAATATTATTATTATTGTTATTATTATTTATTATATTATTATTTTTATTTTTATTATTAATAGATTAATTACCTTATCATTATTATTCATATTATTATTATTATTACTGTAACATCCCTAATTAACAAAATCCTTCATTTAAATAAGTAAAATGGTAATATTTAATTAACATACAAATATAACTATCTTATAATTGTCTCTCAAAAGAAACATCCCTCCTCGCAGGGAGTTTAATTTATACATCAAAAGTTTTCCAAAATAAAACAAAACAATTCAAATCTAAAACGATCCTTTTCTCCAACTGCTCACTGAGGAGCTCTAACACCTGCCACATCGTCTGCTCCCGTGTAAATACACGATCATCACAGATTTAAAGAAAACAAACACAAAACAAAACACAGGGTAAGCTAGCTATTTTTAAAACTTCATATATAAAGCTTGACATCAACATAAACCATCAAATATTTACACATTTCACAATTTCATCAAGTGTCATTCATTCCACATAACCATCAAGTGTCTATCAAATTTCAATATTTATCTTTCTCATGTCAGACTTCTACTGACTCATAACACATAGACACTTGACTCTACTTCCGGAAGACTCGTGCTTTGAACTTAGCATCCAGAGACCTGCACCTGTCATATTACCCGCTGTGAAATCCACACAGCCATGCGCATACTCATCTCAATGTCTCCTCATTTCATATGACAGGGTAAATCCATTTGATCTGCTCTAATCAGTTCCTTCAAACCTCAGACTCAGCCAAATGGACCTCCTTCGACTCTCACCAACTGAATAACTTCATCTATGTGATTCCATTATATCAGTAGAGTCAGGATCGTCTCATTCACAGGATACTCACCGATCAAAACACCCTAATAACCATCTCAACACGGTATTTCCTTTCCTGAAAATACTATGCTTTGATCACACTTTCACATCATTCAGCATATCATACAACACGTAAATGAACCAGTCAATCATAACATATTTTAAACCTTTTTCTAAACAATCCAAATCACAAAAATCCAATCGCACCAAAGTCTAGAATTTCGAAAATCATATACATTTCACATTTCAATCTCAAACAGATTCCGATATACACAAAACAGAGTATCATGCAAAACAATTTGAAACTGGTGACCACGTCACCCCCAACTTCAGAATCTTCTAGCCTAAGGTTTTTATTGAAAATAAAACTAGCTTCCCTTACCTGGATTTGAGCAGATGCTCACTAAGGTTCCAAACCCACCAAAAACTTGAGGATATCCTAACTCTGTTTTAAGGCTTTGATCGGAAAACTTGCAGAGTAACTTCCCAGGAGTCCAAAGGCAGTCGCCGATCTTCAAACTGATACGCCGATCGTCAACTGCTAAGGGAGGGTGGCCGCGTCGTAGAGTGAAGGAGGGGAAATGAAGAAGGGAAACCAAAATGAACTTAATCCCTCAGGGATTATAATCGAACCGTTCCAGAAATCTTCGCTGCCATCACCCACTCTCTGGCAACCTTGCGTGTGGGTTTCCTCTGCTTGAGTGCAAAGCACGACAGAATGGCCACGTGGACACCTTTGTATGCCCAAAACTCTGGAGCCACCTGCCCTACTTACTCTCTGTTGCCAACTACTCTGGGGACCCTTACTGTCTACGTGTCGCGCCTGCAGAACGCCTTCGCTGGGAGCCTGGGTCCCAGCTTATCTGCGTGTAACAGGACCCCCCGATGACCAGGCACCGATGACTGATCTCGCGATGACTATCCACCGATGTCTCACCCTGGCAGACGACCGATGTCTCACCCTGCAGACGACCGATGTCTCACCCTGGCAGACGACCGATGTCTCACCCTGGCAGACGACCGATGTCTCACACTGGCAGACGACCGATGTCTCACCCTGGCAGACGACCGATGTCTCACCCTGGCAGACGATCGATGTCTGATGACACATCGTCACACCCTGCTGAAGGCTTATCGACTCACTACTCCACGTCTGTGTTATCACCCCCACATGGCTCGGTGACGTCGGTAGCTTCTCCTGCCCGAGGACAGGTCGGTATCAACTCCTCACGCGCCAATGCATGCAACACTGAGGACAATCTCCTATGCCAAAGCATAGAGTTTCGCATTTATCCTGCATGCATGGCGTATCTAAGGTTCAAATCACACCTTGATACATGTGATTTCTGGAACCCACTATGGTCCACCGACCGACCTCTACCATACTGACCTCAGACCTCTTGGGCGACGTCCGAGGTCTGACTACTATGGATTTTCTATTATATGACCTTTTCATTTTCGATAATCAAATATTCAGAAAGAAATTAAAATATACCACTTCTACTCTAAATTGATTTTTTACTCTAAATTGATTTTTTAGACCCTTACAATTACTATTATCCATATTATTATTATTTATTACAATTATTATTATTACTGTTATTATTATTATTATTGTTAATATTATTATTATTATTATTATTACTGTTATTATTATTATTGTTATTATTATTATTAATATTATTAATATTATTTTTATTATGATTATTATTATTAATATTAATATTATTATTTTTATAATTATTTTATTATTATTAATATTACTATTACTATTACTGTTATTATTATTATTATAATTATTATAGTAATAATAATAATTATACTATTTTTATTATTATTATTTTTTTTTATAATTATTATTATTGTTATTATTATTTTTATTATTTTCATTATTGAAATTATTATTATTGTTTATTACTATTATTATTATTATTTTTTATGAGTATTATTATTATTATTTCTATTATTATTACTGTTATTAGTATAATATTATTTTTTATGAGGATTATTAATATATTATTATTTTATTATTGTTATTATTATTAATATTACTATTACTGTTGTATTATTATTATAATTAGTAATAATAATAATTATTACTATTATTATTATTTTATTTATATTATTATTATTCATTATTATTATTGTTATTAATAAAATATAATAACAAATTATTATTATTATTATAATAATTATAAAAATATTAATAATAATAATACTAACAATAAGAAGAATAATAATAATAACAATAATACTAATAATAATAACAGTAATAATAATAAGAAAAATATTAATAATAAATAAAAATAATAATAATAACAGTAATAATAAGAATAATAGTAATAATAATAAGAATACTAATAAAAATAATATTAATAAATAATAATAATATAGTTTTATTATTATTATATTAATAAACAATATTAATAATAATAATAATAACAATATTATTATTCTTTTTATGATTATTATTTTTGTTTTTTTATTATTATTATTTTTATTTTAATTTACTGTTATAATATTAATTTTGTTATAATTATTTTTTTAATTATTATTAGTATTATTATATTACTTATATTATATGTACTTATTATTATATTTATTTTATAATATTATTTTGTTATTATTATTATTATTATTACTATTATTATTATGTTTACTTTTATTATTACACTGTTATAAATATTATTTTTTTATGATTATATTTTTGTTATTATTATTATTATATTTACTATTATTATTATATTTACTTTTATTATTATATTTACTGTTATAATATTATTTTTGTTATGATTATTATTTTTGTTATTATTATTATTACTATTATTATAATATTAATTTATTATTACTTTTTATTGTTATAAATATTATTTTTGGTTAATTATTATTTGGGATTATTATTATACTATTATATTATTGTTATTATTATTTTATTATTATTTTCTTTATTTTTATTATTATTATTGTTATTATTATTTTTTTATGATTATTATTTTTGTTGTATATTATTATTTTTATTGTTATTATTATTATTATTACTATTATTATTATATTTACTTTTATTATTATATTTACTGTTATAAATATTATTTTTGTTATAATAATAATAATAATTATTATTATTATATTATTATTATTATATTTATTATTATTATTAAATTTATTATTATTATATTTACCATTATAATATTATTAATAATAATAACAGTAAGAATAATAATTGTAACGCCCCTCAAAATCTTATTCATTTTTATATAATAAAATAAAAGTAAAACAATAATATCCAAATTTACATAGATATATATATATATATATATATATATATATATATATATATATATATATATATATATATATATATATAATAAAATTCATCTATTCCATACATTGTATCTCAAAATAACATCCCTTTTCTAGGGAATTTTAATACATCTCCATCAGGAGTTTTCAAAATAAAACAAAATACAGCATTCAAGACAGACGATCCCTTTCTCCAAAATGCTCACTGAGGAGCTCTACTACCTGCAACATCATCTGCTCCCGTGTAAATTATACACGACCATCACAGTTTTAAAGGAAACAACCACAAAACAAAACACAGGGTAAGCTAACTATTTTAAAAACTTTAAATATGAAACTTGATATCATCATAAACCATCATTTTTCACACATTTCACAATTTCATCAAGTGTTTACCAATAATTTCAATATTCATCTTTCTCACGTCAGAATTTCCACTGACTCACAACACGTAGACACTTGACTTTACTTCCGGAAGACTCGTGCATTGACTAGACTCAGAGATCTGCACCTGTCATACTACACCACCGTGAAATCCACACAGCTATGCGCATAAAAATAATCTCAATCTCAATATCATCACTCTCCTAGTATGACAGGGTTAATCCATACAACAGGTCAAGTTAGTTATCTTTCAAACAACTCACCCATATATATGAACCTCCTTCGACTCTCAATGCCTGAATAACTTCATCTATATGATTCCATTATATCAGGAGAGTCAGGATATCTCCTTCTAGACAAATCACCGGTCAATGCACACTCTACACGATCTTACACGGTATTTTCTTTCCTGAAAATACTATGCCTTGATCCCACTTTTCACATTACTCCATATATCATACAACACACAATTTGAACCAGTCAATCATACATATTTTTACACCGTTTCTAAACAATCCAAATCATACTAAAGTTCAAGATTTAGAAGATCATATGCATTTCACAGCATCTACCATATTTAAAGTATCACATTTTCAAGCTCAAACAAATTCCGATCCACACATAAAACAGAGCATCGTGCAAGAAAGTTTGAAACCGGCGACCACGTCACCCCAACATTAGAATCTTCTAGCTTAAGGTTTATTGAAAATAAATCTAGCTTCCCTTACCTGGACTTGCGTAAAAACTCACTAAGAGCTCCAAACCCACCGAAACTTAAAGATGTCCTAACCTGCACCATGGAGCCTTAATCACAAAACACCACAGTCCAATGGCAGTCGCCGTCGTCAAACTGGTGAGGGAGGCGTCTGTGACGTTGAGAGAAGGAGGAGAAAGGAGAAGGGGAACGAAATGAGCTTATTCCCTCAGCTATTATTGTCGAACGGCTCTGTAGCCTTCACGACCATCACCCACTCTCTGAGCAACCTTGCGTGTGGGTTTCCTCTAACAGGATGGCCACGTGGGTCTCTGCGCACACTAACTCTGGGTCACATTCCATACCAACTCTCTGGTGCCAATTGTTCTGAAGCACTCTTACTGACTACGTGTCGCGCATGCAGAATGCTCATGCTGGGAGCTTGGGCCCCACCTTATCTGTGTGAAACATGACCTCGCGCGATGACCGTCCACCGATGAGCGATGTGTCTCTTACCCTGGCAGACGACCGATGCCTCATCCTGGAAGACGATCGATGCCTCACCCTGGCAGACGACCGATGCCTCATCCTGGCAGACGACCGATGCCTCATCCTGGCAGATGACCGATGCCTCATCCTGGCAGATGACCGATGCCTCATCCTGGCAGACGACCGATGCCTCATCCTGGCAGACGACCGATGCCTCATCCTGGAAGATGACCGATGTGTCTCTCCTCCTGGCGATCTCTCATCATGGTCGATGACCGATGTGTCTCTCCTCCTGGCGATCTCTCATCGCCCTTGTGTGTGACGAGGACACATCGCCTCACTCTGGTCACCGATGTCACATCGTCACACCCAGCTGAGGGCTCGTCCTCCCATTACTCTAAGTCTGTGGTATCACTCCCACATGACTCGGTGACGTCGGTAGCTTCTCCTGCCCTAGGACAGGTCGGTACCAACTCCTCGCGCGCCAATGCATGCAACACTAAGGAAAATCTCTTATGCCCCAGCATAGAGTTTCGCATGCATAGCGTATCTAAGGTTCAAATCACACCTTGGTGCATGTGATTTCCTGGAACCCACTATGACCCAACCGACCGATCTCTACCATGCTGCCCTCAGTGTAAGGACCTGAAATTTATTGGAATGAAAGAGTATGTTTTAAGTAAATTCTAAGTATGTTTTATCTAAGTTAAAAAGGAAGGAAAGTGTAGTCTAGAAAAAAAACTATAAGAGTTCCTTGTTTATACATCATCGCCGGTCGCCTAGACTACACGTCATCGCCTGGGCGCGAGAGGCATGCAGGCATCGCGCGGGCGCGAGAGGCATGCAGGCATCGCGCGGGCGCGAGAGGCATGCAGGCATCGCGCGGGCGTGAGAGGCATGCAGGCATCGCGCGGGCGCGAGGGGCATGCGGGCATCGCACGGGCGCGAGGCACGCGGGCATTGCCAGGGCGCGATGCATGTGGACGTGGCCAAGGCGCGAGAGTTATGAGGGCGTCGCCAGGGAAGACATCGGTTGTCTCCCAGAGGAAGACATCGGTCGTTCGCCAGGAAGATGTCATCGGTGATTATCTTCGCGCGAGGTCATCGGTAGTTGTCTTCGCGCGAGGTCATCGGTGGATCGTCTTCGCGCGAGAGGTCATCGGTGGTTTGTCTTCGTGCGAGGTCATCGGTGGTTCGTCTTCGCGCTGGTAGCCATCGGCGAAAGGTCATCGTGCGGCGCTTAGTTACACACCGAGAACGTAGGACCTAGACTCCCAGCAAGAGACGTTCTGCACGCGCGCCACGTAGACGAAAAGGTGGTTCAGAATAGTGACCTCATAGCGTAGCCTGCGCAGAGGCATGCTTAGTAGTACTGTGCAGGGAAGCGTACACGCAAACTTCCCTGCAGAGTGGGTGGTGGCAGCTGCTTTTGGAGGGATAAGTTGGTTTAAGTTACTGAAATCCACTACTGAAGAGGAAGAAAACGTTGTTGTAGTCGAAGAGAGAAAGAGTGAGTTCCCTCCTCCGCGTTGCGATTTCAGCCTCTCCACACAAGAGTACGACGAGAAGCAACACCATTGGAGCACTTGGGTAGTCCTCTGCAAGTTCTTCAGACCAGACGCGAAAAACAGAGCCAAGGTATTCTGCAAGCTTCGTTGGATTTCGAAGCTCCTGGTGGTTGCGCAAGTCCAGGTAAGGGAAGCTAGACCTCTTTTTCCATACAAGCCACAGTGTAGCTATCTCTGGAGTGAGGGCGACGTGGTCGCCATTTTTGTTTTCATCTGCGTAAAGTGCTCTGTTTGTGTGCTTGGGCGACGTGGTCGCCGGTTTTATATACAGTTTTCGAAACACCCTGTTTTTGAACTAGATCGCCGGTTTTGGCGCTGTTTTGCGAACTCCTTGTGTTTGATGTTGTTTTGAGAACTGCTTGAGATTTACATGAGATATTCGAAAATATGAATCCTTTGAAATGGCTATTGCTGTGATTGAAATCATTCTTTTAAGTGTGGCATGATGTCTTTGAATGCTGTGAATGTGGGATCGAGGCATAGTATTTTCAGGAAAGAAAATACCGTGTAAGATCTTGTGGTAGGTGCATTGATCGGTGATTCCTAAGGGGATATCCTGACTCTGCTGAGGTAATGGAATCACGTAGAGGAAGTTACTCAGTTGTTGAGAGTCGAAGGAGGTCTATATGATGGGCGTCTCGTGTGAAAAAGAACGAGCTCCGTCTGTCCTATGGATTAACCCTGTCATACCAGGAGAACTATGGTAACATTGAGATGATATATGCACATGCTGTGTGGATTCACAGCGACCCTGTGTGGATTTCACAGTGGTGTGGTATGACAGGTGCAGATCTCTGAGTCTAATCAACGCACGAGTCAATCCGGAAGTAGTGTCAAGTGTCTTGTGTGGTGAGTCAGTGGAAAGTCTGACATGTGAAATGAGAAACTTGAATATTGATAGACACTTGATGCTGTATTGTGAAATGGAATGACTATGGGTGAATGTTGTGAAGTTTGTGGTTTTGGGCGATCAGCTGAATGCTATGAGCAGCTCTACGTTTTACATGGATATTTTGGAACTTGGTTTACTTGGATTTTCATGTTCTTGATTTAAACTTCTTTTAAATTATCTAGCTTACCCTTTTATCTGTTATTGTGGTTGTTTTCTCAAAACTGTGATGATCGTGTAATTGTTACACGGGAGCAGATGATCTTCCAGGAAGAAGAGCTCTCTAGTGAGTGGTCGTCGGGGAAAGAGATCGCCTATTTCCACCTCTCGGTGGTGATCGCCGGTTTTCGTGTCCTGATAGAAGATCGCCCGTTTTGAGGTCTTCTGTTTGGGATCGCCGTTTTATGTTGGAGATCGCCCTTTTTTTTGAGACCGCCGGTCTTACTGTATTTCATTTATTTTCGTTAAACCTTGAAAACATTTGATTTGGTTATGTATTAAACTCCCTAAGAGGAGTAACTTCATTTCTGATATATATACATATTATCTTGTACTCTTCAATATTATTTGGTTACACTTAATTTCATTATACATGTATGTATGTATTATTTTGGCGGGATGTTACATTAATGGTATCAGAGCAGTTCGCCTTAGGATGACCTGAGGGCTGTGGATCCATTGTGTTTCTTCTGCTCATAAAATTTATTTGAGTTTTAAATAACCACTATAGTGGAAGGTTTTCAAGCGTTTTAGTTTTGAACTCTTGCGTGTGCTTAGGTGAACGTGTGCCTAACTGAAAATCTTAGTATTAAGAATAAGAAGGTCTTGATAAAGTGGTGAGGGTGCACACTCATAACTGGATCAAGATAATTCTTAATCTTAATTCCAAAGGTTTGATGTTTAGCCTACATTGAATTCTGGTGTGATTTTTGAGTGTTCTTGAATTTGACTGAGGTGGTAGTTTGGACTGATGTTTGCACACCAGTAACTGTTCTGGTGTTTTGTGTGAAGTTATAAGTGTTATGATTCTGTTGATGAACTCAAATTCTAGATGACTTTGAGATGCTGACCTTTGTAAGGTCTAGCTGTTACCCCTTGAATGAATTGATTCTTATCGATTTCATTCTTATAGTTGTAGGGAATATAGAAGTCAATAGATTCAGAAGATGGCACGTAGACCTGCTACCCCACCCCAACCTTCCTCAGAGATGAGTCAGATCGCCAAGGCCATCGAGATGATGGCGACTGCCATTCAGCAGCAGAATGCGGCGATGGCTCAGAACCATCAAGCCACAATGCAGCACTGGGAAACTGCCCGATCTGCTGAGACAAACTCCCACGTCGGTCAGCCCCAAGAACAGATGGGACTGGCCGAGTTCATGAGGCACAACCCACCTAAGTTCAGTGGGAATGCTACCCCTGACCAGGCAGATCAGTGGGTCAGGGAGGTGGAGAAAATCTTTAGGGCGACCTCCTGCCCTGAAGAGAAGAAGCTGTTGTTTGCCACGTATCTGCTATCAGGAGAAGCTGAGTTCTGGTGGATGGGAGCTCAGCAGATGATGGAGGCCCGAGAGGATGTTCTGGATTGGGAGAGCTTCAGGGTGAAGTTCTTGGAGAAATACTTCCCAGACAGCGCCAAGTTTGCAAGGGAAGCTGAGTTCTTAAAGTTGGAGCAGGGGGACATGTCAGTAAACGCCTATGCTGCCCGTTTTGAGTACCTCGCCCGGTTCTATACCCAGGCGACCTCCGAGGCCTGGAGGTGTAGGAAGTTCGAGGAAGGGCTGAAGCATGGGCTGAAGAAGACCATAGCCCCGATGTGCATCAGGGAGTTCCACGCCTTAGTGGAGAAGGCGAAGATGGTGGAGACCCTGGAAAAGGGTGAGTCTCGGGTGATCAGGTCACACCCAGGAGGTCCTTCCAGTGGGAGAGCTAAGGCACAGCACCCACAAAGCAAACCCTATGCGAGACCTCCATCACATCGGGCAGGAGCAGCACCTCCCCAGTTCCAACAGCAACAACCTTGGAAACCTAAGTGTCTTCACTGTGGTGGACCACACGCCTCCAATGCTTGTTTCAAGAAGACTTCAGAGAGGAAATGTTTCGTCTGCCAAAGGACAGGGCACGTTGCTAGAGAGTGCCCTAGCAGGAATGGGGCGACCCAACCCAGTGGCTCCCAACAGTTGAGAAACGAGGGCGGCAGACCTCAGGCAACAGGGAGGGTGTTCGCCATGTCTGGAGCAGAGGCAGCTCAGTCAGGTAACCTCATCCAAGGTGTTTGTTTTATTGCTGGTAGAGGTGTAAGGGCCTTGTTTGATTCTGGAGCGACACACTCCTTTGTGTCAAGCCTGTGTGTAGCCGAGTTGGGCCTCCTAGTGAAGGAGTTACCTTTCGAGCTGTTGGTCTCTACACCTGCGTCAGGACAGGTGTCGACCTCTACAGTGTGCCCTGAATGTCCAGTGATTGTAGAAGGACGCAGATTCAAGGTGAACTTGATCTGCCTACCTCTTCAGGACCTGGATGTCATCCTGGGAATGGATTGGTTAGCTGCCAATCACGTTCTCATAGACTGTGGTAGGCAGAAGGTAGCGTTTCCAGACCCCCAAAAACCGGATGTGTTGTCAGTTCAACAAGGGCGATCAGAGCTGGAAGGAGAGGCGAGGTGCTTCGTAGTGCTCGCCCGGTTGGAAGTGGAGAATAAAGGGGACGTAAACAGGATACAAGTGGTGAAAGATTTCACAGATGTATTCCCAGAAGAGGTGCCTGGGTTACCCCCTAAGAGAGAAGTGGAATTCTCTATTGACTTGGTACCTGGGGCTGGACCAGTGTCAATGGCACCTTACAGGATGGCACCAGCCGAGTTAGTGGAGTTAAAGAAGCAAGTGGAAGAATTGCTGGAGAAGCAGTTCATCAGACCCAGCGTATCTCCATGGGGAGCTCCAGTGCTCCTAGTCAAGAAGAAGGATGGAGGGTCTCGGCTGTGTATAGACTACAGGCAATTGAACAAATTGACCATCAAGAACAAGTACCCCCTACCTCGGATTGATGATTTGATGGACCAAATTCATGGGGCCTCGGTGTTCTCCAAGATTGACCTGAGATCGGGGTATCACCAAATCTTGGTAAAAGCTGAAGATGTTCAGAAGACAGCTTTTAGGTCTCGATATGGGCACTACGAGTATGTAGTGATGCCATTTGGAGTCACCAATGCTCCAGCTCTATTCATGGACTACATGAATAGGATCTTTCGCCCTTTCTTGGATAAGTTTGTGGTGGTCTTCATAGACGACATCCTCATTTATTCAAGGACCGAGGAAGAGCATGAGGAACACCTGAGGACAGTATTGGAGATACTGAGGGAGAAGCAGCTCTATGCCAAGTTCTCTAAGTGTGAGTTCTGGCTAAGTGAAGTCAACTTCTTAGGACACGTGATATCTGCCCAGGGGATCTCGGTAGATCCAGCCAAGGTAGAGGCAGTGCTGCAATGGGAACGTCCTAAGACAGTGACTGAGATAAGGAGCTTTGTGGGGTTGGCGGGCTACTATCGGAGGTTTATTGAGGATTTTTCCAAAGTAGTGGCTCCTTTAACACAACTGACCCGCAAGGACCAACCCTTTGCTTGGACCGACCAATGTGAGCAGAGCTTCAGGGAACTAAAGGAGAGGTTGACCAGTGCTCCAGTGCTGGTGATTCCAGAAGTAGGAAGACCTTTTGATGTCTTCTGTGATGCCTCACATCAAGGCTTGGGATGCGTCTTGATGCAAGAGAAGAGAGTGGTTGCATATGCTTCAAGGCAACTCAAGGTGCATGAGAGAAACTACCCTACTCATGATTTGGAGTTGGCAGCGGTAGTGTTTGCCTTGAAGATCTGGAGGCATTATCTTTATGGAGCTCGGTTCCAGGTATTCAGTGACCACAAGAGCTTGAAGTACCTGTTCGATCAGAAGGAACTAAACATGAGACAAAGAAGGTGGATGGAATTCCTAAAGGACTACGACTTTCAACTCATGTATCACCCAGGGAAGGCCAATGTAGTGGCAGATGCCTTGAGTAGGAAGTCTATACAAGTCGCCACCATGATGATGGAAGAGCAGAAACTGATCGAGCAGTTCAGAGACTTAAACCTTGGAGTGGAATTTCACGTGAATCACATTAGTTGTAGTAAGCTGACTATAACTAATGACTTCCTTGGGATGTTGAAGGATAAACAATTGGAGGACCCTAGCCTGAAGCGCACTGTGGAGTCACTAGGGACAGATCAGGCGAGAGGCTTTGAGATGGGCGATGATGGGATCTTGAGGTTTGATGGCAGAATTTACATACCTGCAAATGATGAGTTGAAGAAGATGATCCTAGAGGAAGGTCATAAGAGTCGCCTTAACCTTCATCCAGGCATGAACAAGATGTACCATGACTTGAAGGAGTCATTTTGGTGGTCAGGCATGAAGAGGGACGTCGCCCAGTACGTGGCAACCTGCTTAACGTGTCAAAAGGCGAAGGTAGAGCATCAAAGACCTGGCGGGCTGTTGCAGCAACTGGATATCCCCGAGTGGAAGTGGGACAGCATTGCCATGGATTTTGTCACCCATTTACCCAGATCGGTAAAGGGTCATGATGCAATCTGGGTCATCATTGATAGGCTGACGAAGAGTGCCCACTTCCTCCCAGTAAATATGAAGATGCCCATGGCCAAGTTGGCACAGCTGTACATCAAGGAGATTGTGAGGTTGCATGGAGTGCCTTCCAGCATCATTTCAGATAGAGATCCCAGGTTCACTTCACGGTTTTGGCAGACCTTGCAAGAGTGTTTGGGAACCAAGTTGAGGATGAGCTCTGCATATCATCCCCAAACAGATGGTCAGTCAGAGAGGACGATCCAATCTTTGGAAGATCTGCTGAGGGCATGCGTTTTGGATCAATTGGGAGGTTGGGAGGAGGTGTTGCCACTAGTGGAGTTTACCTATAACAATAGCTACCACGCCAGCATTGGGATGGCACCATATGAAGCCCTGTATGGGAGGAAATGCAGAACTCCCTTATGTTGGTACCAGGAGGGCGAGGCAGTCTTGGTTGGGCCAGAGTTGATTCAGCAGACGACAGAGAAGGTGAAGCAGATACAAAGCAGAATGAAAGCCTCTCAGAGTAGGCAGAAGTCCTATGCAGATCAGAGGAGAAAGCCTTTGGAGTTTGCTGCTGGAGATCACGTGTTCATGAAAGTGACACCAACCAAGGGTGTAAGGCGGGCGATCAGGTCAAAGAAGTTGTCCCCTAAGTTCGTGGGACCATATCAGATCTTAAGAAGGATTGGCCCAGTGGCGTATGAGATCGCCCTACCTCCCCATCTGGCGAATCTGCACAATGTGTTTCACGTGTCACAGCTGAGGAAGTACATGGCAGACCCTAGTCATGTGCTGGATGTAGACGACGTGCAGATTAGGGATGACTTGTCCTTTGAAGCCAAACCAGTCAGGATTGACGATCGGCAATGTAAACAGCTCAGGGGCAAGACCATCGACATGGTGAAAGTGGTGTGGGATGAGAAATCGGGGGATTCTACTTGGGAGTTAGAAGAACCCATGAGGGAGGCTTATCCATACCTCTTTTCCTTGTAATCCAATTTTCGAGGACGAAAATTTTTGTTGTTGGGGAGAATGTAAGGACCTGAAATTTATTGGAATGAAAGAGTATGTTTTAAGTAAATTCTAAGTATGTTTTATCTAAGTTAAAAAGGAAGGAAAGTGTAGTCTAGAAAAAAAACTATAAGAGTTCCTTGTTTATACATCATCGCCGGTCGCCTAGACTACACGTCATCGCCTGGGCGCGAGAGGCATGCAGGCATCGCGCGGGCGTGAGAGGCATGCAGGCATCGCGCGGGCGCGAGAGGCATGCAGGCATCGCGCGGGCGCGAGAGGCATGCAGGCATCGCGCGGGCGCGAGAGGCATGCAGGCATCGCGCGGGCGTGAGAGGCATGCAGGCATCGCGCGGGCGCGAGGGGCATGCGGGCATCACACGGGCGCGAGGCACGCGGGCATTGCCAGGGCGCGATGCATGTGGACGTGGCCAAGGCGCGAGAGTTATGAGGGCGTCGCCAGGGAAGACATCGGTTGTCTCCCAGAGGAAGACATCGGTCGTTCGCCAGGAAGATGTCATCGGTGATTATCTTCGCGCGAGGTCATCTGTAGTTGTCTTCGCGCGAGGTCATCGGTGGATCGTCTTCGCGCGAGAGGTCATCGGTGGTTTGTCTTCGTGCGAGGTCATCGGTGGTTCGTCTTCGCGCTGGTAGCCATCGGCGAAAGGTCATCGCGCGGCGCTTAGTTACACACCGAGAACGTAGGACCTAGACTCCCAGCAAGAGACGTTCTGCACGCGCGCCACGTAGACGAAAAGGTGGTTCAGAATAGTGACCTCATAGCGTAGCCTGCGCAGAGGCATGCTTAGTAGTACTGTGCAGGGAAGCGTACACGCAAACTTCCCTGCAGAGTGGGTGGTGGCAGCTGCTTTTGGAGGGATAAGTTGGTTTAAGTTACTGAAATCCACTACTGAAGAGGAAGAAAACGTTGTTGTAGTCGAAGAGAGAAAGAGTGAGTTCCCTCCTCCGCGTTGCGATTTCAGCCTCTCCACACAAGAGTACGACGAGAAGCAACACCATTGGAGCACTTGGGTAGTCCTCTGCAAGTTCTTCAGACCAGACGCGAAAAACAGAGCCAAGGTATTCTGCAAGCTTTGTTGGATTTCGAAGCTCCTGGTGGTTGCGCAAGTCCAGGTAAGGGAAGCTAGACCTCTTTTTCCATACAAGCCACAGTGTAGCTATCTCTGGAGTGAGGGCGACGTGGTCGCCATTTTTGTTTTCATCTGCGTAAAGTGCTCTGTTTGTGTGCTTGGGCGACGTGGTCGCCGGTTTTATATACAGTTTTCGAAACACCCTGTTTTTGAACTAGATCGCCGGTTTTGGCGCTGTTTTGCGAACTCCTTGTGTTTGATGTTGTTTTGAGAACTGCTTGAGATTTACATGAGATATTCGAAAATATGAATCCTTTGAAATGGCTATTGCTGTGATTGAAATCATTCTTTTAAGTGTGGCATGATGTCTTTGAATGCTGTGAATGTGGGATCGAGGCATAGTATTTTCAGGAAAGAAAATACCGTGTAAGATCTTGTGGTAGGTGCATTGATCGGTGATTCCTAAAGGGATATCCTGACTCTGCTGAGGTAATGGAATCACGTAGAGGAAGTTACTCAGTTGTTGAGAGTCGAAGGAGGTCTATATGATGGGCGTCTCGTGTGAAAAAGAACGAGCTCCGTCTGTCCTATGGATTAACCCTGTCATACCAGGAGAACTATGGTAACATTGAGATGATATATGCGCATGCTGTGTGGATTCACAGCGACCCTGTGTGGATTTCACAGTGGTGTGTTATGACAGGTGCAGATCTCTGAGTCTAATCAACGCACGAGTCAATCCGGAAGTAGTGTCAAGTGTCTTGTGTGGTGAGTCAGTGGAAAGTCTGACATGTGAAATGAGAAACTTGAATATTGATAGACACTTGATGCTGTATTGTGAAATGGAATGACTATGGGTGAATGTTGTGAAGTTTGTGGTTTTGGGCGATCAGCTGAATGCTATGAGCAGCTCTACGTTTTACATGGATATTTTGGAACTTGGTTTACTTGGATTTTCATGTTCTTGATTTAAACTTCTTTTAAATTATCTAGCTTACCCTTTTATCTGTTATTGTGGTTGTTTTCTCAAAACTGTGATGATCGTGTAATTGTTACACGGGAGCAGATGATCTTCCAGGAAGAAGAGCTCTCTAGTGAGTGGTCGCCGGGGAAAGAGATCGCCTATTTCCACCTCTCGGTGGTGATCGCCGGTTTTCGTGTCCTGATAGAAGATCGCCCGTTTTGAGGTCTTCTGTTTGGGATCGCCGTTTTATGTTGGAGATCGTCGTTTTTTTGAGACCGCCGGTCTTACTGTATTTCATTTATTTTCGTTAAACCTTGAAAACATTTGATTTGGTTATGTATTAAACTCCCTAAGAGGAGTAACTTCATTTCTGATATATATACATATTATCTTGTACTCTTCAATATTATTTGGTTACACTTAATTTCATTATACATGTATGTATGTATTATTTTGGCGGGATGTTACACTCAGACCTTGGACGACGTTCGAGGTCTGACCACTATGAATTTTCTATTACACCACTTCTATTCCAAATAAATTTCTAGATCCTTACAATAATAGTAACAATAATATTAATGTTAATAATAATAATAGTAATAATAATAATTATAATAATAACAATAATACTAATAATAATAACAGTAATAATAATAATAATATTGATAATAATAATAATAATATTAATAAATAACAATAATAATAATAATAACAATAATATTAATAATAATAATAATAGTAATAACAATAATAATAAATAATAATAATAAGAATAATAACAATAATAATAATAATTGTAATAATAATAACTCCCAACCCTACCTCTCTCTTCACATAAATATTCTCTCTTCCACATAAACACTCTCTCTCTACCACATAAGCACTATTTCTGCCACGTACGCATTCTCTCTCTGCCACATCAGCATCTGCTGACGCCGTCAGGTAAAATTTAATGGAAAGGACCAATTTGAATACATTTTAAAAAATATAGGGACCAAATTGATTTTTTTAAAAACCACTATACTAAATTGACTATTGACCCCAAATATAGGGATGAAAAAGGTAATTAAACCTAAAAAGAACAAAAAAACATCAAAGACACAAAACAACAAACAAGTCAAGAATTAAAATTGGCAAAACAGTGAGCTTGGCAATGAAACTGCCGAAGTGAATTGAGGCAGAAAATATATCACTCTCAAAGAAATAAAGTCCTTGCACCAATCTGATCTTGAGGTCTTGGAAAACTCAAATGAAATATGTCAAAGCAAGGCACACCAATCTCAAAGCCAACACCACAAAACCAAAGACACAATAAAGACAAACAAGAAAAGGTATAAGCAAGAAAAGGCAATTTCAAAAGGAATACTAGATGTAGACAAACTCAAAGAGTAATGAACAATTAGACAAGCAAGAAAAATAAGGAACTCAATGAGAAAGTAGGCACACAAAAGAATACTTAAAGAAAAGCACTAGAGTAGATGAAGAAAACAAAACAAATGAGCTACTGGAAAAAAAAAATTATGCAAACTGTGCTTGATATTCACTGATTTATCTGGAATGATATAGAGCGAACTGGACTATGAAATTTTAACCACACAAACTTCAAGATGTTAACTCAAAAATGGCACTGGAATTATGTAAAAACAGCAAGCCAATAAAATGAGATAAATTTTTCAAAATCACTGCCAGATTACTGTATTTTTTTGGGCAGGAATGTACACTTTTTGTATTTTATTTATCATTTTTTGTGTACGTTGAATTTTTTTGTACTTCTTTTTTCTATTCTTTTCTAACACTTTGAGGATCACAAATCCAGAATTTCAGAAATTTCCAGTGAGTAAAACAATTGCAATAAGCAAAAACAGTAAGCACTTGTTGTCAGAAACAGAGGAATCCTAAGAGGAATGAAAAACAGAATTATGAACTAGCAAAGACATAATGGAAATTGTGTAATAGAACTTGTAAGGTCTAAAATACAAGTATGAACTCAATCTAAAACAGAAAATGCACAAAGGATCAAGCAATAAACTCAAAAAACAGAATGTAAACCAAAGCAAGAAACAAAAAATTGCAATAAAAGTACTACAAGAAGTGATGACATATTATGGAAAAACAAGACAATGACAAAACTATTATAGATTCAAAAAGGAAAATACTCAAACATATGATAGGCACAAATAAGAAAACAGCAATAAAACTCAAAATAAGCCTAACAACAGAAATGTATACACAAGAATATAGAGTTCTTGAATTAAAGTGCAATACAACTCAAAAATTAAACAAGAACACACCTAAACTCTAGATACGACATGATGTGAATTCAAGAACATAAGATGAAAGGTTCTTGACATTCTTAGGAAACATCTTGAGTTGGTCATTAGAGAGGCACTTTTTCTTAGAATTGGATCAATGTTCTAAGTCAAGAACTCACCAAAACTATTGCCAAAACACAAACTCATATGGAAGTTCCAATTATTGTCAAATTGAACCGAACAAAAATGAAATTAAAGGCAAGGAAACTGAATATAAGTGCTGGAAATACAAAACAACCGAACCAACACACAAGAACACAAACTAAGACATGAAAATTAGAAGAGAAGGAAGGAAGGAGAAGAGAATGCTCATGAAGATGGAGGTATGGTTGGATGATCACGCCATTAAGAGGATGAAGGCTCCTAGGTGAGTGTGCAAGCCGCCACTTGAGGTAACCATTGAACCTTCAAGATAAGACTAGTGAAGAAGATGCAAAGCTCTCCAATGCTCACTCAAAAATTGAGTAAAGTTTCTCTAATTCAAAAATTCAAATCTGAAAAATACAAGGGCAGTACCTTAATTTATAGTGTGAAGGTGCTGAAATGCAAGCTAAATGAATTCAAAAAATTCCCCCCAAATTCAAATGAAAATGGCGCCTAAACAAGTCATGAGGAAGGTGTGACTTCTTCTCTCACTTTGGCACCTCCTATTTTAACACCTACACCTATTTACTAACGCACCCCCCTCCTAATGCTCCTAACTAAAAACCTAAAGATGCTTTAACACAAGAGGTTTCTCATGTTTTCCTCTAAGCATCCTCACACAATGAAATTACAAAAAGGGAAAATAAACGTCCCCTTGCTCCTAAAGCTTTGAACATGCTTCTAGTGAGCCTTTGAGGTTGACTTTGATCTCCATGAACGTCCTCAACCTCTTTTTCTTCGTGATGATTGGCCTCCATGTCCTCTTGAGCTTGATCTCCATCATCTTATGCGTACATAATTAATCCAATTTCGATCTATTATATTTTGTAATAGTCATTCAGGTGTTTTCTAATAAATTTTTTATCTCACGTGATTGTCGAGGGTCAAACACCCCCAGACTCAATACCAACACGTATCAATTGTTGAGGGTAGAAGACCCTCAGACTCAATACCAACACTATAATTCTATTATAAACTAACAACTAGCATAATATAAAATAATAATAAATACAAATTATAATAAATACTAAATAATATAAATTTTAAAAATACAAATTATAATGAATAAAAAATAAACAAATTCATAACATTAAAAAAAATTCAAAAAAATTTAAAACACCACCAACCTTGTGCGTGAAGGCAATGTTGGTGAAGAGTGGCACGGGAGCGGCAGCAACGGCGACAGCAGCGGTAGCAGCGAAGGAGCAAAGAAAAGCACACCAAAGAAGAGCGAAGGCAATGAAACAGTAATTCGACCAATGAAAAAAAAACAAATTTAGAGAAACGAAGCTCGCAGAAGCAGAGATGAAAAAGAAGAAGAAGAAACAGAACTAAAAAAAACTTACAGTGGCATAACAATGAAGCAAAAGTGAACGCGGAGGGAAAGAAGAGGAACAGTGAGCAAGAACAAAGCAAGAAACAAAAAATTGGAATAAAAGTACTACAAGAAGTGATGACATATTTGTACTAGTTGTATTCTTAAATCATATCCTTTTATTTATGAATGCGGCTACTACAAATAGCCGCGTTCATAAATGAAAATAATTTCAAAAATGCCACCGCATTTTAAAAGACTACGTCTGAGGTAAAAACGCATTTAATAAACAGTAGTTGTTTTAGCATTTTGTACTAGTGTTGTAACTATTTTGTATAACAATATGATTTTGTTTAATTGTTAAACTTTGTTTAATGAAGTAAGTTCATATTTTGTTAAATGTGCATTTTTTTATGGATTTATTTTTGTCATTGTTATATGATCATGGGATATATTTATTGAATATGCATAAATAATACATGTTAGTTGATTTTAGCATTTTCTTTTTTCTTTTTTTTTTATTTTTTTATCAGCAATTGCATGTTATTGTTAACATCCTTATATTTGATATATATATATATATATATATATATATATATATATATATGACATGTTGTTATGTTTATATAAATTGAATTTTGTTATTGATTTGTATGTTCATAGAATATTATATTGTGTATTATATTAGTTTTAAACTTTGTTAATGGTTATTATAATTAGTTTTTAGGATAACCATAGTCGTCGTGTAGGTGACATCCAAATCATAACGTAATCCTAATTGTAACCCTATTTGTATCCCTAATCACAATCATTGCACTAACACTTACCCATAATCATTGTTTTCGATGAGAAGGTGAACATTAAATGGATAACGATATGGATTTCCCACCACATTTTGAAGAGGCAGAGATGGAACATTTTGAAGACACGATTGAATTTATAACAATCTTGCTTATGCAAACATGAATCTAATTGCACAAATACAAGAACAAATTAAAAAACAAAATACTCAAGCTACATCAGTGGTGCTCCTTTGTAAGATTGCTTTTGGATTTAATTTCTTATGTATGTTACGTAATACAATGAACTCTATTACTGAGTTTCAAGCACAAAAAGAGCGTCGCAGACAAGAACTCATGGAGTACTTGGTGCATACTGAACATAGTCGTGACATTATTCGAATTGGACCACAAGCATTCATTCAATTATGTCATCGAATTAGGGAAACTATACTTATTAAAGATACGTATCGATCAACCGTGGAAGAACAAGTTGCCAAATTTGTCCACATTATTGGCCATAATGTGAAGAATCAAAGTGTTTCATGCTTCTTCCATTAGTCCAGAAAAGCAGTTTCCCGTCACTTTCATAATGTCTTAAGTGTGATTTTGATGTTGTAGGCATAATTCTTAAAGCAACCTCATGGTAGTGTTTTCCAACCGCATATCTTAAACAATAACCGATTTTATCCCTACTTTAAGGTTTGTTTATGAGAAAATTAATTTAAATTTTGAATATTGTTTTATGTATTTGAGTTTTATTAAAATTATGAATTTTGGTTTCCATTATGATTGTTTAAGGGCCATAGATTATACTCATGTACATGTTAAGGTCCCACATGGTGATGCACATTTCAGTGTCGACCTAATCGATAATAATATGGAATATATCTCAAAGTAATCGAAGTTTCAAGTTGCAGATGACGACGTTCCCCGGTCACCTACAACACATGTTGAATCAGCTAACACTCCTTTTAACACTCCCTCTACGCCTTCTAGGCCATCTAGTGGGACTTCACCTTTTAGAGGATAAAAAAGAAAATCTCATATGATGGACATAATTGACGAACAAATTGCAATGTTGAGTACTAATATTCAACAATGTGTATTCTCCATTAGCCAAGGAAATCAGGTGGCTTAAGAGTTTATTGACATTGCTTGTGTACAAGCAACCAGAACATAAGATGTAGCTATGGAAATCAGACGATAAAGCGACTTATATGGTCAACATGTCATCAACGTCAGCATACATTGTACTAGTTCTCCAAGTTTAATATTTGGTCTATGTTGGTTTAGCCGAACATCCAAGATAAACAGTTCATGGACCAATGATACAAGTTCCTATGTGAAAATCCAATAAAACTTAACCAACTATTTGCGATGCCCTGAATGAAAAATTTGTTTTGCATTTATGACTTGGCATCAATAAATTGTCTTTAACTTGTATTTTTGGCTTCTAATTCCTTTAAGTTCTCGTCTTATTTGTGTACGTTTTTAGAACTTGTATTATTGTGTTTCCGAACTTGTACTATTGTGTTTCAAAACTTCTAATCACTTTGGTTTACTGTAAATTGTATTACATATTTGTTGTCATCAAAAATTAATTTCTTCATAATAGATTATAATTGCACTATGCATGGTATCATCATCCAAGAATAGGTAGAAAACCCGTAAGGGTAAAATTCCAGTACATCATGCTCCAATTCATCCTACCCAAGCAACGAGGATTGAGGACGTTCTGGATTATTTGTGCTATTTTAGTACAAAATGCCAGATGGTGGCATACAAGAAAAAGTTTCACGAAAGACCAGTATTATCACCGAAAACAATACATTTTCCATTTTTTTCCACACCTGGGTTTCAATTTCAATAGCAATTGAATTTCCAAGGATTACAATCATTCCTTGGTATGAAACTTCCATATTATGAGGACTTGGTCAAATTTTTTTACACAAATCTTAAGCTAAAAGCAATTGGTGACCTTTCTGTTGAGATTAACTCAAAATAGATTGAAAAAAGACATTGGATTGGATGAAAGTGACAAATCTAAGTTATGATGGTATTAAGTTAACCCCTGTTACCATTCTTGAAGGAGTAAATTATGATCGATCAGTGGTGCAACTATCCATGCACTAGTGCAAAATATGAAAAAGATGACCCCATATAAAGACGGTTTTAACATAACCATCATAAAAAAAGGCGCGATAGCGAACTTGTAATTATTCAGCATTATTAACAACGATTCTCCAAGGAACCGTCTTTAAAAAACATTCGGAGCCATTTTTAACAACGGTTCTCTTTAGGACCATCGTTATTAGACCTCTAGAGTGAAAGTGACGACAATTTAATCTTGAACCGTCACTAATGTTAGGTTTTTTTTTTTTCAAATCCCTCCTCTCACTCAACCCACTCTCACTCTTTCTCTTTCGTTTTCAGTCTTCATTCTTCCTTTCACTAACCTTTACCCTTCATTTCTCCACTCACCATCACTCTTCACTTCTCCACTCACAGAACTCACCCCACCTCTTCCCTTCTCCTCCTTGCCAACCGTCGTCCCTTCTTCCACAGCGCTGCACTGGTTCCTCTCATACCGCAACACTGAGTTTTTTCGCACCGTGCCGCTGCTCACCACTGCATCCCCAGTGAACCTCACGTCTCCACTACGTCGCCACCTTTGCACTTTGCTCACGTCTCCACTATGTCATCGTGCGCTTCAGCACTACGCTTGCGACAAGCCCCATTAACGCGCCTTCTTATTGCGGTGTAACCAGACTCTCTCTGCTGCTCTCCTTATACCCAATTTCTTCTCCTCCTCGCTGCCTTGCTTCCTGCACTGCCTCTCCACTATACCTCTCCACCGTGCCTGGCCGCCCACGTGCTTCACTCACCTGTGCCATTTTTTCCCACTGCGCTCAACTCCACGTGGGCGCTAAAATGCAAAAAGGTTAGTCTTTTTATTTATTTAATTAATTTTATAATAAATATTTTACATGTATACTTATATTAGTTAGTATTTTAATTTATTTAATTAAATTTAAAATAAATATTTGCATTTATATTTATAGTAATTAGTATTTTAGTTGATTTAATTAATTTTATAACAAACATTTGCATGTATGAGTTGATTAGTAATGATTAGTATATGAATAAATTTAACACGTTGATTCTGATTCCAGTGGTGTCCGACCCTTGGCACATTTGATTTAGTTATAGTTTTTGCATTTGTTTAAGATGTTGATTATGAGTCCAAGGGTATCCAACCCTCGGCACATTTGATTTAATTATAGTATTTTGTATTTATTTAAGATGTTGATCCTGAGTCCGAAGGTATCTGACCCTCATAAATTTTGATTTAATTATAGTATTTATTTATATTGAACATGTTCGTTCTTAGTCCAGGGGTGTCTGACCCTTGGTAAATTTTATTTAAATTTTCCTAGTTTACCAGTTCCATGGATTGGAGTTGGATTAATACACCATAGATAAGTGATGCTTACAAAAAAGGGGTCGAAGAATTCTTACAGTTTGCACAACATAATGTTGTTAGTAATCATAATGGAGTAAGAATAAGGTGTCCTTGTGTCAATTGTTTGAATGGAAGGTTATTGAGTGTTTCCGAAATTAAAGAACATCTTTTGTGTGATGGATTTTTGAAAATTTATACAACATGGATGTGGCGTGGTGAATTGATAGACTTGCCAAGTGTGCGCAAAGCTTCGGAGGAAGTTGATTTCTCAATGGACGATAGATTAGAAAACATGATTCATGATGTGGGAGCAGAATCTTTTGCTAATGCAATTTTTGAAAATATGTCTAATGATGCAAAGACTCTTTTGTATCCTGGTTCAACTAACTTCACACGATTATCAACAGTGTTAAGGTTGATGAATTTGAAGGCAATGAATGGATAAATCGACAAAAGCTTTACATAATTGCTCCAATTGCTGAAAGACATGCTTCCAGAAGGAAATACATTATCCAATCGAAATTATGAGGCAAAAGAAATTCTTTGTCCGATGGGTATGGAATATAAAAAAAATACATTCATGTCCTAACGATTGTATTTTATACAGAAATGAGTATGAAGATTTAAGAAGATGTCCAAGGTGTGGTTTGTCACATTATAAGTTTAAAGTTGGTCAGAATGATGAAATTGATGAATTCACAAAGGAAGGTCCTCCTGCTAAGGTTGTTTGGTATCTTCCAATAATTCAAAGGCTTAAGCATTTGTTTGCAAATACAGATGACTCTAAAACCTTAGGTGGCATGCAGATAATAGAAAACGTGATGGACTACTTCGTTATCCAGTTGATTCTTTGCAATGGAACAAGATTGATAAAGAATTTCCGGAATTTGGAAAAGAATCAAGAAACTTAAGACTTGGATTGGCTACTGATGGAATGAATCCCTTTGGAAATTTAAGTAGTAATCATAGTTCATGGCCCATTTTGTTAGTGATTTACAACTTACCTCCTACTTTGTGCATGAAGCGCAAATACATGATGTTATGTATGATGATCTCTGGTCCAAAACAACCTGGAAATGACATAGATGTTTATCTTAATCCATTGATTGAAGATTTGAAACTATTGTGGAATGAAGGGGTTGATGTGTTTGACGTGTTTAAGAATAAACCTTTCTGATTGCATGCAATGTTATTTTGTACTATCAATGACTTCCCTGCATATGGGAACTTGTCAGGTTATAGTGTGAAAGGCCATAGAGCATGTCCAATTTGTGAAGAGAAGACATCATATGAGCAGTTAAAACACGGAAGAAAAACCGTGTATCTTGGGCATCCTAGATTTCTAAAGAAATACCATTCGTATCGTAGATTGAAAAAAGCTTTTAATGGATAGCATGAAGAAGAAGAAAACTGTGAATGAAATATGGAAGAAGAGATCAATTTTTTTTATCTTCCGTATTGGTGTAAGTTAGATGTCAGGCACTGTATAGATGTAATGCACGTAGAAAAGAATATGTGTGACAGTCTAATAGGAACACTTCTAGACATTAAAGGGAAAACAAAGGATGGTGTGAATGCACATCTGGACTTGATTGAGATGAATATATGAGAGGAATTGGCATCGCGAGAAGTTGGTAAAGGTACATACTTGCCTGCAGCGTGTTACACTTTGTCAAAGAAAGAGAAAACAAGTTTTTGTGAATGTCTTAAAGGTGTTAAGGTACCACAAGGCTACTCTTCAAATGTGAAGAGTCTTGTATCTATGAATGATTTGAAACTAATTGGCTTAAAGTCTCATGATTGTCACGTTCTAATACAACAATTACTACCAGTGGCTATTCGTGGAATCTTACCAAAAAATGTTAGGCATACAATCACTCGACTATGTTCATTTTTCAATTCGATATGCAGTAAAGAGATTGACTCTCAGAAGTTGGATGAACTTGAAAAAGAAATTATTTTTATCTTGTGTCAACTCGAGATGTTTTTTCCTCCATCTTTTTTTGATATCATGGTACATTTGGTTGTTCATCTTGTAAGGGAAATCAAATTGTGTGGGCCAGTTAATATGCGATGGATGTATCTAGTTGAATGATACATGAAGATTTTGAAGGGATATGTGAAGAATCAATGTCATCCAGAAGCTTCCATTATTGAAAGATACATTTCAGAAGAATCTATTGAGTTTTGTTTCGAGTACTTGTTAAAAGTCAAATCTATAGGAGTTCATGAAAAAATGTTGACATTCTTGTAGATTGATAAGTAAATCTTCAAAAGGTGTACATGTCATAAGCAAATCTAAAGAACAGGTTCTGCAAGCACATTTGTATGTCCTAAATAACATTGATGAGGTGTTACCATACTTAGATACACAGAAAGACATTGTGAAATATAAGAATCCAAGACAATCAGAAAAATGGGTGTTAATTGAGCATAACAAAACTTTCATGTCATGGTTTATGCAACAAATCATGAATGATCCATCAGCATCTGAAACATTAACTTGGTAGCAGTTTGTGAAGATTCGAGAAACTGAGAAATGGCATGTTAATATCACTTGTTATATTTGGATGTAGTTTATATTAACGTATTATTAACTTTTGAATATTGATGATAGAATGTTCGGAAGAAAGCAAAAGCAAATCAAGTAGATAATGAGACTCTACGGTGGTGGTTATAAGATGTTAGAGCAGAAGGTGCTTGAAGAAAAGATTAAAGCACATTCTACTTCCATTGAGGAAGGGAATAATGTAAATTATTTGAAGCCTCCATCCCCACCAGCCCAACATGAGTTGTGGAAGGGTGCCCGTATAAAGCCATCAGGGACATGGAGTTCTAAGGAATCAGCACAAACAGCTGAACGAATTGTAAGAAATATGTTCTATGTGTTATTTTAAATTCAATGTGTTGAAGTTTGAGAATCTCTTTACATTTTTTGTAGGATTCTCTTGTTGAGCAATCAACATACAAGACTTTTAATCCATGTGGTCGCGAAGATATTCTTAATGCTGCTATCGAATGACCTAAGCACCCTGGACGTGTTTGTGTAGCTGTATATGGGGTTGGGATTCGGTCATACTTTGGACCCTCATCACATAGCAAGGAACAATCGTATAGTCAACCTAGCCAGAGGAGTATTTGCTACAGTTACGTCAACAGATAAAGGCTGAGGTAACTCAAGAGATTAGAAAAAGCTTAATGGAGGAGTTTAATAAGCGGATGGATAGGGAGTTTGAAAAGCGGTGGGAGGGTTTAGGACTCTCTCAGCAACCACCTACAATGGTACAAGATGACCCACCTCCGCCTCCTATTAAGAAAGTAAGCACTAAAGGGAGTTGTTCGGCGATTGATTTATCGGGGGATGACTTTGGCTCAACTAGCCAATGCGAGTTATATGTTGAGTGTAATTCTTTGACCTGATTAGTTGCCCTAGGTAAGTATTATGAAGGGGTCACAATGTTACACAGTCTGCCTCTTCCTTCTAATTTAAAGGTCACGGTGGAGATTGTTTGTTGATGAGTAGTAGGAACCTAAGACAAAATTGCCTCTACGAAAGAAGAAAAAATTCTCCATTGATGATCATGTAGCAGCATTGGTGGAAGTTGCTACAACTTTAGATACAACCGTCGTAGAGGTTCCATGGGATGCCAATGTTTTTTGGAAGGCATAGTGATGTACCATTGTACTTTCACATGTCTGATTTGTTGGACCTTGCTGTTAGAATTGATGGCTTAAAAAAAGAGGGGGGTGAATTGTTTTCAAAAGCTTTTCGCAAATATTTGATTAAGAATGAATCTTTATCAAACAAACACAAATAAGCAATCAGAGAAGCAATTAAACAATGATACACAGAAACAATTGTAGAATTATAACCGGTTAAAGTTTCATTTTAATTGGTTGTTCTTATGACAGTAGAAGCAATTTATATCAAACAATTTCAATTAAAGGAAGAGATAGAGAGATATGAACACAAGGGGTTATATTGGTTCACTCACACAAGGAGCTACATCCAGTTCTCAGAAAACTATCTGAGTTCCACTAGTAATCACCCAGATTACAACAACACACACACCAAAGAAGGGATCTTGACTTACACAAGAACACCCACTTCTCTTGGCTAAACCACATCACAGATCAGAATAATCCTCTGACTCTGTGAACCACAATTCGTTACAATTTTATCAAACCACAAGAACTATACAAGGATAGAAAACACCTGAAGATTTACAGCAAGAAATCATAAGACAGATCTTGGAAAACTTAGCAAAGCTTGAAAGCAATCTTGCTCTTCAAAAACTTCTTTCAAAAACTTGTATCTCTCTTTGATCTAAAAAATCACTTTCGAAAGCATCAAAGCTTCCCTTGATCAACACTTGCATCCAAAAATCAAGAGATTAACATAACAGTTTTGCAATTATGGATGATGTTAGTTCAATTATTAAAATCTTTAATACTTTTAATTTATTAAATATATTAGTACTAACTTATTGAAATTTAGGTATATTTGTGGATTATGCTTCAATGAGGGGAAATACAATATATATGGGTTTTTAGACCCTCAACTCATTTAATCACTTGGAAACAAGAAGGCAGAAACACAAACATACATCACCACTGTCTTAAAGAATGGAGGTAAACGAATTTATTTTTCTCTGTACATCCATGAGTAAGTCCATATTTATTAAATAAGTTATACTAAATTATTGAAATAAGAGAAACTAATTGATTTGTTATATAGGCATCATTGGCAACTATTGATCATATCTATTCAAGATCATACTGCTGCATGGTTTTTCTCCTTGGATAAGAAACCCCCTACCTTTTTTAAATACATTATAGATAGGTACAACAATTTCATTTAACATTTATTATTACTTATACATTATATAATGTTATGTATTCTAACATGAAATCTTATTATTTCAGTGCTTACTCTGGATATAACATGTTGAGTAGGAGGGGAAGTGCAAATGCATAAAGACTCACTTGGATGTACCTAAAGGTATTTAAAGTATATTTTTTCACTCACTTTAATGTATCTCATTCATTCATTTAATACATTTATTTTCACATGCAGTGCAATGGGAAATCTGGAAGTTATGAGTGCGGTTATTATGTTATGCATTGGATGTCGACTATTGTGTGAGCTGAAATTGATAGAGGTTGGGATCAGGTAATACCTCAATACAAAAAACACTTTAAATTCAGGGTTTATTGTTCATGCACTAATTCAAACAAAATTTCAAATGTAACAGTTATTCAATGACCCACAGCCGCCAGACTCGGAAGCATTGGAGTTTGTGAGGACAACATGGTCAAAGTATTTTGTAACCATGTATAACACCTTAGGATAGATAAATTATTATAATGACATAGAAATTTTTCATATATTAGCAAAACTTCTTGCAGATTGTTATAATTTGTTATATGTATTTTTCATATTTAAATTATAATCTTAAATGCTTTTATTTTCTGGAAATTGGATATTTTATGCAGGTTTGAGATGTTTATATATCAAATAAAACATTTTTTTTTTAAAAAAAATTCACATATAACGACGGTTCCATCTGGACCATTTTTAAAAATCTTTTTTTTAAATGACACACTTATAATGACGATTCCAAGAGGAACCGTCTTTAAATTTTATTTTATTTTTTTAAATTTAGTTATTTACTAGCCAAAGTAACGACGGTTGGTTACACGTGTCGTTATAATTCATTTATAATGACGATTCCCCAACTGTCGTTATAAATGACTTATTTATAACGACACCTAGAATAATGATGATTTGGGAACCGTCTTTATATGTCCTTTTTAACCGTTGTTAATGTATCTTTTTGTACCAGTGATGATTCGTGAAGAGGTACATGGTGAAAATGTAAAAAATGTAGGTAGTTTGACTATGAATGACAGATTACTTCATTACACATGGGTGCACATGTTGTGTCCACAACAACTTCACAACTGTTGAATGAAAATATTTTCATGTTATGGTTCATAAAAAATAATATATTGATTAAGTGGCCCCATTATATCACGCAACACATGATGAAATGTTAGGATAACAACATGTCTCTTCCATACGCCCTTTTGATAACACGGATCATGTAGGTAAATAGGTTGGACTTGTCAAAAAATGCATCAATAATGCTAGGATGGAATCCCTAATTCGAGAAGAAAACTATGAGGAAGTTAAATATCTTCCAGGTAAATGGTGTTTCGAAACTTGGTAGGCTTGACCAGCCAAATGAAGAAGATGATGAAGACCTACCATTGCCAAAAGAACATGAGGTTGGATATCAACACACATTTGAACATGTTTGACACATGTTTTGACAAGGTTGATGAAAGGATTGATTGACTGGAGGATCAAATAAATTAGATTGAATGTAAACAACGACTATGATTGTATTATGATTTTTATTTTTATTTTTCATGTTGAACATTGTTACAGTTGCTATTTAACATTCATGTTTTATTGCTAGCCATTATCATTTAATATTCCTTTCAATTCAACTTCTACAACATTTTTTTACATTTTCCATGAATCAAAATTAGGCTTCATTACATTTTTTGGAGAATTGGGGGCATTGCTTCAGTACGCTTGAATGTATGTCTATCACTTATCATCATCGTGTAGTTGTACTAGGTGTGGTGTGCAGAAGCGATGTATTTTTGCCCATGGCTGTGGGAGCACAAGTGTCTTCACTGCACCCATTTGCGATTGTGGAGATTTTGCTATTTTAAGAACAACAACAACTAAAAGAAATGCAAGAAAACGAATTTGGGATTGTCCTAAGTACAAGGTTAGATTTATTGAACTATGTTTCATGCAAACATATGCATGTTAAGTGAAAGTTATTGATTCTTTTCATTTTATGCTTTTGTTCCAAACATATTAAAAGTGACGTAGTCCTAAGCTGTAATTTCTTCAAATGGTGCATTGGAGACGTTGGCAATGAAAGAGATGCAACTATTTTTAGAAAAAGAAATAAGATACATAGTATAGAAAAACGTTTGAAGGCATCCAAAAAATGATTCAGATGTTATTGTGGAGTGTGTTTTCATTTTCTAATTAAAATTATTATATTCTTAATTTTGTAATGACTTCATGTATTTTGTACTTCAATAAATGACTATTAAAGATTCATCCCATGTTTATTTCAGTACAATTTAGTGTGCATTAATCATAACTATAAATTATTGTCATATTTTTTTTTATAATGCATGTAAAATAAATGAATAATATTAATCTTTGAAATGAATTTCAGTGCACCAGAACCTTGTTCATATAATAAACATTTGGGTATTTTGTTTTTTTTTCATTGTTTTATTGCATACAAATTAAAATAAAAAATGTACATTAAATATAAAATATCATTTTTTATGTTATTAATTCATACATCATAATATTTTTCAAAATAAAAAATTTATATGTTATAAAAAAGTTTAAATATTCAATTAATTTTAAAATATATTAAATTTTTCATAATAATTGTCATAATTATAATTAATACTAATATTTTTATATATATGAAATATATTATATATATATATAACATAATATAATACAAATAAAATAATTTTAAATAATATAAAAACTATCTAAATACAAATATTAATTATTACATAAATTTAATTAACACAAATATTTAATAATATTATTAATAAAATGAAATAATAATAATTAATAGAATAAATTTTTAATATAACACAAACATATCTAGTTATTTATATAATAAACAAATTTTTATTATTATTATAAATATAATAATACTTTTTTAAATTTTTTTAATATTTAGATTATTTATTTATATATAATAATTTACAATTTTTAAATATATTCATAAATTTACATCTAAATTATTTTTGGTCAAGCACAAAAAAAAAAAAAAATACACATATTTTATGATTCAATTATTTTAAACACAGGGATAAATTTGTAATCATACATTTTAGACTTTTAAAAAAAATTTAAAATACTCTCACAATCATCACATCATTCACAAATTTCAAGAAATTTTTCTCATACATTCACTCTAACATACTCAAATCCGAACACACTCACTCTTTTCATACTTTCCTTTCAAATTCTCACACGTCCACTCCCTCAAATCTTAACACTTTCACTCCCCAATCCAAACACAACCTTAATATGAAAAAAAAAAAAATACTTACAATTTTAACATGTTTAGGAAAATATACTTAAACATGTAGAACTAGAAAAAAAAATACTTATATTAAAATGTGTTTTTCTAAAGTGACCTAAATATAAAATGTTTGTAACATAATTTTTAGCAATTAATATTAATAAATAGTGATTATTAAAAAAATAAAAGGCCAGAATAGCTGTCTCTTAAAAGCATGCATTAGGTTGGTCGGTAGCTCTGGAAAGAGACATAAGAGGAAGATGTCAGAGGAAAAAACAAAACAAGGGAAACGTTAGAAGCTATGCGGATATAATCAATGCGAAAATTTACTTGAACAGATGTTAAATCACCAGCTCCATCGGTTCAACACTCCGTTAACCCATTTTAACCGAACCAATCAAACCTACAATACAATATGTTCTCGCCGATTAACTCAATTGACTTCAAGGGCAGGTGGTGGCTCCTCCTACTTCAGGTGGTTTTTGCGTTCTCAAGAGTGGCTTTGTTGAAACAGAGGGGGCCTTACTTGTTGACTGCATTCCGACAGTCAAGTCAATACTGGGCTAGAAAATAATGAGTAAGTAAAATAGTTCAAGCTTAGAACTGCATACCTTTCTAGGGTTCTTACCACCCTTTTTATAAGCTGTATCTAGGTCAACCTTTTTATCCCACAAAAGTCTTTCCTTAAGTGGAATTAGGGTTGCCAGTGTGGCGTCCTGTGCGTGTTGCGCAAGCCTAGCCCAGCCTTTCCTTAAGTGGAACTAGGGTTACCACTAAGTCATAGCATGCACATTGTGCATGCTTAGTGTAGCCGCCACACAGAACCTTCCTTTCCTAGAGTGTGAAGTCTTAACAGTATGGCCGCCAGGGTACCAACTCATGCACCAGCGTTGCGGGGCCATCTGTTCTGTAGGTGCCCTAAGTATTCACGTGCCATGCATGTTGCCTTCCCTAGAAACCCTAACCCTCATGGGCCTTAGTGCCTCCAGGGAATACTTACTCGTGTCAGCCCCTGAATAAGCTATACGCACCACTTGCATAAATTCTCTCGTGAATTTGGGTCTTTTTTGTTCTGGATGATATCTTACTAATGTATCTAGGCCCGCTTACGTGGCCCACACTGATGTCTAATGTCTGTTGGCCGATGATCGATGTTTGGTCAGCACATAGGCCCCCTAGGCTCGAGTTGTAACTTGTTTCAGTGAAGAGGCTAAGTGATCATCCACGGTGACTTACGTGGCAAATGAGTGACAAGACGTGCACAGTGCATCGAGGTGACATCTCACCACACTCTTTTACTAGCGTACACGTGGCAAGATCAACGGTCGAGGCTCGTTGCCGCTTGCGCTTCTCTGATACCTTAAACCCTTCAAACCCTACGCTCCCCTCACTATTCCATTACCTCTCTCAAGCATTTCTCAAAACCTTCTGCTCTTACAGAAACGCTCTGCCTTTCTCCCCTACTCACCTTGATTCCTCGAACTACAATTTCTCCAAGGTATATTTTTATCTCATAATTTCCTTTGCTTTATCATTCCGATGTTCTTGATCTGCCTTAACTACTCTAGGACTGTTTATGTTTTTTGCACCTTATGATTTCTGTTCTTTGGTTTCTCGTTTTTCTGCTTCTCCTGTGTTCGCAACACACCATTTCTTTCTTTGAAAGTTTGCCTTTTTCTTCTTAAGATGGCTCCCTCGGAACCTACTCCTCCCACCTTCAATTATAAATCCCTATACCGTTGGGCTCCCACCAATCTCCTAAGTGAAACTACTAGCTTTACCTCCTTCGCAAGCATAACCGCGTATAAGGAGAGTGAGACCTACCCTAAGTCCCGTATCTTTGGGAAGGAGCACGATAGATTCGTGAAGGTCATGCCTTGCGAAAAAGATGAGCCGGTATTCACCGATGAATCTTCGGACCTAGAAGACCCCTTCTATTTCATTTATTCCATTGTTTTTAAAAAAACTCAACCTTCACTGGCTTCGAGTGCGCCCTCCTCACCAAAGTCAACGTGGCCCCCGCTCAGCTACACCCCAACAGTTGGGCCTTCGTTAGAGCTTTCTGTAACATCCCGCCAAATTCTTTTCATATTTATAAAATGAAATAAAGGTAAAACAATAATATCAAAGTGAACATATGTATATATATATATATATGTATAATGAAATTTCTCCTCACAGGGAGTTTAATACATAACCAATCAGTTTTCCAAACTTAAACAAAATACAGCAAAATAAAAAAAACAGGCGATCTCCTAACAGAAAACAGGCGATCTCCTATCAGAAACATAAAACAGGCGATCGCCTAACAGAAACAGAAACAGGCGATCTCCTTCCGGCGACCACTCACTGAGGAGCTCTACTTCCTACAACATCATCTGCTCCCGTGTAAATTATACACGATCATCACAGGTTTAAGAAAACATCCACAAAACAAAAACGCAGGGTAAGCTAGATATTTGAAAGAGAATTTAGATATGAAACTTTAAAATCAAGATAAAACAAATTTAAGACACCCACGTAAAAACCATCAACTTTCTCATTCCCTTCACATGACCATCAAGTAATCACATATTTCACAGTTTCCTCAAGAGTCATTCAATTCACATAATCCATCAAGTGTCTATCAATTTCAATGTTTCTCATTTCTCACGTCAGACTTCCACTGACTCATCACACACAGACACTTGACACTACTTCCGGAAGACACGTGCATAGACTAGACTCAGAGATCTGCACCTGTCATACTGCACCACTGTGAAATCACACACATTCACAGGGTCGCTGTGAAATCACACACATTCACAAGCGTATAAATGAATCTCAATATCATCACTATCCTAGCATGACAGGGTTAATCCATACAACGGGTCAAGCTCGTTCTCTTTCAAACAACTCACCCATACATATGAACCTCCTTCGACTCTCAACGCCTGAATAACTTCATCTATATGATTCCATTATATCAGGAGAGTCAGGATATCTCATAATAAACAAATCACCGGTCAATGCACACTCTACACGATCTTACACGGTATTTTCTTTCCTGAAAATACTATGCCTTGATCCCACATTCACCACATTCCATACATCATATAACACTTAAATGAACGATTCCAATCACAACAACAATCATTCCAAGGTTCAGATTTTCGAATATCACATTTCAATCTCAAACAGTTTCAAACGACACTAAAACAGGGGAGTTTGAAATCAACATTTAAAACCGGCGATCACATCGCCCCACACATAAAAACAGAGCATCGTGGGAAGGAATATGAAAACCGGCGACCACGTTGCCCTCAGTGCAGAACCTACTCGCCTAACGTTTTTATAAACGAAAATGCTAGCTTCCCTTACCTGGACTTGCGCAAAACACCAAGAGCTCCAAAACCCACCGAAGCTTAAAGATGCCTTAACTCTGTTTTAGCGTCCTAACGGAAAACTCGCAGAGAACTCCCCAGGTATCCAAAGGCAGTCGTCGCTCGTCGTACTGGTGCTTGAGGATGCCTGAATCACAGCGCGAAGGAGAGAAAAGAGAAGGATGAAGGTGAACTCACTCTGTCACTCTTGAACCACAGCAGCGTTCTCTGCCTCTCAGAAGTGAGTTTTTTGAATCTAAACCAACTTGTCCACAATTGCCGCTGCCACCACCCACTCTGCAGGAAAGCTTGCGTGCACGCTTCCCTGAACAGTACGGCCACGTGTGTCTCTGCGCATGCCAACTCTCTGATGTCACTATTATGAACCACCCTTTTTGTCTACGTGTCGCGTGTGCAGGACGTCTCATGCTGGGAGCCTGGGTCCCACCTTATCTGTGTGAAACTCGACATCGCGCGATAACCTTCCACCGATGACCGCTCGCGCGATGACTATCCACCGATGTCTCATCCTGGCGGACGACTGATGTCTCTCCCTGGAAGACGACCGATGTCTCTCTCTGGAAGACGACCGATGTCTCGCCCTGGCGATGCCCGCATGCCTCGCGCCCTGGCGATGTCCGCATGTCACGCGCCCTGGCGATGCCCGCATGCCTCGCGCCCTGGCGATGCCCGCATGCCTCGCGCCCTGGCGATGCTCGCATGCCTCGCGCCCTGGCGATGCCCGACGACATCGCCACGCCTTGCTGAGGTTCTTCATCCCACTATGTTACGTCCAAGGTATCATCTCCACATGACTTGGTGACGTCGGTAGCTTCACATTTCCAAGAGTAGATCAGTACTACTCCTCGTGCGCCCATGCATGCAACACTAAGGACGATTTCTTATGCTCAAGCATAGAGCTTCGCATGCACAGCGTATCTAAGCCTTAACACACACCTTGATACGCGTGGTTTTTGGAACCCACTATGGTTGATCCAGTATCCTGACCACATACTGAGTGCACTTTCGGCGATCATGTGCACCATAGACGATTGGCGATCATGTGTAGTCTAGGCGACAGGCAATTATGTACTAACCAGGCGATCTCATAGTCTTCTAAACTACACTTTCCTTCCTTTTTATTTTAAATAAAACATACTTCGAATTCACTTAAAATATATTCCTTTTATTCCAATTTAATTTTACAGGTCCTTACATTCTCCCCAATAAGAAAAATTTTCGTCCTCGAAAATTGAATTACAAGGAAAAGAGGTATGGATAGGCTTCTCTCATGGGTTCTTCTAAGTCCCAAGTTGAATCACCCGATCTCTCATCCCACACCACTTTCACCATGTTGATGGTCTTGCCTCTGTGCTGTTTACTTTGCCGATCGTTAATCCTAACTGGGTTTGCTTCAAAGGACAAGTCATCCCTGATCTGCACATCGTCCACTTCCAGCACATGACTAGGGTCTGCCATGTACTTCCTCAGCTGTGATACGTAAAAGACGTTATGCAGATTCGCTAAATGGGGAGGTAGGGCGATCTCATAAGCCATTGGACCAATCCTCCTTAAGATCTGATATGGTCCCACAAACTTAGGGGACAACTTCTTTGATCTGATCGCCCGTCCTACACCCTTGGTTGGCGTCACTCTCATAAATACATGATCTCCAGCAGCAAACTCCAAAGGTTTTCTACTCTGATCTGCATAGGATTTCTGCCGGCTTTGAGAAGCTTTCATTCTGCCTTGTATCTGTTTCACCTTCTCGGTCGTCTACTAAATCAACTCTGGTCCAACCAATACTGTTTCGCCCTCCTGGTACCAACACAATGGAGTTCTGCATTTCCTTCCATACAGGGCTTCGTATGGCGCCATCCCTATGCTGGAGTGATAACTGTTATTATAAGTAAACTCCACCAGCGGCAACACCTCATCCCAACTTCCCGATTGATCCAAGACACACGTCCTCAGCAGATCTTCCAAGGACTGGATCGTTCTCTCTGACTGTCCATCTGTTTGAGGATGATATGCCGAGCTCATTCTCAACTTAGTTCCCAAGCAACCTTGTAAGGTCTGCCAAAACCGTGAAGTGAACCTGGGATCTCTATCCGAAACAATGCTGGAAGGCACTCCATGCAACCTCACTATTTCTTTGATGTACAACTGTGCCAACTTGGCCATGGGCATTTTCAAATTCACTGGAAGAAAGTGGGCACTCTTCGTCAGCCGATCTACTATGACCCAGATTGCATCATGACCTTTTACCGATCTGGGTAAATGGGTAACAAAATCCATGGCGATGCTGTCCCATTTCCATTCAGGGATATCCAATTGTTGTAACAAACCGCCAGGTCTTTGATGCTCTATCTTCGCCTTCTGACATGTTAAGCAGGTTGTAACATACTGGGCGATGTCTTTCTTCATGCCCGACCACCAAAATGACTCCTTCAAGTCATGGTACATTTTGTTCATGCCTGGATGTAGGCTAAGGTGACTCTTGTGACCTTCCTCTAGGATCATTTTCTTCAACTCTTCATTTGCAGGTATGCAAATTCTGCCATTAAATCTCAAGATCCCATCATCGCCCATCACAAAGTCTTTAGCCTGGTCGGTCCTTAGTGACTCCACAGTACGCTTCAGACTAGGGTCCTCCAACTGCTTATCCTTTATCACTCCAAGGAAGTCATTAGTTATAGCCAGCTTACTACAACTAATGTGATTTACATGAAATTCTACCCCAAGGTTTAAGTCTCTGAATTGCTCGATCAGTTTCTGCTCTTCCATCATCATGGTGGCTACTTGTATTGATTTTCTACTCAAAGCATCTGCCACTACATTGGCCTTCCCTGGATGATACATGAGTTGAAAATCATAGTCCTTTAGAAACTCCATCCACCTTCTTTGTCTCATGTTTAGTTCCTTCTGATCAAACAGGTATTTCAGGCTCTTATGGTCACTGAACACCTGGAACTGAGCTCCATATAAATAGTGCCTCCAAATCTTCAAGGCAAGCACCACAGCCGCCAACTCCAAATGATGAGTAGGATAGTTCCTCTCATGAACCTTGAGTTGCCTTGAAGCATATGCAACCACTCTTTTCTCTTGCATCAAAACACATCCCAAACCCTGATGTGAAGCATCACAGTAGACCTCAAAAGGTCTTCCTACATCTGGGATCACCAGCACTAGAGCACTAGTCAACCTTTCCTTTAGTTCCATGAAGCTCTGCTCACATCGGTCGGTCCAAGCAAAAGGTTGATCCTTGCAGGTCAACTGTGTTAAAGGAGCCACTACCTTGGAAAAGTCCTCAATAAACCTCCGATAGTAGCCAGCTAAACCCACAAAGCTCCTTATCTCAGTGATTGTCTTAGGACGTTCCCACTGCAGCACTGCCTCTACCTTGGCTGGATCCACTGAGATCCCCCGAGCAGATATCACGTGTCCTAAGAAGTTGACTTCCTTCAGCCAGAACTCACACTTAGAGAACTTGGCATAGAGTTGCTTCACCCTCAAAATCTCCAATCTGAGGAATTCTGCTTCCTTCGCAAACTTTGCACTATCTGGGAAGTATTTTTCCAGAAACCTCACCCTGAAGCTCTCCCAGTCTAAAACATCAGCTCTGGCTTCCATCATCTGCTGAGCTCCCATCCACCAGAACTCGGCTTCTCCAGATAGCAAATAGGTGGCGAACACCAATTTCTTCTCTTCAGGGCAGGAGGTCGCCCTAAAGATTTTCTCCAACTCCCTGACCCACTGATCTGCTTAATCAGGGGTAGCATTCCCACTGAACTTGGGTGGGTTGTGCCTCATGAACTCGGTCAGTCCCATCTGTTCCTGAGGCTGACCGACGTGGGAATTTGTCTCAGCCTACCGAGCAGTTTCCCAATGGTACATTGCAGCTTGATGATTCTGAGCCATTGCTGCATTCTGTTGTTGGATGGCAGTTGCCATCATCTCAATAGCCTTGGCAATCTGGCTCATTTCCGAAGAAGGTTGGGGAGGGGTAGGAGGTCTACGTGCCATCTCTCTTCGTTTCAGATTTTGAAACTATTAGTTTCTATATTCCCTACAACTACAAGAATGAGATCGATAAGAAATCAATTCATTCAGGAGGTAACATCTTGACCTTACAAAGGTCAACATCTCAAAGTCATTTAGAATTTGAGTTTATCAACAGAATCATGATACTTATAACCTCAAGCAAAACACCAGAACAGCTACTGGTATACAACCATCAATCCAAACAACCACTTTCAATCAATTACAAAAACACTCAATAAAATGAAATAAATCACACCAGAATTCAATGTATGCTAAACATCAAACCTTTGGAATTAAGATTGAGAATCATCTCGATCCAGTTATGAGTGTGCACCCTCACTACTTTATCAAGATCCTTTCATTCTTAATACTAAGATTTTCAGTTAGGGCATATATTCACTAAAGCACACACAAAATTTCAATACAAAAACGTTTGAAAACCTTTCACTATAGTTGTTATTTAAAACTCAAATAAATTTTATGAGCAGAAGAAACACAATGGATCCACAGCCCTCAGGTCATCCTAAGGACGAACTGCTCTGATACCATTAATGTAACATCCCGCCAAATTCTTTTCATATTTATAAAATGAAATAAAGGTAAAACAATAATATCAAAGTGAACATATGTATATATATATATATATATATATATATATATATATATATGTATGTATAATGAAATTTCTCCTCATAGGGAGTTTAATACATAACCAATCAGTTTTCCAAACTTAAACAAAATACAGCAAAATAAAAAAAACAGGCGATCTCCTAACAGAAAACAGGCGATCTCCTATCAGAAACATAAAACAGGCGATCGCCTAACAGAAACAGAAACAGGCGATCTCCTTCCGGCGACCACTCACTGAGGAGCTCTACTTCCTGCAACATCATCTGCTCCCGTGTAAATTATACATGATCATCACAGGTTTAAGAAAACATCCACAAAACAAAAACGCAGGGTAAGCTAGATATTTGAAAGAGAATTTAGATATGAAACTTTAAAATCAAGATAAAACAAATTTAAGACACCCACGTAAAAACCATCAACTTTCTCATTCCCTTCACATGACCATCAAGTAATCACATATTTCACAGTTTCCTCAAGAGTCGTTCAATTCACATAATCCATCAAGTGTCTATCAATTTCAATGTTTCTCATTTCTCACGTCAGACTTCCACTGACTCATCACACACAGACACTTGACACTACTTCCGGAAGACACGTGCATAGACTAGACTCAGAGATTTGCACCTGTCATACTGCACCACTGTGAAATCACACACATTCACAGGGTCGCTGTGAAATCACACACATTCACAGGGTCGCTGTGAAATCACACACATTCACAAGCGTATAAATGAATCTCAATATCATCACTATCCTAGCATGACAGGGTTAATCCATACAACGGGTCAAGCTCGTTCTCTTTCAAACAACTCACCCATACATATGAACCTCCTTCGACTCTCAACGCCTGAATAACTTCATCTATATGATTCCATTATATCAGGAGAGTCAGGATATCTCATAATAAACAAATCACCGGTCAATGCACACTCTACACGATCTTACACGGTATTTTCTTTCCTGAAAATACTATGCCTTGATCCCACATTCACCACATTCCATACATCATATAACACTTAAATGAACGATTCCAATCACAACAACAATCATTCCAAGGTTCAGATTTTCGAATATCACATTTCAATCTCAAACAGTTTCAAACGACACTAAAACAGGGGAGTTCGAAATCAACATTTAAAACCGGCGATCACATCGCCCCACACATAAAAACAGAGCATCGTGGGAAGGAATATGAAAACCGGCGACCACGTTGCCCTCATTGCAGAACCTACTCGCCTAACATTTTTATAAACGAAAATGCTAGCTTCCCTTACCTGGACTAGCGCAAAATACCAAGAGCTCCAAAACCCACCGAAGCTTAAAGATGCCTTAACTATGTTTTAGCGTCCTGACGGAAAACTCGCTGAGAACTACCCAGGTATCCAAAGGCAGTCGTCGCTCATCGTACTGGTGCTTGAAGATGCCTGAATCACAGCGCGAAGGAGAGAAAAGAGAAGGATGAAGGTGAACTCACTCTGTCACTCTTGAACCACAATAGCGTTCTCTGCCTCTCAGAAGTGAGTTTTTTGAATCTAAACCAACTTGTCCACAATTGCCGCTGCCACCACCCACTCTGCAGGAAAGCTTGCGTGCACGCTTCCCTGAACAGTACAGCCACGTGTGTCTCTGCGCATGCCAACTCTCTGATGTCACTATTCTGAACCACCCTTTTTGTCTACGTGTCGCGTGTGCAGGACGTCTCATGCTGGGAGCCTGGGTCCCACCTTATCTGTGTGAAACTCGACATCGCGCGATAACCTTCCACCGATGACCGCTCGCGCGATGACTATCCACCGATGTCTCATCCTGGCGGACGACCGATGTCTCTCCCTGGAAGACGACCGATGTCTCTCTCTGGAAGACGACCGATGTCTCGCCCTGGCGATGCCCGCATGCCTCGCGCCCTGGCGATGCCCGACGACATCGCCACGCCTTGCTGAGGTTCTTCATCCCACTATGTTACGTCCAAGGTATCATCTCCACATGACTTGGTGACGTCGGTAGCTTCACATTTCCAAGAGTAGATCAGCACTACTCCTCGTGCGCCCATGCATGCAACACTAAGGACGATTTCTTATGCTCAAGCATAGAGCTTCGCATGCACAGTGTATCTAAGGCTTAACACACACCTTGATATGCGTAGTTTTTGGAACCCACTATGGTTGATCCAGTATCCTGACCACATACTGAGTGCACTTTCGGCGATCATGTGCACCATAGACGATTGGCGATCATGTGTAGTCTAGGCGACAGGCGATTATGTACTAACCAGGCGATCTCATAGTCTTATAAACTACACTTTCCTTCCTTTTTATTTTAAATAAAACATACTTCGAATTCACTTAAAATATATTCCTTTTATTCCAATTTAATTTTACAGGTCCTTACACTTTCTCCATCCTCTGCGATTATTTTGGGCATACGCCATCGGTGGATGTCTTTTTATATTTTTTCGAGGCCAAGAGCACAGGGAAGAAGTTGTGGGTGAGCTTCAATGGGGTAGCTGGAAGGGTTCTACTATCCCTCTTCCAGCAATCATACAAGGGCTACAAAGGGAAGTTCTTCAAGATTCGTTGCATCAAATTTGATCCCACCCTTCTAAATGGGTTCCCCCTCTACTGGGTACATGAACCAGGGCTCAAAAAGCCTAGGTGCCTTGAGGACCTCCCTCCGCGGGAGCGAGAGGTGTTCGAATTCTTCTCTAAGCTAGGAGTGGTGTTCTGTACCGCGGAGTTGATCAAGCTTGAGTACTCTCTCGAGGCTCTTACGGCCTATATTGGTATCCCCCCCTCCCCTTTGTTTTTATTTATGCTTTGTTTGTGGGTTTTGCTGGTTTGAATTCTTATGGTGCTTTCCATCTTCTTTGCAAACATGGTACTCAACGCTGAGAAAGGAAACAATTGGCTGCTCTGGTGGCCCAACGAAAAGCTACTCCATGCCCCTCAGCCCCTGGCCCTTTAGTTCCATCCCCTGTAGATCAGAGGCAAAAAGGGGCGATCGAGGTCATCGCTTCCAAGGACAAGGACACCTGCTCAGGCCTCGTCTTCAAGAGGAAACGCAAGACCGATGACGTTGTTGCCACTAAGGCGTCGGGCTCGGATGGCCAAACCACTTCATTCAGAGAACACCCCCTAGCACCTCTTCTCCTCACAACTTTGAAGAAGGTGGAGGGGAGAGTTTTGCAGGAGGCAACCAGGGTGAGGCCTACGCCAACCTGCCACCCTTCATCCAGAAATCCCTGCACTCCTTCCAAACCCAGTTGAGGTTGGAGAAACTGGAAGAGGACCCCCTGCTGAACCACCTATCAACTCACCTCAGGGAGGTCCTTGTGGGGTCCAGCCTCCTACTCTCCAAGATGCAAAAGGCAAGGGAAGAGCACATCCTCGAGGTCACGGAGCTTAAACGCCGATCAATCGGCATGGCCTTAGAGGTGGATGAACTTTGCCAAGCTAACCGAGAGTCGAAGAAGGTCTTGTTCGAGAAGTCCCAAGAAACTTTAAGGCTGTATGTTAGGAACAATGATCTTCGGGCTGAGGTGGAGAGCCTGACGGTGAAGGTTGGTGGGATGGAGGAAGAGGTGACCCAGTTGAGGGAGCGTACCTCCAAACTGGAAGAGGAGTTAGCCTGCAAGGATGAACTCTTTCAGCAGATGAAGGAGGAGTTGACCGCTGAGGCCTATGAGGCATCTTAAAAGGATACAAGCCATTCCTTAAGCCACCAACCCTACCATGCTTAAGCAAGTTTGCCTAGGGTTAGAGTAGCTTAAGGAGCAAGCTACCTCCTTCCCTGTAAATACCTTTCCTAAAAACTTTGTATTTAAATTTGATATTAATGTGAATGAGGTATTCTAAAATAGAATTCATTCTCTCTCAAATCTCCCCTTGCTTGCAAGCCTAGTTGGTCTTGTGAGCCTTTGGAAGGTTGGCCTCACCAACTTCCTCTTCAAACACACACCAATACCTTCACCAAACCAAACCATTAGGATTCCTCTCCTCATTAAAGTCTTCTGCTGCATCTCCATTCTCCATTCCCCATGTATGAGCCTTGGCTTACATCATAAAGTGTTGTGGGATAGTATCTGGCAAGGAAAGACTTGGTACTTAAGAGATCCTAGTGATCCACCTCCCTTTCCTAGGAAATTACCTACTTCACTCCACCTGTGTTTCTTTTTGGAAATTACTTTTATCACATAACTCTAAACATGTCTACTCATTCTTCAAGTCATAGTGAAAATGATAGAAAATACACAAAATCTCTTTCGAAACAATTGGCTAGAGATTTTCAATCACTATCACTAAGACAATTGCAACATTAGGCTCAATTTTTGGAAGAAAAGAAAGAAAGAGATTCCCATCTTGCAATCTTAGAAGAAGATATGAAAATTGTTAGAGAAAAAGATGAATATATTAGAAAATTAAAAAAATTACATGCATCTAGTTATAGGTCTAGTGACTCTCATGCTAAGAAAGAGAGCCTTAGAATCAATGACTATCATCAACCTACACCTAGAAAAACTAGGAAAGAAAGCCAACCACTAAAGACTAGGGTTGACCTACCTTATTTTTATGGTAAGGAGAATGCTTAGGTATATCTAGATTGGGAGATGAAAGTAGAGCAACTTTTTGCTTTCCATAGAGTGAGTGAGGAAAGGAAGGTACCTCTAGCCACCTTAAGCTTTCAATCTAATGCAATGTATTGGTGGACTGCCCTAGAAAGAGAGGAACGTCTCCACAAAGACCCTCCCATTACATATTGGAATGACCTTAAGGGAGCCTTAAGATGTCGCCATATTCCCTCATACTACAATAGGGAGTTGATGAACAAACTCCAAAGACTTTGTCAAAAAACTCTGAGTGTAGAAGAATATAGGAAAAATATGGAGTTATGTATGATGAGGGCAGGGATTAGGGAAGAAAATAATGCCACCATATCTAGGTTCTTAAATGGTCTCAATCTTGAGATAAGAGACAAATTTGAACTTTTACCATATAGAGATTTAAATGACTTGATTCAACTTTGCATTAAAGTTGCAAAACAAATTTTGAGAAAAGAATCAAGTCAAAAACAAAGTTCATACTTTGTACCTTATGACAAGGGTGAGTTCCAAAGGGGGGTAAAGCATATAAAAGAAACAACTCCAGAACCTTCCCATAACCTATCTAAATATGAGCACATCTCACACACTCAAACTATAGAAATTCAATGTTTTAATTGTCTTGGTAGGGGTCATTTAGCATCTCAATGTCCCAATAGAAGAACTATGATCTTAAGGGATAAAGATGAATATAGTAGCCAAGAAGAAGAAACTAGTAAGAGTGAAGAAAATGAGAAAAAAAAAAGAAATCGAAAATCAAGTGAAAGTTCTTAGGGACAATGCTGAGACATGGGAGAAGAGTGCTCCTCCCCACAAGGTCATTCAAATAAAACAAAAAGTTGAAAACAATGAAGTTAAGGAAACACTTCTATCTAAACAACCTTCTAGCTTCCTTATGTTTAAAGAAGCACTTGCATGCACTGCCACACTTTTTGAAGTTAGTGAGCCACCTCCTTAAGTCAAAAATCTTATAAAAGAATTTGGTGATGTATTTCCTAAGGAAGAACCCATTGGATTTCCACCTTTTAGGGGTATAGAACACCAAATAGATTTAGTTTTGGGTGCTAGTCTACCAAATAGACCAGCTTATAGAACTAATCCTGAGGAGACTAAAGAGATAGAATCACAAGTTCAGGAATTATTGGAGAAGGGTTGGGTTCAAAAGAGTCTAAGTCCTTGTGCTGTACTTGTTTTGTTGGTGCCTAAGAAAGATGGCAAGTGGAGAATGTATTGTGATTGTAGAGCCATCAATAACATCACCATCAAATACAAGCATTCAATTCCTAAACTTGATGATATCTTTGATGAATTGCATGGGTCCACTATATTTTCCAAGATTGATCTCAAAAGCGAATATCACCAAATAAGAATTAAAAAGGATGATGAGCGGAAAAATACTTTTAAGACCAAGTCTGGACTATATGAGTGGTTAGTGATGCCTTTTGAAATCACTAATGCTCCTAGAACCTTCATGAGGCTTATGAATCATGTTCTCAGGAATTGCATAGGTAAATATGTAGTAGTTCATTTTGACTATATGCTAAGGTATCACCAACAAGTGAAGGTTGAGTTATCTGTAGGCATCTATAAAGATAAAATTTTATGTGATGTAGTGCCTATGGAAACTTGTCATGTCTTATTGAGACGACCATGGCAATTTGCTAAAAACTCCATGCATAATGGTCATACCAACGAGATTACCTTCACACATGAAAAAAATAAATATATTTTTTATCCTTTAACACCTTCTTAGGTGTTAGATGGTCAAATAAGATTAAAACAAAAGATAAAAACTGAAAAATCACTAGCTATTCTAGAACAAAAGGTAGTGTCTAAAGAGTCTAGTTATTAAAAATCTAGAACAAGGGAGGAAAAACTTAGAAAACAAAATTATGTACTCCTCTCTAAAGAAATCTTGTGAAAAGTTGCCAAAAATAATAGAAACACAAGAGGAATGGCAACTTAATAAGACTGATTTTTATGCAACTGTTGAAACTAACTCATTTGATTTGTTTTATGACTCCAACAAATGGACATTTGATCTTGGAGAATGAGCATAGTTTTCAAAGAAGGAATAAGGCTGCTGTTCGAGATCAACCCTATAGATCTGAGGCCAGATTCTCTCAAGAAGGAGGGGATGATAGTAAAGCCCCCAGCCACACAGAACCACATAATAAGGAGGATAAAGACCTAGAGGTTTTTATTGATTTATTTGCAAATATGAGTCTAATTGGGCTTTTGTTTATTTTTGTAGGCCCAATCAAGAGGACAACTCTAGGGTGAAGGAATGTACAAACTTATCCAAGAAGACCTCCAACTCATCAAAACATAAACTAGAGCTTTGGTAAGAAGAACACAAGAAGACTGAGTTTCTGCTGACTAGTCCACATTATTTTTGGGCCATGCTTTTGTTTAAATAAATTGTATAAATTTGTTTAACATTTCAAGGGCCATGTATTGGGCCTTGTAGCATAAAATAATTGGACCAAATATTTGGGTCAAGTAACATAGATTTTTGGGCTTGTATTTGGGCCAATAGTAAAATAGGTCTAGTTAGGGTAACAATTGGTCTTCTTTGAGCCCAATGTAACCCTAAAACGTCTAGGGTATATTGGAGAATGAAAATTACCTTGGCATGAAGCACATGGACGTCCACATGGCAACCTAGGAGTGGAGAGGATTTAGCATGGAAGGTGTGAGCTAAACACGGGAAGCATGACTCCATATGGCACCTTCATATTGGAGAGTTTTACTTTGAATTTTCAAATTTTGGCTCCAAAATGTTCAGCCCTCTCTCCTATAAATTGAGGTGCTTGGCTTTCATTTTTCTAAGATTAATGAATGAGTGAATTGCTACCAAGATTGCATGCTTTCTCACTCTCTTTTTTTGCCTCTCTAAGATAGACACCTTAATCTTCTTCTTCACCTTCTCTAAGTGATATGGCCTAACCAATCACTCTTCCTACCTATCATGCACCTTCAAGGAAACCATAACTCCATTTTTGCCATCCTTGTTCGCTTCCTCCATCAAGCTTCCGCAATCCACCACAGAAATTCAAATGGAATGAAGGCAATGCTATCAAATAGTGTTTTGTATAATAATAGTATGTAGTAAAACCTTTTTGTGTTATTCATAATAGATTGTCTAATGAAAAAATTGAACGCTTAACAAATTTTATTTAAAATAGTTAATTGTGAAAAATGAAATATTCATAATGTATATACTTACTAAAAATATGTTTAATCAAAGTACTATAATATCTTAAAACAAAAGATTTATGGAACAAAAAGAGATTCATATCACAATGGGGGCTACAACCTCTTGTTTTGTCCTTTGGACACTAATGAATGTTCCCACCTTATGGTTAAGGTCGATGATGAAGAAAACAGGCTTTTGATGTTGACTCACAGTGACAATAATTGCTTAGTGATTCAGTTTAAGGACTCCACAGAAGAATTAAAAGCAACTACATGATGCACCACTGCCCATGAAAAGTCATGTGTTTTCTCCCACTAAATGCTTTGGCCGTAACCTCTAAATGTTATTCTTCAAGGTATAAATAAAATAATCATAGCTTAAGCCTTCAATTAGTTGCATATTGGAAGCTATTACAATGGTTTAAATCTTTTTGTGTCGTCTAAGCCTAAGTCGGCATTTGGGCATTATCCGTTTCTCACTTTGATACTTCAAGAAGCCTTTTTGCCTATTCAGCTCAAGGCTGGGGGTTGTGTGTCGTCCAAATCCAAATCGGTATTTGGGAGAGGCTTGTGTGCTATCAAGGCCCAAGTTGGCATTGGAGGTGTGGCCCATAGCAGAATGAAACCATCGGTCGACGGATTCCTAAAAAGCTTGCATTTATTGACTTGGAATTGGACCGACTCAAATTAACCTACGCATGAGTCGACTTAACCTGACTTGGGCTTAGGTTGACTTGCCTTGGCTCTAACCATGTTTGACTCGGAATGACATTGCATGAGCACGACCTAGTGCTACCTTACTTCAGTCTGGTTTGACCTAACATTTCATAACTTGAAATGACCCAAATACACCTTAATTTCTTATTTTCAAAATTTTAAAAATTATCAAATCAAAATCCAATTAAATGGATTGGATTTAAAATCCAAAAATATAGATTTGGATTTGAGATAAATCCATTTAAATAGATTCAAAGTAATAAGGATTTGGATAATTTTGGATTGGATTTGACAATTTAGATTTTTTGCTCATCCTTAATAAAATTAATTAAGAAAAAGTAAGCATTGGAGAAAGACTCTAAATAAATAGTTAGGGATGACACAGAATTCCAGCATTAAGTGGGTACATGTATGAGTTTATGCAATACCTAATTTTTTAAATTGGATATATGAATGGCGATATGAACAAGTATGTACATATCTACTCTGTCGACCCTGTTCCTATACACGTCCTCATTCTCTACTCGTCCTTGTTTTAAATTACGAAAACACTTTTAATTTATTAGGTTACCTACAAAATTTATATTAAGTTTGTTTATCTTTAGTTTTGTAACTTATTTGTGGGACATACATTTGCTCATTTTTCTTTTCTACAATTACTTTGACATTTATCCAAATGATATTTGATGCTCTCATTTGAGATTTATGCAATTATAATTTCTTTATTAGTATTTGATTGAATAAAAGAAAATGTCCACTCTTTTAACATTGAATTTTTTATAATATCATATTTTTGTTGTTGTAATTTTTACTTTTTTTTAAAAATAATTTTATTACTATTTGAAGTAGTAAAAGAAAGGGTATGTGTATATCCTATATGTGAAGGGGATGAAGATATAACAAAATTTTTATATCCATTTGTTTTCACCAAAAATGGATTAAGAGAGTTCCGAGGTGGAGAAGAGATAACTTCTATGTGGACCAAGCTTTGTAGTGTTGATCAATCACAAGGAGAGAAGGGAGGTCCACCTAGAAAAGACTCTCCAACACTCAAGTCGGTAAGAATATAGAATATGTGTGAGGATAAGAGAGTACGAGAAGTGATAGTGTACTTTCTGATAGAGAGACATCACATATTTATAAGAGACATTAAATAGTTATTATGAGATATAAATAGATTTTATAATAATAACCTATAACCACTATGATCTAATTTATGTATCTTATATATAATATTAAACAACCGATTATTGGTCTGAATGTATTTGGTTGTAATTGGGGGTATGTACATAAGTCCCTCCAGCATGGAACCTGAGAAGATTCACAGGTGAATCAATTTGAAGGATGAATGTGTTCGGCTTGGACCTATTTGGGTTTTGTGTAGGTCGACCATTGATTTCGATTTTGAGTAATTTTTGTTAATTGATTTAAGATTCATAAAGGTTTGCCGATGTTTGTGTTTGAACTCAGATACGTACTTGATCGTATAACTTTGTTGATGTTCGTGTTTGAACTCAGATAAGTATTGTTGATCTGAGGACCGTTTGGTCTTGGTGAGATCAACTATTTGGTCTGAGGTAGCAAAATATCCCAATGAAAACATCACTCGAAATCATAATCAAGTGTTCCTAAAAACACTTTGTAGAAAAAAAAAACATAAATAGGCGCTTCAGACTTTAGAATTGTTTTCAGTCAATAACATCAGGAAAATAGATTTACACATCTGACATGCACAAACTACAAACATATAAATAGATGGAAAGATTATTTTCTGTGGGAGTATGGGAGAGTTTATTGGAGCTTTCTTTTTGCGTTTCTTGATGTTCAGACTGCTTTGGTTGCTGAATTTTATGGAGTTATACATGCTTTGGAGGAAGCTCAAAAGTTGGAATTTACTAATGTCTGGCTGGAATGTGACTCTGCCTTGGTTTATGTTGCGTTTACTACTAGGACAAATGTTCCTTGGATGCTTCGTAATCGATGGAATACTTGTCTTAATTACTGTGGAAAAATCAGGTTTAGGGTTACTCATATTTTTCGTGAAGGGAATGCGTGTACTGATAAGTTGGCTAATTTCGGATTTATTCATAGAGAATCCTTTCATTGGTATAATAGACTTTCATCTAGTCTGTTCTTAGAAATCTTTATTAATAGGTATAGTCTACCTATGTATCGTTTTTGTTAACATATGGGTTTTGGTCTAGTCCCCTCATATTTTTGTATTTTTTTTAATAATACTTTTTTCATGTGATGGCAAATGATTGTTGTTACTGGAGGTGTCAACCTAGCTGAGATGTCAAGTAGCATAGTGATGCCTAACATGAAAGCTTTAAATAAAAAAAAAATAGATGGAAAGACAAAAGATAGATATATAGATAGATATTGAGAGAGAGAGAGAGAAAAGTAATGGCACATGACCGGTTATGAATAAAACATAGTAGTTGTTCAGTGGTTTGCAACTAAGGATGATGCGATGGATTGACTTCTTATCAAAATAAAAAATCTTGTGGTTCGGAAAATGTTTTACTCAGACCCCACTGTGGATGCCAAATACTTTTACCAGAAATGGATTAAAAGAGCTCCAAGATAGAGAAGAGATGAGTTCTATGTGGACTAAGCTTTGTAGTGTGACCAATCACAAGAAGAAAAAGGAGATCCACCTGCAAAAGACTTTCCAACACTTAAGTCAGTAATAATATATAATATTTGTGAGGATAAGAGATTACGAGGAGTGGTAGTTTACTTTCTGATATGAGAATAAGATTTTATTTCATGAGTTCTTATCACTATAAGTAGACGTGCCTTCAATTAAATACCAATAGTTAGTTCTATCAAATCAATTTCATTGTATCCTTTTTTTAGTCAATTTCTAATCGTGAAATAAATTTAAAGGACAATTGAACTAAACTTAAAAAATATCTATAACAATTTTTTTTTAATAAAGCTTTCATGTTACCCATCACTATGCAACTTGACATGTCAACTAGGTTGACCCCTCAAATACCAACAATCATTTGCCATCACATGAAAAAAATATTATTAAAAAAAGAAAAAATAAAGAAAATACAAAAATATGGGGGACTAGACCAAAACCCATATGTTAACAAAAACGATACATAGATAGACTATACCTATTCATAAAGAATTCTAAGAACAGACTAGATAGAAGTCTATTATACCAATGATAAGATTCTCTATGAATAAATCTTAACCGTTTTCTCCTATTTGCAAATTGTTGATCAACAAGTTTGATTCATTCACATGATTCAACTTTGAAAAAAACTTATCACCAACACAAGACAATTTGATGTCCCTACAAAATTATAACATACCAAGGAAAGGATGCAGACTTTATTTTCAATCTTGTTGAGTAATGATAAGTTGACATTGTTATATGACATTCATATTTATTTGACAATTCAATATATCATTATTGTATTTTAAAATATATATATATATATATATATATAGTATTAAGAAATCATAATATTTTATTATTAAAAGAAGTTGTAAAGTGTACCGACCAGTCCTCGGACACCGAGAACAACTAGTATGGGGTGAGCCACGTCAGCTGGGTCCCACAGTGTGGACCAAAGCCACGTGGGATGGACCCCACAAGTGGTAAGGTCTAGTAGGGTGATTAGTCATCAGCGTATCTCCACGAAAAGGGTGATTAGTCATTAGCGTGATGATCACTAGAATAGGCTGATGTGTCTTCGTCACTCCACAGGTTGAGGAGTCCTCGACAACAGAGTGTGACGAGGTGATATCGGTCGTGGGTGATTTGAACAACATGACCAGAATAGTTAAGATTGGTTCCCAGAGTGAGCCAATAAGAAGGAAATACCCAGAGGTAAGGAGAGGCCTTAATCACAAAGAGCTTATGTGTGTGGCAGGGAAAGCACGGTTAGGTGCAGAGTCCTGAGGGGTCGAGTACTCATCAGAACTAGGGTTTCCCAGTGAAGTTACATTCATGGCACGTGAATAGTGAAGGCACTCCTAGAACAGGTGGCCCCAGAGATTAGGTGCACGAGGAGGCACCCAGGTGGTCATCCTGTTAGAGTTTGCACTCCAGATAAGGAAACCTTATGTGCTAGATTACTCTAAGACTGGGTAATATTGGCGCAAGGGTATTCCAGTAAACCCTGAATATGGCTAGCAGCGCAGTGAATCCTAATTAGTGCTAGCGGCGTAGTAAACCTTAGACTATATAAGGGACAGTAAAATACTTCACAAAGGTACGCAATTACAAACCCTAAACACAGTTACTCAAACACTTGGTGTTTCTTGCCCAATCTTGACTTGAGCGTCGGAGTGCAAACGGCCTCTAGGGCGCCCCCTTTCTCTTTTGTAGGTGCAGATTGCTTCGAAAGAACCAAGCACAACACAACATGAGGAAGAAGGCGTGTGAGTGTCGTGGAGTCAACCGATAGGCGAGTCAACCGACAAGAACATTTGGCACCCACCGTGGGGCCCGAAATAAAACAAGGTCCCATGCACGAGAGTGAGAGTAGAAACCACAGAGATGAGGAATACTAGACAAGGATCCGTTCCACCAAATGGGGGTGAGAGTTTCACCATGCAACAACTCATGGAAATGATGCGCGCTTTCCAAGAGACGGTGGCGGAGTCTAGAGCGCATCAGGCGCGTATGTAGGAGGACCTGGCCGCCTCACAGGCCAGGAATGAGGAGTTACACAGAGCAAATGAGGAGCTACGCTTGAACCTGCACCACATACAACAAGCTGGAGACCGCGGGGGAGATGATCGGGCTCCACCAACACCCCCAAGGGCCTTTCCCATGCCCTTCTCCCAAGCAATTATGGACACTGTTGTCCCAGCCACCTTCGTGGGGCCCAAGACCGTATTCACCAGGAAAGAAGATCCTGAAGCACATCTCACTGCCTTCCACACGCAGATGATGCTGTCAGGTGGGTCCGATGCAGTGCACTGCAAGCTCTTCATGACCACGTTGACAGGAACGACGCTGGAGTGGTTTGGGAGTTTGCCCGAGGGACATGTCACGTCCTTCGCGCAATTCTCCATGCTGTTCAGGGAGCAGTATCTTGTTAACAGGGCCCCTCCACCAGTGGCTTATGATCTTTTCGATGTAAGGCAGCATGAGAGAGAGTCCCTTAGAGATTACCTCAACAGGTTTGGGGCAATGGTAGTGAGGTTGCACACCAAAGATGAAGATATGGTGGTGCATGCCTTGAGGAAAGGAGTATTGCCAGGGCCTTTTAGGGAGTCCTTGATCCGCAATCGCCCCAAGACCTTCGGTGACATTAAACGACGTGTTGTTGCACACATTGTCGTCGAGGGAGAGCTCAATGAGAAGCGAGAAAGCGCAGTCTCATTAAGGCCCCGAGTGCCCAGTCGGCCTCAACCCCTGCGGGTGCACGAGGCGACAACAGAAAAAAAGGCCCAAGGAAAGCAGAAGCCCTATGAGGCCCGCAAGCCCCAGACTAGGGCACGCGCCAAGGATGACGTGCCCCCCAGGCATCATTTCCTGGTGGAGTTGAAGGAGCTGATTGCCATCCCCAATGTGGCAGAAAGGTTGAAGATGCCCCCAAAGACGGACAAGAGGCTGGGGCTAAACAAGAACGCCTGGTGCGAATTCCATCAGGCTTTTGGGCACCCCATTCACAACTGTCTAGCCTTGGGCCACCAGTTGGACGAGTTGGTCAAAAGTGGTTTCCTGAGCGATTACCTCAAGGAGGCGCAAGGGGGCGAGGCGGTGGTAGCACCGAGGGCTGATCAGGGGCACGAAGTGCCCATACATGGTGAGATCCACACTATAGCGGGTGGATTCTCAGGAGGAGGGTGCACCTCGTCGCAGCGCAAAAAATACGCGCGTTCAGTGATGACAGTGGAGACATGTGAGGAAGACCACTTCCTAGACATCGACCTTGTCTTCACAAAGGCTGATCGCCGGGATGTTTTCTCTCACGATAATGATCTGGTGGTGATATCAGTAGTCACCGCAGGACGCAGGGTGCATCGAGTTCTGGTAGATCAAGGAAGTTCGGCCGACGTGATGTTCTGGTCGACCTTCAACAAATTGCAGTTGTCCCCTGACCAGCTGCGGCCCTACGTCGGCTGTTTATACGGATTTGTAGGAGACCAAGTAGAGGTGCGGGGGTACATAGAGCTAAGGACCACTTTCACTGATGGAGTGGCCTCCCGCACAGAGAGCATCAAGTATCTGGTGGTGAACGCCCCATCTGCCTATAACATGCTGTTGGGTAGACCAGCCCTGAATAGGTTAGGGGCGGTGGCGTCCACGAGGCATATGAAGATGAAGTTGCCTTCGATGGAGGGGATGCTGATAACCATCAAATCTGATCAAAAGGAGGTTAAGAAGTGTTATGAGAATAGCCTCAAGACGAGAAGGGGAGTCAGCATGGTGACCACCCAACCTCTAGGTGGGAGGTGTGATAACCCTGACATGCCCCAAGGAGACATCTGGGCCACGCGAGCAAAGGTCGCCCGGGAGAGGCGACCTAAACCGGTAGAGGAGGTGGTGGAGAAGGACATCGGGGGCAGGATTTTTAAACTTGGCAAGTCCCTGCCTCAAGAGACCCAGGACCAAGTGGTAGGAGTGATAGAGCGACACATGGATGCCTTCGCTTGGTCCGCTTCTGACATGCCAGGAATCGACCCTGATTTCCTGTGTCATCGCCTGGTGCTAGATCCCCAAGTCAGACCAGTCCACCAAAGGAGGAGGAAGTTCAACGAAGAGTGAAGGAAGGTGGTTAGGGAGGAGACGCAGAAGTTACTTAAGGCAGGCCACGTACGGGAAATCCAGTATCCTGAGTGGCTAGCAAACGTCGTATTGGTAAAGAAGGCCAATGGAAAATGGAGGATGTGCATAGAATTCACAGATCTCAACAAGGCATGCCCGAAGGACTCCTACCCTCTGCCCAACATTGATGTGTTGTTAGATAACGCCTCGGGGTGCAAGCTGCTCAGTTTCTTGGATGCCTTCTCTGGATATAATCAGATCAAGATGCACCCGATGGACGAATGCAAGACTGCGTTCATGACTGAGCTGTCTTGCTACTGCTACACTGTCATGCCATTCGGGTTAAAGAATGCGGGTGCCACTTATCAGAGGTTGATGGACAAGGTCCTTGCGCCTATGATGGGACGCAATGTACAAGCCTATGTGGATGACATGGTGGTGACGTCCCAGGCACGAGATCAGCATGTCGCTGACTTGGAGGAGCTATTTGATACCATAGCCAAGTACAGGTTGAAGCTGAATCCTGAAAAGTGCGTCTTCGGGGTAGAGGCAGGCAAATTCCTTGGTTTCCTCCTTACGGAATAGGGGATTGAGGCCAACCCAGACAAGTGCGCGGTGATCATCGCCATGAAGAGCCCTACATCGGTCAAGGAGGTGCAGCAATTGACAGGTCGAATGGCTGCCCCTTGTAGGTTTGTCTCAGTAGGCGGAGACAAGGGCCATCCATATTTCCAGTGCTTGAGAAGGAACAGCAGATTCTCGTGGACCCCAGAATGTGAGCAGGTTTTCATCAAGCTCAAAGAGTATCTAGCCAGCCCGCCAGTCTTGTGTAAGCCTCAACTTGGCACACCCCTGCGGCTGTACTTTGCAGTCACGGAGAAGGCGATAAGTTCAGTATTGGTCCAGGAACAGGAGCAGACCCAAAGGCCCATATACTTTGTTAGTAAGGTGTTGCAGGGGCCAGAGGTGAGGTATCAGGCCATCGAAAAGGCAGCATTGGCTGTGGTGTTCTCGGCGCGACGACTTCGGCAGTACTTCCAGAGTTTCACTGTGGTGGTGATGACAGACCTGCCAATACGAAAGGTTTTGCAAAAACCAGATGTGGCAGGAAGGATGGTGTGATGGACGGTCGAACTATCAGAGTTTGACGTGTAGTATGAGCCTAGAGGTCCGATCAAGGGACAGGTCTATGCTGATTTTGTGGCCGAGATGTCCTCGGCAGAGACCCAGCAGGAAGAGCCTAGCTTTAAGTGGGTGTTATCAGTAGATGGGTCCTCGAACCAGCAGGGCAGTGGAGCGGGGGTAATTCTTGAGGGGCCCAAGGGGTTATTGATAGAACAAGCCCTGCGGTTTGCCTTCAAAGCCAGCAATAACCAAGCAGAGTACGAAGCCTTGATTGTTGGAATGCTGTTGGCCAAGGAGATGGGAGCGCAGAGTCCCATGGCGAAGAGTGACTCATTGTTGGTCACAGGGTAGGTGGCGGGAGAGTATCATGCCAAAGATCCCCAGATGGCCTCCTACTTGGATTATGTCAAGCGGTTGAAAAGTTCTTTTCAAACCTTCGAGCTGGTGCATGTGCCCAGGGAGCAGAATGCCAGAGCTGACTTGTTGGCCAAACTCACCAGTTCAGGCAAGGGGGTAGGTAGAGGACGGTCATCCAGGAGACCCTGAGGGCACCTCGTACTTATACAGCTCATAATTTGGTAGGAGTCAATTAGATCAGCCTGTCACATGGTGAGAAGAGGATTCATCAGTCGTTGACCCAAGAGACTCTGAAGAAGCCACGAGTCAATGCGTGTATACCGCCAGAGGAGGGATCATCGCAAGTCTACCTGTTGCAGAGTGGGGACACATGGATGACACCTTATAAGCGTTGCATGGCCGATGGGATGCTACCAATGGAGCCAATGGAGGCGAGGAAGATAAAGAAGAACTCGGCCAAGTACACACTCATTGATGGCGAGCTGTACAGGCATGGGTTTACTCACCCCATCCTGGTGTGCGTATATGATGAGCAGTGTGCGAGAATAATGGCAGATGTGGGAGTCATATTGGAGGTCGTGCTTTGGCATCTAAGGCCGTTCGAGCAGGGTATTACTGGTCGACTATGAGGGAGGATTGCACTAAGTACGCGCAGCAGTGCAAGCAGTGCCAATTGCATGCTGATTGGTATAAGGCGCCATCAGAAGAGCTCAGGTCGATATACAACCCTTGGCCATTCCATACCTGGGGAATTGATATCTTGGGGCCTTTTCCTTTGGCGGTGCGGCAAATGAAGTACCTCGTGGTCGCCATTGAATATTTCACGAAGTGGATCGAGGCTGAGCCAGTAGCCCAGATCACAGCCCAGAAGATCCAGCACTTCGTGTGGAAGAATATAGTGTGCCACTTTGGAGTACCCAAGCGTTTGGTGTCTGATAATGGCACCCAATTCGCAAGTCAACAGTTGGGAAAGCTATGCACAGAACTGGGGATCAAGCAGGTATTTGCATCGGTCGAGCACCTACAAACCAATGGGCAGGTCGAGTCGGCCAATCGAGTCCTACTCAGGGGACTGAAGAGAAGGCTGGAGAAAGCGAAAGGAAGGTGGGCTGAGGAGGTTCCCAGAATTGTATGGGCTTACCATACTATCCCCCAGTCCACCACCAAGGAGACCCCTTTCAGCCTGGTGTATGGTTCAGATGCCATGATCCCTGTGGAGATCCAGGAGAGCTCACCACGATTCCAGAACTTTGTGGCGGAGGAGTCCAACGAAGAAAGGAAGGTGAATCTTGATCTCTTGGATGAAGTAAGGGAAGAGGCAGGAATCAAGGCTGAGGCGTTGAAGAGGAGAGTCGAGCTCAAGCAAAGTTCCAAATTGAGAGCTCGGCAGTTCCAGGTGGCCGACCTAGTTATGCGGAAGGCATCTCCATACCAGATCGAGAACAAACTATCTCCCAAGTGGACTGGTCCCTTTAGAGTGACAGAGGCCCTGGGAAATGGAGCATATAGGTTGGAGACTTTAGAAGGTGGTCCGATTCCTCGTACATGGAATGCGACTCACCTAAAGTTCTATTTTAGTTAAAGCCATGTAATGTTGTACACAGTTTAGGGGACACTCTTTTTTCCCTTTTAAGGGTTTTTAATGAGGTCACCCAATAAAATTTTCAGTTAAAATGTATATCTGGATGTGTTTGTACAATGCAGTTAGAACCTGTCACTTAGGGTTAGAAGTCTCGTGAGCGGGAAGGTAGGTTCGTGAGAACACCTCCTCTTTGAGTGAGAACTCCCAATGTGAGTAGAAAGGTTCACCCAGTGAAATCCTCCCTCGCCTATGAGCGATGTGAGGTCAGTTAGAACCTGTCACTTGGGGTTAGAAGTCTCGTGAGCGGGAAGGTAGGTTCGTGAGAACACCTCCCCTTCGAGTGAGAACTCCCAATGTGAGCAGAAAGGTTCACCCAGTGAAATCCTCCCTCGCCTATGAGCGATGTGAGGTCAGTTAGAACTTGTCACTTGGGGTTAGAAGTCTCGTGAGCGGGAAGGTAGGTTCGTGAGAACACCTCCCCTTCGAGTGAGAACTTCCAATGTGAGCAGAAATGTTCACCAGTGAAATCCTCCTTCACCTATGAGCGAGGTGAGGTCAGTTTGAACCTGTCATTTGGGGTTAGAGATCTCGTAAGTACAAAGGTAGTTTCATAAGGAATACCTCCTCTTCGAGTGAGAGCTCCCAATTTGAAAGAATGGTTCACCAGTGAAGTCACCCGTGAAATCCTCTCTCGCCACTCAGGGGTTAGATTGAGCCTTTCGGGTGAGGTTAGAGCATCGTCGGTTAGAAAGTGAGTTTGCGCAAAGCATCTCCCCGTCGGTAAGGAAATCCTCTATTCGAGTAAGAGGTTTGCCAGGAAGGTTCACCTTCGCCAGGAAGTTCCACCATCACCTAAGGGCGATCAGTGGCCATATAAAGCTTGATTGCTAAACACATACAGATCAACTCCGTCGAGGCTAGCATGTTTCGAGAAAGAAGTTTTTTATGAGGTCTTGCCAACAGCAGTTCAACAAAGTCAAGCGTGCTACTCTGAGTCAAGCGTGCTACTCTGAGTCAAGCGCGCTATTTGTAGTCTGAATCTATGCTGAGTGGAGAGTTCGACCAAACATATCAAACAGTTAAACAATAGCAAAGTAGAATACAAAGGAAAACGAATATGAAGGCAAGTAAATGAATTATTTACATTATAATAGAGGTTAATTACAAGAAGTTCAGTTATGAGATACAATTGCCTAGAAGACCTATTTGGGCACTATTTGCCTGTCGACCACCTGCGAAGTTACGGAGAATGGCAAAAGGTCCATCTCAGGATGCACGCAGGCAAACTGAGCAAGGGCATCGCTAAACCCCTCCCCGTAGGCGTCGGCGGCATCTTCAGTGAGCTCCGCCTTAGTCTTCTTCAGCAATTCGGTTTGTTGGGCAAGTTCCTCCTCAACTTTGCCCAGCTGAACCTCTCAGTTGGTGGCCCTCTCCTCCAGCTTAGTCATTTTGGTTTGAGGCCCCTCCAACTGCTCTTCCAATTCAATAATTTTGTTGCGGAGGGGGAGTATCTTTGCCTCAAGCTGGAGGGCCTCCTGCCCCTTGGAGAAGAGGAGCTTCTTGGTCTCCTTCTCAGACTGGCGGAGGCTGCCCAACTCCTGGTTCAGGGCAGTCTCGCGCGTGGTCGCCTGGTGGAGTTGGAGATCTTTCTGCTCCAACTCCTTCTCCAGTTTGGCAGCCTTCTCTAGCAGCTTTGCCTCTGCGCTGTTCTTGACCAGGAGGAAATTGGCAGCAGCAAGGAACTCCCCAAGGCCGTGGCTGATGAGGTTCCCTAGGGAGTTCCCGTCCATGGCCTCCATGGCAGTTTGACCAGGCATCTGTGCAAGAGCCCGCTGGAGAAGGGGAGGCAGCTCGGGAGCAGGAGGCATTTGGCTGGTTGAAGGGGCACTCTCCCCTCCGCCCTCAAGCGCTAAGATTGGCTCAGGGGGAAATGAAGCACTGGGAGGGTGCTCCCTGAAGGAGGGAGGTTGCCCCCTATTGCGGAGGAGACCTTTGCCGCAACCTCCACCCTTTTCCTCTTGAAGACGAGGCCAGAGCAGTTGTCCTCGTCCTCAGAGATCTCTACTGGGGCTGCCCTCTTTGACTTCTTAGTAGTTGGTTCTGGGGCAACCACAGCAGGTGATGAAGGGCCAGTGGGGCCTGAGCCACCCGCAGTACGGCGACTCAGCACAGCAGCCAACCTCTTCTTCTTCTCAGCGTCTAACACCATGCCTGTAGTATAAAACAAGGAAAGGTGAGAAGGCTGAAGCATAAAACACAGAGGCAGATAGAAACGAGAAAAGATAATGTACCAAGGTAGACGCTGAGGGTCTCAGCATCATATTTATGCCTAATCAGCTGGGTGGTGTCGAACACCACGCCCCAGCTAGAGAGTGTTTGGCACACTTCTCGGTCAAAGGGCGTCAGCTCTTCGAGTCCGCGAGGCTTTTTGAACTGCAACTTCTCCACCCAATATAGAGGGAAACCATCGAGCATGGTGGAGTCGTAGGAGCTGCAGCAGACTTGGAAGAACTTCCCTTTGAAGCCCTTATATGATTGAGAGAAGAGGGTGAGCAGAACCCTCCCAGCTACTTCGTTAAGGCTTACCCAAAGCCTTTTCCCAGGGCTCTTCGCCTCGAAGAAGTATAGAAACACATCTACCGATGGAGTGAACCCTAGGTTGTTGAAAAGAACGGAGAAGGCCCTTATGAAGGCCCAGCTGTTGGGGTGCAGCTGAGCGGGCGCTACGTTCAGTTCCGTGAGCAAAGCCCTCTCGAACCCGGTGAAGGGAAGGAGGACTTTGACTCGTTTGAAGATGGTGGCATAGAAGAAGAAGAAGGGCTCTCCGTCATTGCAATGATCGTCAACGCACACGGGTTCGCCCTTTGTGCAGGCACCGAGATATACGTGTCAGTTTCCCTACCAAAGACGCGCCCCTTGATCTCATTCTCGTCATCCCTGTGCTTTCTAAGATCTTCACAGGACGTGAGGTTCGAGGTCTCAGCAAGGAGATCCTCGGAAGCCCAGGGGTAGAGGGCCTTGTAGTCAATCGCTATGGTTGGAGGAGGGTTGGAGGTGATTTTAGTTCTGCCCATCTTGAATCTAAAACAAGTGAGAGGCAGGATGAAAAAAGGGTTTAGAAGAAGCGATGACGAAAACAATGGCGGACACAGACTCAAAGAAGAACGAAACGCAGAAAAGAAGAACAGAAACCCTAAATGCAGAAATCGTAAACAGGCCCAGCGTAGTTAGAAGATGCGGAGAGAAGCAGAATCATAAGGTGAAAGCAGAAAGGGAGAGTAAAGATTATACCTTTGCGTGAGCGAAGTTAAAGGGTCGCGAGCATAGGGGTTGGAGTAAGGCAGAAGCGTGCAAGAGAAGTTAGAAGATATGAAGGCTGGAATGCAAGGTGATGAAACAGTGAAGTGGCGCGGGATTTTGAAGGGGTTTAACGTAGCCCTAGGGAGCGCAAACGTTAAGAATCCCAGACCATTGATGCGGCCACGTGTCTACAGATAAAAGGGGGTTGGTGAAACGTCACCTCAGCGTACTGTTCATGTCCTTACGTGTAGTGCCACGTAGGTCGCCGGGCCGATTACTTAGTCTCTTCGCTGAAACAAGTTGACAGCTTGAGACTGGGGGGCTTGTGTACCGACCAGTCCTCGGACACCGAGAACAGCTAGTATGGGGTGAGCCACGTCAGCTGGGTCCCACAGTGTGGACCAAAGTCATGTGGGATGGACCCCACAAGTGGTAAGGTCTAGTAGGGTGATTAGTCATCAGCGTATCCCCACAGAAACGGGTGATTAGTCATCAGGGTGATGATCACTAGAATAGGCTGATGTGTCTTCGTCACTCCGCAGGTTGATGAGTCCTCGGCAACAGAGTGTGACGAGGTGATATCGGTCGTGGGTGATTTGAACAACATGACCAGAACAATTAAGATTGGTTCCCAGAGTGAGCCAATGAGAAGGAAATACCTAGAGGTAAGGAGAGGCCTGAATCACAAAGAGCTTATGTGTGTGGCAGGGAAAGCACGGTTAGGTGCACAGTCCTGAGGGGTCGAGTACTCATCAGAACTAGGGTTTCCCAGTGAAGTTACATGCATGGCACGTGAACAGTGAAGGCACTCCCAGAACAGGTGGCCCTAGAGATTAGGTGCACGAGGAGGCACCCAGGTGGTCATCCTGTTAGAGTTTGCACTCCAGATAAGGAAACCTTATGTGCTAGATTACTCTAAGATTGGGTAATATCAGCGTAAGGGTATTCCAGTAAACCCTGAATATGGCTAGCAGCGCAGTGAACCCTAATTAGGGCTAGCGGCGCAGTAAACCCTAGACTATATAAGGGATAGTAAAATACTTCACAAAGGTACGCAATTACAAACCCTAAACACAGTTACTCAAACACTTGGTGTTTCTTGCCCAATCTTGACTTGAGCGTCGGAGTGCAAACGGCCTCTAGGGCGCCCCCTTTCTCTTTTGTAGGTGCAGATTGCTTCAAAAGAACCAAGCACAACACAACGTGAGGAAGAAGGCGTGTGAGTGTCGTGGAGTCAACCGATACGCGAGTCAACCGGCAAGAACATAAAGTAAAAGTGAGAGAAAAAATAATATCAAATAAACTTTTTCTTTTTCTTAATGTCTTTATATTAAAAGGAAAATTTAACAACGTATAGAATTATATATAATAATGTTGTTGACTGCAGAATGAAGTAAAAAGAAAAAAAAAGTTAATTATCAACCATCAAGGTTGATGATAAAATATATTGGACCACCTAAAACAAAGGGAAAAAACTGTGTAATCAAACTATAAAATATCTTGTTTACCCTATATTTCAAAAATATGTGTTTGCTTTAAAACATAATGCAAAAGAACTACCGCGAAAGTCATCCCATCCTTGGTTTACATTGCATATTCTATTTATATTTTAATTTATAATTTACTGGTTAAAAATTTATTTTCGTCCCTTTTCTTACTCATCAAATACTGACTTAATAAGCTGCAAGTCTATAAATAAATGTTCATGGAAAGGTTCAGTGAGGTTTGCATGAGTATCAGAAATATCGTGCCAGAAATAGCCATGCATCACCTGGTCTCGATGATCTGACCAGGCCGATTCACCGAAAGTTTGATCAAGAGACCCACCAAAGATCTTGACAAATTGAGGAACCAACAACCAAATTCATACAGATAGGAATTGATCGACTTTCACATAAGCGTTTGATCTGAGAATAGAAGAGATAAAGGGAAAGAGAAAGACAGAGGGAATCGACCTACATCTAGTCGATCAGGCAGGTTCAGAGAAAATCAAGGACCTCGATTTCTTAATTACACCCCATTGAATGCTGCAAGGGTTAAAATTCTGGACGAGGCACTACAAGCTGAACTAATCCCGACCCTAAAGTAGTCACAAAGTCCGAGAAATATTGATATGTCTAAGCACTGCCAGTACCATCGCAACTTCAGTCATACGATTGAGGGATGTCAAGTGCTAAAGGATAGAATAAAAGAGCTTATCCAAGCTGGTCACTTGTGCAAATTTGTTCAGACAAACACCAACTCAACCGATCTCCGCAAAGGGAGAGATACCTTCCTAGGGATCGAAAAGAATAGTATGATCGGCATGGGCGAGAAGGCTCACGTCATTTTGACGACAACCAACATTCGGCCAAGTAGAGAAGAAGGAGTGAAAGCCTAGTACGAAGGACCGGCCGCAGAGCGAGAGTCCTCGGAGGAATGATCGATCAAGATGCGGTGTCCGAGAGGTCATCAACACCATAGCGGGTTCGATTCCACTCCAAAACGCCAGTCGAAGGAAGGGACGAGTTTGTAGAAGTCCTTCTATAGAGGGTCGAGACCCCAAGTACGGAGCAGGGTAGGTAAATATGATTGTTGGAGGATTTATTCGAGGAGGATGTTCAAGTTCCACCCAGAAAAAGCACCTTCGGATCATTCAGTCGGCTCACTCGGTAACCACCAAGAGCCGAATGAGGATGCTGCCAATCACCTTCACAAATGACAACTTCACTACCATCAACCCAGCCTAGGATGACCCCATGATCATCACTGTGGAGATAGATAAATTCTTCATCATCAAGGTTTTGGTGGATCAAGGCAGCTTGGTCGATATTTTGTATTAGAAGACCTTCAAGAAAATGAGGATTCCAGAGTCATAAATCTAGCCCTACGACAAACAGATTGTTGAATTTTTCGAGGAGTGGGTGGACACAAGAGGATTCATGACCTGTACACTACGTTTGGGGAAGAGGGTTATCTTTGTAAGACAATAAAAATTAGGTATCTTCTGGTAGACACAAATACCACTTATAATATATTGCTTGGATGGTTTTCCATAAATTGCCTACAGACAATTCACACTGTGAGCAATCGTCTAAGAAATCAAGTCAAGGCCCCACCAAATATCAAACGGGCCTCACTAGAAGAAGAATTGAGCATAGACAAGAACATCAACTGTTCTTTCTTTTGGTCTTGTTAAAAATAAAAACATGTTGTAAATAATTTGGACTCACTTGAGGGGTCAAAATAGCAAAATAGGCTAGAGTAGGTTCATATAGCATAAAAAGGAGTGTATTTAGCGAAATGGGCTTATACCATGCCCACTTTTTCAAGACAAGGCATTTAGGTTTAGGAAGGTTGCCCTACCTTCTAGAAGACCTAGCCAAAGGGGCGGTTTTGACCATGGTCAACCCCCTTGGCCACCCCTCCCTTTATTCCCCTTTTATCCTTGCCCAACTTGCCCACCAAGGTACCCATTCCTATAAATAGGGTGTCTTGCCTCATGTATTAGGAGATTGAAAGTTTAAGTAAAGAAACTCTTCTTAGGTGAATTTGTGAGTCTAAGTACTCCTTTTATCTTGGTTGGGTAATATCTCAAGTGGCGACTCTTGGTCTTATTTTGGGTGGGTAATATCTCAAGTGGTGTGACTCTTACATCACTCATCTTGGAGTTTATCTGCTCCAAGTGGCATGACATCTTCCATATTCCATAAGTTTCTCTGTCTCTTCATCTTTTCCTTTTCATCCCTTTTGCTTCCTCTTTGTGCCATCTTCCTTTTCATCTTCATTCTCTTATCTTCTTTTATTTTCGGTTCATTATATTTTCATTTTCATCTTGTTATCTTTTAATTTCCGCACCTTTTGCATCATGTCACCTTATCATTATCTTTTTTTCTTTGCCCTTCTGAAGTGAACCTTCACACTTACTTAACCGCTTGGTTAAGTTCGTGTGCAGTGGGGATCTTCTTAGGGTTCTCACCTTTAAATTGCTAACCCAACAATTCTAAACAAAAGTCAAACCTTTAAAATGTGCAATCTAAAATCAACTCACATCAAATAGTGTCCACTCCCCACCTTGCAATGAAGTTTCAATCGACATCCAATGACATTGTAATGGTCCATGTCGATCAAAAGATGGCTCATGAATGCCATGTCGCAAGCTTGAAGGCTGAGCCAACCAGTCGGTTGTACAAAGCCTCACCGCGCGAACGGTCTATAGGAAGGAGGGGATGCTCACCAAGGTGTAGGGAAGCAACCAGGGATTGATCGAGAGAGAGAACAAAAAAGCACATGGTTGCCCTTTTCGATCTTGACCCTCAACTCGATGAAGCTTGCATTGAAACATACGACACACATGGGAATGTCCCTAAAACTGGTTTTCTTTGTTTTGGCTTCTTCTTTGTTGTAGTTTTGTATATTGCAGAAGAATGGACTTGAAAATGACATCAATGGCTGAATTGAGGTGTTGAGAAGATGAAATGAAGAGGGGAAGTAGAGGCTTAGAAGAGGTGTGGCCAACTTCTAAGAAGATTCAAGCAAAACACTAATAGAAGTGCAAACTTGAGAGTGAGAATTTGAAGACAAATTAGCTTGCAACTTGGGCAACATTTCATTATCAATTCAAATTTAATTTACATAGGGGCTAGCACTTGTATTTATAGTGCTATGGGCAGCCAAGGTGCAAACTTTAACCCTAAAAGCTCTCCACTCATAGAAGGACAAGTGTCTTTCTCTAATTGGAGCAAATCCTTTCAAATTAGAGGTTGACATGTGTCCTCCTCTAATTAGAGAGAATCCTCTCTATTCCTATGAAGACAAATGTCCTTTTGGCATTGGTGGGAATCCTCTCCATTAAGGAGATGACATGTGGACCTTCATGCCTTCCTTGCCACTCCATGCTTTCTATTTGCACTCTAGTAATTTATTTGTGAACCCTAGATAGCCTAGAGTTGCATTGGGTCCAAGGAGGCCCAATTGTAACTCTAACTAGACTCTTTCTTTTTCTATTTACACCCTAATCTAATTGGCCCAATACATGGCCCATGAAAATTGGCCCAAATCATGGTCCAAGAAAATGGCCTAAAATAAAGCCTATACTACTCTGTATAATATTTATAAAACTAGATAAAAATAGAAGAGCAGATAACATTAATTTGCCCTAAGATCGTCTTCTAAAATCCTTTTTCTACTTCCAATCTTCTTAGCCAAATGTTTCGAGGCTGGATGGTTTTCATCATTCCTTTTCTTTGAAAAGGATCTATCCTCAGATCTAAATGATGCTCAATGAAAGCAACCTCTGTTTATTTTTTATTGTCCTCCTGGATCAAATGTCATTCTACAATAGACATAAAAAAATTATGAGATAATTTTCTTTATTAAAAGAAAAGAAAATAGAACAAAAATAAGGCCTTTTATAAAAAATTTGAAAGGTAAACATAAGGCCTTTTTCAAAAGTACAACACTGTGTGTTGTTTATTGCCCTAGCTAGGCAACAACCTCACAAAGTGTTGTTTTTGAGATTTTTGTGAAGAAGAATGAGCATTATATAATTGAAAAGAAAAGTTCAAATTGTAATCCCCCTTTAAGGATTCTTTCTCAGCTATGCTTGGAAGGGGTGTCATAAAAGACTCTTCTTCTTTTCTGTTTTCCTCTTCTTCTTTCTCAATCAATTCTTTAGTTGACTTTTCTGTAGAGGAAGAGTTTATATTTATATCTGGTTCAGCTCCAGATACAAATTTTTCTCCAAGCACATCCTCGCAAGGGCTTTCTAGAGAAAATAAAATGTTATCGAAATTTAGTTCAGCTCCAGAAAAAGACTTTTTTGTACTTTCCTTTTCTATCATTTCTTTATCCTCTCTATCTTTCCTTTCTTTCCCCTCTCTTTCTCTTTTTTCTTTCTAACAAGAGCTTGCAATTTTTCTTTAAACTCTTTTTCTCCATCTACAAATTTTCTTTCTATTTTAATAAGCTCTTTCATTTCTTCTCCAAGCTTTCTTTTTCTATCATATGAAGGCGGAACAAATTTTCTTCTCATACACGCCTTTAAATCCCTCCAATACTCTACTTTTGATGTTGTACCAATTCTAACATCAGGTTGCCTTTGTTGCCACCAAGACCTAGCATATACTTGAAAACATAGGGTAGCCAAGAAAAATCCAGTATATTCATCCACTTTGTATTTCTTAAAAGTTTGATCAACCTTTGTCTCCCATTCTAAATATTCTTCAACATTTTTGTTTCCATCAAAGTAGGGAACATACAGTTCAGGCTCTGTAGAATAATATAAACTTATAGGCTCAAAACACATCCCTTCTTTTCTTTGATAATGGGAGTTGTAAATCTTTCTTCTATGAATAGGTGTTTCTTCTTCAAACCTTTTGTCCTTATTTTGGTTGAGAACCATTTTGTCAAACATTTCTTTTATCTCATCCCATTTTCTATCTTTATCTTTCTCAAAATTCTATTCTCCTCTCTCCACTCATAGACACCTTCTTGTTTCCTAACACTTCCTTGTACACTTGATGCATGTAAATGATCACTCATTTTGAAATTATAAAGAAAAGGTTTTCACAAAACATTTTACTTCAAAAATGAGTGATAGAAGTATGTTCACAAATAGGTTTTAGGTTTGGTGAAGTTCCAATCAAGGTCAAAACGTCAAACTTTCTCCAAGTTCACTCCCAGGGAAGAGTGGTGAGTCACAAGGACTACTTAAATACCAAGTCTTTCCTTAGCCAGAGCTTACCTCGGATAGGTTTAACAAATTTCTCTCAAAAGAAACTTCAAAACAATTTAATTTCCTAAATGTGGTGTGTGCAAGGCATCCTAGTGATAAAAAAAATATCAACTACAAACAGAGAGCAATAACCCAGATATCATGGAGACTTAAAGATTAAAGAAGAAGGAATTAAAGGAAAATAAAAAATAAAGAAGGAAAGACAAAAGAGTAAATTAGACGTGTCCTATGTGAAAGTGCAAGTGACACTTGGAGCTCCTTGACACACTTTCACGACTAATGAACTAATTTAGCTATTACAATGTTTTTAATGGATTACTTTGAAAGCATTTTCCCCACCAACTAATGTAAAAAAAAAATAAGCAAGGAAAATAAACTTGAACACAAAGGTTTCGTGATACAATGCTACTATTACTACATTTTTTTTTTGTAATGATTTTCTTTTCTTCAAGTTGTCAAATCTTCTTTCTCTTTATATGAACTTGATTCTTGTCTTCAATTTCTGCCCTCTCCAAATAATCAATGTTTTTAGCCTTTAGCTATGAATCATCAAGTAGAAATTAGCTTCACAACTTCAAAACCAAACTTCCACTCAATATGAATTTCACCTTATGAGGCCAACAAGTAAAAAAAATCAAGAAAAGCTCAATTAAAATTGGTAAACTCAAATGGATTAATTTGATAATTTGACAACTGCAAGGATTATTTTAAGACACAAATCAACAATTAAAGCTAACAAAAATAGTGAGCACTCAAATAGGAAAACCTAAGAATAGCACTAGAATAAATTTCAAAAAAAAAAAAATTCTAGAATGAAACAGACACTGAAATTTCCAAAATTTGTGAAAATTCATCTAGAAATATTTTGTGTATGAAATTTTTATGTGAGAATCTTAACACAATATTGGATCAAATGAAACAAATTTTAGGTCAAAAGGATATTTATGTTGAGAGAAATAAATCAAACACTGCAGCAACAATATTCAGAGATTGAAACTGTTTTTCAGCACTGGCAGAGAAGATTCAAAAATTTACTGGGGAAATATTATAATGAATTTAAAATCCCAAAATTTTATCCCAACTCCAAAACATATCAAGTAAGGTATGGTAAAAATTTCAGGTCAAAAAGCCAAAGGAATAAGGTGCAGTGATTTTTTTACTAAGAGCAACACCACACTAAAACTGTTTTTTTGGGCTGAAAATGTCCTGACTTTTATTGTTTATAAATTTTTTTCTATTTTTTTTGGACGTTTTGTTTTAAATGGATTTCAAAAACATATCAATAGGTTTCTGTGAATTTTTTAAGATTTTTTTTTAACATTATAAAAACCCACAATAAATTCTCACAACAGAGACAAAATTTCAAAAAAACTGGAAGAGAAGAAACCTAAGGGATTTGAAAAAAAGAATTGAAACTCAAGACATAATAGAAACCTAACTCTAAGGAACTTGTTAATAATAACAAGATAAGAGACTCAAAAACATAAAAAGAAAAGCACACAAAAGGCACAAAATGACTCAAACCACATGGATATTCATTGTAAAAACAAGAAACAAAAAATCAAACAAAGGACTACTTGATTTGATGACATATGGAAACAACATGACTTTATACAACTAGAAATGGATCATAAAATAAAAATGAAACCAACATAAACTGTTTTTACCAAAAGAAATGAAAGAAGACTCAACAAAATTCAAAAGCACACAAGATAAACTCAAAAAGAACTCCTAAACACCAATATAGATGGTTCAAGAAAGAACAAGCTATTTGAACCGATTAAACTAAACAAACAACAAACAAAATGGTAAAACTAAAATGAAAACAGAATCAAGACATGAAAAACAACATGGAAATGGAAGAATAAAAGTTAGAACAACTTATCTCTTGAAGACCTAAGCTCTTGATACCAAATGATGTGAGTTGATTTTATGATTTAGCATATTATGGTGACACTTTGCTTATGATTGGATTTTTAAGACAATTAAGGTGATGACCTAAGGAAAATCCCCAGTGAACATTAACTTAACCAAGTGGTTAAGTAGATGTGAAGGTTTTCATTTCCTTAAGGCAAAGAGAAAAAGACATGAATATGGTGAGAAATGAATGCAATAGCCGAAACTTAGAAACTTAGAAAGAAGAAAAGGAATGCATCAATGGTGTACAAGCCATTCCAAATGATGCTCCTTACTCATAAAGAGTCTCCAAAAACTGAAACACAAAGTTAAGCAAAGGAAGAGCAAAATCGTGAACAAAGGAATGGAAAAATGGAAGAGAAGATGAAAGAAGAACTTATGGATATGGAGTCAAGGATGAATCACGCCACTTGATGGGGTGGAACCACCAAGATGAGTGGAAGGAGGCCACCACTTGAGAGCATCAACACCCACAAGATAAGACCAAAGGGAGAAGACTCACTCACTCACTACTCACACAAAAATTGTGTATAATTTCTTTACTATTCAATTTCAACTTGAAAAATACACTAGGTAGGCCTCCTATTTATAGGTGAAGGAGCCTTGGAGAACAAGCTAAAGGGGTAGGATGGAAAAAATGGGCAGCCTTAGGGTTTGACCCGCATCCTAGGCTTGTCCTTCTAAAAACTAGGTCAAAATGCCTTCCAAAAGAGCCAAGAACATGCTAAAATGATAACTACACCCCCTATTACTCTAAAGGCACCTTATTCTAGCCTATCTTTGCTATTTGGACCCCTAAAGTGAGCCCAAATTATTTACAACATATTTATATCTTATAAGAAGACCAAAAGGAAGAATAGCTGGTGTGTTGGTTTATGCCCCGCTCCTCTGGTGAGGTCCCTGTGATCCTTGGTGGGGTCTTGAATTGTTTGACTGTTCACCTTGTGCTTTGTCTTTTGCTTTCTTGGTCATCTTTGTAGCTATTTGGGTTGTATCACATGGGAACGTCACTAAAACTGGATGACAACAAGCTGGAAAGCCAAACCTTGATTGATAATGTTGATTTGTTTGCCTGGACAACTATTGATATGCCAAAAGTAATCCCCAATGTTATTACACATCGACTCTCCATTTACAAAGAAGCCAAACCATTAGCTTAGAAAAAACGAAAGATGGGCGAAGAAAAGCGTGTGGTCGCACGACAAGAGGCCGAGAAGTTGGTGAAAGTCGGCTTCATCAAAAAAGCACACTACAATTGATATGAGTTGATGTTAGGATTGCACATTTTATGGGTTGCACTTTGTTTATGGTTTTTGGTTTTAAGCAAAATATGGTGAGAAACCCAAAGAAGATTCCCACTAGACACGAACTTAACCAAGTGGTTAAGTAAGTGTGAAGGTTCACTTCTAAAGGACAAAGAGAAAACACAATTATATGGTGATGACGAGGAAGTAGTGCGAAATTAAAGAGCATATAAAGGAAAGAAACAATATGGAAACCGAAAATGAAAGGAAGAACACAAGAATATAAAAATGAATGGAAATGGCGCAAGGCAAAGAAAGGAAAAGGTGAAAAGATAAAGAAAGCTTATGGAAAAATGGAGTAAGGAGTCACGCCCCTTGGAAGGATGGGAGCTTCCAAGATGAGTGGTGAGGAGCTGCCACTTGAGGTGAACTACTCTCAAGATAAGACCCAAGAACAATTTAGGAGACAAAGCTCACTAATCACTCAAGTAGAGTTTCTTTTCTATAAAAATTCAATGTGTCAATACATGAGGCAAGACACTCTATTTATAGGAGAGAGTGTCTTGGAGAACAAGATAGAAGGGTAGGCTAGTCATTTGTGAGTAGCCTTCTAGAAGCTAGGTCAAAGAAACCCTAAACCTAGGTGCACATATCATGAAAGGTGGGCTTGGCACAAGCCCAAATTACTAAGCACACCCTACTCAAATTACTAAGCACACCCTACTCAAATTACCAAGCACACCTTACTCTAGCTTATTCTTCTATTTGACACCCCTAAAGTGAGCCCAATTTAGTTTACATAAACTTGTCTTGTGAAAAGACTAGAAGGAAGAACAATTGATATTCTAGTCCATGTTTGGTTCTTCTTCTGGTGAGGCTTTTTTAAGGCCCGGTGAGGTGTGGTCTTATATGCTGGGATGACTGACCTAGTTGTGAAGTGTGTGTTGTGTCTTTGGTCATCTCCTTGTCAAGTTGCATTTTGTCATGCCCCTCAAGTTGGAAAGAATTTGACCTCGAATTTAGAACTCTTGTAAATAACATAGTTAGTTTGTTCACAGGAAAGATAGAAACATTTCTGGAAGTGGTTTGTGAATCAAACTTATGTCCATGAAGCTTTGTGAGTTTGCATGAATGAGTTCTATATACAAGCCATGTTTGTACAGAATGTTTATGGAGGAAATGTTTTGTTTGTGAAAATCCTCTTAGAAGGTGAAAACCCTTGAGAGGTTTGTAAATATCATCCTTAAACTTCTTTATCAAAGATTTCAAGTATTTAGAATGATAAGGTAATGAAAAAGATAAGGAAGAAAAATACCTTTGAGTTGCAGTTTGTATTTTTGTATAGGTCAACATTATTGTTTTTACTGCGTAAGGTGAGCTGATGATACCCATTTTATCTTTTCTTTCTCCATCTTTTTCATTTTCTCTTTTGGTTTTCATTTTGACTTGGTCCTCATTAACTTCTTTGGGAGAGATGGGTTTTAAGATAATCTTATGCCCTTCGAAGTTGAAAGAAATTCTATTGGTATGACAATCATGTAAAATTTTCCTATCAAATTGTCGAGGCCTTCCCAATAGAATATGTGTTGCTTCCATGGGCACAACATCACATAAAACTTCATCTTTATATTTGCCAATTGAGAAAGATATGAGGACTTGTTTATTAACAATTATTTCACCCTTTTCACTTAGCCATTGCAATTTGTAGGGTTGTGTATGAGAAATGGTGGGTAATCCAAGTTTCTCCACCACTCTTGTACTTGCCATATTTGTACAACTACCCCCATCAATTATCAAGGAACATAATTTGTCATTAATAAGGCATCGGGTATGGAAAATATTTTCCCTTTGACTTTCATCAAAAGGTTTTTGAAGTTGCCCTAACATGCACCTTACTACTTACAAATCACCTTCACATGGAATTTCACACTCGTCCTAACTTGGGGTTTTTGAAGAGGAAGGGGAGCTAGCTCTAGATGATTGGGAGCTATGGTCACTCACAACTATCTCCCTTTTAACCATCATTGTTCTTTTACTTGCACAATTAGCAACAATGTGGCTAAAACCTAGACATTTAAAGCATTTTTGGCTTGAGGTTTCCGTAGGTGATTTAGAAGTAGAAGGTTTATCTTATAATTTTTATATTGTGGGGTGGTTTCTTTTGAAAAATTGGAAGGAGAGTCTTGGTTTTCAAATTTGTGTTTGTCCTTCCAAGATGATTTGTAAAAACCATCATTATGAATATTTTTAAAAGAATTTCTCTTCAAAACTTGTGATTCAACCTTGATGGCTAGGTGAACCAATTTTTCAAAAGAAGTATACTCATATAATTCTACAACATCTTGTATTTCTTGTCATAATTCACTCACAAATCTAGCAATCTTTGACTCTTCAGTTTCATGCATATTAACTTTAGTCAAAGTTACTTCTAAATATTTGAAATACTCGTCTACGCTCCTAGATCCTTGATGAAGCCGTTGGAGCTTCAACAAGAGTTCCTTCCTATAATGAGGAGGAACAAACTGCGTCCACATGCATAACTTTAAATCGTGCAAATATACTATGACTAGCCTCCTATTTAGTCCAATGTCCATTACAGTTTGATGCCCCCATTGCATGGCATAGTCCTCAAATTCTAGGGAAGCTAACTTAACCTTTTTGTCCTCTTCGACCTCATACACATTATAAGTTTGTTCTACCTTAGCTTCCCGTCCTAGATAATTTTGCAAAACTATCCCCATTAAAACTAGGTAATTTTACAAAAGGTAGGATCTTATTTGGTTATTGATGATGGTACCTAGCTTCATAATTTTGCACTCTCCAATCTTTTTCTTCTTCTTGACTTTCATAATCCATGTAATGTCTTTTGTCTCTTCTAGGCTCCCATCTCCTCTAGTGGTTTTGTCTCACTTGTGTATCCTCTAGCCTTTGCATCTATACTGTGCAAGAGAGCTTGTGACCTCGGCCCAAGTTTAGGGGAGGTCAGCTCAGCATTTAGGCCCAGAAGACGGGTCGTGATCTCGGGCCAGGTGTTGGTCGGCCTAGAAAAGGTAATTAAGGTAAAAGATAAAATAGATATTTTCTTTCTTGTTATAATATGCGTGTTAGTTATATATTAATTAGTATGCATGTTAGTTGCATATTAATTAATAGTTATTGAGAATAAAAAAGGAGCAACCAAGAATAATGGTGCACATGTGAAATAAAATGTTTTCCTGTTGTTAGCACCTGAAGATAAGTGGTGCTTGTGAATAAGTGATTTTTCTGTTATGATTAAATATTTTCTGTTGAGATTGCACTCTTGTTAGTGAAAGTGGTTGAAAGAAATTCTATGAAAGGGGTTTGAGACCCTTGTTAAAGGTACACTATTTCTAGATACTAAGACTGAAACTTATTACTATATTGAATGCTCTCACTGACTTGATCGTCAGAGTGTGATCAACAGGTAGAGCCCCCCTCTGTTTCAACAGAGTCGTGTTCCAGAGCAGGCAGAAGTGACAGATCAAAAGAGGAGCTTTCCACCTAGGTCAACCGAGGTCAACCGGTGAGAACAACATCCTTTACATTAGTTTCCGCATTTCCTCTTCCTTGTTGGCCAAGCTCCTCTTGGTATCCTCAAGCTGCCAAAAAAGATGTGCCTTTTGAGGAGATTGTGGTTTGGAAGATTCCCTTGAAGATAAATTATGCATATTTGTGCACAAGAGAAATTAAACAATTAGCTTTTTATACAACAAATAATGCACTCACTCACGTGTATCACTCGGCTATTTAGTAAAGGATGGAAAATAGGGTAGAATTACTCAAGAAAAGTTTTGAAAAACACCAAAGGGTCTACACTTGGTAGCAACACTTCAACTGAAAGAGGTCAAAGCTCTTATCACTTGCTCATGCAAAGAATCCCCAATAAAGCTTTAAGAGAATTTAATGACAAGCAAGAAAAGATAAAAGAAAGAAAGCTAAATCAAATTAGAATTTAGAGGATGACAAAACTTTTAACAAGACAAACAATAAAAACACTTATGAAGACTCAAAGAAACTTACTTAAACTTTTAACTATGAAGTTTTAATTTTCTTAGAAAGTGTAAAAGTAAGAAGGATAAAGTTCCACAAATTTGAAAACAATTTGCCACATAAAAAGAATCCTCTTAATATTTTAATCTTGAAAAGTGAATTGCATTCAATTTTTTTTTTTGTCTTTGTTTTTATGGATTCAAGAATTCCACATTCTTGACATGCATATTTTTTTTCTTCACTTTCAACTTTTCACAAAGAGAATGGGATTCAATTCATATAATCACTTGAATTCTTTGTTTGGAACTCAATCAACTACCACTTAAACAATTTCTAGTTGCTTTTAGTTATCCACAATTAAAAGCAAAAGTGGAATGGATTTAAAGACTCCTAAAACACTAAGAACATAATGTTAGAATATATGGCTTTAAACAAGAGGGGGGTGAATTGTCTACAAAAGATTTTCGCAAATATTGAAGGTATAATGAATATTAGTGCAGAATAACAGATAAAGGAACCAAGTTAGCCAACAATAAAACTGTTTTAAGGCACCAAAAAAAAAAACAATTGGTTGTTTCTGTGAAACAATCAATTGTTTATACCAGCAGAGACTAAAATTAACTTTAAAACAGTTAATAAAAGAGCTAAGGATGAAAGAGATGCACACAACCGTTTTATACTGGTTCACCCTAATCATAAGGGCTACATCCAGTTCCCAGAAAACCACTGGGTTCCATTATGCAATCAATCATAGATTACATACACCACACACCAAAGTAGTGTGACCTTGAACACCTCAAGAAACACACTACTTTTGGTAAAACACACCACAGATTTCAGAACCCCTCTGAATCTAGACTTATAACCTCAAACAGAAATACAGTAATAAAGAAAGAGAGAACATGAAACACCTGGGAGTTACAAAGCTTCTAGATCAGATTTACAACCCAGTCCTATTCCACACACATGAAAATCCAAAAGCTTGATTGAATCTTGAAAGCACTTAGTCAAATCTCACTTTGATTTCTCAAAACTATTTCTTACTCTTTAGGAGTGTCTAACTAACATTATATAGACCAACTGACTAGACAAGGAGCATTTAAAACAGGAGCGCAATTAGTTAGAAACATTTAATAAAAGATTCAATTTAAAACCAAGAAGCTGTTAAGATTTTCAAAACAAACAACCGGTTGTTTTATCGGGACAACCGATTGTTTTGGCTTTGACAGCTTAGTGAACAAAGCCAAAGCTTTTCATCCTTTTCCAAAACCTTTTCACCAAAGAACAACCGGTTGTTTCGACAAAACAACAGGTTGTTTTTCACTTAGTTGAAACAAACTCTTTTAAAAAGGCTTTCAAATCAAACTTGTTTTGGATTCAAACAATGTGTGGATTACACATATTCTACCCTTGTTCCCACCCATACACAGCAGCAACACCAGCCATCATCAAACACATAGGATTTGGATTCTTCAGAGCTCATGATCAACAATCTCCCTCTATTTGATGAAGACAATGCTTGCCTGTGTTGGTCTTGTTTGAATTTGTACTAGTACCTGCAAAACAAACTTATGCAGATCCAAAGTCTAAAACAGCAGGGTATTAAGTATTAAAAACCAGATTTTTGCATAAACATATGAGCAGAAATAAAACATCCAAAAACTAGTACAAGTAATCCTTAAAATAGCAGATGCAGCAGAAAATATAAAACCAGATCAGAGTGCACCAGTTTTAAAGACAACACATAAACCATTCTCCCCCTATTTGTCTTCACAAATAGAATTAGGAAGAGGTAAAAAAGATTTAAGAAAGGATTTGAGAATCAAGTATACCTAACTCATTTCTCAAAAAGAAAAACTTGTCTTTTGGCAATGGTTTTGTGAATATATCAGCAAGTTGCAATTTTGTCTCAATGAATTTTACATCACAATCTCCATTGTTAACATGATCTCTTATGAAGTGATGACGAATTTCTATATGCTTGGTCCTTGAGTGCTGAATTTGATTCTTGGTGAGGTTTATAGCACTTGTGTTATCACATAGTAAGGGAACCTTGCTAATCTTTGCACCAAAATCTTCTAATTGTTGTTTTAGCTAGAGGATTTGTGCATAACAATTCCCTGCAGCAATGTATTCAGCCTCTACAGTGGAAAGAGCCACACATGCTTGTTTCTTGCTATGCCAAGAGATGAGACATGAACCAAGGAGATGGCAAGTCCCACTTGTGCTTTTTCTATCCAACTTACATCCTGCAAAATCAGAGTCAGAATAACCAATTAAATGAATAGGAGAATGAGAAGGATACCATAGGCCCACGTTGATTGTTCCTTTGAGGTATTTGAGAATATGTTTTGTAGCCTTGAGATGAGATTCTTTAGGATTAGCTTGAAATCTTGCACATAAGCATACAACAAACATGATGTTCGGTCTACTTGATGTGAGATAGAGTAAGGATCCAATTAATCCTCTGTATTTGGTGTGATCTACCTCTTTTCCAGCAGGGTCTACATCCATGTAACAGCTGGTTGGCATAGGAGTGCAGGCTTCTTTGCAATTCTCCATCTCAAACTTCTTTAGAATTTCTTTACAATACTTTGTTTGACTAAGGAAAATTCCCTCTTTGGTTTGCTTGACCTGCAGTCCTAGAAAGAAAGAAAGCTCTCCCATCATAGACATTTCAAATTCTCCTTGCATGGCAGCCACAAACTCTTCACAAAGACTATCATTGGTTGCACCAAAAATTATGTCATCCACATAAATTTGAACCAAGATGATTGCTGAATTTGACTTCTTTATGAAGAGGGTCTTGTCAACCTTTCCTCTTTCATAACCATTGGATAAGAGAAAATTACTTAACCTCTCATACCACTGTCTTGGAGCCTACTTTAACCCATATAAGGCTTTCTTGAGTTTGAAAACATAATTAGGATGTTGAAAATCCTCAAAACCGAGAGGTTGAGACACATAGACTTCCTCATTAATGAATCCATTGAGAAAGGCACTTTTGACATCCATTTAAAACAGTTTAAACCCACTCATACAAGCAAAAGCAAGCAGCAATCTCACAGCCTCCAATCTGGCCACAAGAGCAAAGGTTTCTCCATAACCTACTCCTTCTTCTTGGTTGTAACCTTTGGCAACTAATCTTGCTTTGTTTCTTGTAATCACACCAGCTTCATCCAATTTGTTTTTGAAGACCCAGTTAGTTCTAATGATATTCATCTTATCTGACCTGGGAACAAGAAGCCATACATCATTTCTTGAAAACTGGTTCAGTTCTTCATGCATAGTTGCCACCCATTTCTCATCATTAAGAGCTTCTTCAATAGTTTGAGACAGTACTGCGAGTAGAAACACCCTTCTTTATCTGCCCAATTATGTTTTCCACTGAAAGATCCCTTGGAATTCTCCATTCTTTGGGCAGCTGGTCCTGTTGCAGATTTTCAACCGGTTGTCCCAACGATTCAATCGGTTTTTTTTTCTGGGTAGGGTTCCAGCTTCTTCAAAAATTATGTTTTCCACTGAAAGATCCCTTGGAATTCTCCATTCTTTGGGCAGCTGGTCCTGTTGCAGATTTTCAACTGGTTGTCCCAACGATTCAATCGGTTATTTTTCTGGGCAGGGTTCCAGCTTCTTCAAAAAGATGTTTTGTTCATCCTCTTTTGTGCAATTCTTTAAGGATTTCTCTTCTTTGCGATCAACTTCATCAAATACAACATCAACTGACTCCTCCACAGTCTTGAGCCTTTTGTTGTAGATTCTATAAGCATGGCTATTTGAGGAGTAGCCAATAAAGATGCCATTGTCCACTTTTTCATCAAACTTTCCCAGATTTTCTTTCCCATTATTCAAAACAAAGTACCTGCATCCAAATAATTTTAGGTGACTGATGTTTGGCTTTCTTCCCTTGAAGAGTTCATAGGGTGTTTTCTTCAAAATTGACCTTATGAGCACTCTATTCATCACATAGCAAGAAGTGCTTACTACATCAGCCCAAAAATATTTAGGTAGGGAGGATTCACTTAGAATGGTTCTTACCAATTCTTCAAGAGATTTATTCTTCCTCTTCACTACTCCATTCTGTTGAGGAGTTCTTGGTGCATAAAAATTGTGCATCATTCCCGTCTTCTCACAGAATTTGCTGAATTTTTCATTTTGAAATTCACCTCCATGATCACTCCTTATAGAGCCAATGTTGCTGCCTTTTGCGTTTTGAAGTCTTCTAGCAAGCTTCATGAAGGCTGAGTAAGCATCACTCTTTGATTCCAAGAAGAGTGTCCATGTGTACCTAGAGAAGTCATCAACAATAACAAGTGCATAATAGTTACCTCCAAGGCTCATAGTTCTTGAAGGACCAAACAAGTCCATATGCAGCAATTCAAGGGGTTTTAAAGATGAAACAATATTTTTTAGTTTAAAGGAATGCTTGATTTGTTTCCCCTTTTGACATGCATCACATATGTGGTCCTTCTCAAATTTGAGCTTTGGTAACCCTATCACAAGATCTTTTGAAATTAATTTATTCAAATGATTCATGTGAATGTGGGCTATCCTTCTATGCCACAACCAAGATTCATCATGCTTAGAAAGAAGACAGCCAATGGAACTACAAGAAGAAATATCTAAGAGATTGACATTGTTGATTCTTTTACCAATCAACATTACTTCCTTTGAGTTGGGAATGTAGATTTCATAAGAGCTTGGCTTGAAGATGACTTGATATCCTTTGTCACATAATTGGTTAATGCTCAGCAGATTGTGCTTTAGTCCTTCCACATACAAGACATCATGAATTATTAGGTTGTTCTTGTCTCCTATAGATCCTCTTCCAAGAATTCTTCCCTTGTTGTTGTCTCCATATTTTACATGCCCTTCTTGCTTGAACTTGATATTCACAAACTGAGATTTGTCTCCTGTCATGTTTTTGGAGCAGCCACTGTCCAGGTACCACAGCTGCATGCCTTTCATCAAGTTTCCCTACAAGAGACAAATTCAAGTTCCAAGATTTGGTCCCCTTACAAAAGTGGGTCCTTTTGCCTCACATTTATCACTTGAATCCTTAGAAGGTTTAGGAATCCATCTCATTTTACCTTTAGGCACAACATATTTCCTGATTTTACAAAATCTAACTGAATGACCTCTCTTCATGCAGTAAAGCATGTAATAACCGGTTGTTTTGTGTTTTCAATCGGTTGTTTTTCTGGCAGTTTAGAGAAAGGCTTCGAAATTCCACTTTTCTTGCTTTATGGATTAAAACCCATTCCAGACTTTCCAAAAACACATTTTTGAGAAGATAAAACAGTTTCAAAGTTGGATTTGCCTTTTGAAAACTTGTCCACAGTTTTTACAAGATATTGGACCTTCTTTTCAAGGTCTTCACAATTTTCACGAACTTTTGAATCACACAAGCAAGAAGAGTTTTTGCAACACAAATCAGGGTTTTCAAAAATAATTTTAGAATTTTCCAATTCTTCCTCCAGTGCCTTGACTCTTTTCTCAAGCAGTTGTTCAACCCTTTCAACTGGTTGTTCAAGAGAGCCAATCGGTTGGCTTCCTCATGAGTTTCTTTAAAAGCTTGAAGTAATTTACTATAATTTTCTGCATTTAAGGAAGCACTAGAACTTACACCGTTGTCATCATCTTTTGCATTTGCTATCAAACACAGATTGGCTTCTTCATCTTCACTTGATGAGGAGCTTGATGATGATATTTCTTTTTCATCCCATGCAATGTAGGCTTTCTTGGATTTTCCTTTCTTTTCCTTCTTATTTGACTTCTTCTCTTTGCCCTCTTTGTTTGGACAATCTGCTTTTATATGGCCCTATTCATTCTCCACAGCCATAGCAAGTATAATTGTTAGAGTTAAAATCACTACTTTTCTTGTTTCCATACCTTTCTTGATTGAAGTCCTTGTTCCTTTTCTTCTTCAAGAATTTGCTGAACTTTTTGGACAGCAGGATGAGAGTTTCTTCTTCACTTTCATCACTAGATTCTTGCTTATTCTTGTGCTTGGAAGCTTTCAAGGCTATGGTCTTTACCTTCTTGTCTTCACTTTCTTGAACATTGAGTCTATCCATTTCCAACTCATGTTCTCTTAACTTTCCAAACAAGGATGCAGTTGTTAGTGTATTCAAATCCTTGGATTCTGAAATAGCTATAACTTTTGGTTGCCAATTTCTATCCAAGCATTTGAGGATTACTCTTCTCTTTCAAAGATTTTGCCCAGACTAAATAGGTGATTCAGAATGTAAGTGAGTCTCTTTTGAACTTCAGCAATTGATTCACCCTTGATCATTTTGAACATTTCATATTCTTGGATTAAGGCATGCTTCCTTGCCCTTTTTACATCATTTATTCCTTCATGAGTAGCCTCTAGACTGTCCCACATCTCCTAAGCCGATGCACATTGTGAGACCCTGAAAAATTCATCTGAATTCAAAGTAGAGGTTATAATATTCTTGGCAATGCAATCAAACTTAGCCTTTTTATTCTCTGCATTAGTCCATTGGGACCAAGGTTTTTTAATCAAAACATTTTCCTTTTCAAATTTGGGAATAAAAGGGCCATTTTCAATTGCATCCCAAATTCCTCTATCTAGAGATTCCACAAAAATTTTCATCCTTACCTTCCAAAATTGATAGTTTAAACCACAAAACAGAGTTGGTCTATTAATTGAGGCACCCTCCCCAAAAGGTAGTCTTTCAGCCATAGAAAAAGGATTTTAGGATAAAAAACTTGAATAACTTTCAAGAACCTAGCTCTTGATGTCAATTGTTAGAATATATGGCTTTAAACAAGAGGGGGGTGAATTGTCTACAAAAGATTTTCGCAAATATTGAAGGTATAATGAATATTAGTGCAGAATAACAGATAAAGGAACCAAGTTAGCCAAGAATAAAACTGTTTTAAGGCACACAAAAAAAAACAATTGGTTGTTTCTGTGAAACAATCGATTGTTTATACCAGCAGAGACTAAAATTAACTTTAAAACAGTTAATAAAAGAGCTAAGGATGAAAGAGATGCACACAACCGTTTTCTACTGGTTCACCCTAATCACAAGGGCTACATCCAGTTCCCAGAAAACCACTGGGTTCCATTATGCAATCAATCATAGATTACATACACCACACACCAAAGTAGTGTGATCTTGAAAACCTCAAGAAACACACTACTTTTGGCAAAACACACCACAAATTTCAGAACCCCTCTGAATCTGCACTTACAACCTTCAAACAGAAATACAGTAATCAAGAAAGAGAGAACAGGATACACCTGGGAGTTACAAAGCTTCTAGATCAGATTTGCAACCTAGTCCTATTCCAAACACATGAAAATCCAAAAGCTTGATTGAATCTTGAAAGCACTTAGTCAAATCTCACTTTGATTTCTCAAAACTGTTTCTTACTCTTTAGGAGCGTCTAACTAACATTATATAGACCAAGTGACTAGTCAAGGAGCATTTAAAACAGGAGCGCAATTAGTTAGAAACATTTAATAAAAGATTCAATTCAAAACCTAGAAGCTGTTAAGATTTTCAAAACAAACAACCGGTTGTTTTATCGGGACAACCGATTGTTTTGGCTTTGGCAGCTTAGTCAACAAAGCTAAAGCTTTTCAGCCTTTTCCAAAACCTTTTCACCAAAGAACAACTGGTTGTTTCAACAAAACAACAGGTTGTTTTTCACTTAGTTGTAAAACAAACTCTTTTAAAAAGGCTTTGAAATCAAACTTGTTTTGGATTCAAACAATGTGTGGATTACACATATTCTACCCCTGTTCCCACCCATACACAGCAGATACACCAGCCATCATCAAATACATAGGATTTGGATTCTTCAAAGCTCATGATCAACCTTGATCAACACATAAGACTCGAGTAAGATAGGTAAGGAAAGAAAAAAAAGACACAAATAATTCAAAAGCAAAATTTAAATTTCTTAATGAATAAAAAGCGGAATTGTAAGTGACAAGGAATTTAAAGACTGAATTGAAAGGTGTTGAATTGTAAATCGAAATTTAAATTGCTAGAAGATAAAGACATAATTGAAATGTGCTGGAATTTTAAAGCAGAAATCAAATCAAAAGCAATTAAGCACAAGATGACCATGCTCTGATACCACATGATGTGAATTGATTTTAGGATTGCACATTTTATGGGTTGCACTTTGTTTATGGTTTTTTATTTTAAGTAGAATAGGGTGAGAAACCCAAAGAAGATTCCCACTGGACATGAACTTAACCAAGTGGTTAAGTAAGTGTGAAGGGTTACTTCTAGAGAGAAAAAATAAAACACAATTAATGGTGATGACGATGAAGAAGTACGGAATTAAAGAGCATATAATGGAAAGAAACAATATGGAAACCGAAAAGGAAAGGAAGAACACAAGAATATAAAAAGGAATGGAAATGGCATAAGGCAAATAAGGGAAAAGGTGAAGAGATAAAGAAAGCTTATGGAAAAATGGAGTAAGGAGTCATGCCACTTGGAAGGATGAGAGCTTCCAAGATGAGTGGTGACGAGCTGCCACTTGAGGTGCACCACTCTCAAGATAAGACAAAGCTCACTAATCATTGAAGCAAAGTTTCTTTACTTTCAAAAATTCAATGTGTCAAATACATAGAGGCAAGACACTCTATTTATAGGAGAGACTGTCTTGGAGAGAAAGATAGAGAGGGGTAGGGTTGTCATTTGTGAGAAACCTTCTAAAAGGTAGGTCAAAGAAACCATAAACCTAGGTGCACATGTCATGAAAGGTGGGCTTGGCACAAGCCCAAATTACTAAGCACACCCTACTCTAGCTTATTCTTCTAATTGGCACCCCTAAAGTGAGCCCAATTTATTTTACATAAACTTGTCTTGTGAAAAGACTAGATGGAAAAACAACCGATATTCTAGTCCATGTTTGGTTCTTCTTCTGCTGAGGCTTTTATAAGGCTTGGTGGGGTCTGGTCTTGTATGCTAAGATGACTGACCTAGTTGTGAAGTGTCCATTGTATCCTTGGTCATCTGCTTGTCGAGTTGGGTTGTATCAACACTACATGGTTGGCCAATGTGGTCAGGGTCAAAAAATCAAATGGCAAGTGGAGGATGTGCACTGACTATACCAATCTCAACAAAGCCTGTCCAAAAGATTCTTATCCCCTATTGAGCATTGACTGCCTTGTCGATGGAGCGATCAACCACATGATTTTAAGTTTTTTGGATGCATATTCTGGATATAACCAAATTCAGATACACCTGAGAGACAAGGAAAAGACAACGTTCATGATCGACTATAACAACTTCTATTATGAAGTCATGCCATTAGGCCTTAAAAATGCAGGTGTCACCCATCAACAACTGATGGACTACATTTTCAAGGGGATGCTCAGACGGAACATTGAAGCCTATGTGGACAACATTGTGGTCAAATCTGACTCATGCCAACAACACATCAAAGACCTGTAGAAAGTATTTCAAGCCATTCACGACCATGGCATGAGGCTCAATCATGACAAGTGTGCGTTCAGGGTTGAAGGAGGAAATTTTTGGGTTTTATGCTCACTCATCATGGAATAGAAGCAAGCCCTAAAATATGTAGGGCGATCACCGAGATGCGAAGCCCAAAGAATGTCAAAGAAATTCAAAGACTAATCGGGCGACTTACAACTCTCTCTAGATTCGTACTGAGGCTAGCGGAGAGAACCAAGCCCATTGTGGAATTACTACATAAAGTAGCTAAAAAATTCCAATGAACGAATGAGTGCAAAAGGATTTTCATTCAATTTAAAGCTTTCTTGGTGTCTCTCCCGCCGTCTCTAAAGACGCGATCAAGGCGGTCTTGGTACAAGAAGTTGAAAAGGAGGAGTGACCAGTCTACTTTGTTAGTCGGGTACTTCACGACGCCGAGATCCGTTACCAGATGATTGACAAAGTTGCTTTGACCTTGGTGATAACAACAGGGCAAATGCATATGTATTTTCAGAATCATCGCATAATAGTCAAGGCCAACTATCGAATAATGAAGATATTAGCAAAGCTAGACTTGGCCAGCCAAATGATCGGTAGGCCATTGAGTTATCTGAATTTCAGATTCAGTACCAACCTAGGGGGGCAATTAAATGACAAGCTTTAGCTGATTTTGTAGCTGAGCTCAGCCCTCATCCGATTGAAGAGGAGGGCTCCAAATGGATCTTGCAGGTTGATAGGTCCTCCAATAGTAGATCATGTGGTGCAGGGGTGGTGCTCGAAGGACTCGGTGACGTTCTCCTCAAGCAAGCCTTGAAGTTTGAATTCAAAACATCAAACAATTAGGCCAATATGAAGCCATTTTAATTGGCTTGCTCTTGTTTATGATTTTTTATTTTTAGAAATGCAAGGTGAGAACCCTAAGAAGATTCCCATTGGACATGAACTTAACCAAGTGGTTAAGTAAGTGTGAATGTTCACTTCATAAGGGCAAAGAGAAAAAGACAGATATGGATGACAATGATGGAAATTGCAGAATTTAAAACGAAGGAACAAGAACAAAAACACATAAACAAGGAAGAAATAAAGAGAAGAAGAGAAAAAAAGAAGAAGATGATGGAAAAAGAATAAGAAAGGTGACGCAAATTAATAAAGAGAATGAAAGGGAAAAGATGAAAGGATGAGAAAACTTAGGGAAGAATGGACGTTGTCACGCCACTTGGAGCAAATGAACTCCAAGATGAGTGGTTCTAAAGCCACCACTTGAGATGTCACTCACTCAAGATAAGACTTAGAGTCGCCACTTAGGATACTACCTGTTAAAATATATGGCCTTAAACAAGAGGGGAGGTGAATTGTTTAAGAAAGATTTTCGCAAACTTTGAAGGTACAATGAAACTTAGTGCAGAATTACAAATAAAGAAATCAAGTTAGCCAAGAATATATTCTGTTTTAAGTGAAATACAGAAAAACAATCGGTTGTTTCTTTGAAATAATTGTTTGTTTATATCAGCAGATTTAAAACAAGTTAAAGCAGCAATTAAAAGAGTTAGGGATGAGAGAAAAGCACACCAACAGTTTCATACTGGTTCACCCTATTCACAAGGGCTACATCCAATTCTCAGAAAACCACTAGGTTCCACTATGCAATCAATCACAGATTACACACACCACACACCAAAGTAGTGACCTTGAACCCCTTAAGAAACACACTACCTTTGGCTAACCACACCACAGAATTCAAAACCCCTCTCAATCTGCACTTACAACCTTTTACAGAAATACAGTAATCAAGGAAGAGAGAACAGGATACACCTAGGAATTACAAAGCTTCAAGATCAGAAAATACAACCCAGTCCTATTCAACACACTTGAAAATCCAAAGCTTGAATGAATCTTGAAAACACTTAGTCAAATCTCACTTTGATTTCTCAAAACTGTTTCTTACTTTTTAGGAACTTCTAACCAACTTTATATAGACCAACAGAGTGGTCAAAAGCATTTAAAACAAAAGCGCATTCAGTTAGAAATCATTTAATAAAGATTCAATTCTAAAAGACAAAGCTGTTAAGATTTTCACAGCAGACAATCAATTGTTTTATTGAGACAATCGATTGTTTTAGCTTTGACAGCTTAGTCAACCAAGCCAAACACTTTTCAACCTTTTCAAAAACCTTCTAAGTATAAAACAATCGGTTGTTTCGACAAAACAACAGGTTGTTTTTCACTTAGTTGAAAAGAATTCCATTTTAAAAAGGCTTTCAATTCAAACTTGTTTTGGATTCAAACAAGGTGTGGATTACATAAAATCTACCCTTGTTCCCACTCATACATAATAGCAACTCCAGCCATCATCAAACACTTTGGATTTGGATTCTTCAAAGCTCTTGATCATCCTTGGTCAACACTATCCACCCAAGATAAGACCCCTATAACCTAGAGTACTTAGACTCACAAAATGACTCTTGCAAAGTTTCTTTTCTATATTCAAAATCAATATGAAAATACATGGAGTAAGGCACCCTATTTATAGGAATGGGTGCCTTAGTGGACAAGAAGGGCAAGGATAGGGTGGTAAATGTGTGATGTGCTGCCTTTAGGGTTTGACTAAGTCAAAACCGCTCCTAGGCTTGTTCTTCTAGAAACAAGCTAAAATGATAACTACACCCCCTATTATGCTATAGGCACCTATTCTAGCCTATATTTGCTATTTTGGACCCCCGAAGTGAGCCCAGTTTATTTACATAATTTTCTCTTGTGGAAAAACGAGAAGGAAGAACTTCTGATATTTTAGTTTATAACTAGTTCTTCTTCTGCTGACGCTTTCTCTAGGTTTGGTGGGGTTCGGCTTTGTATACTGAGATGACTGACCTTTTTGTTGAGTGCTTAATATGTCCTTAGTCATCTGCTGGTTTCTTTGGTTTGTATCATGCCCCTCAGGTTGGAAAGAATTCGTCCTCAAATTTAGAACTCCTGCAAATAACATAGTTAGTTTGTTCATTTGATTTATATATGAGAGTGGTGAAGCAAACTTATGTTCATTGATTTTTCGGAGTGTGGGTGGAATGATTCTAGTTACATGTAATGTTTGTAGAGAAAAGGGAACTTGGTGCGAAAAACTTCTTATAAGGTGTAAACCTTTAGAAGGGTTTTGGAAAATATTCCCACATTTCTCTAACACATATTACATGTACTTAGAGCTATCAATAGATAAACAAGAGAAGGAAGGAAAGCACCAAAGTGAGTTGGCAGTTTTTATTACGGATTTCACCATTTTTGGTGAGGTGATGAGTCCTGTCTTGTTATTTTCATCTCTTTTTTTTTTCATTTTTACTTGATCTTTATTTACCATTTGGTTCTTTTAGTTGGACAGTTGGCAGCTATGTGCCCAAAACCTAAACATTTAAAACATTTTGTGCTGGAGGTTTTAGTTGGCGATGTTGTTCTAGAAGGAGAAGAATGTTCTTTTTGTGGGGTGGATTCTTTAGAGGACTTGGAAGGATTATCTTGTTGTGAAAATTGATTTTTACCCTTCTAAGTTGAGTTATAGAAGCCATCATTACGAGTATTTTTGAAAGATGTTTTCTTTAAAAGTTGTGATTCAACCTGGATGGCTAGGTAAACCACTTTTTCCAAAGAAGTATACTCATAAAGTTCTACAACATTTTGAATCTCTCTTCTTAATCCACTCACAAAACGAGCCATCTTTGACTCTTCATTTTCATGCATATTAAATTTTGTCAAAGTGGTTTCCAAATCTTCAAAATATTCCTTTACCGTCCTAGGTCCTTGATGAAGCCATTGGAGCTTCAACAAGAGTTCCTTCTTATGAGGAGGAACGAACCGTAGGTGCATGCATGACTTTAAATCACTCCAAGAGACCATGGCTAGCCTTTTGTTTAGCCCAATGTCCATTACAGTTTGTTGCCACCATTGTATGGCATAGTCTAAAAAACTAGGGAAGCTAACCTAACTTTTTAGTCCTCGATGACCTTATACACATTAAAGAGTTGTTCTACTTTAGCTTCCCATTCTAAATACAAATTAGGATTAGTGTCCCCACTAAAACTAGGTAACTTTACGAAATTAAAAGAATCTTTGGTTGATGGTGCCAGTTTTCAAAATTGTTCACTCTCCAATCTTGTCCTTAATTCCCATAGTGCATGGATTGTCTAATTGCTCTTGTCAGCTCCCATCTCCTTTTTCTAGTTTGTCTCTCTTGAGCCTCTTCTAATCTGTGTAATCTTTTCGCTAGTTGTCTTATTTCCTCATCTTTGTGGGCTATTCATGTCTTGGCATTTGCAAGCTCTCCCAAAAAGATGTGTCTTTTGAGGTGATTGGAGCTTTGAAGATCCACCTGAAAACAAATTAGCCATAATTTTGCAGAAGGAAACAAACAATTAGTGAAAAATTACAAGTTAAACTCTCACTCTCGTGTATCACTCAAGAAAGATATTCCCACAAAAAGGATCTACACTTGTAGCAACACCTCAAGTGAAAGATGACAAAGCTCTTTACACCTACTCACCAAAGAGCCCTCAAAACAAAACTTAAGAAACAAGGAAAGACAAGCAAGAAAAGCTTAAAGCAAAGAAAGTTAAACCAAAATGAAATTGAGATGAAAACAAAACTTTGAACAAGACAAACAATAAAAGCACGAAAAAGATGCAAAGAAACTTACTTAAACTTTAATTATAAAGATGTGAAAGGTTTTAGAAATTGAGAAAGTAAGTGGAATTAAACTCCACAATTATGAAAATAATTTGTCATAAAGTTAGAACCCCTTTTGCAAATGAAACTTGGAAAGTGAATGCACGTAAAAAAAAAATTTTGTGTTGTTTTTGGTTTTTTTTTGTCTTGAATTGACTGATTCAAATTTTCAGATGATGTTGAGCATGCAGATGGGATTCACTTTTCAATTTTCAAAAAATATAAGATACTGGGATTCAAGTTATATGAACGCGTGTAATCTATGTGTGGAATTAAATCAACCGTTACTCTAACAATTCCTAATTTGATTTTAGTTCTTCACAATTAAAATGAAAATAAGAAGAAAAGATATACGCCTCCTAGAACACTAAGAACATCAAACGCAAGGAAAAGCTGTAAGAAAAAGAATTGATAGAAAATGAAAATTCAAAAACCAGAATTTAAAGTGCTTAATGAATAAAAAAGACGAAAAACTGTAAATGACAGGAATTTAAAGGTGCAATTTAAATTGCTTGAATGTAAAAGCGAGAAATTAAAATGTGCCCAAATTTAAAATCAACTGACATATGTGGTATCAGAGCAAGGTTCTTTTGTGCTTAAATTGCTGAGTTGATGATGTGAGTTGATTTTAGATTCATTATATTTGTGACACTTTTAAGAATTAGGATCAAGATTCTTAGCAATTTGTAGGTGAGTCACCTAGGGAAAATCCCCACTGGACATTAACTTAACAAGTGTTAAGTAGATGTGAAGACTCATTTCCAAAGGTCCAAGGTTAAAACACAATTAAAGGTGAAGGATGATGCCAATATAGGTGCAGAATTAAAATGCAAAACAGAATTGAATTAGGCACAAAAGCAGAACACAAAACAAAATTGAAACAACACACAAATTCAAGGAAGCTTAAGGTATCATCAATGGAGACAATGCCTTCCAAAATGATGAACCAAACTCAATTATGGGTGTTATATCCTTGTACACAACAATTGAACTGAATAGAAATGAATAAGAACACAAACTACCGAATGAAAACACAAGCTAACATAGTTGCACTGATTGGAAGTGAAGAATAAGGAAAAGAAACAAAATAACCGATTGAAATTCAAAGACTAAAAAGAACAACTAATTAAATGAACAAAGGAAGATGAAGGAAGATGAAACTTATGTGGTTGTAGCCATGGATTGGGAATGGACACGCCACTTGGAGGTGATGATCCAAGATAAGTGTTGGATTGCCGCCACTTGAGAGCTCCCAAAATATCACAAGATGAGACAAGGAAGAGGAGAACAAGTCTCACACAATTCACTCACAATTTAAGTAGAGTAACTTTACTTCTATTTCAATCTTATTTTACAATGACCAAGCACCTCTATTTATAGATTTAGAGGGATAAAATGAAAGTGAAATAAATTCAAAATTTCCTCCTAATTCTAATTCAAATTCGGCGCCTAGTATAGTCATAAAGGAGGTGTGACATTTTCTCTACTTTGGCACCTCCTAAAAACTACACCTGCATCTACTCTTTATGTCATATGGAAAGTGTGAATTGTTTTTGTGCATTTAGCACCCCTTATTTAATGTCTACAACTTCCTTTAAAGTTCTACTAAAAACTATACAAAAGTAATTACAAAAAGAGACAACCATTGATGCTCTTCTCCCAAAGCTTTAACCTTGCTCCTAGTTATCCTTTTGAGGCATGAAGGATGCTGAGCTAATTGATTGGGCTTGGGCTTGGGCTTCTTGGGCTTGGACCTCAGGCGCCTCCTCTACTTGGTCTTCATCAGTTGATATTCTTCTGTTAAATTTTTTGCACATGTTGAATTTGATTAAGAAAAGTTACTTTGCACAAATTGTGTGTGGTGTTTGTGAGGCTTGTGTCTCTTAAGCATTAGGTCTTATCTTGAGTAAGTTAAGAGCTCTCAAGTGGTGGCCCTCTGCACTTATCTTAGAGGCAACCATACTCTAAGTGGCGTGTTCCTTCTTAACCATTATCATAAGCATTCCTTTCCTTCATCTCTTTTCCATTACTTTCCATTCTGCCAATTTACTCTTGGTTTATGTTTTTGTCTTGTTTGTTTATTCATTCGGTTTCCTTCAATATCATTTTTTCCTTTCATGCTTTTTAAATTCCACCCATCATCATCTTTCACCATATACTTGTGTTTTTCCTTTGCCCTCTAGAAGTGAACCTTCGCCCTCTAGAAGTGAACCTTCACACTTACTTAACCACTTGGTTAAGTTCGTGTCCAGTGGGAATCTTCTTTGGGTTCTCACCCTTTAATTGCTAAAATCTCAATCATAAGTAAAGTGTCACCTCTAAAAATGGACAAAGCTAAAATCAACTCACATTACGCGACCTCACCCAAGGAGTCTTCACTCCAACCAAATTCATCGAGGTCCACTTGACCAGTTGAAATTACAAAATTTTACACACTATCACCTCATGGGATAAGAATAAAATAAGAGTTTTCACTCCAACCGAATTCATCGAGGATAACTCCTCGACCAATTGATATTACTATCGTCTCACGTGATCAGAATAAAATAGGAGTTTTCATTCCAACCAAATTCATCAAGGATAACTCCTCGACCAGTTGAAATTAATATCGTCTCACGCGATCAAAATAAAATAGGAGTTTTCATTCCAATCAAATTCATCAAGGTCATTAAATAAGTTAAACGTTCATCGTTAAAGGAAATTGTATTCTTAATCAAATTAACAGATGAAAATACTCAAAGGCTCGGTCAACCACGCTTACTCAATTTACCATGTAATTGGTGGCCATAAATAAGTAATTTGTGACTCACATCAAGTGCATTCAAACAACATTTACTCAAGAGAAGAATTTCTTTATTTTAATCAGCTTGTTAAGACTTATCGTTCGGGCGAAGTTATTATAGCATGCTAATCAAGTTACTCTACTCTAAACGCTCGACTTATCATGTGTCATATCTTCTATTTTTTACGATAACTACAAGTTATTTGAGGAAACTTACAAGCTCGATCAACCATTACTAGTTACATCGATTTTCGATTACGATTTCGACCAAATTATTCCATTATACTTTGTCAAGACCACACCATCTATTTCGGTGACTGAAAAACATTGCTAGAGTTCTTCTATCTACAACTTATTAAAGACACAATCAATATTGCAAAAGGCTTGGTCAGCCAAGTTCAAGACATTGTTGCAAAGACGTCAAAGAGTCAAATATCGAAATTTTATCGTTCGACCAAGATTAAATATTGCAAACATTTAAACTGTTCAAGCATAAAGTAAAAGTGCAGAAGTTAAAATTGATCAATGCCCACATCCTAGGCCCAAGATAAAATTTCAAATAATTTCAATGTTTGAAATTTACAAATATTCATAACTCCTCCAAGGAGGGCTCGACCTCACCTTAGGAACCTCCGATTTTGTCCCCTTGGCCCTTAACATTCTCCATATGGTCATCCTCATCTCATTCGACCAATATGAACTTGCCATCTACGATGTCTTTGTTCATGTCATATCGGTCATCTTAAAGCGGAATGCCATGAAAGTATGCCGCTTGACGGAGACCTTGGTAAAAATAGTTTTTGCTAATCTGAAGAATGAATGATTGATATTCTTCCAATTTCCCACTTAGCACTTTTTCTTTGTTGGTCGTTTCGCTCTCCACCCTCGCTCGGTCGGCCTTTTCCACCTCTAGCTCGGCCTTCAGGGCCGCCACCTCCTTTTTAGCCTCGTCAACTTCAGTACTAGCTTGGCGCATTTTCTCATCAAGCGATCCCATCGCTTCTAATGTGGTCTTTAGAGAGTTAGAGGACTCATTTAGCTCGACCTTCAGCTTAGCTACCAAGGTAGCCGATTTCCTCTCCAGCTCTTCACCAAAGGTTTGGCCGATTATCAACGTGCAACTATGCAACTTGTCCAGCTCCGCTACTAACTCGTTTATGGGGACGACTGCAAAGATGCTTTCCATTTCAGGAGTCATTAAAGACCTCGGCTAGAAGACATACCTAGTCAGAGTTTGAGTCCAATGAAAATGAAATTTGGTTTTACCTTCTGCATCCTAGAAAAAGGGCTTGTCGTCTGACTCCACAAAAATTTTAAAGTATTTTTCTTTAAAATGTTTATAAGACGAAGTATAAGGTGTAAAACGAATACTCCCTAGGGACTTGTCAAAGACAACCAACTCATTAAACTACTTGGGTGGGAGTTATAATAGAATAAAAAGGATTGAGGAGTGGGTTGTAACCTAAAAATATCACACAGTATCATAAATGCTTGGAGGGCCGGCCACAAGTTAGGATCTAAGTGGGTCGGCACTACATTAAGGATCCGAAGGACCCCCATCGTAAATTCATCAAAAGAAAATGTAACGTGTAAATCATTCAAAAATGTGTTATACACAAAAAAGAAATCTTGTGGCGCGCCTTCCCAACCATGACATACCGGTCGGTGTGGCTACAACTATCGGCGGCCACGACCTTAGAAGGAGAATCGGGTTTCAAGATTGATACTTTAGATAAAAAAAACCATCAAAAGTAGTTGAACCCCTGAAACAAGTAAGGACATCCAAGACACATGGATCAACCAACTCGTAGCTCAACAGTTTGACGCAAGGTCGACCGCATGGTTCGAGCCACTCACGTCTCCCACACCACCAGATATGGTGCCAGTAGGCTTAGAAGAATCTATATTAAAAATAATATTAGAAAGATCAGCGGAAGAAGACATTACTAACCTTTTGAACTTTGCTGATAAAAAAAACAAATGTAACCTTTTTAAAAGAGATGTGAAAGAAAACTTGTTTGAAGACTCAACACTCGGAGCAAGCTGTGTGAACTCTATGGCACAGTGAATGAGTAGTAAACCTCATTTCGTTCAAATGCGTTTCTATTTATATAAAACCAAAGAGGAGAGAGATTGAAGCATGACTTGCTCGGCACCGTTAGATCAATACCCATCCAAGGGTTCATTCATGTCACTCGGCATCTAAACCATCACTAATTATCAACCATTAGATCTCTTTGTTTAAACAGTACTCACCAAACGACGACTTTTGAAAAAAGCACACGTCACATCTTTGACAGATATTAATTGCGCTCAAGAGTCACATCTCCCCTCAAGAAGCCCAACGATTATTTTACGACTCTTGAGAAATTAATTTTTCGAGCCTAGGGGCATGTGTATTGGTTGGTATCGGACGAGCCGGTCTCGGCCTGGGTGACCGACTGATCGAGTCAAAGAACACCTCAAGACTCGTAATAAATGACAACAACGACAATTACAACAACACTTAATGAGTCACGTTCATATCCTGGAATATGTGGGAACATCTCCAACAAATCAACTAAATACTGATTAACTGAAAGATGACACATATATTCTCCAGATATTCCAACATACCTATATACCAATATATCTCACTATTAAGTAGGTATCATGATGCGCATTAGTGAAAAACTGATATCCGGCCTATCACAAGAAGGGCCCATAACCAACACTATAAATAAACTCTTCACAAGAGATCAAGAGAATAAGAAAAACAAACAATTTTATAAAGGTTCACTCTTATCCAGTTGTTCAATCACACATTAAACACATCAAAATTCAGAATTCAAATTAGAAGTATATCACCAATCTAATTCTTGCACCTTAAAAAAATATATTAAACAGGCCCTGTGAAATCCTATCACAGATCATCAAAACTGAACACTGTATTTAGAAATACAACTCGTAATCCTTTGAATATCCATGTGGCTAGGTTGGGATTGAGTTTGATGCTAATAGAAACATGCATTTGTTGGTGGCTCAGAAAGAGGAGAGTGCCTTGTGGGATTCGGTTTCAGAGACTTTCATATGCATCAACTGCTACTGCATGAACCACCACCTAAAAGGTCATGTCTCGAGCAGTAAGTAAATGCTTATGTCATTGAAATAAATTATCCCATGACTAAGGTTGTGTTTCAATTAAGGAGTGGATTTGTGAAGATTTGAAGAAGTGAATGTGTGAGGATTTGAAATGCAAGTGTAAACAAAGTAAATGTGTTTAGATTGAGGTACATTAAAGTAAATATGTAAAGGATGTTTATTGGAGTTTGTGAGTAATGTGATGATTAGTAGAAGATTTATAAATTTTTAAAATATGTAAAATGTAAGTCTACAATTTTATCCCTTATAATAAAAAAATTATAGATAATAAAATATGAGAGATTTATGTATTTGTATTAAATAATGAAATTTAAATAAATAAATTGAATATTCACAACTTATACAAAAAGAAAATTTTAAATTGATTTGTATTAAAAAAATTGTAGTAGTCAAAACTATAAATTACTACAATAAAAGGTTCTATATGAATATAAGATTTTCTATGGTCTTATCAGTCTTCTTAATTAAAAGATTAAAAAATAGAATATGCATGCTTTATGTGATGATATATTAAAATATTGTGATTAGGGCACATTGACTCCCGGTAATCTGTAATAGCCACAACACGCATAAAAGTATATGTGGAATATATAACTAATTAATATTATTTGAGGAGAACAAAAAGTTAATCTGTAATCTGTTTTCTTCTGTTAGGTTGGCCAATTGGAGGGCATAGGTATGCTATTTTACTTGTTTTGTGGTTTGTTGGGATGGTTTGTGCTTCTTACTAGTGTTTACTACTTTTAACTTGCTTTAAATATTTTTTTTCTTTGTTAAAACTTTGTCAAATGATACTTTCATATGTGTGCGTTCTTACTAGTGCTACTATTTTTAGCTTGCTTTATATATTTGTTTTCTTTGATAAAACTTTGTCAAATGGCTCTTTCGTATCTGTGCATTCACATGTCCTTCTCACGAAACAAAAAACAAATATTTTCTGGGGTCCTTTCCTCTTTCTTTTTGATAAATTGTAAAATATAAATTATGATATTTATCCATATGTATTATGGCATATTAAGATTTTAGAAACCATTTCAAATTTATTGTGACTAACTCATCATCTCACATTATTTATCCATTTAGAATGTGACAAACGCTATACTATAAAGTAACATTTTCTCAAATCAAGGTCAAAAATTAATGTCTATGGATTTCTCAAGGTTAAAATACTTTAGATATGAAAACTGCATTGGTTAGAGTCATGATGAGGAAAGAGAAAGAAACAAAGTGATTGTGGAAGTGTAGGTTGTGTGGAACATTATGAATGCAGTGATGAATTATATTATATCTAAAAATCAAAGTAACTGTAGGAGGAATATACTTTCACCCAAGCCATCAACTACATACATGGATCACAACCAGAGTTTTAATTCTCTCTTCAATTTTAGTCAGCATAACTGTGAACAGTCACATTTGGCATTAGGGATCTCTTGTCTTTTTTTGCCTAAATATTAAAAACACAATTGTCCTGTTCCTCTTTCCAACAACAATTGTTTTTATTTTTCTTGTTGGCTGCAAAATATTGGAATGGTGGAATGGTTTATACAAGTGACATGTGAATTGTTCAATCTTTTCAACTGTTGTAGGGGTTGGATAACAAGTTTTTGTTACATATTCGTGAGGTGAATTCTATATTTTAGGTGTGTATCTATCGTCATTTCCTTGTTATCATGGTGTTAGATAATTATTATAATAATTTATTTTTGTTATATAACTTAACCTTTTTAAATAGGTTTAATAATCTGTTATCATAGAAAATTTAAATGAGCACCATTGACTTTTATATTAGAATAATTTAATTCTTTTATATAACTTAACCTCTAGGTTAAGTAGTCTGTTATTGTAGGGAATTTAAATGAATACCATTGACTTTTATATAGTTTTAGATGATTTTTAGAATAATTTAATTTTTTTTATATAACTTAACCTCTAGGTTAAGTAGTTTGTTATTATAGAGAATTTAAGTGAATCATTACCATTGACTTTTATTTGTTCTAATATTATAGATCCTCATTCTACAATCAACTTAACTGAGTAGAGATTGGATTTTTTTTTTTCTGGTTTTTCCCTTATGAAATGGTAGGGGAAGATTGGCCCAATTTTTTTTTAATTTCACATGGCTATTATTCAAATTCATTCTTATGTGTTAGAAGAATACTTACTAAATAATTAGCAAATTATAAATATTGCTCTTTTAAAAATTATGAGAATAAGAATGAAATATAAAATTTATATTCACCACACATAAATATAAAAATAAATATAATTTTGTCTTCTATTTATTAATGATGTATAAATTATCTTGGCTTGAACAGATCCCATTTCAATGGATAAATCTTGGATAGATATGTCTAGAAATACACCTGAATATGTGGAAGGTTTGAATAAATTTTTGGACTTTGCATTTGCTAATAGTGGTGTGAGGGGGAAGATAATATGTCCATGTCAGAAGTGCAACTTTAACAAATGGCATTGTCATGAAGTAGTGTATGAGCACTTGATTGTTAAACCTTTTCCAATTAGATATAAAGTGTAGGTTCTACATGGGGAGAGAACAGGAGTAAATGTGATCGATGATGAAGCACGTGTAATGCCGCAAGATAAAGAAAGAATTTTTGTTAATGATCCGACATGTGATATGGTTAATGATGCATTTGGGTGTCATCAATATAGCAATGACATGGTGGATGATAGGGAAATGGGTGCTGAGCCAAGCCATATTGTGAATGATGATATTGGGGATTTTTTTGAGTTAATGCAAGATGGTCAAGAGAGTTTGTATGAAGGGTGTGATAAATATTCTAAACTTTCTTTCTTGATCAAGTTGTATCACATCAAATGTCTATGCAAAATAAGTGACAAGGCAATGTCCATGATACTAGAGTTGTTAACAGATGCCTTTGAGCATGCTAAAATTCTGCACTCATTCTACGATGTGAAGAAAACCATTAACAAGATTGGTCTTCATTATACTAAAATTGATGCTTGTCCTAATGATTGCATGTTGTACTTAGGAGAAGATGCAAATAGGGATTTTTGTAAGAAATGTAAAACATCTAGATGGAAGGCAAAAAAAAGAAGTACAATTGCTTGTGCTACAGGTAACCAGAGAAAAAAGATTCCTACAAAGGTTTTAAGGTATTTCCCTTTGAAGCCACACTTATAGAGGATTTTTATGTCTTCTAGTGAGCATATGCGATACCATGCATTAGGAAGTACAGATGAAGGCATCTTAAGGCATCCAAGAGATTTTGAATCATGGAAGACATTTGACTTAAAACATCCTGAATTTTCCTCAGACCCTTGAAATGTACAACTTGGCTTGGCTATTGATGGGTTTAATCCATATGGCAATTTAAGCACTAGTCATAGTATTTGGCCAGTTGTACTCATACCGTACAACCTTTCCTCCTTGGATGTGTATGAAACAAAGTTCATTCATTCTCTCCATGATCATTCCTGAAAAGTGAGCTCTAGGAAACAATATTGATGTATATTTATAGCCGATAATAGAAGTGTTGAAAGATTTATGGAACACTGGCATCAAAACTTTTAATTCATATGGAAATGAAGTGTTTGATATGCATGCAATCATATTGTGGACTATTAGTGATTTTCCAGGTCTTGGAACCCTATCTGGATGGAACACACATATTGGGTTGGCATGTCCTAGCTGTAATTTTGACACAACTCCTAGGAAGCTTCTTAAAGGTGGTAAATTTTGTTTCATGAGTCATCAACGTTGGTTAAATGGAAGGCATAAATTGAGATCGGCTTGCTTGAGATTGATGAAAGTATAGAAAATAGGAATCTCCCTTTGGCAATCTCAGGATATGATGTCTTACAAAAAGTTCAGAATCTTAATGTTGAATTTGGGAAAGAACTGGTACTTGAAGAATGGGCAAAGAGACAAGGAAGAGTTAATCATGCAAACTTAGACACTCAACAATGGCGAAAAAAGAGTATATTTTTTGAACTTCCTTATTGGGTAGATAACTTATTGCCCCACAATTTAGATGTTATGCACATTGAAAAAATATGTGATAATGTGGTGTTTACATTGTTGAATGATAGTTTAAATAAATGTAAAGACAATCTAAAGGCATGAAAGGATTTACAACTTTGGGGTATTAGACCTAATCTTTGGCCTGATGAAAATGGTAGATATCTCCCTGCTATATATACTGTGACAAATGTAAATAAAGATATCTTTCTCAAAACTAGGAAAAACATAACCGCTCTAGATTTTTACTCCAGTAACATTAGTAGATGCATTGATGCCAAACAGTGTAAGCTTGGAGGATTGAAAAGTCATGACTCACATATTTTGATGGATCAACTTCTACCTTTGGCAATGAGAAAAACTTCCCTAAAGAAGTCTGCTCTGTTTTGATTGATTTATGTTTATTTTTTAGAAAATTATGTAATAAAGTTTTAAAAATGGATGAACTTGATCAGTTACAAAGTATAGTGGTCCTCACATTGTGTCACATGGAGATGTTATTTCCTCCTTTTTTCACTGTCATGGTTCATTTAATTGTGCATCTAGTAGAAAATACCAAGCTTGGAGGACCTGTCCAATATTGATGGATGTATCCCATTGAGAGGTATCTAGGGAAATTAAAGTCCTATGTTCGTAATAAGGCACAAGCAGAAGGGTTAATAGCGGAAGGATACATGGCTGAAGAGGCTTTAACTTTTTGTTCGAGATATTTAGATGGAATTGAGACTGTATTTAACCAATTGCATCTTGTTAATGATGAGCCTACTATTGTGCCTACTAATGAAAATACATTGTTCCCACCAGTCGGAAAACCAGTTGGGGGTTTTACTTATTTCACTTTATCTACAAAGGAAAAGTTGCAAGCACATTGTCATGTGCTAACTAACTGCACCATAGTTGACCCATTTCTGTAGCAATTTTATAAACCATAGTTTTTTTATAATTGGTTTTCTCTTCAATATAACTTATATATTTTATATGTTTCACATAGGGAAAAAATTCAAGCATATGAATTAACCTCATTACCATTCATATCAAAAGAAATATCAAATACTGATTCCTTAGCTTATGTTTTCGGAAGTCGAGAACATTGTGGACGTGTTAGGGGTTTAGGTTTAGGTCCTTGCCCATCTAAAGTGTTTGATTGTAATGCTCATTCGTATAGTGGAACATCTTCAAGTTTTCTTTATTATACACATTTACAAAATCAGGTTAATAATTTTTTACTTTTACTTTATCATATTTTGTTTACTTGTTTAATTGTGTATCCATATGTTCTTTATGCTTAAACTTTATATTTCGAACTTACTTATTTTAATTCTTATTAAATATGTTTGGATGATGTGAACTAAAAATAATTATATAGATATATAAGTATAAACACAAATTATCTCTCTTTTTCCCACTTTCTCCAGATATGTTGGAAGGTCCATTGGTTAACGTTGATTAATTTAATTGAGTTTGTGTTCTTAACTAAGTTTCTTCATTAACATCATAAGTTAATGAAATGAAGGTAATGATAACTTTTTTGGTGCAAAACTATCAAGGAGAATTGCCTCATGATTTTCATATGTTTCACACATCACCAGTAATATTTAAATCTTGATTAAATTATGTAAGGACCTAGAAAAAATTTTAATTGGAATAAAAGTGTTATATTTAAATAATTTCTGAAGATGTTATTATTTAAAATGAAAAGAGCTTGTAATAGAAGTTTCATGGTGGTCAGACCTCGGACGTCGCCCAAGGTCTGAGGTCAGCTGGTAGAGGTCGGTTGGGGGACCATAGGGGGTTCCAAAAATCACACGTATTAAGGTGTGATTTGCACCTTAGATACGCTATGTATGCGAAACTCTACGCTGGGGCATAAGAGATTGTCCTTAGTGTTGCATGCATTGGCGCACGAGGAGTTGGTACCGACCTGTCCTCGGGAAGGAGAAGCTACCGACGTCACCGAGTCATGTGGGAGTGATACCACAGACTTAGAGGAATGGGAGGACGAGCCCTCAGCTGGGTGTGACATCGGTGACCAGAGTGAGGCGATGTGTCCTCGTCACACACAAAGGCGATAAGAGATCGCCAACAGGATGAGAGGAACATCGGTCATCAACCAGGATGGGAGACACATCGGTCGTCTTCCTGAATGAGACATCGGTTGTCTGCCAGATGGAGAGACATCGGACATCGGTCGTCTTCCAGGGTGAGGAATCAGTCGTCCGTCAGGAAGGGGCATCAGTCATCGCCAGTATGAGAGGCATCAGTCATCGCCGGTATGAGAGGCATGGTCATCGCGCGAGCAGTCATCGGTGGATGGTTATCGCGCGATGTCGTGTTTCACACAGATAAGGTGGGACCCAGGCTCCCAGCATGAGCGTTCTGCATGCGCGACACGTAGATGGAAAGGAGTGCTTCAGAACAGTTGACGCCAGAGAGTTGGTAAGGCAGGTAACCCAAAGTTGGTACGCGCAGAGACATCACGTGGCAGTTCTGTCAGAGGAAACGTGCACGCAAGCTTCCCACAGAGTGGGTAATGGCAGCTGCATGGCGGGTCTACGTTTCTTAGTCTCAGAACACACCTCCTCTTAGTTGGAGTTCGAACGCTGTTGGAGTAGCGAGAGATAGAGTGAGTTTAGTCTTCATCCCTTTCCTTCCTCTCCTTCACTCTGCGATTCAGGCCTTCTCACGTCCCAGCTTGGCTACCGGCGACTGCCATAGAGCACCTGGGAAGGTTCTCTGCAAGTTTTCCCGATCAGAACGCTTAAACAGAGTTTGGGCATCCTTAAGTTCGGTGGGTTAGAGCTTGAAGTGAGATTTTACGCTAGTCCAGGTAAGGGAAGCTAGCTTTATTTTCAATAACAACCGTAGGCTAGAAGATTCTGAAGTTGGGGCGACGTGGTCGCCGATTTCAAACTTTCTTGCACGATGCTCTGTTTTTATGTGTGGGGCGACGTGATCGCCGGTTTTAATGCAAATTTCGAAATCCCTTGTTTTAGTGACGAATTGAAATTGTTTGATATTGAAATGTGAACTGTATATGATTTTCGAAATTCTGAACTTGATTTTGATTGTTGCTGTGATTTGGAACCGTCCATTTACGTGTTGTATGATGCATTGAATGTTGTGAATGTGGGATCAAGGCATAGTATTTTCAGGAAAGAAAATACCGTGTAAGATCGTGTGTAATGTGCATTGACTAGGGACTTGTCTAGAAGGAGATATCCTGACTCTCCTGATATAATGGAATCATATAGATGAAGTTATTCAGGCGTTGAGAGTCGAAGGAGGTTCATATGTATGGGTAAGTTGTTTGAAAGATAACTAACTTGACCTGTTGTATGGATTAACCCTGTCATACTGGGAGAGTGATGATATTGAGATTTATTTATGCGCATGGCTGTGTGGATTCACAGCGACCCTGTGTGGATTCACAGTGGTGTAGTATGACAGGTGCAGATCTCTGAGTCTGAGTCAACGCACGAGTCTTCCGGAAGTAGAGTCAAGTGTCTATGTGTTGTGAGTCAGTGGGAATTCTGACGTGAGAAAGATGAATATTGAAAATTGTTGATAGACACTTGATGGTTGTGTGATATGAATGAGAAAGTGATGGATTTTATGTGGGTGTTTAAAAGCTGATTTATGTTGATTTTAAAGTTTCGTATTTCAAGTTTTTTTTTTTTTGAATAGGTAGCTTACCCTGTGTTTTGTGTTGTGTTTCGTGTTCTTAAAACTGTGATGATCGTGTGTAATTTACACGGGAGCAGATGATGTTGCAGGTAGTAGAGCTCCTCAGTGAGTGGTTGGACAAGGAGATCGCCTGTTCTTATGCTGTATTTTGTTTTATTTTGAAACACTGGATGGTTATGTATTAAAACTTCCTAGAGAAGGGATATTATTTTGAAATACAATGTATGGGATGGATGTATTTTATTATATATACACATGCTAATTTTGATATTATTGTTTTATGTTTATTTTATGATATAAATATGAATAAGATTTCAGGGGCGTTACAAATTAATATATATTATATATTATAATTGAAATGCTACTAATTATGACTATTTTTTATATATTAGGCATCTGACCAAGGAAGTGTTCCTAATGATGAAACAAATGATCAAGATCAAGAACCATTCTAGTGTTTTAACATTGCAAGTATTATAGTTTATTTTTAAAAATAACTTTCGTTGCCATTTTGTTACTATGGCAAAGAATGATTGGAAGCCATATAATGATAGGAAAAAAAAATTGTTCTTTAGATCTCTAAGGTAGGAATTGATTTCAAATATACTATAATTTGTTTGACTATTATTGTTCTCATCGGTTAACCTGGTCGTCGATGGACCTCAGTAGGCAAGCTCTAACCCTGTCTGCCACTTGTTGGAATCCGTACCTCCCCTGGCTATCTAGATGCTAGTCTTGTTAAGACAGAGGGCACCCAAACAGCCGATCACACTTTGACGCTCAAGCTAGTAAGGCTTACAAAAGCAACAATAAAACTCAGTTTAGTGAGCAAAAACCGCCCCCTTCATCTGGGAGCCTCACGCCCCTTTTATAGGCACATTATCCACATACAACGACTCTCGTCTTAGAGAAGCAAATAATAACAGAAAATAAACACATTTCTCTTCTATCTTTAACAGAAGAAACGACCTACCACGGACACCAGTCATCTTTAGGTGCCAACTGCAGGCAAACATTCTGTTTCTCATATACGTCCTTATCTTCTTTAGGGTCAATAACAGCTTATCAATAGACTTTTCACGTAATCACAGTATATCAACAAATATATCAATAAATATATCAGTAATTATATCAACAAATATATCAATAAATATATCAGCAATTATATCAACAAATATATCAACAATTATCATTATTCATCATATATATCTCTAAGCACGGAAACAAAGGGGGTATCCCGTACTACATCCTTGCCATGCGTGTTGGGCCTCTCAGCGAAATTGGGCCAACTACGTAGAAGTCAACTCAGCCCAACATCCGAGCTGACCTCTACCTTCTCGAGAACCGAGCTACTGCTCACAATACTAGGTTGCCGAGCTCTGTACAGTACACAAGCCTTCCAGGCTCGAGCTGAGCTTGTTTCGGCGAAGAGTCTATTGAGCATCTTCTGAAAATTGATGTGACCGCTTCTTTGGAGTAGGTGAGGCGCGGCGCACGAAGCATTTTTGAAAAGACATTTTGGTTACACGCGATCCAATGCCTACATGTGGCGTAACCTAATAGGCGAGGGAAACCCTTGCGCTTCAAATTTTCCCCACTCTTAAACTGTCATCTTGGATCACTATTTCATCACATCAAAAATTCGAACCCTCTTCATCTCTCATTATCGCTCGAACTCAATGTGCTTCTAATCAAGGCTACCCTTTTCATGATCATCCAAGATGCTTCCTTTCTTCAATCTCATCTGTATATTGATGTAATGCCTACTCTGCCCGGATTTAATGTCTGAGCTGCTAGTACGTTCATACATCGATCATCGCATGACACTTGCATATATATATATATATATATATATTGTTTTTCTGTCGTGCTCTAAATTGTTTGCTTCATCTGCTGTGCTGGGTCAGAGTAGTTTTCATTTTTTCATGTGATTGTGTATAGATGCAACCTGCACCAGATTACAAAACCTTATACCCTTGGGCACCCTCGAACCTTCTTTCTAAAACCACCTCCTACACTTCCCATGAGAGACTCATAACCCTTAGGAAGAGTGGTTGTCATTTAGGTAGGGAGGATGATTGGATTAATCTAGAGCCCTGTAGTGCAGACGAACCAATCTGTTGTGATGAATCCATATCTCCCAACAAACTCTTCTGTTATTTCTATTCTACCGTATTTAAAAAAGGTCCTTCTTCGTCTTCCCCTTTCTATCTTTGAAAAAGAACTCCTAACCAAGCTCAATGTGGCTCCTGCCCAGCTACACCCTAATAGCTGGGCGTTTGTTCGAGCCTTTTCCATACTGTGTGACCAACTCGGCATCTCACCTTCCGTGGATGTCTTCCTCTTTTTTTTCGAGGCCAAAAAGCTGAGTCACTAACTTTGGGCATCTTTGAATGGCGTCTCAAGGAAAGGAATTCTCACCCTCTTCCAATCTTCATACAAAAACTTTAAAGGCCATTTCGTAAAAATCCATGCCAATGAAAAATACCCCGACCTCCTTGACGTGTTTCCTCTTTATTGGACCAAAGAGCCTTCTTCCAACGTCACCGACCAGGAGGTCTGCAAGTTCTTATTCAGCCTCCAAGTTGTCTTTGACACGGCCTTCCTTCTTGCCAACAAGTTCCTGCCAAACTCCTTGAAGAAATTTATCGGTATAATTTTAACTTCTAGCCTTAGAGAGTGTGTCTCTCATCATAAACTATTATGAATGCAATTCTTCTTTTGCAGAAAAAATGTTGGCATGTTTCAGCAAGGAGGACCTGTTGAACATGGCTAAGAAAGCCAAGGTCGCCAGCCAGATGCCTTTGAAGGCGGTGGCCCCTCCTTATCCTTCTGAAGATGACGAGGACACTGTCTCGGGCTTTGTCTTCACTCGAAAGAGAGGAAGGGGTCAAGCAGCTAGCCCGATGCCTTCTCCGTCTTGAGGCCGAGCAGCTTCCAACCCTATTCCTCCTCTCGACACCCCTCCTGCAACGTTCAATCTCAACGGTGGTGTCGAGAGCTAAAGGAGGAAAAGATTATGGGATGATGACGTTGACATCACCTCCTACCTAGAGGATTCACTAGGGCGTCCCGAGTACGAGGAGAGGATGGGAGCTCGTGGGGATCACCCTCTCCTCCAAGATGCCTTGAAGCAACTCGGGCAGGCTCTGGTCATAGGCTGCTTCGCTGTGAAGAAATTGCGCGTTGAGGGTACTACTGCGGAGGCGTGTATTCAAGAGAACCAAGATCTTCACCAAAAGGTATTAAGCCTTCAGCATGAGATACAAAGCCTTCACGCTTTGAACCAGCGCACTGAGCAGCTCCTAGCTGACAAGGCCAAGGAAGCTACCGAACAAGCTAAGCACCAAAAGGAGGAACTCTCAAACCTGCAACAAGAACTCTCCCAGAAGGAGAAATTCTTCGCGAAAGAAGTGGAGATTTACAAGGGAGAAGCTGCCTCTACCCTTATGGGGTTTGATGTTGCCATCGAGCAAGCCTCCAGCCTACCCAAACATGGACTTTTCCCAACTTGGTTTAGGCAAACAAGTAGTAGATGGACAAGTGATAGATAAATAGTTGTTTTAATATTTTGTAATTATTACCTATTTATCTCTTCTGAAGAATGTCTTTAACGTTATATTTTCGTTGGTCTTTGTATATTTATGCTTTCTTACGCTTTGTATACTTATCGTAGCACTTAATCACTTATTACCACTGTGATAATTCTGGCTAACGTCAGCATATACTAGTGTAACTACTACCATACATATATACGTCAGAGAACTTTAATTCAATCAAAGAACTAACCTCAACTGGGTTTAGGCATTTGAAGAGCAGTACTTCACCTTGGTATGCTCACACATACTCATCAAGAACCGAACACTTCAATTTGTCAAGTACAACTTTTCGCCAATCTTCATGCTATTATTCATCCCATAGTGTGCCTAAACTCGGGTGACCACTCTCACACCGAGTTAATTCGACTGCGCTAAGGCTTCTACATGCCATAACTCATCCTACAGAGTGCTTAAGCTCGGGTGAACACTCTCACATCGAGTTAACCCGACTGCGTTAATCAGAATGAGTAATCTCTAGAATAGGTCCATCCCACAGAGCGTTTAAGCTCGGGTGAACGTTCTCACACCGAGTTAACCCGACTGCATTAGGGCTTCTACGCACCATAACTCATCCCCCAGAGCACTTAAGCTCGAGTGAACGCTCTCATACCGAGTTAACCCACCTGCGTTAATCAGAATCAGTAATCTCTAGAATAGGTCCATCCCACAGAGCGTTTAAGCTCAGGTGAACGCTCTCACACCGAGTCAACCCAAATGTGTTGGTCAGGATAGATCTCCTATTCCAGTTTTATTCACAGGGTGACATCAGTCGACTTACCTATCGGAGGTACTTACGTACTCCTATGGCCCTTACTTTGGAAACTCTCCAAGAAAGGTCGCCGAGGAGCAATTTCAACTCATAAGAAAAACAACAATGCATTATGAACATCTATTTATTGCGGGGGCCTCATTAAAAAACCCTTTTCAGGGAAAAAGAGTGCCACCCCTTATTATCACATTGTTCAACAAATACATCAACTGAAGTAAAACTTGAGGTTAGCAGCGTTCCATGTTCTCGGGATGGGTCCCCCCTCTAAGGTTTCCAACCTATATGCACCATTCCCGAGTACCTCAACCACGCGGAACGACCTTGTCCAGTTAGGAGACAACTTATTCTCCAATTGGTAGGGGTGGGCTTTCAGCATCACCAAGTCGGCTACCCAAAATTGCTTGGGCCTGATCTTGGTCCTTTATTTCAGCTCGATCCTCCTTTTCCGCGCTTCTGATTTAACGTGGGCCTGTTCTCGGACTTCGTCTAGCAAGTATAAATTCACTTTTCTTCCTTCATTGGACTCTTCTGCAATGAAGTTCTGGAACTGAGGGGAATTCTCCTAGATCTCTACAGGAATCATAGCATCCGACCCATACACCAGAATAAAAAGGGTCTCCCTAGTAGTTGACTGTGGTGTAGTGTGGTAGGCCCATAGAATTCGAGAAACCTCTTTTGCCCATGTTTCCTTTTCCTTCTCCAGTCTTCTCTTCAACCCCCTGAGTAGGACTTGGTTGGCCAACTCCACTTGGCCATTAGTTTAGGGGTGTTCGACAGAGGCGAATATCTGCTTTATCCCAAGCTCGGAGCACAACTTGCCCGACTGTTGACTGGCGAATTGCGTTCCATTGTCGGACACCAAATGTCTAGGGATTCCGAAGTGGCACACTATGTTCTTCCACACAAAGTGTTGTACCTTATGGGCGGTGATCTATGCGACGGGTTCGGCTTCAATCCACTTCGTAAAGCATTTGATGGCTACCACGAGATACTTCATTTGGCGTATGGCCAAAGGGAAAGGACCTAGAATGTCTATTCCCTAGGTATGAAATGGCCACAGGCTGTAGATCGATCACAACTCCTCTGTAGGTGCGTGGTGCCAGTCTGCGTGCTTCTGAAACTGTTCGCATCGCTGGGCATACCCTCTGTAGTCTACTTTAACCGTAGGCCAGTAGTACCCAACTCGGATGACCTTTAACGCGAGTGCTCGACTGCCTATGTGACTTCTACAGATACCCTCATGTAATTTTGCCATCACACGAGCACATTGTTCTCCGCTAATACAAGCAAGGGTAGGATGAGCATAGCCATGACAAAACAGCATACCATCAATCAATGTATACTTCCCTGCATTCCTCTTAACTATCTTTGCTTCTGTGGGCTCATCTAGTAATGAACCATCCGCTAAATACCGTTGGTACAGGGTGATCCAGGTCTCTGCTGTGTCACTTTACGAGGTAGCCATTACCTCACCTTCCTGTCTCTGGTACGCCACTACTCGGGGGATTTTTGATCTCTTGGCACATGAACAAGTTCAAACTGGGTGAAAAGCTTCATCAAAATCATAACATACTAGAGGTACGCCACCAACTGCAGGTCTTTGGCTTAGTACCTGGCGGTCACCTGTTCGGTAACAAGTAACGAATCGCTCTTCACCAATAAACTTCTAGCTCCCAGCTCTTGACCTAGCAGCATCCTTACTATCAAGGCCTCATACTCGATCTAGTTGTTGCTAGCCTTGAATGCAAAATTTAAGGATTTTTCGATCAACAACCCACTGGGCCATTCCAGGATGACCCCGGCAGCATTACCTAGCTGGTTGGAAGACCCGTCCACCGACAAGATCCATTGAAAGTCTTCTAGATCGGGATGAACTTCCTCCGATACCAATTCCACCACAAAATCTACGTAGACGTGCCCTTTTATTGGCCCTCTAGGCTCATAACATATATCAAACTCGGACATTTCTACCGACCACCGCACCATCCGACCTTCGATGTCATGTTTTTGCAAAACTTTGAGAATAGGGAGGTCGGTCATTACTATCACGGTAAAACTCTGAAAGTAATGACGTAACCTCCGGGCCGTGAACACTACCACCAGTGCAGCCTTCTCAATCGCTTGGTAGCGCTCCTCTGGCCCCTGTAACACCTTGCTAACAAAATTGATTGGCTTTTGAGTCTGCTCCTGGTCTTGCACTATCACCAAGCTGATCGCTCGCTTTGTGATGGTGAAGTATAATCGTAGAGGAACGCCAGCTATTGGCTTTGCGAGGACAGGGGGGCTGGCAAGATACCCCTTTAGCTTTACAAAGTCCTCCTCACACTCTGGAGTCCACACAAACCGATTATTCTTCTTCAGGCATTGGAAATAGGGATAGCCTTTATCTTCACTGGCCGATAGCAAGCGAGAGAGGGCCGCCATACGTCCAGTCAACTGTTGGACCTCCTTCACCGTGGCAGGGCTCCTCATCCCTATGATGGCCACACATTTGTCTAGGTTGGCCTCTATACCCCTCTCAGTTAACAAGAATCCGAGGAACTTCCCTGCCTTCACCAGGAACATACACTTCTCCGGGTTCAACCTTAGATTATATTTAGCAATAGTTGCGAACAACTCTTATAGATCGACCACATGTTGTTCCTTCTCTACGGAGGTGATGACCATGTCGTCTACATAGGCTTGCACCGTTCGTTTGAGTAGCGGGGCGAGAATTCTGTCCATCAAGCCCTGGTAGGTGGCACCAGCATTCTTAAGGCCAAATGGCATGACCTTGTAGCAGTAACTAGCAAAATCTGTCATGAATGCGATTTTACTTTCATCGTTGGGATGCATCTGAATCTGCTTGTATCCCGAAAAAGTGTCAAGGAAACTTAACAAACGACAACCCGAGGCGTTGTCCACCAAAGAGTCGATACTTGGTAATGGATAAGAGTCCTTTGGTCAGGCTTTGTTGAGGTCGGTAAAGTCGACACACATCCTCCACTTCCCATTAGACTTCTATATCAGCACCATGTTAGCCAACCACTCAAGATATTGGATCGCCCTGATGTGGCTAGCGTTCAACAATTTTTGAGAAATGTGTGTTTGGGGTAGAAGTAGGAAAGTTCTTAGGTTTTCTCCTCACCGAGCGGGGAATAGAAGCAAATCTTGAGAAGTGTGCGACGATCATTGCCATGAGGAGTCCTAACACTGTGAAGGAAGTACAACAGTTAACGGGGAGGATAGCCGCCCTCTCTCGCTTCCTGTTAGCCGGGGGAGATCAAGGGTACCCTTACTTCCAATGTTTGAAGAGGAATAACCGCTTTGTGTGGATAGCAGAATGTGAGGAAGCGTTTGTAAAACTGAAGGAGTACCTAGCCAGCCCACCGGTTCTTTGCAAACTACAGCCAGGTACTCCCCTTCGTCTCTATTTTGCAATCACAGATCAAGCGATAAGCTCAGTCCTAGTACAGGAGTAGGAGCACATCCATAGGCCCATATATTTTGTAAGTAAGGTGTTGCATGGGTCAGAGGTGCGTTATCAGGCCATTGAGAAAGTGGCCTTAGCTATGGTATTTGTAGCGTGGAGACTCCACCACTATTTCCAGAGCTTCACGATAATGGTGATGACTGACTTGCCAATTCGCAAGATACTACAGAAACCAGACATGGCTGGCAGAATGGTGCGATGGGCAGTAGAGCTTTCTGAGTTCGATGTACATTATGAACCCAGAGGTCCTATCAAGGGCAGGTTTATATTGATTTTGTGGCAGAACTCTCCACGAGAGGTACTTTGCCGGATAATGAAGATTTTTAGTGGATTCTTTCAGTAGATGGATCCTCCAACCAGCAGGGTAGTGGAGCTGGTATTATCTTGGAAGGGCCAAATGGGTTGTTGATTTAGCAGATCTTGAAATTTTCCTTCAAGGCTAGTAATAATCAGGCTGAATATAAAGCATTGTTGGCTGGAATGCTGCTTGCTAAGGAGATCGGCGCTCGAAGCCTATTGGCAAAGAGCAATTTGTTATTGGTGACTGGGCAAGTTACTGGAGGATATCAGGCCAAGGACCCCCAGATGGCCTCATATCTGAAATGCGTCATGTTGTTGAAAGAAACTTTCCCCGTGTTTGAGTTGATACATGTTCCAAGGGAGCAAAATGCATGAGTAGATCTGCTAGTAAAGCTCGTCAGCTCATGCAAGGGAGGTCGCAAGAGGTTGGTAATTCAAGAGACGTTGAAGGCGCTCAAAACTGCTATAAATGATGAGGGTGATGAACAACAGGCGAATCTGGTGGATATTGGGAAAAGGAGGCATCGATTGCTGACTCAAGAGACTTTGAGGGTACCTAAGATAAGTGTTTACAGCCTGTCTGAAGAAGGGCCGCTGGATGTTTGCCTTATTGATATAGGTGAAACCTGGATGACACCCTATAGGTGTTACCTTGCTCATGGCGTGCTTCCGATGGAGCCTATGGAGGCCAAGATTGTGAAGAAGAACGCGGGAAAGTATACCTTGATAGATGGGAAACTGTTCAGGCATGGTGGTGATCAATGTACACGTATTATGGCAGAGCTCCACGAAGGTGTGTGTGGGAGCCACATTGGAGGGCAAGTTCTCTCTTTGAAAGTTGTTCAAGCAGGGTATTAGTGACCAACTATGCAGGAGCAATGCTTTCTTCAGGTTGCATCTTGAACAACTCATATTCTTGGATAAGTAAGTGTTTCCTTGATCTCTTCACATCATCCGTGCCTTCGTGTGTCACCTCCAGAATCTCCCACATTTCCTTAGTCGAATTGCACTGAGATATTTTGAAGAATTCATCCATTGTCAATGCAGAAGTTATGATGTTTTTGGCAACAGAGTCATATTGAGCCTTTTTCCTTTCACTGTCACTCCATTCAGACCATAGTTTCTTCACTGTTTCTTCTTTGACAACCTGCATAGGCACAAAAGGTCCATTGACCACAACATCCCAAATACCCAAGTCAATAGATTCCCTGAAAATTTTCATCCTTATTTTCCAGAAGGCATAATTCACTCCACCAAACATAGGGGGTCTATTAATAAACAAACCCTCAGCAAAAGGCATTTTAAACTAAGACATATTGCACACAAACTTGAGTAAAATACAAGTCCTAGCTCTGATACCAATTGTTGGGTTTATTAGTGTCTAAGTTCAAGAGGGGGGGGGGGGTTGAATTGAGCTTATAAAATTTCAAACAGATTTGGGTTTTTACCAGAACAGAGCAAAAGAATCAATTTATTTTGGAAAGAACAGATTTATTTTTCTGGTTACTTTATCAAGACAATGTTTCAGTTATATGCTTTCTAGATATTAAGAGAATTCAACAACAAGCAACGTATCACTTTAATATGCAAAGATGGAAACCAAGAGTTGAATCAAGAAACAATCTTTGATTATTAAGCCTCACACTAGAATAGAACGTGGCACTTAATTGGTTTTGTTATGACAGAAAGATTTACTTCTAACACAACCAAAGCAAAAACTCAGTTAACTACAAGCTGTTTAGATCATTTTCCAGAATATAAAGAACAGTATGAGCAGGCCCAGAAAGAACAGATTCAATTTTAATTGAACAAGTTTATTTTCTGGAAGATCAACACAAGAAACTATAAATGAGTGCAGAGATTAAGAGAGATTGAACACCACACGTTTATACTGGTTCTGATAGGTTGTTCTTCATGACCATTTGTTCTTCTTAAAATATGAGGTAAAAAGGTGGTGGAAGCTATGGATGATATGGGTCAAGGATGACTCATATAGAGCTATGGGTTCCTTGTAGGTGCATGAAAGGTATGGAGAGTGATAGGTTAGGCCAAATCAGTTGGAGGAAGGTGAAGATGAAGATCAAAGTGTCTAACCTAGAGAGACTAGACAAAGAGTAGAAGCTAGCATAATTTTGGCAGCATTTACTCATATAAATTGATCTTAAAAAAATATGAGCCAAAGCACCCTATTTATAGGAGATGGTGCCTTGGAGAGTAAGGAGCAAGGGTGGGATGGAGAATACATAAAAGAGGGGCTGCTAGGGTGTTGACTAAAGGTCAATGCAGCCCCTTAACATGATTCTAGAAGGTAGGGCTACATTCCTACCCTAAAAGGCCTAGGTACAAGCTAAATTGTTAAATACACCCCCTATTGTGCTAAATGAACCCTACTCTACTAAATTGTTAAATACACCCCCGATTGTGCTAAATGAACCCTACGCTACTGAAATTATAAATTGAAATTAATTGATGCTCAGCTCCCATGGCTTGGGCTTTACTCTTTTTGGTCCTCTGAGGGGTCTTTGAATATGTAGAGAAAAGTTTCTCTGCCATCACTAGCAGAGTCCCACTCTTCTTGAATCCTCTTTGCCATGAACCTAGTTGTTTGGCCTGAGCTTGGGCTTAGGCTTGGGCTTGGGTCTCTTCCATCATCCCCTCCTTCTTGAGAGGATCTGTCCTCAGATCTACAGGGTTGATCTCAAACAGCAGCCTTATTCCTACTTTGAAAACTATGCTCCTCCTCCAGGATCAAATATTAACCTACAGTAAACATTAAAGAAAAGTGAGATAAGAAAATTAAAACTAGTGTATTCAAATAAAATAGTAAGGAAATAAGGCCCTTTACTATTTTTATAAAAGTTTTGTTTGAAAGAAATAGGGCCCTTTTCAAAAATATTTTTACTTCCTTTGTGTTGTTCATTGCCCAAGATAAGCAACAACATCACAAAGTGTTGTTTTTGTGAATTTTGAGAATAAGAGTAAGCATCATGATTCAAAGGAAAAGAAGAGTTCAAAGTATTGCAATCCCCCTTTAAGGGTTCTTTTGCCACTATGCTTGTAGGAGGTGTTGTAAGATACTCTTCATTCTTTCTAGATTCCACTTCTTCTTTTTCAAACAACCCCTCACTTGGCTTTTCTGTGGAGGAAAGGTTTATATCTATATCTGGTTCAGCTTCAAAAACAGATTTTTCTTCAAGCATATTCTCATAAGGGTTTTCTATGAAAAAAGAATTTAAGTCAATGTCTGGTTCTACTCCAAACAAATGATTTTTTGTACTTTCCTTTTCTATCATCACTTTTTCTCTCTTTTCTTTCTCTTCTCTATCTTTCCTTTCATTATCCTCTCTTTCTCTTTTGTCTTTCTCATTTTCTCTCTTTATTTTCATTTCTACTCGGTCCTTTACCACTTGTGAAGGTGTTAAAGGATAGAGTACAAACTTTTTCTCCCTATGGGTAAAATTTATCTCGTTGGTAAGACCATTATGGATGGTTTTCTTGTCAAATTGCCATGGTCTTCCCAATAAGATGTGGCAGGCTTCCATGGGTACTACATCACATAAAATCTCATCTTTATAGTTCCCCACAGAAAGACTGATTTTTACCCGTTTATCTATAGTTAGTTCCCCATCTTCATTTATCCACTGAAGTTTGTAAGGTTTTGGATGAGGTATTAATTGTAGATTAAGCTTTTCAACCATCCTAGTGCTACAACAATTGCAGCAAGAGCCACTATCCATAATGAGGGAACAAAAGTTTTCTGAAACTTTACATCTTGTATGAAAGATGTTCTCTCTCTGTGTTTCATGGTTCACACTAGGTTGATTGTTGAGGGTTCTTCTGATCATCATTAATTCTCCCTCACAAGGATATGCCCCCTCACTACTTTCCTTCTCTTCTTCCCCACTAGACTCTTCATCTTGGCTGCTATACTCATCCCTACCTCTTAAGATCATGGTTCTCCTATTTGGGCACTGGGATGCTATATGGCCTCTACCAAGACACTTGAAGCACTCGATGTCTTTACTGCAGGGTTATGAGGTAGACACATCTTTTCCTACACTTTTGGGAGTTTCTTTGGATTTATCCTTTGAAAAACTATCCTCCTTTTCTCTTCTATACTCTCTCTTAGGATAAGAGTTAGAGTAAGAACTCTCCTTGCGATTTGATCCCTTTCTCAAATTTTGTTGTTCAACTTTTATACAAAGTTGGATCAAATCATTCAAGTCCCTGTAGGGCAAAAGTTCTACTTTATCCCTTATCTCAAGATTGAGACCACTTAGGAACCTAGCTATGGTGGTGGTGGCTTCTTCCCTAATAGAGGCTCTCATCATGTAGAGCTTCATCTTTTGCCTATACTCCTCTACACTCATGTTTTTCTGTTGGAGTCTTTGGAGCTTGTCCATTAACTCCCTATCATAGTATGAAGGAATATGGCGGCGTCTCAAGGCTCCCCTAAGGTCATTCCAATATTCTATGGGAGGGTCCCTGTGGAGGCGCCTATCTCTCTCTAGGGCTGTCCACCAATACATAGCATTTCCTTGAAAGCTTAAAGTGGCTAAGGGTACTTTCCTTTCCTCGCTAACATGATGGCAAGCAAAAAGTTGTTCTACTTTCATTTCCCAATCTAGGTATGTTTCAACATTTTCCTTTCCATAAAAATGAGGTAAGTCTACCCTAGTCTCTTTTGGGTGGCTTTCTCTCCTAGTTCTTTTAGGTGGAGGTTGATAATAATCATTTACTCTCAGACTCCCCTCAACATGTGAGTCACTTGACCTAGAACTAGATGCATGTGATGCATGTGATTTTTTTAATTTTCGAATGTATTCATCTTTTTCTCTAACAATTCTCAACTCCTCTTCCAAAAGTGCAAGATGGGCATCTCTTTCTTTTTTATCTTCCAAAAGTTGAGCCTCATGTTGCAATTGTCTTAGTGATAGTGATTGAAAATCTCTAGCCAATTGTTTCAAAAGAGATTTTGTGGATTTTCTATCACTTTCACTATGACTTGAAGAATGAGTAGACATGTTTAGGGTTTGTGATAAAAGTAATTTTCAAAAAGAAAGATAAGTGGAGTGAAGTAGGTAATTTCCCAGGAAAGGGAGGTGGATCACTAGGATCTCTTAAGTACCAAACCTTTCCTTAGCCAGATACTATCCCACAACACTTTCAGAAACTTTTCTCTAAGCAATTTACTTAGAGCACAATCAAAGATAAAAACAAAATTTTTATGCAAGAAAAACTATATGTAAAGCAATAAAACACAAATGAAAATTGCTATCTAGAAAGCTTTTAAAACTAGTCGAATCCTAAGGTGAGGCTTCTTGGCACTTTGGAACCTTGAAGACACACTCACCGTCTAAGACGTATTAATCCACTAATTAATCAATGTCCTTGCAAATTACAACTCAAAGAAATACAAAGAAATTAGGTTAACAAATTTTGATGCACAAAAATTTAAAGTCCTATTCTATGCACTCCTTCACTTGTAGCTCCTTTGTGTATATTTGTGTATTTTTCAATGAGGTTGCTGCTGTCCCTTGCTTTGTCTCCTTAGGTTATTCAACCTTAAATCTTTAATCCAGCTCCTCTTTAGTGATATGGCTTTCACCAAAACAAAATTTTAGCTCCACACTCACCAAAACACTTTTTAGGTCAAATCCACCAAAGAGAGGTCAAGCAAGTTTTAAAGCAACAAAACTCAAATTTAAAATCAAGGAATACTGCAAATGGAGTTGATATTTGACAAGACTTGAAAGAGTATTCAATAAAATTTGACAAGCAAAAAATTAAGGCACACAAGAAAAAGGTAGCACACAAAGTGGAATCCTAGTGAATGGAACTAGAATAGATGAATAAAACCAAAACAACACTACAGAATTTTTTGTGTAAAATTTTCCACAACTTTCCAATTTTATGCTGGACAGAATACTTCAAATTTGAGCTTGAAATTTTAACCACAGAAACTTCAATGTTTTAGCTCAATATAGGCGTTGGAATTTCACCAAAAAAGTGAGTCAAATAATTGTAATAATTTTTCCGAAATCACTGCCGCGTCAGCGTTTTTTCAGAGTCAGGATTTTTGCACTCTGTTCGTATTTCATTTATCATTTTTTTTGTATTTTGAATTTTGATGTGCTTCTTTTTTTCACTTTTTCTTAACACATCAAACTACTCAAATCCAAAATTTCAGAATTTTTTACCAAAAAATGTAATTTCTGGGAACGATTCCAGCCAGAACAGTAGCAGTGAAAACAGAGAGATCCTAACTTGAAATTAGAAAACAGTAAAGAAACTTCAAAAACACAATGGAAATGATTGGATACGAACTTGTATGGAACTAACACACAAGTATGAACTCAAATACGAAAGTATAAAAGGCACCAAAGCTTCAAAACCAGAAATATAAACTGCACTCAAAACAAAATCAAGCAACCAAATCAACAATAAAAGGCACCACTTGGAATTTATGACATTGTAGGATGAACATGACTTTGACAAAACTTGTATGGATTCAAAAATCAAAATGACTCAACCACAAACACTTTGCACCGATTAAAAACATCAATAAGACTCAAATAAAATAAAAACAGAACAGCCAACACAAAAGGAACCTAAAACAGTTTGAAAAATGGAAGTTCAAGATCAAGTTGAACCAAAAATACCAAATAGAAATTTAAAAACAGCAACACCAACTTAAAAAGAAATTAAAAACAGCAAGACATTTAAGGATATGATGAACAACATGGAATAAAGAAGACTCAAAAAATAAAATGAAGAGAACACTTATCTCTTGAAGAACCAAAGCTCTAGATACCAAATGATAGGTTGTTCTTCATGACCATTTGTTCTTCTTAAAATATGAGGTAAAAAGGTGGTGGAAGCTATGGATGATATGGATCAAGGATGACTCATATAGAGCTATGGGTTCCTTGTAGGTGCATGAAAGGTATGGAGAGTGATAGGTTAGGCCAAATCACTTGGAGGAAGGTGAAGATGAAGATCAAAGTGTCTAACCTAGAGAGACTAGACAAAGAGTAGAAGCTAGCATAATTTTGGCAGCATTTACTCATATAAATTGATCTTAAAAAAATATGAGCCAAAACACCCTATTTATAGGAGATGGTGCCTTGGAGAGTAAGGAGCAAGGGTGGGATGGGGAATACATAAAAGAGGGGCTGCTAGGGTGTTGACTAAAGGTCAATGCAGCCCCTTAACATGCTTCTAGAAGGTAGGGCTACATTCCTACCCTAAAAGGCCTAGGTACAAGCTAAATTGTTAAATACACCCCCTATTGTGCTAAATGAACCCTACTCTACTAAATTGTTAAATACACCCCCGATTGTGCTAAATGAACCCTACGCTACTGAAATTATAAATTGAAATTAATTGATGCTCAGCTCCCATGGCTTGGGCTTTACTCTTTTTGGTCCTCTGAGGGGTCTTTGAATATGTAGAGAAAAGTTTCTCTGCCAGCAGTAGCAGAGTCCCACTCTTCTTGAATCCTCTTTGCCATGAACCTAGTTGTTTGGCCTGAGCTTGGGCTTAGGCTTGGGCTTGGGCCTCTTCCATCAGGTTCACTCAATAAGAACTACATCCAGTCTCACCTTACCCAAGGTGAAATCCACTAAAAAATAGTACAAATCAATTACAAAACCTTAAGTTCTTGAACCCTACAAGAACAAGGCAAACCAAGCTGAGAAAAATAGCTCATACTGCAACCTATACTGCTAGGTGATGCAGACTTGATAAGCTACTATGGTATAGGGAGGTATAGCATTCTCTAATCTATTTTATTTTGTGTTAACTTCCAATTTGTGTATTTTGGAATTAAGTGCAGCACAGGTGTTGATCTTTCTTCAAAGCAACAGAGCTATGGGGATTTGTCTCCATCAAATAGGGGGAGATTGTTGAAAGTGGATGATGCTCCTTGAAGACTATATAAGTGTTTGATGTAACAAATGTTGTGCTTTGCTTTGAAGCTTGTTATATTGTCTAAGGAGGTCTTGAATATAGGGTAGAGTGAGTTTAAGGTAGCCTTTTGCTTCGTGACGCACCTCATGACCCTAATCAAGGTGATAAGATCAAGCACAAAGTTCTCTTAATGTTTTTCTAATTGATGAAGACCAAGTTGAGGAGGCGCCTGAGGCCCAATCCCAAGCCCAAGTTGGGGCCCAAGCCCAACCCATGAGCTCAACATCCTTCATGCCTCAAAGGATTACTAGGAGCAAGGCTAAAGCTTTGGGGGATGAACATCAATGGATGTCTCTTTTTGTAATTACTTTTGTGTAGTTTTTAGTAAAACATTAAAGGAAGGTGTAGATACAAAAATAAGAGGTGCCAATGTACAAAAAAAAGTCACACCTTCCATGTGACATAAAAGAAGGTGTAGGTATAGTTTTAGGAGGTGCCAAAGAAAGAAAGCAAGTCACACCTCCCATGTGACTTGCTAGGCGCCGAATTTGAATGGTGTAGTATTTGAGTTTTCCCTCTTCTTTTGCTGCCCTCTAAACACTATAAATAGAGGTGCTTGGCTCTTGTATTTCATGAATGAATTAGAGTAAAGTTACTATACCAAAATTTGTGTGAGTGTGAGAATTGCTTTCTCCTTCCTAGTCTCATCTTGTGAGTTTTGGGAGCTCTCAAGTGGCGGCAACTTTGCACTTATCTTGGATCATCACCTACAAGTGGCACGTTCATTCCCAACCATGTCTTCAACCACATAAGTTTCACCTCCTTCCATCTCCTTTTCATTTTTGAATCATGTTTAGTAAATTCCAATCGGTAGAATTGTGTTCTTTGCTTTGTTCTTTCATTTCAATCGGTTAATCTTGTTCTTCTTGTGTTTTCCTTTCCAATTCTGTATTTGTATTTCAATTCCATTTGGTAATTTGTATTGTGAAAGGAATGACACTCATTTTATGAGTTTGGTTCATCATTTGGAAGGTATTGAACTCAATTGATGATTCCTTAAGCTTCCTTGGTCTTGTGTGTTTTCAATTCTGTGTCTTGGACCTTTGGAAATGAACCTTCACATCTACTTAACACTTGTTAAGTTAATGTCCAATGCGGATTTTCCTTAGGTGACCCACTCTAAATTGCTAAGAATCTGGATCCTAATTCTTAAAAGTGTCACAATATTAATGAACCTAAAATCAACTCACATCACTAATGTTTTTTTCTTCTCAAAATATGCCTTACTGCACAAACAATAAATCTTTTGTTTCTTAAAAGAATAGATTCTTTTTTAACTGGTGCCTAAAGTTTTTTTTCATAACTTTGTTTTTGCACCAAGAAGCTTGGCTCAGTCTCTTCTGCTATAAAAAAACTGAGCTGCAACAGTTTAAAATCTCTCTTTGTCTTTTTGAAAATAAACCTGTTCTTTTTATTTTAAAATCTGTTCTTGTAGTGGCCAGACCTCGGTTGTCGAGAACAGATAGTAAAGGGTGAACCACGTCAGCTGGGTCCCACAGCATGGACCAAAGCCACGTCGAGTGGACCTCGCAGGCAGCTTGGATTAGCGAGTGATCGGTCATCGGTGTGCCTCCTTAGAGAGGGGTGATCAGTCATCAGTAGAAGAGATAAAAAAGGTTACCTTTGGATGATTAGAAAAGCGTCACAAAGGTTGGAGATTGAAGAAGTCGAAGGGTCTCACAGAGAAATGCTTTGAATGTCTGAAGGCGAAGAAGAAGGAATTAAACAGCGTTAGTGCCAGAGTGTGCGCTCCTGTAGACCGCCAGAAGACGATTTCTTAGTCTTTTCGTTGGACCAGTCACAGCTCGAGACTGGGGGGCTCATGATCCGGTCGGTCATCGGTAGTCAATGACGTCAATAGCAGTTGACCACGTGGACTGTTCACAGGGTGACACGTGGTAGAGGATAGCAGGTGAATCAGGGAGGAGATCACTCAGAATGGTGATCGGTGGTCGGTTCCTAAGGGACCACCACCCGCAGATCAGTGTCAGGTGAGCGCCTGGAGGCAGAGCGCAATGAGTGCCTGGAAGCAGAGCGCGAGAGGTAAAGAAGCACTGATCAGTCATCGGGGGTTTCCTGTTAACACACAGTTAAGCTGGGACCCAGGCTCCCAGCGAGAGCGTTATGCAAGAAGCACAGATCAGTAGTCGCCCATCGCCGTGTGTGAAGATCAGCAATCGCCTATCGCCTGTAAGGATGATTAATCGCCTAGATTGCACATGATCGCCGTGTGTGAAGGTTAGGAGATTAGGTGGTCAGCAAGTCGCTGAAAGGAGCACATCGCCGGGTATTTGAGAAGACTTGGCAAGCACTTGTTGTATGGTCTAAGTACAGAGGATAAGTGGCATATCTGCCACCATGTGTAGTGTGAGTCATGATACCCAGTGTTAATCAGTTCATCATGTTAAGGTTGCGCCCAGGGTAGCCTGTGCACTAAGCTACTCCCTGTGTGGATAACTTAGTCGCAGGAGCAAAGTGGAAGTAACGTTTCAGCTGCAGGTACTCCAGATGGTGACGCGTGTATGACCAGATGTTATCCACGTGTCAAGAGGAATAACCGTCAGGAGAGAGAAAGACTCAGGTATATATACGAAATTCTTAACGGAATTAAGGGGGGATTCATTTTTGGGTGTGATTCACTTGTACACGGTTCTGAGTTTCTTTAAGAGTCTTTTGCTGATTCAATCACTGACTTGAGCGTCGGAGCGCAACCGGCCGCAGAGGCGCCATACTGTTCTTTTAGGTTTCTTGGAGGATTTTTAGGTGAAGGTTATCGGTATACTTGGCGTGAAGCTGGTGAGGACGAGGTTCGGGAAGGAGAAGCTCTAACGCTTTGGTCAAGGGGCTAGATCATCTGGCGCCCACCGTGGGGCCGTGTAAACTGTGATTCCCATCCATAGTCGAGTTTGTGAGGTTTTCGGTGGTTTCTGTTCGATTGCTTGTTGCCGCAATCGTATTGCGGAGGTTTTGACCGTTTGAATCGGAGTTCAATCGATGAGGTGTGGTTCTCTGGAGGTTTTTGCCGATTGATTCTTGGATCAATCGTTGTGCGAAGGAAGTTGAAAGGTTTCTTGAGCGTTGTTGCGAGGTAGCTTTTGCGTGTTGAGAGGTAACTGTGTGAAATCAGTAGAAGTTTCATGAGGAAAATGAGGACAACCAGATCTAGTTCAATTGCGCCACAATCCGGAGAGAATAACGTGACGATGTCGCAAATGCTGGAGATGGTGCGTGCTTTGCAAGAAGGTGTGGCAGCATCGCGCATCGAGCAGACGAAGATGCACGGCGACCTGGTCTCTTCCCAGGCTAGGAACGAAGAGCTGAGCAAGGTTAATGAAGAGTTACGTCAGGCTCTTCGCGAGCAGAGGGAGAGTGCCGCGACCAGTGGAGGTGCGCTACCGTCTCCACCATGAGTTTTTCCAATGCCATTTTCGCAGGCGATCATGGACGCTGCGATTCCTACAAACATCACGGCGGTGAAGGCCTCCTTCACTGGAGTGGAAGATCCAGAGGCTCACCTTACCGCGTTCCATACGCAGATGATGCTGTCGGGAGGATCGGATGCGGTCTATTGCAAGATGTTCATGAGCACTCTCCACAGCACGACGTTGGATTGGTTTGTAAGCCTACCTACTGGACACATTTCCAGTTTCCAGCAATTCTCCAAGCTTTTCATTGATCAGTACATTGTGAACAAGGCGCCGCCTATGGTGTCGTACGACCTGTTTGACGTAAGGCAATTCCATGGGGAATCTTTGAAGGACTATATGAATAGGTTTGGAGCTCAGATAGTCCGATTACCAAGTAAAGATGAGGAGATGTTCGTGTACGCCTTTAAGAAGGGCGTGCTACCTGGACCCTTCAGCGAATCGTTAATCAGGAGCCACCCCGCAACGTTTGCAGAGATTCGGCGACGTGTTGTGGCTCACATCGCCGCTGAGAATGAAGTGATGGAGAAGAGATGGAATATGGCTCCTGCAAAACCACGCACCCAAGCCAAGACTCAGCCTCAGAGGGTGTTGGAGACGGCGACGGTGAAGAAGGATCAAAGGACATACCATCCTTATGATCCAAAGAAAAACAAAGGCGATGACAGTAGTAGAGGAAGAGGGCCAGGTCGCCTGAGAGAATTCAAGCGCCCTCCGAGGCATGAGTTCGTGATGAGATTGGTGGACCTGATCGCCATTCCCAACATAGCTGCCAAGCTGAAGGTGCCTGAAAAAATGTCAGATAAGGTGTTGGGGCCAAAGCCAGACGCATGGTGTGAATTCCACGAAAGTTTTGGCCACACCCTTGACTCCTGCCTGTCGCTGGGATACCAACTCGACGAGTTGGTTAGAAGTGGATTTCTGAAGGACTATTTGCTGGAGAAGAAGGCAGCAAATGCGTCGAGCTCCCAGCCGGCGAGCAGCGAGGGCCAACAACATGAAGTGCCCATCCACGGGGAAATCCACACTATAGCTGGGGGTTTCTCAGGAGGTGGGTACACCGCGTCACAGTGCAAGAAATATGCTCGATCTGTGATGCCAATGGAAGCATTCGAGGACCACTCGCCCGATGTGGACATGGAAACCCTTTTTAGTTTAGTGTATGGCTGTGGCGCGATGATTCCAGTTGAAATCCAGGAGAGCTCGCTGAGTTTTCAACACTTTGTAGCAGAAGAATCAGATGAAGAGAGAAGAATGAACCTGGATTTACTGGATGAGGTCAAAGAGGAAGCAAGAGTGAAAGCTGAAGTGGTGAAAAGAAGAATAGAACGAAGATACAATTCTAGAGTAATACCGATGCAGTTCAGAAGCGGCGATCTGGTGATGAGGAAGGCCCACCAGTACGTGATGGAGAATAAGTTGTCACCCAAGTGGACAGGACCGTTTAGAATAACCGAAGCACTCGGGAACGGCGCCTACCGCTTGGAGACACTAGAAGGAGGGGCGATTCCTCGTACTTGGAACGCCACACACCTCATATTTCATTTCAGTTAAAGCTTCGTAAGTAGTACAAACTCAGGGGAATCATGAACAGTTTTGTAAAAACAGTTACAAGGGGGCACTCTTTTTTCCCTAAGGAAGATTTTTAACAAGGCCACCCAAGAAATAAGATATTCAAAGTTGAAATTTTGAAGTATACTAAAGTTTGTGTGCATATCGTTTTAAAGAAGTTTTTGGAAAAACCTTATCACCTAAAGTGATTCGAGGAAGAAATAAACCGATTGTGCACGTTTTAAGTGAAAAGTTTTAAAGTCCTCATCGCCCTTACGCGATTAGGGGCACCAAGTGAAAAGTTTTAAAGTCCTCATCGCCCTTAGGCGATTAGGGGCACAAGTGAAAAGTTTTAAAGTCCTCATCGTCCTTAGGCGATTAGGGGCACAAGTGAAAAGTTTTAAAGTCCTCATCGTCCTTAGGCGATTAGGGGCACAAGTGAAAAGCTTTAAAGTCCTCATCGCCCTTAGGCGATTAGGGGCACAAGTGAAAAGTGTTTAAAGTCCTCATCGTCCTTTGGCGATCGGAGGCATCCAGCGAAGTTCAAAGTCCTCGATGTTCTCGCGCATCTTGAGGTAACAGAGGAAGACCTCCTTGCCTTTGAGCAAGTGTAGGCAACAGAGGAAGACCTCCTTGCCTTTGAGCAAGCGCAGGCGAGACAGAGGAAGACCTTCTTGCCTTTGAGCAAGTGTAGGCAACAGAGGAAGACCTCCTTGCCTTTGAGCAAGCGCAGGCGAGACAGAGGAAGACCTCCTTGCCTTTGAGCAAGTGCAGGCGAGACAGAGGAAGTCCTCCTTGCCTTTGAGCAAGTATAGGCAACAGAGGAAGACCTCCTTGCCTTTGAGCAAGTGTAGGCGACAGAGGAAGTCCTCTTTGCCTTCGAGCAGGTGCAGGCAAGAAGAGTCCGTATAAAGGAACGACAGGTGGGAAAGCGAATAAAAGGTTGCGAAAGGTGATCCCACAAAGGACGCCTTATTTGGGTAAAGAAGGCAACATCGCCCAAAAATAATTCGGCGAGTACCAGATCAGAGGAATTTCTGGTGATGATGCAGGATACTTGGCATGTCAGTTAAACGCACAAAGAAACAAGGCTAAGTGAAGAGAACGAAAGATAACCTATATGCTTGTCTAGCTGGTCTTCGAGAAACTCAAAGCTAATGATAGACGCTGTAGGAAGGGAGATGTTGGAGGCGGCTACGCTTTTCCAGAAAAGGCAGAGGTCTCTGTCCAGTGCTCCCACGTTGTCAGGGCTCCTTGCCCTTTTGAAGCTATCCTTGGAGCCTTTATTTCCCTTGTCCACCCAGTACAAGGGAAAGACATCCACTGAAGAGGTCCTCCTCAGCTTATCAGCCAAGGTCGACTCAGGAGGAATCTCCCATCACCAGAGTGTAAACAAGAGGTATTCTGGAACTTATCAGTCGAGAAAGGGGACTTCAAAGATTAATCAGTCAAGGGAACCAGCATGAGTCAAGAAGTAAAGTTAGCACCACATCAAGTTAGCTCAGGAAAGGTTTCTGCTGAGGATTGAAGGGTGAGATGCACACATCAGTTAGCACGGTCACCAAGCACAACCCACACAAGGTGAAAGTTGAGCTGTAAAGGAGAAAGAGTGATTCGAGTTGTAAAGACAAGATCTATAATTCATTCATTACAAGCAGATAATGGTCGTCGAAGGAAAGGGGCAGAAGTAAGAACATTGATGTAGTGGCAAGACCTCGGTCGTCGGCCACGAGGTGAGAGCCCGTCAGCCCAGTAGGGCCAATAGCGATCAGGCGAGTTGTAAGGCTCTTCGTTGAGACAAGTCACAACTCGAGCCTGGGGGGCTTGTGTAGTGGCCAGACCTCGGTTGTCGAGAATAGATAGTAAAGGGTGAACCACGTCAGTTGGGTCCCACAGCATGGACCAAAGCCACGTCGAGTGGACCTCGCAGGCAGCTTGGATTAGCGAGTGATCGGTCATCGGTGTGCCTCTTTAGAGAGGGGTGATCAGTCATCAGTAGAAGAGATAAAACGGTTACCTTTGGATGATCAGAAAAGCATCACAAAGGTTGGAGATTGAAGAAGTCGAAGGGTCTCACAGAGAAATGCTTTGAATGTCTGAAGGCGAAGAAGAAGGAATTAAACAGCGTTAGTGCCAGAGTGTGCGCTCCTGTAGACCGCCAGAAGACGATTTCTTAGCCTTTTCGCTGGACCAGTCACAGCTCGAGACTGGGGGGCTCGTGATCTGGTCGATCATTGGTAGTCGATAGCAGTTGACCATGTGGACTGTTCACAGGGTGACACGTGGTAGAGGATAGCAGGTGAATCAGGGAGGAGATCACTCAGAATGGTGATCGGTGGTCGGTTCCTAAGGGACCACCACCCGCAGATCAGTGTCAGGTGAGCGCCTGGAGGCAGAGCGCAATGAGCGCCTGGAAGCAGAGCACGAGAGGTAAAGAAGCACTGATCAGTTATCGGGGGTTTCCTGTTAACACACAGTTAAGCTGGGACCCAGGCTCCCAGCGAGAGCGTTACGCAAGAAGCACAGATCAGTAGTCGCCCATCGCCGTGTGTGAAGATCAGCAATCGCCTATCGCCTGTAAGGATGAGTAATCGCCTAGATTGCACATGATCGCCGTGTGTGAAGGTTAGGAGATCAGGTGGTCAGCAAGTCGTCGAAAGGAGCACATCGCCGGGTATTTGAGAAGACTTGGCAAGCACTTGTTGTATGGTCTAAGTACAGAGGATAAGTGGCATATCTGCCACCATGTGTAGTGTGAGTCGTGATACCCAGTGTTAATCAGTTCATCATGTTAAGGTTGCACCCAGGGTAGCCTGTGCACTAAGCTACTCCCTGTGTGGATAACTTAGTCGCAGGAGCAAAGTGGAAGTAACGTTTCAGCTGTAGGTACTCCAGATGGTGACGCGTGTATGACTAGATGTTATCCACGTGTCAAGAGGAATAACCGTCAGGAGAGAGAAAGACTCAGGTATATATACGAAATTCTTAACGGAATTAAGGGGGGATTCATTTTTGGGTGTGATTCACTTGTACACGGTTCTGAGTTTCTTTAAGAGTCTTTTGCTGATTCAATCACTGACTTGAGCGTCGGAGCGCAACCGGCCGCAAAGGCGCCATACTGTTCTTTCAGGTTTCTTGGAGGATTTTCAAGTGAAGGTTATCGGTATACTTGGCGTGAAGCTGGTGAGGACGAGGTTCGGGAAGGAGAAGCTCTAACGCTTTGGTCAAGGGGCTGGATCAGTTCTTTTTAAAACAACTTTTTAACTATTTTTGAAAATCTGTTATAAATCGCTTCTTATATAAAGAGAGGCTCATTTCACTTGAAAATAATGTTGAGCAATCAAGTTTCTAACAGAGATTAAAAGGTTTTCAGTGAGTAGAAAAGGATTTGCATGTGTTCTTGAAAAATTTTCCAAAAGAAGTCAAAGTGTGCTTGTTCTTGTAGACCTTAAGATTGGTGGAGGTGCTATCACTGGTGTGCTGCAATCGGTTCTACTGGTTTTTCAGTTTCAGGTGTATTCGATTCCATCATTCTTTTCTTTGTAATAGTGGTTGTAGAACACTTCTTGATAGTGTTTCTTGAAGTGTTGGTTGTGCTGAAATAGTGTTTTTCAACTTAGTGTGCCTTGTTCTTGTAAGGTTCAAGAACTTAAGCTTTTGTAATTGATTTGTACTGTTTTTAATGGGTTTCACCTTGGGTAAGGTGAGACTGGATGTAGCTCTTATTGAGTGAACCAGTATAAGGTGTTCAATCTCTTTTAATCATTGCACTCAGTTACAGGTTCTTGTGTTGATCTGCCATAAAATAAATTTGTTCAATTAGAATTGAATTTGTTCTTTCTAGGTGTGTTTATACTGCTCTTTATATTTTGAAAAATGATCTAAATAGTTTGTACTTAACTGTGTTTCTGCTTTGGTTGTGTTAGAAGTAATCCTTCTATTAAAACAAAATAAATCAATTGTCACGATTTATTCTGCTGTGAGGTTTAATAATCAAAGTTTGTTTCTTGTTTCAACTCTTGGTTTCATCTTTGCTTTCTAACGCGATACATTGCTTGCTTCTTAATTCTCTAAATATCTAGAAAGCATATAACTGAAACACTATCTTGATATAAGCAGAAAAACAAATTTGTTCTTTCCGAAATAAATTGATTCTTTTGCTCTGTACTAGTCAAAACTCGAATCTGTTTAAAAATTTTATAAGCTCAATTCACCCTACCTCTTGAACTTAGACACTACTAAACCCAACAATCCTAACCCTAATGAACCTATCATGGCCCAATTTGATAAGTACACCCCTCCTATTATGCTAATTGAACCCTATTCTATTGAAATTGAAAACAAGGAAACTAGTTAGTGCTCAACTCCCATGGTTTGGGCTCTGCTCCTAGTAATCCTTTAAGGAATGATGGGCTCTGAAGCACTGACTAGTGGTGGGTCCTGACCTAGCCCTTGATCTTGTGTCATGCTTTGTGTCCTTCTTCTGGAAGGTTGGGCTTGGTCAGGGGTTACTCCATCTCTCAAGTCAGTATCATTCGGGTAATCGCACTCACAACCAGGAGAAGACGATGACTCGAACGCAAACTCATCGATGTTCTCGATGAACCAAGCAACCTCACTCAGCCAGTGATGATAAGGACCCAAAAAGACATCCTTTTACCGATGTAATCTTGGAAGCGCAACTCCTCTCCAAATGGAAGGGACTGAGCATTAAACTCTATGATGGTTCCACAGATCCAGACGAGCACCTGAACGTTTACAAGACGCAGATGAATCTCTACACAACAAACAAGGTTGTGTGGTGTAAGGTTTTCCCACTTCTCTCCAAGAAGGAGCACTCGGTTGGTTTACCCAGCTCCCACCAAACTCGGTGGAAAGTTTTAAATCCCTAATGGCAAAATTTAGCACTCAATACGCAACGAGTCGACTGCATCATATGTCGTCTTTAGCTTTCTTCAACATCCGACAAGAAAAGGAGGAATCCTTGCGTGTGTTCATGGAGAGACTCAGTCAAGTCTCTCTAAGCATCAGAAACCTCATGCCAGAGAAAGCCATGCATCACTTGGTCTGAGCACTCTGACCCGACCAATTCACCGACAGTCAGATAAAGAGACCGGCCAAAAATCTTGACGAATTGCGGAAGTGGGCCACTAAGTTCATACAAATTGAGGAATTGTGTGACTTCCACAAAAGTGTTTAGGTCGAAAACAGAGGAGATAAAGGAAAGGAGAAAGACAGAGGAACCCAATCCACATCCGATCGGTTTGACAGGTTCAAGGAAAACTGAGGTCCTCAGTTCCATACCTACACCCCATTGAATGCTGTAGGGGGTAAAATCATGGATGAAGCCCTTTAGGCTGAACTACTCCCGACCTTAAAACAATTGCAAAGTCCAAGAAATGGTCGATATGTCTAAACATTGTTGGTACCATCGTAACTTTGGCCACACGACCAAGGGATGTCAAGCGTTGAAGGACAAGATAGAGTGGCTTATCCAAGTCGGCCATTTGCGCAGTTTTGTTTAAACAAATAGCAGCTCGTACTAGGCCCCACAAAGGGAGAGGTATCCTTCCAGGGAAGGAAAGAGCAGTACATATAGTGTGGACAAGAAGGATCACGTTGTTTTGACGATGACCAACGCCCTATCAAGCAACAGAGAAGGAACAAAAGCCCTGTATGTCGGGCTCAACCTTAGAGCAAGAGCCCTTGGAGGAACGATTGTTTGAGATGTGGTGTCCGGGAGGTCATCAACACTATAGTTGGTAAAATCCTACTCGGAAGCATTGATTGAAGGGAAGGACGATCACATAGAAGTCCTTCCTTGGAAAGTAAAAGCCCCAAACATGGTGCGGGGCAGATAAACACTATCGTGGGAGGATTCACAGTAGGAGGATGTTCCAGATCCGCCCAAAAGAAGCACCTTTGGGCCATTTAGTCCACCCACTCAATAACCACCAGGGACCGACCAAGGATTCCACCAATAACTTTTACAGATGAAAACTTCACCGCCATTGACCTAGCTCAAGACGACCCCATGGTCATCACCACAAAGATTGACAAGTTTGCCATCACCAAGGTCTTGGTAGATCAAGGCAGCTCGATCGATATTTTTTACTAAAAGATTGTCAAAAAAATGAGGATTCCAAAATCAAAAACCCAGCCATATGACAACTGGATTGTCGAATTTTCTGGAGAACGAGTGAACACGCGAGGTTTCATTGACTTGTACACCATGTTCAGGGAAGAAAGGTACCTTTGCAAAACTATAAAAATCAGATATCTTCTGGTAAATGCAAATACTTCTTACCATATATTGCTCGGCCGATCGTCCATTAACCGCCTGAAGGAAATAATATCCACTCCCCACCTTACAATGAAGCTTCCATCGATAATAGGTGACATAGTTACAGTCCACGTCCATCAAAAGATGGCTCGAAGATGTTATGTCGCAAGGTTAAAAGTTGAACCAACCAATCGGCTCTACAAGGCCTAACTGCGCAGACGGTCTACGGGAAGAAAAGGACGCTCGCCAGGATCTAGAGGATTGACCATAGTTTGATCTCGAGAAACAAATTCTCCAAAAACAGAACACATGGTCACTTTTATCGACCTTGACCGTTGGCTCAACGAAGCCCGCATTGAACCGGGCGAGGAACTGCGCCCCCTACCCCTCCGAGATGAAGAACACGCAACAGAAATGGGGACTTCCTTGAAACTAGGCAACAGCAAGCTGGTAAGCCAAACATTAATTGATTATGCTGATTTGTTTGCTTGGACAACTTCAGATATGCCTGGGGTGAGACCGGACATCATCACACATCGTCTCTCCATCTATAAAGAGGCTAAACCTATCGCCTAGAAGAAATGAAAGATTGACGAAGAGAAATGTGTTGCCACATGTCAAGAGGCAGAGAAATTAGTAAAGGTTAGCTTTATTAAGCAAGCACACTACACCACATGGTTGGTGATCCAGTCGGTCATCGGTAGTCGATGACGTCAGCAGCAGATGACCACGTGGACCATTCACAGTGTGACACGTGGAATAAGATAGCAGGTGAATCAAGGAGGAGATCACTCAGAACGGTGATCGGTGGTCAGTTAATAAGTGACCACCACCCGCAGATCGGTGCCTAGATGAGCGCCTGGAAGCAGAGCGCGAGAAGTAATGAAGCACCGATCAGTCACCGGTGCATGGTCATCGGGGTTTCTTGCTACACGCAGTTAAACTGGGACCCAGGCTCCCAGCGAGAGCATTACGCATGCACCTCGCATGATTCCAAACCAGAAGAAGAAGAGATGCTCGCCAGTAGGGTCGTGCATGAGGATGGTATAAGAGAGCTAGTAAACTGGGCAGTGATTAGTGACTCTCTTAATCCATTACCTGCATGGCACTGTGCGGTGAGATCATGCATGCAGGATGCAGTGCCTGGTGAGTGTGTTTAGACCAACCACCCTTGGTGCTCTCCTGGGAGCATGCGACTCACTCAGAGGGAAGAAACGCGCTAAGTTACTCAGCAAGGGGATAACTTAGGCGCATAGAGAAAGCGTAAAGGCCCTTCAGGTGTGACATGTGTACGGTTAGATGTAAGTTGCATGCCTCCACGTGTCATCATCAGAGAGAGAGGCGCGGCCCAGATATAAAGGCACTCCATGTCATGTAAGGTACACACAGGTTTTACGAGACACAGAGATTTACAGAATATTCACTACACACATTTTCTGAGTCGTTGTGAGTACATTTTACACACGTTGCACAGTGATAATAGAATTCAGTTAGAGAGAGAGAAAGTGGATCTGAGAGGACACACGAGTCTCACAGAGAGATTCAGAGAGAGTTTTTGGTGGTTCTATTACCTGACTTGAGCGTCGGAGTGCAAACGGCCGCTAGAGGCGCCATCTGTGTTGTTTTGCAGGCATCGTTTGGAGTTTTAGAGAAGGTTCTTGGAGCGTTCTTGTAGAACACGCAGTTGCAGAAGGCTAGACGAAGGAGTGACGAGGCATATCCTCCACATTCGAGTCAGCGGCAGGATCAGTTGGCCAATGTGTTCATGGTAAAAAAGTCAAACGGCAAGTGGAGAATGTGCACTGACTACACCGATCTGAACAAAGCCTGTCCAAGAGATTCTTACCTCTACCGAGCATCGAAAGTCTCGTAGATGGAGCAGCCGACCACAACATCTTAAGCTTTTTGGATGCCTACTCCAGATATAATCAAATCCAGATACACCCAAGAGATAAGGAAAAAATGACATTCATGACCGATTGTTACAATTTCTACTATGAAGTCATGTCGTTCAGCCTAAAAAATGCAGGTGCCACTTACCAAAGGTTGATGGACTACATCTTCAAAGGGATGCTCTGCCGAAATTTGAAGGTTTATGTGGATGACATGTCCAATACCTGAAGGAAGCTTTTCAGGCCCTTCAAGACCACGACATGCGACTCAACCCCAACAAGTGTACGTTCGAGGTAGAAGGAGGAAAATTTTTGGGTTTTATGCTCACCCACCGTGGCATAGAAGCAAACCCGAAAAAATGTAGGGCAATCACTAATATATGTAGTGATGAAAACTCATCCAGCCTCGAAACATTTGGCTAAGACGATTAGAAGTAGAAAAAGGAGCTCAAAAGACTCTCATCTCAAGAAGAATTAATTTGATATAAACCAAGTAGCCAAGATGACCAAGGGCTCAAGAGACAATTCACACTGTGAGCAGTCATCTCAGCAATCAAGTCAAGGCCCCACCAAATATCAAACAAACCTAACTAGAAGAAAAATTGAGCATAAACCAGAACATCAATTGTTCTTTCTTCTGGTCTTCTTAAAAAATAAAAACATGTTGTAAATAATTTGGGCTCACTTCGGGGTCCAAAATGTTGATCAAGGGAAGCTTTGATGTTTTCAAATCCTTTTAGAGCTTGAAGAATCTGAAGCTTTTTATGTTATGTATAGAATAGGATTATTTAGAATATTTGTTAAAGTCAGATCCTAAATCTCAGCATTGCTTGATTAATCTATTTTGAAAAGAAAAAAATTGTTTTTAAAAGCAAAGAAAGAACAACCAATTATATCTTCGAGAGAACCGATTGTTTGTTACTTGGCTAGCACAAGGGTTTTGAATTTGCCTTGTGAGTCTGTTAAGTATTAGCTTGACACATTTAACCGATTATTTCGTGGTTTGAACTAGTTAAATGGATGTCTCCATAATAGCTTTTTAAAAAAAACTATTTTAACTGTTTTCAAACTGATTTAGTTGATTCAAAGGGCCTTAAACGGCTAGTTTTCAAGTGCTATAAATATAGCCCTTCTTTCAAAAGGAAAATAACAATTACACAGAATTTCGAAATTGATTTTTGAGATCAAAGAGAGATACAATTTTTTGAAAGAAGTTTTTGAAGAGCAAGATTGCTTTCAAGCTTTGCTGAATTTTCAAGATCTGTCTTAGGATTTCTTGCCGTAAATCTTCAGGTGTTTTCTATCCTTGTATAATGTTCTTGTACATTTTGATAAATCTATAATGTGTTGTGGTTCACAGGGTCAGAGGATTGTTCTGATCTGTGCTGTGGTTAAGCCAAGAGAAGTGGGATTTCTTGTGTGAGTCAAGATCCCTTCTTTAGTGTGTGTGTGTGTTGTTGTAATTTGGGTGATTACTAGTGGAACTCAGATAGTTTTCTGAGAACTGGATGTAGCTCCTTGTGTGAGTGAATCAGTATAACCCCTTGTGTTCATATCTCTCTATCTCTTCCTTTAATTGAAACTGTTTGATATAAATTGCTTCTGCTGTCATAAGAACAACCGATTAAAACAAAACTTTAACCGATTATAATTCTGCAACTGTTTCTATGTATCATTGTTTAATTGCTTCTCTGATTGCTTATGTGTGTTTGTTTGATAAAGATTCATTCTTAATCAAATATTTGTGAAAAGCTTTTGAAAACAATTCACCTCCCTCTTGTTTTAAGCTGTCAATTCTAACAATTGGCATCAAGAGCTATGTTCTTGAAAAATATTCAAGTTTTTGTTTTTCTAAAAAATCTGTTCAAATATGGATAACAAGATGCCTTTTGGGGAAGGTGCTTCCATAAACAAACCACCACTGTTTTGTGGGGTTAATTACCAGTTTTGGAAGGTGAGAATGAAAATCTTTATGCATTCAATTGATAAGGGTATTTGGAAAACAATTGAAAATGGTCCCTTTATACCTCAAGTCAAGAAAGATGATGTGTTAGTAGATAAACCTTCATCTGATTGGACTAAGGCTGAAAGTAAAAAAGCCAAATTTGATTGGATTGCCAAGAATATAATAACTTCTGCTTTGAGCTCTGATGAATTTTTCAGAGTCTCTCAATGCAATACAGCTAAGGAGATGTGGGAAATTCTAGAAGTCACTCATGAGGGAACAAACTATGTAAAGCGACCTAGAAAGCATGCCCTCATTCAAGAATAGGAATTATTCAGAATGCAGAAAGGAGAAACCATTTCAGACGTGCAGAAAAGGTTTTATCATATTGTCAATCATCTCATAGGGCTGGGCAAGAGCTTTGAGAAGGAAGAACTCAATATCAAGATCTTGAAATGTCTTGATAGATCATGGCAACCTAAGGTAACTTCCATTTCAGAGTCCAAGGATCTTTCTTCCATGTCTATAGCATCACTCTTTGGCAAACTTCGTGAGCATGAACTGGAAATGAATAAATTATTAGTCCAAGAAAGCATGGATAAGAATAGCAAGATCATTTCTTTAAAATCAACCGGTTATCCCGCAAAAACAACCGGTTATAAGAAGCATCAGGAGTCAAGTGACAGTGATGAGGAAACCATAAGTCTACTGTCCAGAAAATTCGGCAAGTTCTTGAAGAGAAGGACTCAATCTTCAAAGAGTTATGGTTCCAAGAAGACCAATGACTTTAATGCTAACAAATATACCTGCTATGGCTGTGGTGAACAGGTCCACATTAAAGCAGAATGCCCCAACAATGAAATAGCAAAATTCAAGAATGAAAAAAAGGGAAAAGCAAAGAAAGTCTATGTGGCATGGGATGAAAATGATGTCTCATCCTCAAGTTCCTCTGATGATGAAGAGATTATGTCATGTACCGGGGGCCAAGGCATTTTTCTAGTATTTCAATACCTGCTACCGCCAAGGTCGTGGAAATAAAACCCGATTTTCTCAGTCTCATCAGTATCTATCAATTCACAACAATGGATCATAAAGATCCCCATACACATTTGTCTACATTTTATGAATTGGCGGGAACCATGGGCTTTCAATTAGGTGATCTTGAAAATGTTTATATGCATTTGTTTTCTTTTTCATTAGCAGGAAAGGCTAAGGAATGGATTAAATCACTTCCAAATCAGAGCCTCACTACCTAGAAGGATGTAAAGGAAAATTTTCTGCAATGATTTTTTCCAATTTCTCACTACATCAAAGCAAAGTCTAAAATTTTTATGTTCAAACAAGGAGTAGATGAAGTTTTTTGTGAGACATGGAAAAGATTCAAGATCATATTGAGAAAACGCAAATCATGGATTTGAAGATATTGCTCAACTAAGCATATTCCTGAATGGTCTCAGATTTGACACAAAGATGCTCTTAGATGCTGCAGCTAGTGGTACAATGATGGCTCTTGATGTATTACAAGCGACAAGGATTATTGATGCAATGGCATCAACTAATTATCAAGCCCACATGATAGACAAGGTATTCAGAAACTCTTGGCTCAAAATAAAGTTCTGACATAGTAGATTGAGCAACTAACCGCACAAATGGCTAAATAGCCCTAACAATTACATGTTGTTCATTCATCTCAAAGCCAGAGTCAATCAATCAGGTGTGATTTTTGTGGAGGTGATCATCCTAATGGTCACTGTACTTATCAAAACAATTCAGCTGAAGCTAAGGGTCCATCCATGCTTGAAAGATTGAGTAAAGTTGAAGATGCCCTGACAAAGCCTTGGGTCAATCAAGAAAATAGCATGGCAACGATTAAGAGTGTAGAGATCCAAATGGGACAGATGGCCAAACAAATTGCACAAATTGCAAAGAGACAAAGTGGCCAGTTTTCAGTCAATAGCCAAACCAATCCAAAAGAGCATTGTGTAACATCCCGCCAAAAATACTATTCATATTTATATAATGAAAATAAAGGTAAACAAATATTTTGAAGTGAACAAAATTATATATATGTAATGAAGTTTCTCCTCACAGGGAGTTTAATACATATTCGGTCAATTTTCCAAAAACGTAAACAAAATTACATTAAAATAGAAAGACAGGCGATCTCCTAACAGCAAAAAGGCGATCTCCTATCAGAGAACGGCGATCTCCTATCAGAAAACAGAAGAAGGGTGATCGCCTAACAGAAATAGGAACAGGCGATCTCCTTCCGGCGACCACTCACTGAGGAGCTCTACTTCCTACAACATCATCTGCTCCCGTGTAAATTATACACGATCATCACAGGTTTAAGAAAAAGCCAAACACAACACCAAAATCACAGGGTAAGCTAGATATTTGAAAGAGAGTTTAGATATGAACTTTAAAATCAAGATAAAACAAATTCAAGATACCCACGTAAACCATCAACTAAACACATATTTCACAATTCCTCAAAGGTCATTAAAATCACATAATTCATCAAGTGTCTATCAATTCAATGTTTCTCATTTCTCACGTCAGACTTCCACTGACTCATCACACAAGACACTTGACCCTACTTCCGGAAGACTCATGCGTTGAACTTAGCATCTAGAGACCTGCACCTGTCATACTTCATTTGCTGTAATGTTTCCACAGCCATGCGCATCAACACAATCTCGATCTCAATTTCATCACTCTCACAGTATGACAGGGTTAATCCATATAATAGGCCGAGCTCGTTCTTTTTCACACGACTCACCCATTCATATGAACCTCCTTCGACTCTCACCAACTGAATAACTTCCTCTATGTGATTCCATTATCTCAACAGAGTCAGGATCGCCTCATTCACAGGATACTCACAAATCAATACACTTCATAACCAAATCTCAACACGGTATTTCCTTTCCTGAAAATACTATGTCTTGATCCCACATTCACGACATTCCACACATCATATAACACTTAAATGAATGATTCCAATCACAGAAAAACTCATGCCAAGGTTCAGATTTTCGAATATCAAATTTAAATCTCAAACAGTTTCAAACAACACCAAAAACAGGGGAGTTCGAAAAACAACGCCAAAACCGGCGATCTCGTTCAAAAACAGAGGATTATGCAATAAAAGTTGAAAACCAGCGACCACGTCGCCCCATCATCTCAAACATCTACTATAAGGTTTTTCGTTGGAAATAAGGCTAGCTTCCCTTACCTGGACTAGCGCAAAACTCTAAGAGCTCCAAAACCCACCGAAGGTTAAAGATGCCTTAGCTCTGTTTTCAGCGTCTGGTTTGTAGAACTTGCAGAGAACCTCCCAAGTGTCCAAGGGCAGTCGTCGCTCGTCGTACGGGTGCTCGAGGTTGCCTGAAACGCAGCGCGAAGGAGAGAAAAGAGAGGGATGAAGATGCACTCACTCTTTCACTCTTGAGTCACTGCAACGTTCTTTGCCTCCTCGCAGAGGGTTTTTGAATCCAAGCCTACTTGACCACGCATGCTGCTGCCTCCACCCCCTCTGCAAGAATGCCAGAGTGTACGTTTCACTGAATAGTACGGCCACGGTTGTCTCTTATGCATGCCAACCACTTCCCTGAACAGTACGACCGCGAGTGTCTCTTGCGCATGCCAACTTTCTGATGTCACTATTCTGAACCACCCTTTTTGTCCACGTGGCGCGCGTGCAGGACGTGTCATGCTGGGAGTCTGGGTCCCACTTTATTCGTGTGAAACTCGACATCGCGCGATAACTTTCCACCGCTGACTCATCCTGGCGAACGACCGATGTCTCGTCCTGGAAGACGACCGATGTCTCTCCCTGGGAGACAACCGATGTCTATCCCTGGCGACGCCCGCATGCCTCTCGCACCCTGGCGATGCCTGCATGCCCCTCGCGCCCTGGCGACGTCCACATGCCTCGCGCCCTGGCGATGTCCACATGCCTCGCGCCCTGGCGATGTCCACATGCCTCGCGCCCTGGCGATGCCTCCATGCCTCTCGCGCCCTGGCGACGTCCACATGCCTCGCGCCCTGGCGATCATGTGCAGTCTAGGCGACAGGCGATCATGTACTAACCAGACGATCTCATAGTCTTCTAAACTACACTTTCCTTCCCTTTTATTTTAAATAAAAACATACTTAGAATTCATTTAAAATATATTCCTTTTTATTCCAATTTAATTTTTACAGGTCCTTACACATTGCAATAATGTAGTGACTGAAAAAAGAAGAAAAAGATGAGACGGAGGGGAAGAGAGAAGTGAGGAGAAAAAAATAAAGAAGAAAAGTGAAAATAAGGATAGAGGCGTTTTTGAAAAAGATTTATCATATCCTCATCCTCCTTCAAAAAAAGAGAAGGAAAGAAAATTCTTTGATAAATTGCTCCCTAAAATTTTGCAAGAAATCTAAAGAAAGATTCAACACTTAGAGATTTCAAAAGAACAAGAGCTACGTTCAAGAGAGAAATATAGAGCCGGAGGATAGATACAATGCCATTATTCAATAGGGCTTGCCTAAAAAATCAAAGGACCCAAGAAGTTTTAATCTTCCCGTGTCTATAAGTACTTTATCTGTAAACAATGCCTTACTGGATTTGGGGGCAAGCATAAATTTAATTCCTCTGGCAATGCTGAAGAAAATAGGAGATCTAGAGGTTCAACCCACCAAGATGCAGTTACAATTGGCAGACAGATCCATCAAATATCCTTATGGTGTGGTTGAAGATGTTCTTGTAAGGGTGGATAAGTTCATATTCCCTATGGATTTTGTTATAGTGGACATGAAAGAAGTTGAGGAGGTTCCTTTGATACTTGGCAGACCCTTTATGAAGATGGCTAGAATCATAGTTGATGTTGACAAAGGAGAACTTCAACTTAGAGTTCAAGATGAGGAGGTAACTTTTAATCTTTTTTATGGTCTAAAAAATTTTAATGCAGGGGGAAATGCATACAGAAGGATGCAACAAAGGGAGTTTTCCACCTTGAAATAAACAGACGTCAAGCTAGATGACGTTAAATGAACACTTATTGGGAGGTAACCCAGTCCGCATTTTAGTTTTATGTTGTTTTGTTACCTTTGTTGATTTTATTTTTCAAAAAAAAATAAAATCCTATATGCCTCCTAATCATTTTGCAGGTTATGTATTTTGACCTAGGGACAACTTCTATTATTCAGGGGACAAATCCAGCAAATGAAGCTAGATTATAGATAAAGATTTTAACAAAAAGCTGGATGACTTCTTAAGAAGAGAGGATTGAGCAAAAATATGATTTTATCTTTCTAATATTTTCTTTTCTTTTCAATTATTTGAAATTTATTTTCTGTTTAGTTTTTATTTATTTTTCGGTTATTTTGTTTTCATTTTATTTGCTTATTTGTTTAGTTTGTTTTAATTGCTTATTTTGTATTTTGAATAAATTTGTTGTTTTGTTAGTTTGAGGTCTTGAATTATCTTTCTTGAATAAATTTCAGTTTTAATTTGTTTGTTTTCTAGTTTATTTTTCTCAAATATAAAAGAACTAGAATATTAATTTTGAATTGTGGAAAAAAAATTGTGTTTAAATATTAAATAGTGAGATGAATTAGACACAGGTTAGAAAACAAAATATGATTGAGTCCCTATTCAAATATAATTGAAATTGTGATACATGAAAATTTATCAGGATGATTGATTAAGACAGAGAATGACAAAATAAAAAGGAATGAGACCAATTAAACTAAGTGAGTGTGTGACCCTTAAGCAGTTTTGAGAGTTTTACTGATGAATTGACAGTTGTGGTTGCTTAATTTTTATTTTTGTTACATCATAAAAGAACATCAATATGATTGAGGCATTTTGTTTGTGTTAATTAGGAAACCAGGGCCAAATAGCCAACCTTTATCTTATTAGAATTTCAATTTTTTTTTATATATTCCCTTTAGGCCAAGAATTTTTGTTATTATTGCACCTTAACCTTGATGATATATTTTCCTACCCTTTAGCATGTTTAAGGAAGGAGAACATAGATGCAATACATATAGAAAAGGGAATGGTTGGTTTTGAGTGTGAAAGCTCAAAAAAGTTGAAAATAGGAAGAATCTTTTCCTATTAATGAAAAAAAAAAGAAAGAAAGAAATAGAAAAAGAAAAATAAATAGAAAAGAAAAAATTCGTAATGAAAATCATGAAAAGTTAGAAAGAAAATGAGGAAAAAGGTAACATAAAAAGAAAATGGTGATTAGATAACATATATGTTCTCTATAATTGAATTGTAGGTATGTTATTCTACTTTAAGATGTGCATTTTGTTATCTAAGAAAAATCAATATTTTTTTGGAACTCCAACCTCATTACAACCCTGGAAAAGACCTCAAGATTCATGTTTCTAATATGTTTGTGATTTGAAGATGAAATGAAAAGCAACTGTGATTTGTTATGATTAAGTGAAAATAGAGAGAAACACTTACCTATGAGCATATGAGAATAAATTCCTTAATGAATTGTCATTTATTTGTTTTGATTTGACCCTGGAAGTTGATTGTGTTTATATTTTTCTATATTTGAATTTGGAAGCATCATAAGTTTCTAATTTAATCTGTTTTTTAATAAATTAAGCTGTTTTGATATTTAAATTCAAATATATTCATTTACTTTGCTAGAGGACAAGCAAGATTCTAAGTTGGGGAGAGTGATAAGTGCCTAATTTTAGTAATATTTCATATTAAAATATAGGCACTTATGAGTATTAATTGTTAAAATAAATATAAAATAATCCCTAATTTATGAATTTATACCTTTTTACATATTTTATGATCTTTTTTTGAATAAGAACATTTTATACCCAAATTTGGTGTTAATTTCAGGTTAAAAAATGGAGATGACTAGGCTAAAGAAGAATAATATAAGCTAAAAGGAGAAAGGTGGAAGGTCCAAAATGCATAAGTGCAAAAAAAAGCCCAAATGCGCGATGCAAGAAGTCACCTAACCCTAGCAAATTAGGTTAAATAGGGGGCTGGAGACATAACCCTAGTGTGTCAGATTGAGAGGAAAACACCATTGAGTGAGTTGTAACCCAATTGGGAGAATGGAAAGTGCTAGAAGTATGCTTGGCTAATTCTATCCTTTGGGATTGGGAGTAATCTGTTCAAACTCTTATGTATTGAGGTGATATTTAAATATAATATTCTGTTCTTAATTGATTATTGGTATTGTTGTTTTGCTTCTAAATAATTGTGACATGTTTGAGAATCCTAAATCTGACTGAAAGGTATTTTTAGGGTTCAGACCTGTTCCTGCCGATTGACCTGGTCGCTGGTAAACTTCTGCGGCCGATCTCTCACTCTGTGCTTCCTTTGCTGAAATTTGCACTTTCCGTCGTGGTTGGGTTGTTGTACTTGTTAAGACAGAGGGCGCCCTACTGGCCGGTCGCACTCCGATGATCAATTCAGTACAAGGCTTACAATAAACAAGAAGTGTCTAGTTTATTGCTTAGAAAGAGCATACCTTCACTTGGGACCTCTGGTCCCTTTTATAAACCAGCACTAGGCTACCTCTTGTAACAAACTTCTCCTGAGAATCTTATCTCGAACAAATGCATATTCAATAACATATTCAATGAGAGAAAATCCCGCTACAGTGTGTGTAACCTTAATTGCACAGTTGCGCAGAATCTGATCTCGAGTGAGAGTATATTCAACTACATATTCTATGGGATAAAATCCTGCTACAAGGGCATAGTCTTAGCGTCTCAATCTGCATAGAATCTTATCTCCACAGAGTGCATAAAATCTTAACAGAATAACCACCTGGATACCAATTCGAGTACCAGCTCCCAGGGTCAAATCTGTTTTCAAGTACATTTACGTGCTTTTATGTATCACTGTACCATGCATATGCCATTACGTATCCCATATACAAATACTCTATCAAGACCTAGCGCACTTGAGCTTAAGCTGATAGAATACATTTTACTCTTCCTAGACCCAAATGCAGTATATGCACCTCTAGGCCCATTTAACACACTTTTGCTAACCTACTAGGCCTTATACATGAAAGATTATACCAATGCATGAAGGAGAATTAATATGCACATACCTGAGCCCAGTCACATAATGGTCGACTGACTTGCCTGTTCGTAGGCACCAATGTCCGATCTCCGAGAACTGAGCTCTACTCGCTCTGGTCCACTACAAGACCTAAACAACAATACTTAACATATTTGAGTGCTAGAAATAGACTTGAAATGTTAATTGCCTTTAACGTCTAACTGTAATTCTAAGTTGTTTTTATAAATATGCGAGAAATTGATATTTAGAAAACATTCTTAAGAATTTTTTATGCGAGAAATCAATATAAATGAATTTTCTATGGGCATCAATTTCAATCAAAGAACTTAATATTAACATGCTAATCAAAATACGTTGTAGTGAGAAAGATGAAACTCAATCCCTACTTTTCCAATTGAAGCAATCACTCTTTGATTTATTTTCCTGTTGATTCTTGCCATTATAACAATTTTCAAACCAACTTTTATTATTTTGTTTTATATTTAACAAATATTGTACTTGATATTTAATTGTTCCTTGTGGGATTGATATCCGTCCTTAGGGACAAATTATTACTTCTGACAATGCGATGCACTTGCCGTAAAAAGTCATCATGGGGCAACCTACCAAAGGCTGATGGACAAAATTTTGAAGGGGATGATAGGCCAAAACATCGAGGTCTACATGGATGACATAGTAGTGAAGTCGGACTCGTGTGACCAACACATTAAAGACCTAAAGAGGTGTTTAGAGCCCTAAGGAGGACGAACATGCAGCTTAACCTTGAGAAATGTGCATTTGGGGTGGAAGGAGGAAAGTTCCTGAGTTTCATGCTAACCCACTGGGGGATTGAGGCCAACCTAGACAAATGTCAAGCTATAACTAAGATGAGAATCCCTCAGAATGTAAAAGAGGTGCAGCAACTCATTGGCCGCCTGAAAACCTTGTCAAGGTTCGTTCCTCGACTTGCCGAGCAGACGAGACCCATTAATGTGAGTTGATTTTTAGGATTGCATATTTTAATTGGTTGCTCTTGTTTATGATGTTTTTGATTTTTAGCAATACAAGGTGAGAACCCAAAGAAAATCTCCACTGGACACGAACTTAACCAAGTGGTTAAGTAAGTGTGAAGGTTCACTTCTAGAGGGCAAAAGGAAAAACACAAGTATATAGTGATAGTGATGAAAAGGGCAGAAATTAAAGAACAAAGGAAGTAAATGATGAGTGAATATGACCAAATGATAAAGACATAATCAAGAACATAGAAAGGAATGGTAAAAGGCGTGATGAAAGGATGGAAAAGAGATAAAGTGAAGGATGCTTATGGAGAAATGAAGAGGATGATCAAACCACTTAGAGGGTGGTAAAGTCTAAGATAAGTGAAGGAAAGCTACCACTTAAAATGCTCACATACTCAAGATAAGACCCAAAACCATTTAGGAGACTAAGCTCACTAATCACTCAAGTAGAGTTTCTTTACTATCTTCAAAATCAATTGAAAATACATGAGGCAAGACACCCTATTTATAGGAATGGGTGCCTTGGTTGGCAAGATGAGGGAGGGGTAGAAAAAACATAAGAGAGGGGCGGCCTAGGGGTTGGCCTAGGTCAAAGTTGCCCCCTAGTCCTAGTTTCTATATGGTCCCTACTCTACTGAAATTAAAAACAAGGAGACTAGCTGGTGCTCAGTTCCTATGGCTTGGGCTCTGCTCTTGGCGATCCTTTGAGGAATGATGGGCTCTAAAGCACTGGTTAGTGGTGGGTCCTGACCTAGCCCTGGATCCTGTGTCATGCTTTGGGTCAATTGGGCTTGGTCAGGGGATGCTCTATCTCTCAGGTCTTCATCACCCATGGTGCAGCTCCTCCGAAAGATGGCCAAATTCAATTGGGATGTTAAATGTGAAGACATCTTTCAGCAGTTGAAGGCATTCTTATCCTCACCGGCGATGATTCAAGAGCCAAGGACTGACCAGCCTATCATACATCCTGCAAGATCTGGTTTAGAAAGAATTTTAATGATTAGGTAGTCAATTCTTACCACGATGACAGGATTCTAGAAGTAGGGCCTCATCCGTCTCGTCGTGAAGACCAGCGCAAACACAACTTTTTCTATTATCTGGTACCTTGTCTACGTCGCATGGAGCATTTGACTGACGAAGTAGACCGACTGCTTCTCCTTATCGACGACATCCCTTACGAGCCAAGAGGAGAAATAAAGTCCCAATGTGATACAAACCACAAGAACCAACAAATGACTAAGGACACATCAAGCACTTTACAAAAAGGTCCATCATCTCAGTATACAAAGTCAGGCCCCACCGAACCTCGAGAAAGCATCAGTAGAAGAAGAACCAGATACAAACTAGAATATTAGAAGTTCTTCCTTCTTGTCTTTCCACAAGGAAAAGTTATGTAAATAAATTGGGCTCACTTCAGGGGTCCAAAATAGCAAGATAGGCTAGAATAGGTGCCTATAGCGTAATAAGGGGTGTAGTTATCCTAAGTGGCAACTCTAGGTCTTATCTTGAGTGAGTGACATCTCAAGTGGCGGCTCTAGCACCACTCATCTTAGAGTTCATCTGCTCCAAGTGGCATGACTACCTCCATCCCTCCTAAGTCTTTTAATCCTTTTATCATTTTCTCTTTTCTTCCCCTTTTGCATCACTATTATTTTCCTTGCCTTCTTTCATCTTCTCTTTTGCCTTGTCTCTTTACTATGCGTTCTTTTTGTTTCTCCTATCTTTAAATTCTGCAATTTGCATCATTGTCACCTCATATAATGTGTTTTTCTCTGTCCTTCTGAAGTGAACCTTCACACTTACTTAACCACTTGGTTAAGTTCGTGTCCAGTGGGAATCTTCTTAGGGTTCTCACCTTTAAATTCCTAAAATCCAAAAATCATAACAAAAGTGAAACCTTTAAAATGTGCAATCTAAAATCAACTCACATCACAATGTTTAGCTGATTTTTCAGCCGAGTTGACAAGTTGACCCCTCAGTAGGACCTTCTGGTTGAGTGGGTGGTATATGCCGATGGGTCCTCTAACAAAACGACACGTGGAGCCGGTGTCGTCCTTGAGGGGTCGGGGGACCTTGTCCTCGAACAAGCATTGAAGTTTGAGTTTAAAGCCACCAACAACCAGACCGAGTACGAAGACATTATTATCAGTCTACACTTAGCAAATAATATGATATGGGGGCTCGCGAAGTAACATGCAAAAGTGACTCCACTTGGTGATCGGGCAACTCAGGGGAGAATTTGAGGTGAAAGAGCCTTTACTGCAAAGGTACTACCACATGGTCTCCAATCTCTTCTGTAAGGACCTGAAAAATTTATTGGAATGAAAGAGTATGTTTTAAATAAATTCTAAGTATGTTTTTATTTAGAATAGAAAGGGAGGAAAAAGTTAAGTTTAGAAGGCTACGAGGTCGCCGGTCGCCTGCTACACATGAGCGCCAGGTGGACATCGCGCGGGCGTGAGAGGCATACAGGCATCGCGCGGGCGCGAGAGGCATGCAGGCATCGCGCGGGCGCGAGGGGCATGCAGGCATCGCGCGGGCGCGAGGGACATGCGGGCATCGCGCGGGCGCGAGGCGCGCGGGCATTGCCAGGGCGCGATGCATGTGGACGTGGCCAAGGCGCGAGAGTTATGAGGGCATCGCCAGGGAAGACATCGGTTGTCTCCCAGAGGAAGACATCGGTCGTTCGCCAGGAAGATGTCATCGGTGGTAGTCTTCGCGCGAGGTCATCGGTGGATCGTCTTCGCGCGAGAGGTCATCAGTGGTTTCTCTTCGAGCTGGTAGTCATCGGCGAAAGGTCATCGCGCGACGTTGAGTTACACCCAGAGAACGTGGGCCCCAGACTCCCAGCAAGAGATGTTCTGCGCGCGCGCCACGTAGACAAAAGAGTGGTTCAGAATAGTGACCTCAGAGCGTAGCCTGCGCAGAGGCACGCTTAGTAGTACTGTTCAGGGAAGCGTGCACGCAAACTTCCCTGCAGAGTGGGTGGTGGCAGCTGCTTTTGGAGGGATAAGTTGGTTTAAGTTACTGAAATCCACTACTGAAGAGGAAGAAAACGTTGTTGTAGTCGAAGAGAGAAAGAGTGAGTTCCCTCCTCCGCGTTGCGATTTCAGCCTCTCCACACAAGAGTACGACGAGAAGCAACACCATTGGAGCACTTGGGTAGTCCTCTGCAAGTTCTTCAGACCAGACGCGAAAAACAGAGCCAAGGTATTCTGCAAGCTTCGTTGGATTTCGAAGCTCCTGGTGGTTGCGCAAGTCCAGGTAAGGGAAGCTAGCCTTCATCTTTACTACGAGTCATAGTTGAACCATTTCTGAAGTGTGGGCGACGTGGTCGCCGTTTTCGCTTTCGTCTTCGTGAAATGCTCTGTGTTGTGTGCTTGGGCGACGTGGTCGCCTGTTTTAATATACAGCCTTCGAAATACCATATTTTGAACTAGATCGCCGGTTTTGGCGCTGTTTTGCGAACTCCTTGTGTTTGATGTTGTTTTGAGAACTGCTTGAGAATTACATGAGATATTCGAAAATATGAATCCTTTGAAATGGCTATTGCTGTGATTGAAATCATTCTTTTAAGTGTGGCATGATGTCTTTGAATGCTGTGAATGTGGGATCGAGGCATAGTATTTTCAGGAAAGAAAATACCGTGTAAGATCTTGTGGTAGGTGCATTGATCGGTGATTCCTAAGGGGATATCCTGACTCTGCTGAGGTAATGGAATCACGTAGAGGAAGTTACTCAGTTGTTGAGAGTCGAAGGAGGTCTATATGATGGGCGTCTCGTGTGAAAAAGAACGAGCTCCGTCTGTCCTATGGATTAACCTTGTCATACCAGGAGAACTATGGTAACATTGAGATGATATATGCGCATGCTGTGTGGATTCACAGCGACCCTGTGTGGATTTCACAGTGGTGTGGTATGACAGGTGCAGATCTCTGAGTCTAATCAACGCACGAGTCAATCCGGAAGTAGTGTCAAGTGTCTTGTGTGGTGAGTCAGTGGAAAGTCTGACATGTGAAATGAGAAACTTGAATATTGATAGACACTTGATGCTGTATTGTGAAATGGAATGACTATGGGTGAATGTTGTGAAATGTGATTTTGGGCGATCAGCTGAATGCTATGAGCAGCTCTACGTTTTACATGGATATTTTGGAACTTGGTTTACTTGGATTTTCATGTTCTTGATTTAAACTTCTTTTAAATTATATAGCTTACCCTGCGTGTTTTGGTTCTGTGGCTGTTCTTTTAAAACTGTGATGATCGTGTATAACTTACACGGGAGCAGATGATCTTCCAGGAAGTAGGGCTCCTTAGGGAGTGGTCGCCGGAAGCAGATCGGCTGTTTTGGGTCCTCCGATGGGAGATCGGCCTCGTTCGATAGGAGATCGCCTGCTTCGTTTTTTTTTACTGCATTTTGTTTATGTTTCTGAAAAAATTTGACCGAATTTGTATTCAACTCCCTAAGAGGAGCAACTTCATTTCATATATATAATATTTTGTTCATAGAATCTATTTGTCACCTTTACTTTCATTTTATATTTATTTCAAAGTAATTTGGAGGGATGTTACATTAATGGTATCAGAGCAGTTCGTCCTTAGGATGACCTGAGGGCTGTGGATCCATTGTGTTTCTTCTGCTCATGAAATTTATTTGAGTTTTAAATAACCACTATAGTGGAAGGTTTTCAAACGTTTTAGTTTTGAACTCTTGCGTGTGCTTGGGTGAACGTGTGCCTAACTGAAAATCTTAGTATTAAGAATAAGAAGGTCTTGATAAAGTGGTGAGGGTGCACACTCATAACTGGATCAAGATAATTCTTAATCTTAATTCCAAAGGTTTGATGTTTAGCCTACATTGAATTCTGGTGTGATTTTTGAGTGTTCTTGAATTTGACTGAGGTGGTAGTTTGGACTGATGTTTGCACACCAGTAACTGTTCTGGTGTTTTGTGTGAAGTTATAAGTGTTATGATTCTGTTGATGAACTCAAATTCTAGATGACTTTGAGATGCTGACCTTTGTAAGGTCTAGCTGTTACCCCTTGAATGAATTGATTCTTATCGATTTCATTCTTATAGTTGTAGGGAATATAGAAGTCAATAGATTCAGAAGATGGCACGTAGACCTGCTACCCCACCCCAACCTTCCTCAGAGATGAGCCAGATCGCCAAGGCCATCGAGATGATGGCGACTGCCATTCAGCAACAAAATGCGGCGATGGCTCAGAACCATCAAGCCACAATGCAGCACTGGGAAACTGCCCGATCTGCTGAGACAAACTCCCACGTCGGTCAGCCCCAAGAACAGATGGGACTGGCCGAGTTCATGAGGCACAACCCACCTAAGTTCAGTGGGAATGCTACCCCTGACCAGGCAGATCAGTGGGTCAGGGAGGTGGAGAAAATCTTTAGGGCGACCTCCTGCCCTGAAGAGAAGAAGCTGTTGTTTGCCACGTATTTGCTATCAGGAGAAGCTGAGTTCTGGTGGATGGGAGCTCAGCAGATGATGGAGGCCCGAGAGGATGTTCTGGATTGGGAGAGCTTCAGGGTGAAGTTCTTGGAGAAATACTTCCCAGACAGCGCCAAGTTTGCAAGGGAAGCTGAGTTCTTAAAGTTGGAGCAGGGGGACATGTCAGTAAACGCCTATGCTGCCCGTTTTGAGTACCTCGCCCGGTTCTATACCCAGGCGACCTCCGAGGCCTGGAGGTGTAGGAAGTTCGAGGAAGGGCTGAAGCATGGGCTGAAGAAGACCATAGCCCCGATGTGCATCAGGGAGTTCCACGCCTTAGTGGAGAAGGCGAAGATGGTGGAGACCCTGGAAAAGGGTGAGTCTCGGGTGATCAGGTCACACCCAGGAGGTCCTTCCAGTGGGAGAGCTAAGGCACAGCACCCACAAAGCAAACCCTATGCGAGACCTCCATCACATCGGGCAGGAGCAGCGCCTCCCCAGTTCCAACAGCAACAACCTTGGAAACCTAAGTGTCTTCACTGTGGTGGACCACACGCCTCCAATGCTTGTTTCAAGAAGACTTCAGAGAGGAAATGTTTCGTCTGCCAAAGGACAGGGCACGTTGCTAGAGAGTGCCCTAGCAGGAATGGGGCGACCCAACCCAGTGGCTCCCAACAGTTGAGAAACGAGGGCGGCAGACCTCAGGCAACAGGGAGGGTGTTCGCCATGTCTGGAGCAGAGGCAGCTCAGTCAGGTAACCTCATCCAAGGTGTTTGTTTTATTGCTGGTAGAGGTGTAAGGGCCTTGTTTGATTCTGGAGCGACACACTCCTTTGTGTCAAGCCTGTGTGTAGCCGAGTTGGGCCTCCTAGTGAAGGAGTTACCTTTCGAGCTGTTGGTCTCTACACCTGCGTCAGGACAGGTGTCGACCTCTACAGTGTGCCCTGAATGTCCAGTGATTGTAGAAGGACGCAGATTCAAGGTGAACTTGATCTGCCTACCTCTTCAGGACCTGGATGTCATCCTGGGAATGGATTGGTTAGCTGCCAATCACGTTCTCATAGACTGTGGTAGGCAGAAGGTGGCGTTTCCAGACCCCCAAGAACCGGATGTGTTGTCAGTTCAACAAGGGCGATCAGAGCTGGAAGGAGAGGCGAGGTGCTTCGTAGTGCTCGCCCGGTTGGAAGTGGAGAATAAAGGGGACGTAAACAGGATACAAGTGGTGAAAGATTTCACAGATGTATTCCCAGAAGAGGTGCCTGGGTTACCCCCTAAGAGAGAAGTGGAATTCTCTATTGACTTGGTACCTGGAGCTGGACCAGTGTCAATGGCACCTTACAGGATGGCACCAGCCGAGTTAGTGGAGTTAAAGAAGCAAGTGGAAGAGTTGCTGGAGAAGCAGTTCATCAGACCCAGCGTATCTCCATGGGGAGCTCCAGTGCTCCTAGTCAAGAAGAAGGATGGAGGGTCTCGGCTGTGTATAGACTACAGGCAATTGAACAAATTGACCATCAAGAACAAGTACCCCCTACCTCGGATTGATGATTTGATGGACCAAATTCATGGGGCCTCGGTGTTCTCCAAGATTGACCTGAGATCGGGGTATCACCAAATCTTGGTAAAAGCTGAAGATGTTCAGAAGACAGCTTTTAGGTCCCGATATGGGCACTACGAGTATGTAGTGATGCCATTTGGAGTCACCAATGCTCCAGCTCTATTCATGGACTACATGAATAGGATCTTTCGCCCTTTCTTGGATAAGTTTGTGGTGGTCTTCATAGATGACATCCTCATTTATTCAAGGACCGAGGAAGAGCATGAGGAACACCTGAGGACAGTATTGGAAATACTGAGGGAGAAGCAGCTCTATGCCAAGTTCTCTAAGTGTGAGTTCTGGCTAAGGGAAGTCAACTTCTTAGGACACGTGATATCTGCCCAGGGGATCTCGGTAGATCCAGCCAAGGTAGAGGCAGTGCTGCAATGGGAACGTCCTAAGACAGTGACTGAGATAAGGAGCTTTGTGGGGTTGGCGGGCTACTATCGGAGGTTTATTGAGGATTTTTCCAAAGTGGTGGCTCCTTTAACACAACTGACCCGCAAGGACCAACCCTTTGCTTGGACCGACCGATGTGAGCAGAGCTTCAGGGAACTAAAGGAGAGGTTGACCAGTGCTCCAGTGCTGGTGATTCCAGAAGTAGGAAGACCTTTTGATGTCTTCTGTGATGCCTCACATCAAGGCTTGGGATGCGTCTTGATGCAAGAGAAGAGAGTGGTTGCATATGCTTCAAGGCAACTCAAGGTGCATGAGAGAAACTACCCTACTCATGATTTGGAGTTGGCAGCGGTAGTGTTTGCCTTGAAGATCTGGAGGCATTATCTTTATGGAGCTCGGTTCCAGGTATTCAGTGACCACAAGAGCTTGAAGTACCTGTTCGATCAGAAGGAACTAAACATGAGACAAAGAAGGTGGATGGAATTCCTAAAGGACTACGACTTTCAACTCATGTATCACCCAGGGAAGGCCAATGTAGTGGCAGATGCCTTGAGTAGGAAGTCTATACAAGTCGCCACCATGATGATGGAAGAGCAGAAACTGATCGAGCAGTTCAGAGACTTAAACCTTGGAGTGGAATTTCACGTGAATCACATTAGTTGTAGTAAGCTGACTATAACTAATGACTTCCTTGGGATGTTGAAGGATAAACAATTGGAGGACCCTAGCCTGAAGCGCACTGTGGAGTCACTAGGGACAGATCAGGCGAGAGGCTTTGAGATGGGCGATGATGGGATCTTGAGGTTTGATGGCAGAATTTACATACCTGCAAATGATGAGTTGAAGAAGATGATCCTAGAGGAAGGTCATAAGAGCCGCCTCAACCTTCACCCAGGCATGAACAAGATGTACCATGACTTGAAGGAGTCATTTTGGTGGTCAGGCATGAAGAGGGACGTCGCCCAGTATGTGGCAACCTGCTTAACGTGTCAAAAGGCGAAGGTAGAGCATCAAAGACCTGGCGGGCTGTTGCAGCAACTGGATATCCCCGAGTGGAAGTGGGACAGCATTGCCATGGATTTTGTCACCCATTTACCCAGATCGGTAAAGGGTCATGATGCAATCTGGGTCATCATTGATAGGCTGACGAAGAGTGCCCACTTCCTCCCAGTAAATATGAAGATGCCCATGGCCAAGTTGGCACAGCTGTACATCAAGGAGATTGTGAGGTTGCATGGAGTGCCTTCCAGCATCATTTCAGATAGAGATCCCAGGTTCACTTCACGGTTTTGGCAGACCTTGCAAGAGTGTTTGGGAACCAAGTTGAGGATGAGCTCTGCATATCATCCCCAAACAGATGGTCAGTCAGAGAGGACGATCCAATCTTTGGAAGATCTGCTGAGGGCATGCGTTTTGGATCAATTGGGAGGTTGGGAGGAGGTGTTGCCACTAGTGGAGTTTACCTATAACAATAGCTACCACGCCAGCATTGGGATGGCACCATATGAAGCCCTGTATGGGAGGAAATGCAGAACTCCCTTATGTTGGTACCAGGAGGGCGAGGCAGTCTTGGTTGGGCCAGAGTTGATTCAGCAGACGACCGAGAAGGTGAAGCAGATACAAAGCAGAATGAAAGCCTCTCAGAGTAGGCAGAAGTCCTATGCAGATCAGAGGAGAAAGCCTTTGGAGTTTGCTGCTGGAGATCACGTGTTCATGAAAGTGACACCAACCAGGGGTGTAGGGCGGGCGATCAGGTCAAAGAAGTTGTCCCCTAAGTTCGTGGGACCATATCAGATCTTAAGAAGGATTGGCCCAGTGGCGTATGAGATCGCCCTACCTCCCCATCTGGCGAATCTGCACAATGTGTTTCACGTGTCACAGCTGAGGAAGTACATGGCAGACCCTAGTCATGTGCTGGATGTAGACGACGTGCAGATTAGGGATGACTTGTCCTTTGAAGCCAAACCAGTCAGGATTGACGATCGGCAATGTAAACAGCTCAGGGGCAAGACCATCGACATGGTGAAAGTGGTGTGGGATGAGAAATCGGGGGATTCTACTTGGGAGTTAGAAGAACCCATGAGGGAGGCTTATCCATACCTCTTTTCCTTGTAATCCAATTTTCGAGGACGAAAATTTTTGTTGTTGGGGAGAATGTAAGGACCTGAAAAATTTATTGGAATGAAAGAGTATGTTTTAAATAAATTCTAAGTATGTTTTTATTTAGAATAGAAAGGGAGGAAAAAGTTAAGTTTAGAAGGCTACGAGGTCGCCGGTCGCCTGCTACACATGAGCGCCAGGTGGACATCGCGCGGGCGTGAGAGGCATGCAGGCATCGCGCGGGCGCGAGAGGCATGCAGGCATCGCGCGGACGCGAGAGGCATGCAGGCATCGCGCGGGCGCGAGAGGCATGCAGGCATCGCGCGGGCGCGAGGGGCATGCAGGCATCGCGCGGGCGCGAGGGACATGCGGGCATCGCGCGGGCGCGAGGCGCGCGGGCATTGCCAGGGCGCGATGCATGTGGACGTGGCCAAGGCGCGAGAGTTATGAGGGCATCGCCAGGGAAGACATCGGTTGTCTCCCAGAGGAAGACATCGGTCGTTCGCCAGGAAGATGTCATCGGTGGTAGTCTTCGCGCGAGGTCATCGGTGGATCGTCTTCGCGCGAGAGGTCATCAGTGGTTTCTCTTCGAGCTGGTAGTCATCGGCGAAAGGTCATCGCGCGACGTTGAGTTACACCCAGAGAACGTGGGCCCCAGACTCCCAGCAAGAGATGTTCTGCGCGCGCGCCACGTAGACAAAAGAGTGGTTCAGAATAGTGACCTCAGAGCGTAGCCTGCGCAGAGGCACGCTTAGTAGTACTGTTCAGGGAAGCGTGCACGCAAACTTCCCTATAGAGTGGGTGGTGGCAGCTGCTTTTGGAGGGATAAGTTGGTTTAAGTTACTGAAATCCACTACTGAAGAGGAAGAAAACGTTGTTGTAGTCGAAGAGAGAAAGAGTGAGTTCCCTCCTCCGCGTTGCGATTTCAGCCTCTCCACACAAGAGTACGACGAGAAGCAACACCATTGGAGCACTTGGGTAGTCCTCTGCAAGTTCTTCAGACCAGACGCGAAAAACAGAGCCAAGGTATTCTGCAAGCTTCGTTGGATTTCGAAGCTCCTGGTGGTTGCGCAAGTCCAGGTAAGGGAAGCTAGCCTTCATCTTTACTACGAGTCATAGTTGAATCATTTCTGAAGTGTGGGCGACGTGGTCGCCGTTTTCGCTTTCGTCTTCGTGAAATGCTCTGTGTTGTGTGCTTGGGCGACGTGGTCGCCTGTTTTAATATACAGCCTTCGAAATACCATATTTTGAACTAGATCGCCGGTTTTGGCGCTGTTTTGCGAACTCCTTATGTTTGATGTTGTTTTGAGAACTGCTTGAGAATTACATGAGATATTCGAAAATATGAATCCTTTGAAATGGCTATTGCTGTGATTGAAATCATTCTTTTAAGTGTGGCATGATGTCTTTGAATGCTGTGAATGTGGGATCGAGGCATAGTATTTTCAGGAAAGAAAATACCGTGTAAGATCTTGTGGTAGGTGCATTGATCGGTGATTCCTAAGGGGATATCCTGACTCTGCTAAGGTAATGGAATCACGTAGAGGAAGTTACTCAGTTGTTGAGAGTCGAAGGAGGTCTATATGATGGGCGTCTCGTGTGAAAAAGAACGAGCTCCGTCTGTCCTATGGATTAACCCTGTCATACCAGGAGAACTATGGTAACATTGAGATGATATATGCGCATGCTGTGTGGATTTCACAGTGGTGTGGTATGACAGGTGCAGATCTCTGAGTCTAATCAACGCACGAGTCAATCCGGAAGTAGTGTCAAGTGTCTTGTGTGGTGAGTCAGTGGAAAGTCTGACATGTGAAATGAGAAACTTGAATATTGATATACACTTGATGCTGTATTGTGAAATGGAATGACTATGGGTGAATGTTGTGAAATGTGATTTTGGGCGATCAGCTGAATGCTATGAGCAGCTCTACGTTTTACATGGATATTTTGGAACTTGGTTTACTTGGATTTTCATGTTCTTGATTTAAACTTCTTTTAAATTATATAGCTTACCCTGCGTGTTTTGGTTCTGTGGCTGTTCTTTTAAAACTGTGATGATCGTGTATAACTTACACGGGAGCAGATGATCTTCCAGGAAGTAGGGCTCCTTAGGGAGTGGTCGCCGGAAGCAGATCGGCTGTTTTGGGTCCTCCGATGGGAGATCGGCCTCGTTCGATAGGAGATCGCCTGCTTCGTTTTTTTTACTGCATTTTGTTTATGTTTCTGAAAAAATTTGACCGAATTTGTATTCAACTCCCTAAGAGGAGCAACTTCATTTCATATATATAATATTTTGTTCATAGAATCTATTTGTCACCTTTACTTTCATTTATATTTATTTCAAAGTAATTTGGAGGGATGTTACATCTTCGCTTGGTTTAAAAGAGTGACAATGGAGCATATCAACCGAGAGGATAATATGAGGGTCGACATGCTGTCTCGGTTGGTTACAACAAAGAAAAAGAACCACCATCAATCGATTGTACAAATATTCCTGCAGAACCCTAACGTAAGAGAGGCCGAGTTTTTGTCCGTTATCGAGACTGATACAAGGATGACCCCGATCACAAGATACTTAGATCAAGGAGAAAGCAATGAGATAGCGATGTCCTAGGTACACACTGATCGGTCTGGATCTCTATAGAATAGGATACTTAAAACCACTGTTGAAGTGTGTCACTGAAGAACAAGCTGAGTACATCCTCCAAGAAATCCAGGATGGAGTTTGTGGAAGCGATTCTGGCTCAAGAGCCATGACTGCAAAGGTGCTCAAGGTCGGATACTTCTGGCCAACCGTCCAGAGCGATTGTGCAGAGTACATGAAGAAATATATCAAATGCCAAGAGCATGGTCCTTGTCCCATCTCAAACCCGAGACACTCCACAACATCGTGTCTCCATGGGCGTTTTCCATTTGGGGGATGGACATCATCGTCCCCTTTAGCTCGAGCAAGGGGCAAACCAAATTCCTCTTGGTCGAGATAGACTACTTTACTAAGCGGATCGAGGTCGAGCCCCTCACATCTATCTCGGCTAAGAATGTCCAAAACTTCATATGAAGAAGTATAAAATGCCATTTTGGAGTACCCCACACGATCATAACTAATAATGGCCGATAGTTCATCGACCGAGGGCTTCAAACTTTCTATGAAGGACTCGACATCAAGTCAATAATGTGCTTGGTCGAGCACCCCGAGACCAATGTGCAAGCCAAAGGAAAAATAAGGTGATCCTCAATGAGCCAAAAAAATGACTAGGCACGGTGAAAGGCCCTTGGGCTGAAGAATTGATAGAATTCCTATGGGCATATCGCTGCACATCTCAACCTACAACACAAGAAGCACCTTAAAGCTTGACCTACGGCACCGAGGCCATGATTCTGGTCGAGGTCGGGGAGTCATCCCTCAGAAGACAAATCTTCGACTTATCCCTTAACTAGGAGAGTCTGTCGGTCGGAGTTGAACTCATAAACGAGCTCCGAGACAGATGTAAAATTCGAGAGGCCGCATGCAAACTCTGAGCAACCAGACAATATAATACAAAGGTCCAGCCGAGAAAGTTTCAGAAAGGAGATCTTGTGTGGCGAATGGGAAATAAGGCCAAAAATACCAATGGGAAGTTCTCGTCCAACTTGGAAGGCCCCTTTCAGATCCAAGATGTTGCATCTCAGAGGCATACTACCTAGAGTGGTTATCAGGCAAAATTGTTCCGAGGATGTGGAATGTCACACACCTAAAATTTTATTACAATTAAATCAACAAAACTATGCACTACTTCCTCGCCCAACTGTTTTTTCCCTAAGGAGGCTTTTCGGTCGAGAAGGTTTTAATGAGGCATTTCTTTTCAATTTGCGCATCTAAAATAGAAGTTAAATTACATGCTCTAGCACTCGGTTCGGCTAAGGACACTTACCATAATCAGTAATCCCTCCCGATACCTAAAGACTCGATTCAACCAAGGATGCTTACCCTAATTGGTAATCCCTCTCAATACCTAAAGACTTGGTTCAGCCAAGGATGCTTACCTTAATCGGTAATCACTCCCGATACCCAAAGACTCGGTTCGGCCAAAGATACTTACCTTAATCGATAATCACTCCCAATACCTAAAGACTCGGTTTGACCAAGGATGCTTACCCTAATCGGTAATCCTTCTCGATACCCAAAGACTCGGTTCATCCAAGGATGCTTATCCTAATGGGTAATCTATCCCGATACCTAAAGACTCGATTTAGCCAAGGATGCTTACTCTAATCGGTAATGCCTCCTGATACCTAAACACTCAGTGTGCCAAAGGATGCTTACCTTAATCGGTAATTCCTCCCGATACCTAAAGACTTGGTTCGACTAAGGATGCTTACCCTAATCGATAATCCCTCCCGATAGCTAAAGACTCGATTCAGCCAAGGATGCTTACCCTAATCTACCCAATATCTAAAGACTCAATTCGACCAAGGATGCTTACCTTAATCGGTAATCCCTCCCGATACCTAAACGGTAATCCCTCCCGATACCTAAAGAATCGGTACGGGTAAGCAACTTGTTTTAGGGGTCCTATTGCTTTAGATAGTTTTTTTATTTGAAGTAACTTCATTGTATACTATTTTATTCATCATGTTGATCGGATGTTTAATTCGTTTGTGTTTTGCAGCAATTATGTCTCGGGTGGATTCGAAATTTGTGAATTATTTGAAGCAGCTGAGACGGCAAGCCGCTATGAGGAAAAAAATGGCTTTGAATTAACAGGGACAGGAAACTCAGTCTCTCGCATCGATGTTGTGCTTCCAAAAATTGATGTGCCCCTCATGAACCCAAAGAAAAGAGGTCGACCAATCAAACCTTCCCAACAATGTACCCAAAATGGGTTCTTCTTCTCGAGCGCCCTCAATGCTTGGCCAACAACTTTAGCTGGCACAAGGTATTCAAATAGCGATGACTCCCGAAAAGGAGAGCATTCTAGCGCCCATCCCAATGAGTGATTTAGTGGCTGAGTTAGCAGAAATGCTAAGTCACTCGTCGGTGGTCGGCCGAACACTAGGGAAAGAGCTAGAGAGGAATTTGGCCACTGTAGTGGCTAAGCTAAAGGTCGAGCTGAACGAATCCTCAAGCTCGATAAAGGCCATGTTTGAAATGATGGGGTCACTTGATGAGAAATTGCGCCAAGTCAGTATTGAAGCTGACGAGGCTAAGAAAGAGGTGGCAATGTTGAAGTTCGAGCTAGAGGTAGGAAAAACGAACCTAGCTAAGGTAGAAAGCAAAGCCGCGGACAAGGAAAGCTAACTGGCGAGCTGGAAAAATGTCAATCCTTTATTCTGCGCATAAGCCAGAATTGCTTCTACCAAGGCCTCTGTCAAGCAGCCTTTTTTCACAGTGTTCCACTTAAAGACGACCGATATGATATGAATAAAGATATTGTAGATGGCAAGTTCATATCGATCGGTGGAGATAAAGATGAACACATGGAGAATACGGAAGGTCAAAGAGATAACATTGGCGGTCCGCAAGTCGAGGCCGAACCCTCCTTAGAGGAGTTATTTGAACCCCTGTAAATTTCAAACTTTAAATTCATTTGAAAAATTATCTTGGTTCTTAGATGTGGGCATAAAAAAATTTAACTCTTGCCTTTTTCAATCTATGCCTCTTTATCTGATCTTTCGATTATTATTTACAATGGCTAATCGAGCCTTTAAGTTCCTTTCAATGTTAACTGAGGGATATCAATAACTTGTGGATATTATGGAAATAGTATAAATTGCTAATGCAAGGCCGAGCATTTATAAAAAGTAAAATAACTTGATTGATGTCTTGAACCTAATAATTTGACTAAGTTTCTCTAAATTTGACAATAATTGTCGAGGATAAATAATTTTGTGAGAATTTTATCTGACTAATGTGTTGAACTTGATAACTTGATTGATGCTGCAATTAATGTAAGAATTCCATCTGGCCGATGAGTCTTAATAAACTGACCAAAGTAAAAAGCTTCCTCTTTTATGAGTAAAACCTACTCGAATGTAGTGGATGTTTTGAGTCACGAATGACTTATTTATGGCCACTGACTGTATGGCGAATTGAGTAGACTTTGTATGCCCACACGATTATCTACAAAAGTTTGTTTAACTAGTAATAAAAATGAATACCTTGATCGAAGGCGTACATGTGTGATAAGAGTATGTTGGTTAGAGCTACGTCATTGTAGATTAATTTATCTATGTTCATGTTGTCCGGCAAGGGTTGCTAGTAGTTAAGCAGCTTTCATCATTGGGTAGTAGGCGTTCGATCGGTAAGGGTTGCTAGTAGTTAAGTAGTTGCCGTTATCGAGTGGTAGTTATTCGGTCAGTGAGGGTCGTTTATAGTTAAGCAATTGCCTCGACCGAGCGGTTGATCGATAAGGTTCACTAGTAGTTAAGTGGCTGCCGTTATCGAGTGATAGTTGTTCGATCGGAGAAGGTCACTAGTAGTTAAGCGACTGCCTCGACTGAGCAGTTGATCAATAAAGGTCGCTAGTAGCTAAGCGACTGTCATTATCGAGTAGTAGTTGGTTTGAAGGTGTAGCATGTAGTAGTCTTTCGATCGGTAAGGGTCGCTAGTAGTTAAGCAACTGCCATTACCGAGTGGTACCTGTGTCAATAGTGTATAGAATATGCAGGATAAGAATGTATAATTTTAAAGTGTCTCGTTAAAACCTTCTCGGTCAAAAACCCTCCTCAAGGATAGAACAATGGAACGAGGAAAGAGTACACTATCTTTATTTAAAATTGTCATCTATAATAAAACTTGAGATGCGTGTCATTCCACGTTCTTAGTATAGATTTGCCTGATAAAAATTCTAAGTAATAAGCTCCGCTGGCCGCAATGTCTGAAATGCGAAAAAGCCCTTCCCAATTACTAGAGAATTTGCCCTCATTTTTTCGGGCGTTGCTGCACATTTGCCAAACCAAGTCTTTGTTCTGAAAACTCCGTGGTATCACTTTTGAATTGTATTGCCTAGTCGCCCGAACCTTGCATGCTTCTTCCCTTATGCTGCTTTTATCTCTGAACTCATTGATGAAGTCGAGGCCAACCAATAAGCTTTCTTTGTTGAGGTTAAGATCAAGTGTTTACCGTCGTAGAGAGGGTTCTTCGATTTCAACTAGGATCATAGCCTCTATTTCGTACGTCAAACTATATGGGGTTTCCTGTGTGGTGGATTGTGGCATAGACTGATAAACCCACTAGACCTCGAGAAGCTTTTCGGTCCACTTGGCTTTAGCTGGGCCGAGTCTTTTCTTTAATTCATTAAGAATTACTTTGTTGGCACCTTCGGCTTGACCGTTGTTTGAGGTTGCTCTACCAAACTTAAGACATGTTTGATATCGAGCTTCTCGTAAAATTCAACAAGTCCTCAGTCAATGCATTGTCAACCATTGTCAATGATGATGACATGGGGTATCCCAAAATGACACACAATATTTTTCCACACGAAATTTTGAACATTCTATGTCGTGATTGCTGCCAAAGGTTTGACCTCTATCCACTTGGTAAAGTAATCTATTCCAACTAACAAAAATTTACATTATCCCTTACCTAGGGTGAAAAGTCCAACGATATCCATTCCCCATTTCACAAATGGCCACGGGGAGAGAATGTAATGAAGATTCTCAAACTTCTAAGGATATAAATTGTCGTATTCCTGGCATTTGACACATTTTTGAACAAACTCTGTGCAGTTGCTCTGCACGGTCGGCCAATAATAACCTGCCCTTAGCGCCTTAGCGGCCATTATTCTCGCCCCCAAGTGAGTGCCACACACCCCCTTGTGTATCTCTCGCATGACATAGTCGGCTTGGTTGGGAGAGATATACTTTAACAGTGGCCGAGTGTATCCTCGAGGATAGAAATCTTTATTAATGAGTTGGAAACAAGCGGCTTGCTATCTCATTGTCTTCTCTAATTGCATTCCACAATCCCCATTGTCTAAAAACTGCTTGATGGGTGTCATTTAGTTTGTTTGTACCTCGACCGTCATACATTCATCACAGCCAACGCTGGGACTCTTGAGATTAACATAGATGACCGATCAGTGGAGCCCTTTTTTCTTGACAGTTGCTAATTGTGAGAGCATGTCGGCCCTGGTATTATGCTCCCAGCAAATGTGCTCAATCCTTACATCAATAAATTTGGCAATCAAATTCTGAACAAAATGGTAGTACCTTTGGAGCAAAGATTCTTTCACTTCAAATTCTCCTTCGAGTTGCCCGACACTAAGTTGTGTTCTTATTACTACCTTCAACACTAGATGCATGATTATGATCACTCATTTTGAAATTAAAAGAAATGATTTTCACAAAAAAATTTATTTCAAATGAGTGATAAAATATTTTCACAAATAGGTTTTAGAGTTGGTGAGGTTTCAATCAAATTCAACACGTTACTCTGTCTCCAAGTTCACTCCCAAGAAAGAGAGGTGATTCACTAAGACTACTTAAGTACCAAGTTTTCCCTTAACCAGAGCTTACCTCAGATAGTCTTAACAAAGTTTTTCCTCAAAAGAAACTTCAAAACAAATTTTCCCTAAATGTGATGTATGCAAGGCATCCTAGTGATCAAAGGAAGATCAACTACAAATGGAGAGCAATCACCTAGGTATAACGGAGACTTAAAAAAATAAAGGAAAAGAAGAAATTAAACAAGAAGGAATTAAAGGCAGAGAAAATAAAAAAGGAAAGATGGAAAAGTAAACTAGACATGTCCTATGTGAAAGTGCAAGTGGCACTTGGAGCCCTTTGACACACTTTCACTACTAATGAACGAATTTGATTATTACAATTTTTTTTAGTGGGATTGTTCTTGAAGCATTTTTCCAACCAACTAATGTAAGAAAAAAAAATAAACAAGGAAAATAAACTTGAACACAAAGGTTTCGTGATACAATGCCAAAAATTACAAATATCTTTTTTTTTCTTCACTTGTCAAATTCTTCCTATTCTTGATTCTTGAAACTCAATTGTTGCCCTCTCCAAATGAGAATGATCTTAGCAATGAACCACAAAGGAGAGAAAAAAAATTAGCTTCACAACTCCAAAACCAAAATTCTACTCAACATGAAATTCACCTTAGGAGGCCAACAAGTAAAAAAATCAAGGAAAGCCCAATTAAAATTTGGTAAAATCAAATGGAATTATTATGAAAACTGCAAGGAGTATTTTAAGACACAAATCAACAATTAAAGTTAAAAAAACAGTGAGCACTCAAATAGGAAACCTAAGAATAGCACTAGAATAGATTTCAAAATAAAATAAAAATTCTAGAATGAAACAGACACTGAAACTTCCAAAATTTGTGAAACTTCATCCAGAAACATTTTGTGTATGAAATTTTTATGTGAGAATCTCAACATAATATTTGATCAAACAAAACAAGTTTTAGGTCAAATAGATGTGTATTCTGAGAGAAATAAATCAAACACTGCAACACCAATATTCAGAAATTAAAACTGTTTTTTAGCAATAGCAGAGATGATTCAAAACATTGCTCGAGAAATATTATAATGCATTTGAATCCCAAACTTTTATCCCAACTCCACAACACATCAAGTAAGGTGTGGTCAAAATTTTAGGCGAAAAAGCCCAAGGAATAAGGTTCAGTAAATTTTATACTAATAGCAACACAACACTGAAACTGTTTTTTTTTTTTGGGGTTGAAAACGTGATGACTTTTACTATTTATAACTTTTTTTCAATTTTTTTTTTGGACGTTCTATTTTAACTGGATACCAACAACATCTCAATAGGGTTCTTTGATTTTTTTTCAGATTATTTTTGTACCAAAATAAAAACCCACAATAAATTCTCATAACAGAAACAAAATTTCACAAAAACTGGAAAAGAAGAAACCTAAGGGATTTTAAAAAAAGAATTGAAACTCAAGACATAACAGAAACCTAACTCTAATGAACTTGTTAATGATTTAATAACAACATAAGAGACTCAAAAACATAAAAATAAGATCACACAAAAGGCACAAAATGACTCAAACCACATGGATATTTATTGTAAAAACAAGAAACAAAAAATCAAACAAAGGACTACTTGATTTTACGACATTTATGGAAACAACATGACTTTAGAAAACTAGAAATGGATCATAAAATAAAAATTAAACCAACATAAACTTTTTTTACCAAAATAAAAATGAAAGAAGGCTCAAAAAAATTCAAAAGCACACAAGATAAACTAAAAAAGAACTCCTAAACACTAATATAAATGGTTCAAGAAAGAACAAGTTATTTGAACTGATTAAACCAAACAAACAACAAATAGAATGGTAGAACTAAAACAAAATAGCATTAAGATATGAAAAGCAACATGTAAACAATATGGAAAAATCAAGAACAAAATTTTTGAGAACTTATCTCTTGAAGAACCGTGAACCTAATGCTCTAGATACCACTTGATGCAATCCTAGCTTGCATTGTTATAAGTCTTTTGTTTTGTATTTTGAGGTGCGAAATTTGGTGGGATTGGGTGACTAAAATTAGTGAAAGAAATTGTGAAGTATTGGTGTATGGAAAATGATAATGAAACTTAAGAGAGGTTAGGTCAACTCCTAAGAGGTTCCTTGCTAAAACACTTAGAAATAAGGCTAGCAAAGAATGAGCTAAGAGACTAGTTGAGGCTGAAATTTTGGAAGCAATTCAATAGTCTATTCAAAGCTAAATTATAAGGGGGCTAGCACTTGTATTTATAGTGTTATGGACATCCAAGGTGCAAGCTTTAACCCTAAAATCTCTCCACTCATAGAAGGAAAAGTGACTCCTTCTAATTAGAGCAAATCCTCTCAAATTAGAGGTTGACAAGTGTCCTCCTCTAATTGAAGAGAATCCTCTCCATTCCCATGAAGACAAATGTCCTTTTGGCATTGGTGGGAATCCTCTCCATTAAGGAGATGATATGTGGACCTTTATGCCTTCCTTGCCACTCCATGCTTTCTATTTGCACTCTAGTAATTTATTTGTATACCCTAGATGGTCTAGAGTTGCACTGGGTCCAAGGAGGCCCAATTGTAACTCTAACTAGACTCTTTCTTTTTCTAATTACACCCTACTCTATTTGGTCCAATACATGACCCATGAAAATTGGACCAGAACATAGCTCAAGGAAATGGCCCAAATACAAGCCCAAAGTAAAACCTATACTACTTTATACAATGTTTATAAAACTAGAGAAAAAATGGAGGAGTAGACAACAATAATGATGTAAGTTGATTTTGGATTCCATATTTTAATGGTTTCACTATGTTTAAGATTTTGGATTTTAGTAATTTAAAGGTGAGAACTCTAAGAAGATCCTCATTGGACACAAACTTAACCTAGTGGTTGAGTAAGTGTGAAGGTTCACTTCAGAAGGGCAAAGAGAAAAACACAAATATGGGTGACAATGATGCAATGGTGTGGAATTGAAGAGCACATAAAAGAGGAAACAAAACAAGACTAAAATGATAAAAATGACCGAATGGAAGGAACATTAAAGAACATGCAATGGAAATGGATAATGGTGCAAATAAAGAAGGAAAAGGATGAAGGGATGAATATAACTTATGGACTAGAAAAGGAATTCAAGCCACTTGGAACAGATGGACTCCAAGATGAGTGGTGCTAGAGTTTCCACTTGAGATGTCACTCACTCAAGATAAGACCCAGAGTCGCCACTTAGGATATTACCCACCCAAGATAAGACCCAAAACTTAGAGTACTCAAACTCACAAAATCACTCCCGTAGAGTTTCTTTTCTATTCAAATTCAACTTGTAAATAAATGGAGTAAGGCACCCTATTTATAGGAATGGGTACCTTGGTAGGCAAGAAGGGTAAGGGTAGGGTGGTAAATATGTGAGGGCATGCCTTGAGGGTTTGACTAAGTCAAAACCGCACCCTAGGCTTTTTCTTCAAGAAACTAGGTCAAATTTCCTTCCGAAAGGGCTAGAAACAAGCTAAACTGATAACTACGCCCCCCTATTATGCTATAGGCATCTATTCTAGCCTATCTTGCTATTTTGGACCTCGAAGTGAGCCCAAATTATTTACAACATGTTTTTATTTTTTAAGAAGACCAAAAGAATGAACAATTGATGTTCTGGTCTATGTTCAATTCTTCTTCTAGTGAGGTCTATTTGATATTTGGTGGAGCCTTGAATTGTTGAGATGAATGCTCATAGTGTGAATTGTCTCTTGAGCCCTTGGTCATCTTGGCTACTTGGTTTATATCATGCCCCCCAAGTTGGAGAGAATTCGACCTCGAATTTAGAACTCCTACAAATAACATAGTCAGTTTGTTCACATATAAGATATTGTGACGTGTGGTATGTGAAGTAAACATATGTTCTTTAAGCTTGGGGAGTTCAAAAGGGGAAGTTCTAGCTATAAGCCATGTTTGGAAAGAATATTTGGGGATGAAAGAACTTTTTGACGAAAATCCTCTTAGAAGGCCAAAATCTTTAGGAGGTGTTTGAATTTCATCCCAAAACTTCTTGTCCAAGATGTCAAGTATTTAGATTTATTGGGTAATGAAAAAGATAAGGAAGAAGAACACCTTGGAGGTGCAGTTTTGTAGTTCGACATAGGTCAACATGATTGTTTTTGCAGTATAAGGTGATATATTGTGACTCAGTTTATCTGTTCTTTCTTTATCTTTTTCATTTTCTCTTTTGTTTTTCATTTTTATTTGGTCCTTATGAACTTCTTTAGGAGAGAGGGGTTTTAAGATAACCTTGTGCCCTTGGAATGTAAAAGACATTTTGTTGATTAGGCTATCATGTAGAACTTGTCTATCATATTGTCAAGGCCTTCCCAAAAGAATATGTGTTGCTTCCATTAGCACAACATCACATAAAACCTCATCTTGATACTTTCCTATAGCAAAAGTTATAAGGACTTGTTTTTTTTTTTTATAAAAGCTTTCATGGTAGGCATCAAGTTATGAGAACCTGTTTATTAACTATGACTTCTCCTTCGGAACTACTCTTGTACTTGCCACATTAGCACAACTACCCCCATTTATTATCATGGAACATAACTTTTTTTTGATAAGGCAATGGGTGTGGAAAATATATTCTCTTTGGGTGTCATCCAAATGTTTTGGAATTGGTCTCAGCATTCGCCTTATCACCAATAAGTCACCTTCACAAGGTATCTCATATTCATTTTCACTAGGGGATTTTGAAGGGGAAGAGGAGTTAGACCTAGATTGATCATTGTGGTCACTTACGACTATTCCCCCCTTAACCATCATGGTTCTTTTTGTTGGACAGTTGGCAGCTATATGCCCAAAACCTAAGCATTTAAAACATTTAGTACTTGAGGTTTTGGTTGGCGATTTTGATGTGAGTTGAATTCATCTTTGTTTAATTTGTAACACTTTATGAAGAATTGGATCAAAATTCTTAGAGCAACTATGGTGAGTCACCTAGAGAAAATCCCCACTTGACATTAACTTAGCAAGTGCTAAGTGATGTCAAGGTTCATTTCTAAAGGTCCACAGGAAAAACACATGTTTATGTGACTTTTATGAATTTTATGGACTAAAACCATGTGGTTATATCAAGAAAAGCAAGGTATATGTATGAACAACACAAGAACAATTCAAGAACACAAGATTAAAAGGAGAATCACAACAAGAATTAAAACTAACAATAGAAACACAACAAGAACACAACCTACTATTGGAAATTCAAGAAAACAACATGAACAAGAATACCCATCGAAGCCAAACCAAAAAAAGATTGATACAATACATTTGAACCAATTAAAATGGAAGAACAACACATCAAATGAAAGAGGACATCACAAGGAAGAGAATGAACCGATTAGAATTGAAAACAAACAAGTAGAACAAAAATGGGTATTTTTAGAAGATGAATAGAAATGACTTATGTGGTTGTAGTCTTTTTGGAAATGTGCTGACGCCACTTGGAGGGTGGTTTTTCCAAGATGAGTGGGAGGTGCCGCCACTTGAGAGTCTCCAAAGATCACAAGATAAGACATGGAGAAGAAGAAGAGACATGTCTCACAAACTGCCTCTCACAACAACTCAAGATAGTTTCTTTACTTCTAAATTTCAACTTGTATTATTAAGAACCAAGGCCTCCTATTTATAATGCGGAAAACCGGTTTTGGGTTACAAAGGAGGGAGTTGGAAGAGACACTTCTAGCTCCTTCTTTAGCGCCTCACTTTAGAAGGAGTTGGAAGAGTCATTTCTTCCACTCTTTTACAAAAACCGTCCAAACAATGCCTTACATTTAGAGGTTTCTTTGGTTTTCCTCTTTGGCATATTCCTAAGGCTATTTCTATATTTATTTACAAATGTTTATACATGGGTAATTACAGAAAGAGAAAACATTCGATGTTCTTTACCCAAATCCCTAGCCTTGCTCCTTGTGATCCTTTGAGGTGTGAAGGATTTTGAGCTTGTTTCTCCTTGAGCTTCTTGGCTTTGCTCCTCACTTTCCTCTTCTATTTGATCTCCATCAGATTTTGTCCCTGAAGGAGAAGGATGTTCTTTTTGTGGGATGGATTCTTTAGAGGAGTTGGAAGGATTATCTTGTTTTGAATTTTTACCCTTCCAAGTTGAGTTATAGAAGCCATCATTATGAGTATTTTTGAAATATGTTTTCTTTACAAATTGTGATTCAACCTTTATGGCTAGGTGAACCAATTTTTCCAAAGAAGTATACTTATAAAGTTCTACAACATTTTGAATCTCTCTTCTTAATCCATTCACAAAACGAGCCATCTTTGACTCTTCATTTTCATGCATATTAATTTTTGTCAAAGTTGTTTCCAAACTTTAAAGTATTCATCTGCACTCCTAGGTCCTTGCTGAAGTCGTTGGAGCTTCAACAAGAGTTCCTTCCTATAATGAGAAGGAACGAATCGCGCGCGCATGCATTCCTTTAAATTGTACCAAGAGACCACGACTGGCCTCTTGTTCAAACCAATGTCCATTACAACTTGATGCCACCACTACATGACATAGTCTACAAATTTTAGGGAAGCTAATATTACTTTTTGGTTTTCATCGACCTCATATACATTAAAATTTTGATCTACTTTAGCTTCCCATCCTAAATACAAATCGGGGTCAGTGTCCCCATTTAAAGATATGGTAATTTAATAAAAGGAAAAGAAGGTTTTTGGTGTTGGTGTTGGAGACGCCTATTATCCACATGATGTACTCTCTAGTCTTCATCTTCATCTTCATCACTCTCGTAGTGCATGTGATGTCTTGTCTAGCGCCTAGGCTCCTGTCACCTTTCTCGGGCCATGCTTTCTTGATTAGTTTCTAACCTCTGCATTCTCTCTAGTAGTTGTCTCATCTCTTCTTCTTTTTAGGCCAAACTTATTTAGGCTTCGGCTAATTCCCCCATAATATGAGCCTTCTGAGGGGATTGAGGCTTGGAAGACTCCCCGGAAGAGAAATGAGCCATGAAAAAAATTTGCACAAAGAACAAACGGTTAGTTAAAATGACAGTTTAAACTTTAACTCTCATGTACCACTCAAGAAAGATAGTTCCTTAAAAAGGGTCCACCTTGTAGCAACACCTCAAGTGAAAGATAACAAAGCTCTTACACTTGCTCACCAACGTACCCTCAAAACAAAACTGAAGAAACAATGAAAGACAAGCAAGAAAAGCTTTAAAACAAAGAAAGCGAAACAAAAAGGAATTAATATGAAGACAAAACTTTGAACAAGACAAACAAGAAAGGCATGAAAAAGATGCAAGGAAACTTACTTAAACTTCAATTATGAAGATGTGAAAGGTTTTAGAAACTGAGAAAGCAAGTGGGATTAAACTCCACGATTTCGAAAACAATTTGTCGTAAAGTTAGAACATCTTTTGTAACGAAATTTGGAAAGTGAATGCACTTAAAAATTGTGGTGTTGTTTTTTTTTACTTCTTTTTTTTTTTTGTCCTGAATTGACAGATTGAAACTTTCAATTGATTTTGTGCATGCAGATGGAATTCACTTTTCAATTATCGAAAAAGATAAGTGATCCGGTTGGTCATCGGTAGTCGATGACGTCAGCAGCAGATGACCACGTCGGCCAGTCACAGAGTGACGCGTGGCATGAGATATCAGATGAACCAGGGTGGAGACAGCAGACGGTGGTCAGTTACCGAGTGACCACCACCAGCAGATCAGTTCCTACATGAGCGCCTAGAAGCAGAGCGTGAGAAGTGATGAAGCACCAATCAGTCATCGGTGCATGAAGAGCGATCAGTCGTCGGGGGTTCCTTGCCAACACGTGTTAAACTGGGACCCAGGCTCCCAGCGAGAACGTTACCCAAGGACCTCGCATGATTCCATAAGGAGAGCACGACAACGTAAATAAGCGCCATCGGACATCGGTCAGGGTGACACATCGATCATCGGCTAGGTTGAGACATCGGCCATCAGTCAGGATGAGAGACACCTCGGTCATCGGTATGTGTCGAGGTGACATCGGCCACGGTGATGTGAACAACGCGACCAGTGATCAGTAAAGCGCCCAGAGGCAGAGAGTGGCCTTAGTCGCGAGACGACCATGCATGAAGATGGGAAGACGCAATTAGGTGTAGAATCCTGCTGGGACGAGAACCCATCAAGGTTAGAGTCTCCCAGTGAGGTTGCATGCATGCCATGTGGACCGTGAAGGTGTTCCCAGAGATTAGGTAGGGCAGATGGGCACAGAAATTGAGGGGTACAGAGGTACCCACGCGACCTTCCCTGTCAGACTTTGCACTCAAGTGAGAAAGGCCTGCACGCAAGGTAGCCCTGGGGGGTGGATAGCGGCGGTGCAGAGTAATCAAGTGGCCCTAGAGGTAGCCAGTAGGGGGCGACGCGGGATTATATGAGGAAGAAAAACGCTGAACCAGGTACGCAATTTTTGCCACACAATACACAACACGAACCAAGAACACTCAGTTTTCGAATCAAAGAGGACTGAGGGCACACACGAGTCTCACACAGAGAGATCCGAGAGAGAGTTTTGGTGTTCCTGTTGCCTGACTTGAGCGTCGGAGCTACAACGGCCGCTAGAGGCGCCGTCTGTGTGTTTTGCAGGCATCGATTGGAGTTCCGGCGAAGGTTCCTGGAGCCTCTTTGCAGAACGCGCAACAGTCAGAAGGCTAGACGAAGGAGTGACGAGGCACTTTCCCCACGCTCAAGTCCGCGGCAGGATCAATAAGATACTGGGATTCAAGTTATATGAACGCTTGTAATCTATGTTTGAAATTAAATCAACCGTTACTCTAACAACTTCTAACTTAATTTTAGTTCTTCACAATTAAAATGAAAATAAGCAGAAAGGATGTAATACTCCTAGAACACTAAGAACAACAAACGCAAGCAAAAGCAGTAAGAAAAAAAAATTGGACACAACAAAATTCAAAAAGCGAAATTTAAAGTTCTTAATGAATAAAAAGACAGAAATTGTAAATGATAAGTATTTAAAGGTGGAAATTAAGTTTCTTGAATATAAAAGCGAGAAATTAAAATGTGCAAAAATTTAAAAGCAGAATATCAACTCAGCAACATAAGCATAATAGAACCTTGCTCTGATTACCACATGATGTGAGATGATTTTAGATTGCATATTTTAAAGGTTTCACTTTGTTTAAGATTTTGGATTTTAGCAATTTAAAGGTGAGAACCCTAGGAAGATCCTCACTAGACACAAACTTAACCAAGTGGTTAAGTAAGTCTAAAGGTTCACCTCAGAAGGGCAAAGAGAAAAACACAGATATGGGTGACAATGATGCAATGGTGCGGAATTGAAGAGAACATAAAAGAGGAAACGAAACAAGACTAAAATGATAAAGATGACCGAATGGAAGGAACATTAAAGAACATGAAATGGAAATGGATAGTGGCGCAAATAAAGAAGGAAAAAGATGAAGGAAGGAATAGAACTTAAGGATTAGAAAATGAATTCACGCCACTTGGAGCAGATTGACTTCAAGATGAGTGGTGCCAAAGTCGTCACTTGAGATATCACTCACTCAAGATAAGACCCAGAGTCGCCACTCAGGATATTACCCACCCAAGATAAGAACCAAAACTCAGAGTACTTAGACTCACAAAATCACTCATGTAGAGTTTCGTTTCTATTCAAATTCAACTTGTAAATACATTGAGTAAGACACCCTATTTATAGGAATGGGTGCCTTGGTGGGCAAGAAGGGTAAGGGTAGGGTGGTAAATGTGTGAGGGGCTGCCTTTAAGGTTTGACTAAGTCAAAACCGCACCCTCCTAGGCTAGTTCTTCTAGAAACTAGGTCAAATTTCCTTCCTAAAGGGCTAGAAACAAGCCAAAATGATAACTACACCCCCTATTATGCTATAGGCACCTATTCTAGCCTATCTTGCTATTTTGTGTTATAATTGATGGCTTAAAACAAGAGGGGGGGTGAATTGTTTTCGAAATCTTTTCGCAAATATTTGATTAAGAATGAATCTTTATCAAACAAACATAGATAACCAATCAGAGAAGCAATTAAACAATGATACACAGAAATAGTTGCAGAATTATAACTAGTTAAAGTTTCATTTTAATCGATTGTTCTTATGACAGCAGAAGCAATTTATATCAAACAGTTTCAATTAAAGGAAGAGATAGAGAGATATGAACACAAGGGGTTATACTGGTTCACTCACACAAGAAGCTACATCTAGTTCTCAGAAAACTATCTGAGTTCCACTAGTAATCACCCAGATTACAACAACACACACACCAAAGAAGGGATCTTGACTCACACAAGAAATCCAACTTCTTTTAGCTTAACCACACCATAGATTAGAACAATCCTCTGACTCTGTAAACCACAACACATTACAGATTTATCAAAAAATAAAAGAACTATACAAGGATAGAAAACACCTGAAGATTTACAGCAGGAAATCCTAAGACAGATCTTGAAAATTCAACAAAGCTTGAAAGCAATCTTGCTCTTCAAAAACTTCTTTCAAAAACTTGTATCTCTCTTTGATCTCAAAAATCGCTTTCGAAATTATGTGTAATTGTTATTTTCCTTTTGAAAGAAGGGCTATATTTTTAGCACTTGAAAACTAGCCGTTTAAGGCCCTTTGAATCAGCTAAATCAGTTTGAAAACAGTTAAAACGATTTTTTTAAAAAGCTGTTATGGAGGCATCCATTTAACTAGTTAAAACCACGAAATAATCGGTTAAATGTGTCAAGCTGCTACTTAATAGACTCACAAGGCAAATGCAAAACCCTTGTGCTAGCCAAGTAACAAACAACCAGTTATCTCGAAGATATAACCGGTTGTTCTTTCTTTGCTTTTAAAAACACTTTGTTTCTTTTCAAAAAAGATTAATCAAGCAATGCTGAGATTTAGGATCTGACTTTAACAAATATTCTAAACAATCCTATTCTATACACAACATAAAAAGCTTCAGGTTCTTCAAGCTCTAAGAGGATTTGAAAACATCAAAGCTCCCCTTGATCAACAATCTCCCCCTATTTGATGGAGACAAAACCTTGGGTTGCTTTATGGAATGTTCTTTGTTTAGAATCTGCTCAACCTGCAATCATGAGAAAACATAGAAACATAGGGTAATCTAATTCACATATAAGTACCTAGACATTGGTCCCCATTAGGTGATTTACATCAGCCAAATCAGATGAGCAAACCAGTAGCCATACATAAGAACAATCGGTTATTTTGCAGAGATAACCGGTTGAAAAGTTGTGTAAGAGGTTTAAACAAATACAAACAAATTCAAATTAAACCACAGTTATATCAGCAATGTTTAAGACAATTATAAACCCAAAATATCTCCCCCTATTTGTCTTATTAAATAGACAAAGGTAGGATAAAAACATCATAAAAAGAAAAAAGTGTACAGAAAAGTAAACCAGAAGATTTAGAAAGATGGGTTGTCATCCCTTTGAAACAGTAGCTCAATGATTTGTGTCTGGATCTCTTCAATTTACTCGTCCAGATTTGAAAAGTGTGAGTCCATACTATTGAATCTTTCACCAAATTGTTGAAAATTTGTGATACACAGTGATGGAAGAGTGCCTTCATGTTGGGTGAAATTGTTGGTGATTGGCGGAAGCTTTGTGGATTAAAGATGAACAAGGTCTCCTAAGAGGTGTGGTGACCTTGGAGGTGCATGCTAGGTAGGGAATGAGAGTGGTGAGGCCATCTCTCTTTGGTAAGGTGAGAATTGAAGATCAATAGCCTAACCTTGAGAGGTTTTTGGGCAAAAGTCAAATTGGATCAAACTTGGCAGCAATTCACTAAGTATATTAATCTTGAGAATTACATGAGCCAAGCCCTCTTATTTATACTGTTTAGAGGGCTGAAAATTCAAATGAAAGTGGAGGGAAATTCAAAATGAAATTCTCCTCAAGGTGGTGCCTAAAAATGAGAGCACATGGGAGGGGTGTGATTAGTGTTTCACGCTCACCCTCTCTAGGCTTTCCAAAGCGGCGTTGGTTAATTTAGTGGTTTTAAAAACCCTAAATTAACCTAGGTTGGTGTTTTAGGTGCCAAAATTAATTCTAAGAAAATTACAATTACTTTCCTATTCTAATTTTGACAAGAAAATTAAATTCTACTTCTACACTAAACTTATGGCATCTTTATCATGTAGAGGAAAGTCTCTCTGCCATTAGTAGCAGTGTCCCAATCCTCTTGTACTTTTCTTGCCATAGCCCTTGTAGTTCACCCATATCTTCTATTTAGTGGGCTTGAGCTTGGTTTTGGAGTTGAACATGGGTTTGGGCTTGGACTTGGGCTTGGGCTTGGGCCTCTTCCATCATCCCCTCCCTCTTGAAAAGGATTTGACCTCAAATCCAATGCTTCTGCTTCTTCTTCATCATTGCCTTATTATGTGGTTGTATGTGGCTGGATGGTTTCCATCATCCCCTTCTTCTTGAGAGGATCTGTTCTCAGATCTATAGGGTTGATCTTGAACAGCAGCCTTATTCCTGCTTTGAAAACTATGCTACTCTAGGATCAAATGTCCATCTGTTGGAGTCATCAAACAAATCAAAGTTAGTTTCAGCAATTATATAAAAATCACTCTTTTTAAGTTGCCATTCCTCTTGTTTTTCTATGGTTTTTGGCAACTTTTCCCAAGATTTCTTTAGAGAGGAATACATAATTTTTGTTTCTAAGTTTTTCCTCCCTTGTTTTGGATTTTTGTTACTAGACTCTCTAGACATGAATTATATATATTTAATTTTTTTTCTGCTCTTATCCACAGTTGCATTCATCACATACTAGGACAAGTGTAGAAGGACGCACGTAAGAGTCACATATCACACACTTGCCATCACATTTCTCACACAGTCTTCCAATGGCAATCCTTGGCTGCTTTTGACACATAATCAAGTCAGGATGATGTTTGGCCATGTTTTCAATTGAACATATGTACATAAGCAGTAATCTACATTTGAGCGTTGAACTAAATAAAAAGTGATCCAGCCTCTTGACCAAAGCGTTAGAACTTCTCCTTTTCAAACCTCATCCTCTCCAGCTTCACGCCAAGTACACCGATGACCTTCACCTGATAATCCTCAAAAAGAGACCTGAAAGAACAGTATGGCGCCTCTGCGGCCGGTTGCGCTCTGACGCTCAAGTCAGTGATCGAATCAACAAAGAATTTCAAAAAAAAAAACTCAGAACTGTGTGCAAGTGAATCCACAAATGAAAAAACCTCCCTCAAATTTCGTTAAGAATTCTATATATATACCTGAGCCTTTCTCTCTCCTGACGGTTATTCCTCTTGACACGTGGATAACATCTGGTCATACACGTGTCACCATCCGGAGTACCTGCAGCTGAAACGTTACTTTCACTTTGCTCCTACGACTAAGTTATCCACACAGGGAGTAGCTTAGTGCACAGGCTACTCTGGGCACAACCTTAACATGGTGAGCTGGTCAATCACTGGGTATCATGGCTCACACTACACATGGTGGCAGACATGCCACTTATCTTCTGTATTTAGACCATATAATAAGTGCTTACCAAGTCTTCTCAAATACTCGGCGAGGTGCTCCTTTCGGCGACTTGTTGACCACCTGATCTCCTAATCTTCACACACGGCGATCATGTGCAATCTAGGCGATTACTGATTACATACGAGAAAAATCGGAGACCGCCGCCTTCTTTAACAAACGGCAATCTCATCGACTTCTAAGCTATACTTTCCTTTCTCTTACTCTTCTTGATCCACGTGTCCTCCTCAAGCACGCCCACAGGATTACCTCACAACTACGTCATCACACCTGACTACTTGGTGAGTACAAAAAGTAAATCAGTATGTTAGGCACCCATATGCTAGATGAGAAGTGGAATGACTAATGTTGCATTCCTAGCATGTTCATGAACTGGTTAGCTATTCTTTGCCTCAACAATAAAATAGTTTACCTTATCCAATTACACCATATATCTCATGCACAAAGGCTAAAATGGCTCACTACTTCAATTCTTGAAATTAATTTCCAACTTTACTATTGTAAGGTTCAAGAACTACATATGAATCCTTCCTTTCTTCGTTACTACATTCACAAAAAACATTTTTCCACAATCACGCACAGCATAAGTAGATTAAGTGAAGTAAGGCCCATATCAAAATATTAAAATTAACAACAAGTAGAGACTGAGACTGAGAAATGAAAGACAAATTGCAGGGAACTAATGGACAAGTAGTGAAGTTTGTTATTAAGATTAACCAGGGTGAGTCGGATAATTACGAATTAATTGGTTGAAAAATTTGATTTGTTCCACCTCTAGTATTAAAGATGTATTATTATATGAACAAGAACACTTGATCAATAATATAATACACACTTAGACAATTATTCACATACACATATGATCAACCATAACTAGTAAAATGTGTAGAACATGTAATATACAAGAATGAGTGGTTAAATTGAGTTTCAAAAACTTGTTGCAGATTTTGTAAGATATCGTTTGATGATGAATATTCAGCTGATAATTTTATAAGATATATAATCTATCAACGTCTTTTTAGCAAAAATTGCGTGTAATAAAAAAAAATTGCGTGTGATGAGATATGTTAGACACAACTTCAAATATATTGACTATCTAAATTCACTTTTGAAATTTGTTTCATAAAAGCTCCCATTCTAATATTTGTTACAATTAGTACTATGAGAATCAGTGAGCAATTTAGATTTTCAATAATTAAGTTTTTCACGAAAGGATAAAACACATCGAGATTGATTCTCATGTGGTTTCGAGAAAAAACTAACAAATGATTGATCAAGCTTCTCCCTATTCCTTATTTATTGCAAAATTGTGGACATCTTTACCAAAACTCTTCCACAAAGCGCTTTTAAGAATTTGTATTCTAAGTAGGGAATGAAAAAAATATATTCACAACTTGAGGAAGGCTGATAAAATTGTATTTTTTGGACTTTTTGGGTCAATTTAGTTTATTTTTGTTCCGTTTAATTTTTTCGCATAATTATTGTTAGTAAAAATAAATCAAGGATATTTTATAATTTATTATATTGCTTAATAAATTCAATTTTTAAACACGTCAATTAAATCTATTGTAAATTTTTAACTTTATATAATATAAAGGATCTTACTTTCCAATATTTTTTCTTTTTCATTTCTTTCTTTTCTTCACTCTTATCCCCCTCTCAAAAAAATAATTGAATCTTACTATAAGTATAATATATATATATATATATATATATACATATATATATATATATATATATTATGATTGAGTGTACATGAAAAGGAAAAGGAAAAGGAAAACAAAACTAATATGCTAATTCTAGCACTACAAGAAAATTATTGATTAGAAACCAATTTTAGAGACAAAAAATAATTAGTTGGTATAGTGACCATATCAGTTTGAAAGGGGGAATTAGAGACAAGATCCCTTAATATAAGGATTTCAATGATTGCCTTTAATTGTGTCAATCCTTGTAATTATTGTAATTATCAATCGATGGTTATCAACATTGATTGTTACCTTATTTGTTGTAGTGTTGTGATACTAGATATTAATTGTAGGATTATATACTGTCAGGTTTTGACTATATATGTATATTGTAATCAACAAATTAAATACAATATTCTTTCACCTTTCATTACCCTTTTCTCACTTCTCTGATCACATTTAAGCACAAGGTCTTCCGAGTTAGGGCCACTACTGGAAACACTCATCTAGGGGTAGAGGATTTTGACAATAGAATGGTAAACTACTTTGTGAAGGAGTTCAAAAGTAAGAACAAATGGATATTAGTGGGGACTCAAGAGCCCTGAGGAGGTTGAGAACTACCTATGAGAGGGCAAAAAGGATAATCTCATATGATGTCACTACAAACGTTGAGTTAGATGCCTTATTTAAAGGCATTGACTTCTGCTTCTCAATCACTCGTGCAAAGTTTGAGGAAATTAATATGGAGCTCTTTTAAGAGTGTATGAAGACAGTTGATTGATGTCTTACTTTTGCTAAGACGGACAAGAGCAGTGTAGACGATGTTGTCCTTATTGGTGTTTCTTCTAGGATTCCTAAAGCGTAGGAGCTATTGCAAGACTTCTTTGATGGAAAGGATCTGTGCAAGAGCATTAACCCTGGTGAGGTTATTGCTTATGGTGCAGTTGTTCAGGCTGCTTTGCTGAGTGCAAACATGAAGAATGTTCCAAACTTGGAGCTACTAGATGTTACACCTCTATCCCTTGGTAGGTATATCTACATATGAGGATGTCATGAGTCTGGTCATCCCTAGGAACACTACCATTCCTATGAGGAAGACAAAGGTATTCAGCACAAAAAAAGATAACCAATATGATGTCTCGATTGAAGTTTACGAGGGTGAGAGAGCAAAGGGACACTGATAACAATTCGTTAAGTTCTTTTGTTCTTTCTGGTTTTCCCCCTGCTCCTCGTGGCCACCCTTTGGATGTATGCTTTGCCATAGATTCAAATGGTATGTATTAAAGGAAAAGAAAGAATAGGGTAAATCCCTTGTGTATATTGAACACATAGGGTTATGTTTATATAGGAAAAATAAATATATGGGCTAAGTCCATTACATAAATATGAAATATCAAACAATAACTATAATATCTCATAATATCTAATAATATCTAACACTCCCCCTCAAGCTGGTGCATATAGATCATATGTGCCCAGCTTGTTACAAATGTAATAAATCCTAGGCCCTCGTAAAGATTTAGTAAAAATACCTGCTAATTGATTATTTCAATTAACAAACTCAGTCTTGATATCTCCCGATATAATCTTTTCTCAAATGAAATGTTAATCAATCTCAATATGTTTGGTCCTTTCATGAAAAACTGGATTTGAGCTAATATGAAGAGTAGCCTAATTATCACATATAAGTGTCATTTGAGTGACTCTCCAAATTGCAATTCTTTAAGTAACTATTTAAGCCAAATAAGCTCACAAGCAGCTGAGGCCATAGCTCTATATTTTGCCTCTGCACTAGATCTGGCCACAACACTTTGTTTCTTTATTTTCCAAGAGATCAAGTTATCACCAATGGAGACACAATAACCAGAAGTTGATCTTCTATCAGATGGAGATCCTGCCCAATCAGCATCTGAATAACAAACAACTTTAGTATGGTTATTATGACCATATAACAAACCTTTTCCAGGAGAACCTTTAATGTACTTCAGTATACGAATGACTGCATTCCAATGATCTTCACATGGAGAATTAAGAAATTGACTCACCACATTGACTGCAAAAGAAATATTAGGACGAGTAACAGTGAGATAGTTCAATTTTTCAACTAATCACATGTACTTCTCAGGATCTGAAATAGGCTCCCCCTGATTGGGTAGAAGCGTGACATTGGGATCCATGGGAGTATCAACAGATTTCGAATTCATCAACCCAATTTCCTCCAAAATATCTAATGCATATTTCCTTTGAGAGATAACAATACCATTATCAGATTGTGCTACCTCAATCCCCAAGAAATATCTGAGTTTGCCAAGATCTTTGGTTTGAAAGTGCTGACAAAGGTGTTTTTTTACTTGTGAGATGCCATGGTGATCACTGCCTGTAAGAACAATGTCATCAACATATACTACAAGATAAATACACCCAGCACTTGAGTGACGATAAAAAACTGAATGATCTGCTTCACTGCGAGTCATACCAAACTGTTGAACAACATTGCTAAATTTTCCAAACCTTGCCCTAGGAGACTGCTTAAGGCCATATAAGGATTTGCGAAGACGACATACCAATCCAGAAGACTCCCCATGAGCAACAAAACCGGGAGGTTGCTCCATATAAATTTCTTCCTACAAATCCCCATTAAGAAAGGCATTTCTAACATCCAGTTGATAAAGAGGCCATTGTTGAAGAGCAGCCATAGCTATGAATAAGAGAACAGAAGCCATCTTTGCCACTGGAGAAAAAGTATCACCATAGTCTAAACCAAAAATTTGGGTATAACCCTTAGCCACAAGACAAGCTTTGAGACGATCAATATTACCATCAGGACCAACTTTGATAGCAAAAATCCACCTGCAACCAACAACAGATTTCCTAGATGGTAAAGGAACAAGTTCCCAAGTTCCATTATTCTGAAGCGCATTCATTTCATCAAGCATGGCCTGACGCCAACCAGGATGAGCTAAGGCATCACCTACAAATTTTGGAATAGATACAGAAGAAATAGACGAAAGGCAAGTATAAAAGGGTTGAGATAGTCTATGATAACTCAAAGCAGTATAATGTGGAGAGGGATTACGGGTAGCACGTATACCTTTTCAGATAGCAATAGGAAGATCAGGTTCAACTATCGGAGGTTCAACTGTCGGATCCGGAGGGGGATGAGGTGTTGGCACTAGAAGAGAGTCATCTGATGGACGATGAGACGTTTGACGACGACTATACACCTGAAGAGTTAGTGGCGGTGGTAAATCTTTAGGTGCACTAGGTACAACAAGAGGGATATTAACTTGATTAGATGAAGACACAGAAGGAGAAGGACAAGACTTAAAGTAAAGGGAAGATTCACTGAAGGTGACATCTGCTGAAATAATATAACGATTTAGAGAAGGGGAGAAACATTTATACCCTTTTTGTGATCTAGTGAACCCTAAAAAGACACATTTGTGTGATTTAGGAGATAATTTATCAAGACCAGGACTAAAATTATGAACAAAGCATGTGGACCCAAAAACTTTGGGAGGTAAAGAGTGGAGAGGGTCATGTGGAAATAAAATAGAATAAGGAATTTTGTTATTTAAAACTGAAGATGGCATTCGATTAATGAGATAACATGCATTAAGAACAGCATCACCCCAAAAACGCTGAGGAACATGACCATGGATTAAAATAGTACGAGTTGTTTCAACAAGATGTCTATTCTTGCGCTCAGCTACCCCAATTCATTGAGGTGTATAAGCACATGAAGTTTGATGAAGAATACCATGAGAAGCCATAAAATTTTTAAAAGAATGAGAAAGATACTCACGTCCATTATCACTACGCAAAACGCGAATAGAAATTCCAAATTGATTTTTAATTTCATTGTAAAATATTTGAAATATAGAAAACAACTCAGAACGGTTTTTCATTAAAAACACCCAAGTACATCTTGAATAATCATCAATAAAAGTAACAAAATACTGAAATCCTAAAGTAGACTTAGTACGACTTGGTCCCCAAATGTCAGAGTGAACTAAGACAAAAGGAGATGAAGCACGTTGTGAGACACTACTAGGAAAAGAACTACGAATGTGTTTCCCTAACTGACACAACTCACATGATAAACTAGACACCTTAGACATACTTGGAACAAGCTGCTGCATCTTGGCAAGACTAGGATGACCCAATCGAGCATGAATGAGAGATGGAGAATCCATAATCGCGCCAACATGTGCAGAGATCTATAGGTGATAAAGTCCATGAGACTCACATCCGGTGCCAATCATCCGTCCCGAACTCCGGTCCTATACAGAAACAGAATCCTTGGTAAAAGAAATAACACAATCAAGGGAACGAGTGAGACGACTAATGGATAATAAGTTAAATGGAGACCCATGGACATAAAGAACATAAACAATAGATAAAGAAGGAAAAGGTTAATAGTACCAACACCATGTGATGGTACCTTATATCCATTGGCCATGGTAACTGAAGGTAAATAACCCGTAGTAGATGGGGAAGAGAAAAAAGATTTATTACCAGTAATGTGATCTGTGGCACCTGAATCTAGAACCCAAGGGCCAACGGAAGTAGAGTGAGTGAGGCCAACAAAAGATGTACCTGAATGTGCAACAGAAGCTGTGGAACTAGAGTTCTGACGATCCTCATACCATTTAAGAAATTCATTAAAAATAGCAGGCTGGCCTAGGGTATCAATTGAAGTATGGTCCACAGTAGAAGGTTGCATAGGAGCACTTTGAGCAACAGCAATAGATTTAGGAGGACGACCATGTAAGGCATAACATCTGTCAATTTTGTGTCCAAGTTTGCCGTAATGGTCACACTTGTGTCGCCCTTTGCCCGGCTTGTGAGGACGAGTACGATCATTATGCAGAGAGACTAAAGCAGAAGAGTCATCTACATGAGATGTTAATTCAGTGGTTTGTTTACTTGGCACACGCAGAAGTGTAGAACAAGTGGAAGTAAAATTGGGTACAATAGGGGATCCCAAAATTTGATCACAAACATGAGAATAATCATCAGGAAGACCATGTAAACCCAATAACATGAAGAACTTGGATCTTTGTTCTAGTTCTTGAGAAGGAGTGGAGGCAGGAGGTAATAACTCATTAAAATCATGAAGAAGAGCATGAAGTTTACCTAGATATTCTGCCATTGTACCATCAAGACATTTGGGAGCAACAATTGTGAGGAGATTTTGACACACACCATAAAGACGTTGAGTATCATTAGTGTATAATAATTTTGCCTGTTCCCAAACTTCTGAACAAGTCTCATAGGTACGAAAACTTTGTTTTAAAGATGAATGAATGGTAGATTTGATAACAATGCATAATTGAGCATCAATTTTCAACCAACGAAAAACCTCATTTTCAACAACATTAGGACGGGTAAGATGATCAACATAACCTTGACTCTTAAGCCATAATTTAATATCTGAGGCCCACGTATCATAATTGGTTCCGTCCAATTTGTCAATGGAGAGATGAACATTGACATAATTAGTATAAATAGACGGATCCGGCATTATGACAACGGAAGGAGTCACAGTGGCAGTGGCAGCGGAAGCGGAAGAAGCCATATAGGACAAATATTAAATCCCGTCACCAGTCAATTGGCGGCAGCAACTATTCCAGCGGCGGTTCCTACGAGATTCCGACGGCAGCTCCGGTGAGATTCCAGCGGCAGTTCCGGCGAGGGTCCGCAGCGGTGGCAGTTCTTGCAAGGTGTAAGGACCTAGAAAAAAAATTTAATTGGAATAAAAGTGTTACATTTAAATAATTTATGAAGATGTTATTATTTAAAATGAAAAGAGCTTGTAATAGAAGTTTCATGGTGATCAGACCTCGGACGTCGCCCAGGGTCTGAGGTCAGCTGGTAGAGGTCGGTCAGGGGACCATAGGGGGTTCCAAAAATCACACGTATTAAGGTGTGATTTGCACCTTAGATACGCTATGTATGCGAAACTCTATGCTGGGGCATAAGAGATTGTCCTTAGTGTTGCATGCATTGGCGCGCGAGGAGTTGGTACCGACCTGTCCTCGGGAAAGAGAAGCTACTGACGTCACCGAGTCATGTGGGAGTGATCCACAGACTTAGAGGAATGGGAGGACAAGCCCTCAGCTGGGTGTGACGATGTGACATCGGTGACCAGAGTGAGGCGATGTGTCCTCGTCACACACAAGGGCGATAAGAGATCGCCAACAAGATGAGAGGAACATCAGTCATCAACCAGGATGGGAGACACATCGGTCATCTTCCTGAAGGAGACATCGGTTGTCTGCCAGATGGAGAGACATCGGACATCGGTCGTCTTCCAGGGTGAGGAATCAGTCATCGTCGGTATGAGAGGCATCAGTCATCGTCGGTATGAGAGGCATCAGTCATCATCAGTATGAGAGGCATGGTCATCGCGCGAGCAGTCATCGGTGGATGGTTATCGCGCGATGTCGTGTTTCACATAGATAAGGTGGGACCCAGGCTCCCAGCATGAGCGTTCTGCATGCGCGACACGTAGACAGAAAGGAGTGCTTCAGAACAGTTGACGCCAGAGAGTTGGTAAGGCAAGTAACCCAAAGTTGGTACGCGCAGAGACATCACGTGACAGTTCTGTCAGAGGAAACGTGCACGCAAGCTTCCCACAGAGTGGGTAATGGCAGCTGCATGGCGGGTCTACATTTCTTAGTCTCAGAACACACCTCCTCTTAGTTGGAGTTCGAACGCTGTTGGAGTAGCGAGAGATAGAGTGAGTTTAGTCTTCATCCTTTTTCCTTCCTCTCCTTCACTCTGCGATTCAGGCCTTCTCACGTCCCAGCTTGGCTATCGGCGACTGCCATAGAGCACCTGGGAAGGTTCTCTGCAAGTTTTCCCGATCAGAACGCTTAAACAGAGTTAAGGCATCCTTGAGTTTTCGGTGGGTTTGGAGCCCTTAGTGAGATCAGCTCAAGTCCAGGTAAGGGAAGCTAGCATTCGTTCAATAAAAACCTTAGGCTAGAAGATTCTAAAGTTGGGGCGACGTGGTTGCCGGTTTCAAACTTTCTTGCATGATGCTTTGTTTTTATGTGTGGGGCGACGTGATCGCCGGTTTTAATGCAAATTTCGAAATCTCCTGTTTTAGTGACGAATTGAAATTGTTTGATATTGAAATGTGAACTGTATATGATTTTCGAAATTCTGAACTTGGTTTTGATTGTTGCTGTGATTTGGAACCGTCCATTTACGTGTTGTGTGATGCATTGAATGTTGTGAATGTGGGATCAAGGCATAGTATTTTCAGGAAAGAAAATACCGTGTAAGATCGTGTGTAATGTGCATTGACTAGGGACTTGTCTAGAAGGAGATATCCTGACTCTCCTGATATAATGGAATCATATAGATGAAGTTATTCAGGTGTTGAGAGTCGAAGGAGGTTCATATGTATGGGTAAGTTGTTTGAAAGATAACTAACTTGACCTGTTGTATGGATTAACCCTGTCATACTGGGAGAGTGATGATATTGAGATTTATTTATGCGCATGGTGTAAGGACCTAGAAACTTTAAATTGGAATGAAAGTGTTATATTTAAATAATTTCAGAAGATGTTATTATTTAAAATACAAAGAGTTGGTAATAGAAGTTTCGTAGTAGTCGGACATCGGACGTCGCCCAAGGTCTGGGGTCAGCTGGTAGAGGTCGGTCGGCTGACCATTGTATTAACCAAGTAGTCAGGTGCGATGACTTTATCGTGAGGTAATCACGTGGGTGTGCTCGAGGAAGACATGTGGATCAAGAGAAGTAAAGCAAGAAAAGTGTAGCTTAGAAGTCTTCTACGAGATCGCCGTTATTGAAGACGGAGGCGATCTCCGACTTCTCTGGCACATAATCGCCTGTCGCCTAGAGGAGACATGACCGCCAATCGCCTGTGGTGTACGTGATCGACGGGAGTGCACGTAGTATGTGGTCAAGATGCTGAATCAACCATAGTGGGTTCCAAAAACCACGCGTATCAAGGTGTGGGTTAAGCCTTAGATACGCTGTGCATGCGAAGCTCTATGCTTGAGCATAAGAAATCGTCCTTAGTGTTGCATGCATGGGTGCACGAGGAGTGGTGCTGATCTACTCTTGGAAATGTGAAGCTACCGACGTCACCAAGTCATGTGGAGATGATACCTTGGACGTAACATAGTGGGATGAAGAACCTTCAGCAAGGTGTGACGATGTGACATCGGTGACCAGAGTAAGGCGATGTGTTCTCGTCACACACAAGGGCGATAAGAGATCGCCAACAGGATGAGAGCAACATCGGTCATCAACCAGGATGGGAGACACATCGGTGGTCCTCCAGGGTGAGACATCGGTTGTCTGCCAGGATGAGGAATCAGTCGTCCGTCAGGAAGAGGAATCAGTCATCACCGGGATGAGGCACATCAGTCACCGCCGGTATGAGAGACATGCGGGCATCGCCAGGGCGCGAGGCATGCGGTCATCGCCAGGGCGAGACGTCGGTCGTCTCCCAGGGAGAGACATCGGTCGTCCGCCAGGATGAGACATCGGTGGATAGTCACCGCGTGAGAGGTCATCGGTGGAAGGTTATCGCGCGATGTCGAGTTTCACACAGATAAGGTGGGACCCAGGCTCCCAGCATGAGACATACTGCACGCGCGACACGTAGACAAAAAGGGTGGTTCAGAATAGTGACATCAGAGAGTTGGCATGCGCAGAGTCACGCGTGGTCGTACTGTTCAGGGAAGCGTGCACGCAAGCTTCCTGCAGAGTGGGTGGTGGCAGTGGCATTTGTGGACAAGTTGGTTTAGATTCAAAAACTCACTTCTGAGAGGAGAGAACGTTGCTGTGGTCCAAGAGTGACAGAGTGAGTTTACCTCCATCCCCCTCTTTTCTCTCCTTCGCGCTGAGATTCAGGTATCCTCAAGCACCAGTACGACGAGCGACGACTACCCTTGGACACCTGGGAGGTTCTCTGCAAGTTCTCCAGACCGGACGCTAAAACAGAGCTAAGGCACCTTTAAGCTTCGGTGGGTTTTGGAGTTCTTGGTGTTTTGCGCAAGTCCAGGTAAGGGAAGCTAGCATTTTCGTTTATAAAAACGTTAGGCGAGTAGGTTCTGAAGTGAGGGCGACGTGGTCGCCGGTTTTCATATGCTTTTCACGATGCTCTGTTTTATGATGGGGCGACGTGGTCGCCGGTTTTCAACTGTTATTGCATAACCCCCTGTTTTTGGACGAGATCGCCGGTTGTTGGCGTTGTTTTTCGAACTCCCCTGTTTTTGAGTTGTTTGAAACTGTTTGAGATTTAAATGTGATATTCGAAAATTTGAACCTTGGAATGAGTTTTGCTGTGATTGGAATCGTTCATTTAAGTGTTATATGATGTGTTGAATGTTGTGAATGTGGGATCAAGACATAGTATTTTCAGGAAAGGAAATACCGTGTTGAGATTGGTTATGAGGTGTATTGATCAGTGAGTATCCTGTGAATGAGACGATCCTGACTCTGCTGATATGATGGAGTCACATAGATGAAGTCATTCAGTTGGTGAGAGTCGAAGGAGGTCCATATGTATGGGTAAGTCGTTTGAAAGATAACTGACTTAACCTGTTATATGGATTAACCCTGTCATACTATGAGAGTGATGAAATTGAGATCGAGATTGTGTTGATGCGCATGGCTGTGGAAACATTACAGCAATGAAGTATGACAGGTGCAGGTCTCTGGATGCTAAGTTCAACGCACGAGTCTTCCGGAAGTAGTGTCAAGTGCCTTGTGTGATGAGTCAGTGGAAGTCTGACGTGAGAAATGAGAAACATTGAATTGATAGACACTTGATGAATTATGTGAATTGAACGACTCTTGAGGAATTGTGAAATATGTGATTTACTTGATGGTCATGTGAAGGGAATGAGGAAATTTGATGGTTTTTACGTGGGTGTCTTAAAATTGTTTTATCTTGATTTTAAAGTTCATATCTAAACTCTCTTTCAAATATCTAGCTTACCCTGTGTTTTTGGTGTTGTGTTTGGCTTTTTCTTAAAACTGTGATGATCGTGTATAATTTACACGGGAGCAGATGATGTTGCAGGAAGTAGAGCTCCTTTGTGAGTGGTCGCCGGAAGGAGATCGCCAGTTTCTGTTTCTGTTAGGCGATCACCCTTTTTTGTTTTCTGATAGGAGATTGCCCTTTTCTGTTAGGAGATCGCCTGTTTTTCTATTTTGCTGTATTTTGTTTAAGTTTTGGAAAATTGACCGGTTATGTATTAAACTCCCTGTGAGGAGCAATTTCATTATATATATATACATATGTTCACTTCAATATTATTATTTTACCTCTATTTCATTTTATAATTATGAAAAGAATTTGGCGGGATGTTACACATGGCTGTGTGGATTCACAACGACCCTGTGTGGATTCACAGTGGTGTAGTATGACAGGTGTAGATCTCTGAGTCTGAGTCAACGCACGAGTCTTCCGGAAGTAGAGTCAAGTGTCTATGCGTTGTGAGTCAGTGGGAATTCTGACGTGAGAAAGATGAATATTGAAAATTGTTGATAGACACTTGATGGTTGTGTGATATGAATGAGAAAGTGATGGATTTTTATGTGGGTGTTTAAAAGCTTATTTATGTTGATTTTAAAGTTTCGTACTTCAAGTTTTTTTTTAATAGCTAGCTTACCCCTTGTTTTGTTTTGTGATTGTTTTTCCTTAAAACTGTGATGATCGTGTGTAATTTACACGGGAGCAGATGATGTTGCAGGAAGTAGAGCTCCTCAGTGAGTGGTTGGACAAGGAGATCGCCTGTTCTTATGTTGTATTTTGTTTTATTTTGAAACACTGGATGGTTATGTATTAAAATTCCCTAGAGAAGGGATATTATTTTGAAATACAATGTATGGGATGGATGTATTTTATTATATATACATATGCTAATTTTGATATTATTGTTTTATGTTTATTTTATGATATAAATATGAATAAGATTTTAGGGGCGTTACACAAGGTGGTGGGACGGTGGCTGAAAAATTCCAGTGAACAGTGGGTTCACCAATAAAATTTGAACCCTAACCTTATGCTCTAGATACCATATTAAAGGAAAAGAAAGAATAGGGTAAATCCCTTGTGTATATTGAACACATAGGGTTATGTTTATATAGGAAAAATAAACATATGGGCTAAGCCCATTACATAAATATGAAATATCAAACAATAACTATAATATCTCATAATATCTAATAATATCTAATAGTATGCTATCTGTTTTTGTTGAGGAAAAAACCACTGGAACTTAGAATGAGATTATCATAGCCAATGGCAAAGAAAGACTACCTCCTGAAGAAATTATGAGAATGAAAAAATTCTCGACAAGGCCTCGGAAACCGTTTCTCATTCCTCATTTTTTTCATCAATTTTGTTTGGGAAAGGCTACTGAAAGTGGCGGCTGAAGGATTTTCTGTTGTTCCGAAGCACTTCAGAGGGAAGAGCTTTCGACAAGGATCCTTTCCGGAAGTACAAGGTTCTGTAAAAAATAGCGGCGGCGGTGAAGGATGCGCGGTACCTGAGTGGAACTTTAGCTTCCGGTCGGTAGAGAGTTCCGGTTCAGTTTCAAGACGGAGAGGACCGGTTTCGACTCACGAGTTGCATTACATGGTGAACCGGGCTGCTTCTATGGAGATGAAGAAGAAAACGTTGTTGCCTTAGAAGCAGGGCTTGTTAGGGTGCTTGGGCTTCAACCCTGGCATGCATCACTTTAGTGCAAGAATTGGATCCCAATAATCGCTTAATTAAGCCATATCACAACTTCTAATCTTAGTTAATGTGTTGATTAAGTTGTGATTTTGGTGACCATGTTTTGAAAATTTCCAACCAAATGCTAATTTCAATTTTCATTGTATATTCCCCTTTTGTGGTGGTTGGTTCATTTATGGGTTATATTATACTTTATTTGTTCATGTTTTGTTGTATAGTCCATTCACAATCTCACTTCCTCAGCTCTGAAATGCGATTGGAATCAAGAGAGCTATTGAACCACTTTTCGATTGATTGGTCAGTATCTCACTCTTTTCTCTTGGATAAATTCTTGCATTCTCGCTCTTCCACTCCCACTTCTTTTTTCTGTTAACTCCGGACTCGGATGGTACCTGTAAAAGACACTTCAATGTTTAAGTCAAACTTTAACACTCGACACTCAATTTTTAGTACAGACAATATCGTACATGATCATCATTTGGGATATGTACTTATTTATATAATTATCGTGGATCTTTTGTCATTTTTGGACCTAATAAAAATAAATTAACATTGATTAGTTTCATCATCAGTCATGTCGATCAACTTGGACCGGGTGCTGAATACACCATTAAAATTCAATATTAAGTATATAACAAATATTAGATAAAAAAAAATCAACTATTTACCAATATATGATTTGGTATTATATGTTTTGCACGTGAATTGTATTTTGTTGAGAGAAAAATTGGTGTGTGATGTGATGTCACCTGCAAGCAAATCATAAGGAGTGGGGGTGGTTTTGCACGTTGCAAGAAAAAAATTATACTTATGACTTTGGTTTGGTGAGAAAAAAAGTGTATTTTAAAACTAAATGTTAAGTTTTCCTTGTTTTCCTTTGAGCCTGAACAACCTGTTACCCACCATAATTGCATACAATATTTGCGTATAATTTGATAATGATTTAATACTCCCCCTCAAGTTGGTAGGTGAAGATCATGAACCCCAACTTGTGTCGTAGCATCAAAAACTGTTCCTTACCTAGTGCCTTCGTAAAAATATCTGCGAGCTGGTACTGTGCCGGTACATATGAAGGACTAATTATCCCGGCTTGTAATTTTTCTCACACAATGTGGCAGTCTATCTTAATGTGTTTTATGCGTTCATGAAATACTGGGTTTGCTGCTATATGTAATGCTGCTTGATTGTCACAGAAATGTTGAGTTGGCAAGTTACATGGCACCTTTAAATCCTGCAACAGATATCGCAACCAAACTATCTCCAAAAAAGTATTGGCCATCGCGCAGTATTCTGCTTCCGCAAATGATCTTGATACGTTTGTCTTTTTTTTAATTTCCATGAGATAATAGGGGAACCAAGAAAAATGCAATACCCAGATACTGATCTCCGAGTTGTCTGACAACCTCCCCAGTCTGAGTCGCAATAAGCTGTCAATGTCAAATTATTCTCATATGGCAATTACAATCCTTGTCCCGGTGATCCTTTAATGTACTTTAGGACTCGAATTGCAGTATCTCAATGAGGTTTCCGTGGAGCCTGTATATATTGACTTAGGGTCCGAACTGAAAATGTTATGTCAGGCCGAGTAATTGTGAGGTATATCAGTCGTCCCACAAGTCACCTGTATTTGACTTGATCCTTTAATAACTCTCCATCGTCTAGTGTAAGTTTTAGGTATTGCTCCATTGGAAATTTGTCTGGACGAGCACCTGTAAGTCCTATATCCTGCAAAATATCAAGCACATATTTTCTTTGTGACATGTAAATACCAACTTTGGAATGGGAAAATTCAATCCCTAGAAAATATTTTAAGTCTCCAAGATCTTTAATGCAAAATTGTTGTAATAGACAATCTTTAACACGCTGAATTTCTGTCAAATCATTTCCTGTCAAAAGAATATCGTCCACATAAATCAAAAGGGCAGTAAATGATGAGTTATTCTGTCTTGTGAATAGAGAGTAGTCTGTCTAGAACTATTGAAATCCTACAAATTTAATCACATGAGAAAATGTTGAAAACCATATATGGGATGCCTGTTTGAGACCATAAAGGGATTTGTTGAGTCGACATACAATGTTCTCCCCTATCGATGATGCCCGGGTGGCAAGTCCATGTAAATAATTTCATGCAATGTGCCATGTAAGAAGGCATTTTGCACATCTAGCTGGTGAGTAAACCAATTTCTAGCTGCTGCAATGGTGAGGAGAACCTCAAAGTTGTTAATTTTGTTGTTGGTGAAAAAGTTCTAGAATAGTCGACACCTTCAATCTGAGTGTACCCCTTTGTGACTAGGCGCGCCTTATATCTGTCGACGCTACCATCTAAGTTGTACTTTATTTTATAGACCCATTTGCATTCAATGAATTTTTGCCCAGCGGATAACGGTGTCAAGGTCCACGTTTGATTTAGCTGCTAGGTGGAAAGCTCTTCATCCATTGCTTTTTGCCAATTTGGATCAAGGATAGCTTGAGCATAAGTGTGAGGTTCTTTGGTGGCTGTGATGTTAGCAAGATATGCACTATGTGTAGAAGAAAATCGTGAATTAGAAAGAAAATGATGCATAGGATACCTGATTCCATTCGGCCGGTCTTGAGCAATGGTCGAATGATTGGCTTGGAATCTCGTTACGTAGTCTTGAAGCCAGGAAGGTGGGGTTGATGTGCGAGTGGATCGTCAAACAAGAAGGGCAGTTGGAGAAGGTTCGGTAATGGGTGCTAGACTTCTTGGTGTGGGAGAAGAAGGTTGGTCTACTAGAGGTTCAGGTGCATTATGACGAGTAGGAGAAGGTTTGTTTGATGGAGGTTCAGGTGCATTGTGACGAGTAGAAGAAGAAGGTTGGTTTGATGGAGGTTCAAGTGCATTGTGACGAGTAGGAGAAGAAGGTTGGTTTGATGGAGGTTCAAGTGCATTGTGACGAGTAGGAGAAGAAGGTTGGTTTGATGGAGGTTCAGGTGCATTGTGACGAGTAGGAGAGGAAGGTTGATCGAGTGAATGTTGGACAGGAGTGGGTAAGTCAATGTCAATAGTGGGCAAAATACCTTGTAATGGAGGTGAGGATTGTGTCTAGGACTGTTGGCAGAATGGGAAAATACTTTCATGGAAGATGACATCCCAACTTGTCAAAAAAGTGCCTACATCTTTATCAAATAATTTGTATGCTTTTTTATTAAGAGGATAACCAATGAAGATGCATTGTCGAGCGCGTGGATCAAATTTTTGCTTAGGTGAAACAACAGTTGCATAACAGAGGCAACCAAAAGTTTTTAAGTGAGAAAGTGAAGGTGGGCGATTATATAGCATCTCAAAAGGCGATTTATTTTTTAGTAAAGGTGTTGGCAAGCGATTAATGGTAGAGGTGTTTAAAATGTGTCTATGTTTGCATTCTACTACTCCATTTTGTTGAGGGGTGTAGACACAAGTGTAACGCCCCTTATCATCCACTCATACATATATAATATGAAATAACATTGAAATAAAAGATTATCAAAATTAACATATGTATATATATTATAGGGTACATCCACCCCATACAATGTATTTCAAAATAATATCCCTTCTCTAGGGAATTTTAATACATAACCATCTAGTGTTTCCAATAAAACAAAATACAGCATAAGAACAGGCGATTTCCTTGTCCAACTACTCACTGAGGAGCTCTACTACCTGCAACATCATCTGCTCCCATGTAAATTACACACGATAATCACAGGTTTAAGAAAACAAAACACAAAACAATACACAGGGGTAAGCTAGCTATTCAAAAAAAAACTTGAAGTACGAAACTTTAAAATCAACATAAATCAGCTTTTAAACACCCACATAAAATCCATCACTTTCTCATTCATATCACACAACCATCAAGTGTCTATCAACAATTTTCAATATTCATTTTTCTCACGTCAGAATTCCCACTGACTCATAACACATAGACACTTGACTCTACTTCCGGAAGACTCGTGCGTTGACTCAGACTCAGAGATCTGCACCTGTCATACTACACCACTGTGAATCCACACAGCCATGCGCATAAATAAATCTCAATATCATCACTCTCCCAGTATGACAGGGTTAATTCATAGAACAGGTCAAGTTAGTTATCTTTCAAACAACTTACCCATTCATATGAACCTCCTTCGACTCTCAACACCTGAATAACTTCATCTATGTGATTCCATTATCTCAGGAGAGTCAGGATATCTCCTTCTAGACAAGTCCCTAGTCAATGCACATTACACACGATCTTACACGGTATTTTCTTTCCTGAAAATACTATGCCTTGATTCCACATTCACAACATTCAATGCATCATACAACACGTAAATGGACGGTTCCAAATCACAGCAACAATCAAAACCAAGTTCAGAATTTTGAAAATCATATACAGTTCACATTTCAATATCAGACAATTTCAATTCGTCACTAAAACAGGGGATTTCGAAACAAACATTAGAACCAGCGATCACGTCAACCAAATTTCAGAATCTCCCAGCCTAAGGTTTTTATTGAACGAATGCTAGCTTCCCTTACCTGGACTTGCGTAAAATCTCACTACGAGCTCTAACCCACCGAACTTAAGGATACCCGAACTCTGTTTTAAGGCTTGATTGGAAACTTGCAGAGAATCTTCCCAAGGTGCTCTATGGCAGTCGCCGATAGCCAAGCTGGGACGTGAGAAGGTCTGAATCGCAGAGTGAAGGAGAGGAAGGAAAAAGGATGAAGACTAAACTCACTCGATTTCTCTCTACTCAAGCAGCATTCGAACATTGCCTATCAGAGTAAATTTTGAACTTAAGCCACCTTGCCCAGCAATGCCGCTGCCACCACCTACTCTGCAGGAAAGCTTGCGTGCACATTTCCTTTGACAGAACTGCCACGTGATGTCTCTGTGCGTACCAACTTTGGGTTTCCTGCCTTACCAACTCTCTGATGCCAACTACTCTGAAACACCCTTTCTGTCTACGTGTCGCACATGCAGAACGTTCTTGCTGGGAGCCTGGGTCCCACCTTAAAACGCGTAGCAGGGAGCCCCGATGACTGATGCGCCTCTCATTCCGGCGATCTCTCATCATGGTCGATGACCGATGTGTCTCTCCTCCTGGCGATCTCTCATCGCCCTTGTGTGTGACGAGGACACATCGCCTCATTCTGGTCACCGATGTCACATCGTCACACCCAGCTGAAGGCTCGTCCTCCCATTACTCTTCTGTGGTATCACTCCCACATGACTCGGTGACGTCGGTAGCTTCTCCTGCCCGAGGACAGGTCGGTACCAACTCCTCGCGCGCCATTGCATGCAACACTAAGGACAATCTCTTATGCCCTAGCATAGAGTTTCGCATACATAGCGTATCTAAGGTGCAAATCACACCTTAATACGTGTGATTTTTGGAACCCCCTATGGTCCCCCGACCTACCTCTACCAGCTGACCTCAGGCCTTGGGCGACGTCCGAGGTCTGACCACTATGAAACTTCTATTACAAGCTCTTTTCATTTTAAATAATAACATCTTCATAAATTATTTAAATATAACACTTTTATTCCAATTAAATTTTTTCTAGGTCCTTACAACAAGTGCGTTGACATTCAATACCTTTCTTGAGAAAAAAATTAGGCATAGAAATAAATTCCAATCCCCTGTCAATGCGGATGGTTTTAATAGATGCCTGAAATTGATTTTGTACAAAAGTAATGAATGATTCTAAGAGATGTTAGGTTTCAGACTTGTGATTCATAAGAAATAACCAAGTACATCTAGTATAGTCATCGACTATAGTGAGAAAAAAACATTTTCCAAAGTGAGTTGGGGTTTTATGAGGACCCCAAATGTCACAATGCAATAGATTAAATGAAGAATGAGATTTTATTATGCTTAAAGGAAAGGGTAACATTGTCTGTTTAGCTTTGGGACAAATACTACAATTATTATGAATGGTAATGAGATTTTTACTGATAGGTAGTAAGGAAGATGCAAGTTGTAGACATGTCGGAGAAGGATGTCCGAGGCACTTGTGCCATAAACCAGGGTCTGTCGAAATTTGAGATGTGTGGGCTTGGTTTGGAAGAGGGGACATGTAGTATAAGCCTGCATGTTGTTTACCTGAGCCAATCACCCTCCCCGTAGCCAAGTCCTGCAAAACACAACCATGTGGAGTAAAAACGACACAACAGTTTAGTGAACTAGTTATCTTACTAACGAACATGAGATTTAAATTAAAAGAAGAAATGCAAAGAACATCTTTGAGAGTGATATTGTCATTGAATTTAATTGTGCCCGTAGATGAGATGGACGCAGTTGAGCCTATGGGCAGATTAACATTTGGAATAAATGATGACGAAGTGTGTGTGAAAAATTGTGAATCAGATGCAATGTGATTAGTTGCTTCGGTATCCAAAATTCATGGTTTCGTAAAAGCAGAATTAATAGACGAGTTATGGGCAAGCAGACCTGCAGAGCTAACAAACGTGTCACTTTTACCGTTATTGTTGAGTGAGTAAATAGCCTTTGCCAATTGCTGAATTTGCTCGGTAATGAAGCCTTGTACGAGGTTTCTATCGGACTCGTTACTAGTGTCTTCTTTGCCAGACATGACCTATTATTTAGTAGATAAAAATGGAGAGGCTGTTAGAGCACCAAGCTCGGTGCTCTGATACCATATAAGAAAATTGTATGTAAGAAGATGGTAAGAAGAAAAAAGATGTTTTTATTCTCTTGTGTATATTTACATCACTCCATGTATAGAAAATATTTACAAGTGCAGGGAGACTTTCTCTCTCCAATTTACAAGCTAATTATGTAGGAATCCACTAATGATGGGATTTATCATTATTAAATTAATTGCATATAATTTCGTATAATATCGTACAATATTGCATACAATAATTACGTATAATTTGATAATTATTTAATATTAGAAAAGAAAAAACAACATTTATTCTATATCATTAGGATGTTTAATAATGATTGTAATGTTGCTGTAATCCATAGTGAGTTTGTTAATTCTACGTTATTTTTGGGTGATGCATGGAAGGGAGAGAGAGGAAAAGAGAGAGAAATGTGAAGTATAGAATATAAATCATATAATTAAGGTTAATAAAAAAGAAATAATATTATAATGATACTTATAAATATTACAGTATTAAGGATATAAGTCAAAAGTCTTTGATAATTTTTTTTTTTTTTCAACATCAAAAAATTTGTTAAAAAAAATACTGTGCATGTTTAAGTTATGTATGAAGCCAAAACAAAAGAAACAAAAAATAAAATAAAATAAAAAACAGAAAATAACTCAAATCCTCCTATCATGATCATAAAACGTTATTAATTTAAAAACAACTAATATGTGTTAAATTTATATATATATATATATATATATATATATATATATATATATATATATATAATTAAAAGCATTTCTCGTTAATATTATTCTCACTTTTTCTATTTTTTTAAATAGAGGTATTTTATTTAAAAACATTACACATTAAGGCTTATGAAAAGAATAAAAAATCGCTTATAATTTGAGTATTTATATTTTTTTATAACTATTTTATAATAAAAACGGATATTTTGAGAATCTCTTTTCTAAAAATACTTTAAGAAATGAAACTAACTTATACATAATTAAAAACAAATCTTTTTAAAAAGCTTAACAAGAAGAGAACTATTATGCTAACTAACCTATATATAAAATAATTTAAATTTAAATTTATGAAAAATTCATTTTTAATTCATATTTTTATTATTAATTTATTGAAGAAATTAATTGTTTCCTATAAAATAAGAAGTGAAAATATGAATTATGCATGCAGCAACAAATGCATGCACCATCCCTACCGATTAACGAAGTGGTGCATATAAATATATTAGTTTTAGTTGCATTAAGGAAATAAATTCACTAACTAGTTTAAGTTTTGTCTGCGGTAGAAAATGAATCATTCAAACTCTGAAGAGTTGACTACCATGATCGAAGAGGAGAGGACCATGATCCATGAGCAGCTTATTAGAAAATAATATATAAGATGGTAAGAAAAATATATATTTCATATTCTCTTGTGTATATTTACATCACTCAATGTATAACAAATATATACAAGTGTATGGAGACTTTCTCTTTCCAAATTACAAGTTAATTAGGTAGGATCCACTAATCATGAGATTCTATCATTATTAAATTAATTGCATATAATATCGCACAATATCACACAATATCGTACAATAATAGCATACATAATTGTTTATAATTTGATAATTATTATTTCCTTAATACAGCTGGCCAAGATGGCAGTGAGAAAGGTCAAACACTTAGAGGGCATGTGGCCAGGCACGCAGAGTTGGAGGCCATGCACTCAGCTAATGTGGTCGTGCTCTCACAGGTTTCTTTCCTACTTTCACTTCTTTTCTCATATTATTAATATAGTGAGATTATTAATATATATGTTGGACAATGGTAGGGAGAAATTGAAGGGAATAGAGCATTACTGGAACTTAGAAACTTAGAACTGGCAAAACAAGAGGCAAAGGCAGAAGCTTCTGAAGACGAGGCAGAGACGCTCCGAGAGACGATGGAGACACTCCAAGAGCAGTTGGATATGCTAGCAAAAATGTAGAGAGATATTCCCCCGAGCCCTTAGTTTCTTTTATGTTTTCTGTTCCTAGATTCTTTTATGTTGGACTTTGTTATGTACTCTGTGTTATGTTGGACTTTGTTATGTACTCTGTTTTATGGACTTTGTTATGGATATCTGTTACTCTGTTTTATGGACTTTGTTATGGATATCTGTAATGTTACGGACAACTGTTATATGTTTTAATATGCCAATTTCTGAATTTGCTCGGCAATGAAGCCTTGTACGAGGTTTCTATTGGACTCGTTACTGGTGCCTTCTTTGCCAGACATGATCTCTTATTTAGCGGATAAAAATGGAGAGGCTGTCAGAGCATCAAGATCAATGTTCTGATACCATATAAGAAAATTGTATGTAAGAAGATGGTAAGAAGAAAAAAGATGTTTTTATTCTCTTGTGTGCATTTACATCACTCCATGTATAGGAAATATATACAAGTGCAGGGAGATTTTTTCTCTCCAAATTACAAGACAATCAAGAAATCATGGAGAACAACACGGAATTGAAATGAACACAAAAATAAAAACATAATAAGGCACTTATCTCTTGAAGACCATGGCTCTAGATACCAAATGATGGAAGAGTGCCTTCATGTTTAGTGAAATTGTTGGTGATTGGCAGAAGCTTTGTGGATTAAAGAAGAACAAGGTTCTCCTAAGAGGTGTGGTGACCTTGGAGGTGCATGCTAGGTAGGGAATGAGAGTGGTGAGGCCATCTCTCTTTGGTAAGGTGAGAATTGAAGATCAATAGCCTAACCTTGAGAGGTTTTTGGGTAAAAAGTGAAATTGGCTCAAACTTGGCAGCAATTCACTAAGTATATTAATCTTAAGAATTACATGAGCCAAGCCCTCTTATTTATAGTGTTTAGAGGGCTGAAAATTCAAATGAAAGTGGAGGGAAATTCAGAGTGAAATTCTCCTCAAGGTGGCACCTAAAAATGAGAGCACATGGGAGGGGTGTGATTAGTGTTTCACGCTCATCCTCTCTAGGCTTTCCGAACCGGCCTTGGTTAATTTAGTGGTTTTAAAAACCCTAAATTAACCTAGATTGGTGTTTTAGGTACCAAAATTAATTCTAAGAAAATTACAATTATTTTCCTATTCTAATTTTGACAAGAAAATTAAATTCTACTTCTACACTAAACTTATGGCATCTTTATCATGTAGAGGAAAGTCTCTCTGCCATTAGTAGCAGTGTCCCAATCCTCTTGTATTTTTCTTGCCATAGCCCTTGTAGTTCACCCATATCTTCTATTTAGTGGGCTTGAGCTTGGTCTTGGACTTGAACATGGGTTTAGGCTTGGACTTGGGCTTGGGCCTCTTCCATCATCCCCTCCCTCTTGAAAAGGATTTGACCTCAAATCCAATGCTTCTGCCTCTTCTTCATCATTGCCTTATTATGTGGTTGTGTGTGGCTGGATGGTTTCCATCATCCCCTTCTTCTTGAAAAATCTTTTCTCGATCCATAGGGTTGATCTCGAACAGTAGCCTTATTCCTGCTTTGAAAACTATGCTACTCCAAGATCAAATGTCCATCTGTTGGAGTCATCAAACAAATCAAAGTTAGTTTCAGCATTTATATAAAAATTACTCTTTTTAAGTTTCCATTCCTTTTGTTTTTCTATGGTTTTTGGCAACTTTTCCCAAGATTTCTTTAGAGAGGAATACATAATTTTTGTTTCTAAGTTTTTCCTCCCTTGTTTTAGATTTTTGTTACTAGACTCTCTAGACACTACCTTTTGTTCTAGAAGAGCTAGCGATTTCTCAATTTTTATTTTCTTTCCCTCTTTTTTGATTTTCATTTGTACTTGATCCTATATCACTTGGAATATGATAAGGGATAAAGTATAAACTTCTTTTCTTTATGGGTGAAAGTAATCTCATTGGTAAAACCATTGTGCATAGTTTTCTTGTCAAATTGCCAAGGTCTACCCAACAAGATGTGACAAGCTTCCATAGGAACTACATCACATAAAACTTTGTCTTTATAGTTTCCCATAGATAACTCGACTTTCACTTGCTTATCTACAGTTAATGCCCCATCTTCGTTTATCCACTAAAGTTTATAAGTTTTAGGATGAGGTTGTACCCGTAGATTCATTTTTTCAACCAGCCTGTTGCTACAACAATTGTAACAAGAACCACTATCCACAATGAGAGAACAAACATTTTCAAAAACTTTACATCTTGTATAGAAAATTCTCTGCCTTTGTGTCTTTTGGTCTACACTAGGTTGGTTGTTGAGGGTTCTACGAATCATCATTAACTCGCCCTCATATGGATATACTCCTTCACTTTTTTCTTTTTTCTTCCTCCCCACTAGCTTCATCACTTTGGCTGATATATTCCTCCTTCCCTATTAAGAGTATAGTTCTCCTATTAGGGCACTGGGCAGCTATATGACCTCTATCAAAGCATTTAAAACATTTGGTCCCTCTGCTACGAGGTTGTGAGCTAGAGTTATCTATTTCTATCTTCTTGGGAGTTTCTTTTGGTTTTTCCTGTATGGTTTCCTCCCTGTTATACTCTCTCTTGGGAGAAGAGTTAGAATATGAACCTTCCATACAACTTGATAATTTTCTCAAATTTTGTTGTTCAACTTTAATGCAAAGTTGAATTAAATCATTCAAGTCTCTGTAGGGTAGAAGTTTAACTCTATCTCTAATCTTAAGATTGAGTCCACTCAAGAATCTAGCTATGGTGGTGGTCTCATCTTCCCTAATGGAAGCTCGCATCATATATAATTCCATCTTCTACCTATACTCTTTTACACTCATGGTTTTCTGTCGGAGTCTCTGGAGCTTGTCCATGAACTCTCTATTATAATATGAAGGTATATGTCGGCGACTTAAGGCTCCCCTAAGGTCATTCCAATATTCTATGGGAGGATCCTTATGAAGGCGCCTGTCTCTTTCTAAGGCAATCCATCAATACATAGCATTTCCTTGAAAGCTATGGGTAGCTAGGGGTACCTTTCGTTCCTCACTTACTCTATGGCAAGCAAATAACTGTTCTACCTTCATTTCCCAGTCTAAGTAGGCTTCTATGTTCTCTTTCCCATGGAAATAAGGCAGATCTACCTAACCTCCTTAACACTTTCCTTTTCTTTCCTTTCTCTTCTAGTTCTTTCATTTATCCTAAGGCTATCTTCCCCAAAAGAATCATTACCCCTAGAACTAGATGCATGTGAACTTTTTTCAAATTTATGAGTGTATTAATCCCTTTCTTTAACCATTTTCAGTTCTTTTTCCATCAATGAAAAATGAGAATCCCTTTCTTTGGATCGGGCCTCATGTTCCAATTGTCTATATGAGAGTGATTGAAAGTCTCTTGCTAGTTGTTTTAAAAGAGATTTAATTGACTTTCTATCACTTTCACTAGAATTAGAAGAATGAGCTGACATGGTTAAAGTAATGTGTTAAAAGTAATTTACTTCAAGAAAAATAGGTGGAGTAGTGTAGGTAGATTCCTAGGAAAGGGAGGTGAATCACTTGGATTTCTTAAGTACCAAGTCTTTCCTTAGCCAGAGTCTATCCCACAAAACTTTCACAAATCTTTCTCTAAGTATTTCACTTAGATCACACTCAAGAATGAAAACACAAGCTTTAATACAAGAAAACGAAATTACTTAAAAACAATTAATCACAATGAACAATTAACTCTAATTCAAAAGCATTAAACTAGGCGAATTCCTAAGGTGAGGCTTCTTTGGCACTTAGAACCTTTGAAGACACACTCACCGTCTAATTGGCGTGATTAATTCCACTAATTGTTGAATGTTTAACAACTTACAACTCAAAAGCAATACAATGGAAATTTTGAATTACAAAAGTTTAGAATTCTATTCTATGCTTCCTTTTCTTTTGGTACTCCTTCTTTTTGCTTTGCACTCATCTCTTTGGTGTATGTTTGCATATTTTGTTGTTGCACTCTTGCTTTACCTCTTTTAGGATAGTCACTAAAGTAATCAATTCAGCACCTACTAAGTAAAAATGGCACTCACCACAAAGGTTAGCTCCAAACTTAACAAGCACCTTTTGAAAACTTGCACCACTTAAGAGATCAACCAAAATTAAAGCAACAAAAGCTCAATTTGAATTTGGAAAAGAGCAAAGGGATTTAAATGTGACAAAACTAGAAGGAATATTGAAGAAAAAATTGACAATTAAGCAAAATAAGGTAATCAACAAAGCTAGCACACAAAATGAACCTAGGGAAAGGTACTAGAATTGGATTACAAAAAACCAAAACTGAACTACAGGAATTGAAGTGTCAAAAAACGTGACTTAAACAATTTATGCTGAACTGGCTATTTGAAATTTGAATTTGAAATTTAAACCACAAGCAGCTTAAGATCTTAGCAAAATTTTGGCGCTGGAATCACACCAAAACACCGCGCCAATTAATTGTGATAAATTTTTCAAATATGTTGCCAAATTATTGTCTCTGTTCGCGCCAGAATGCACACTGTTTTCATTTGATTTATCATTTTTTTTTTGCATTTTGTATTTTGACTTGATTCTTTTTTTCTTGTTTTTCTAACACATCAATTTGTGTAAATTCAGCGAAATTGGGCCAACTACGTAGACGTCAACTCGGCCCAACATCCAAGCTGACCTCTACCTTCCCGAGAACCGAGCTACTGCTCACATATACTAAGTTGTCGAGCTCTATACAGTACAATTATTATTATTATTCTATTTGTTGTCGGAGTTTATTATGTGTTTTATAACCTCTATATATACATCTATCTTTTGAATTGTGATACATCTAAATTTTGAATCCTTTGTTTAGCAATTAAAATGCTTAATTTTTGCCTGCTACGATATTTCCATGATGATAATGATGATGCTCCTCAACAACCCAGGACTAACAAATACATGAGGAAAGACACCCTTTATATAGGAGAGAGTAACTTGGAGGAAAGATAGAGGGGTAGGGGTGTCATTTGTGAGAAACCTTCTAGAAGGTAGGTTAAATAAACCCTAAACCTAGGTGCACATGTCATGAAAGGTGGGCTTGACACAAGCCCAAATTACTAAGCACACCCTACTCAAATTACTAAGCACACCTTACTCAAATTACTAAGCACACCCTACTCAAATTACTAACTAAGCACACCCTACTCAAATTACTAAGCACACCCTACTCAAACTACTAAGCACACCCTACTCAAACTACTAAGCACACCCTACTCTAGCTTATTCTCCTATTTGGACCCCAAAAGAGAACCCAATTTAATTACATAAACTTGTCTTCTAAGAAGACCAGAACAAAGAACATCTGATGCTCTGGCCTATGTCTAGTTCTTCTTTTACTGAGGTCCTTCTGAAGTTTGATGGGGCTATTTCTTGTATGCTAAGATGACTGATCAATTTGTGAAGTGTCTCTTGTTTCCTTGGTCATCTTCTTGGCTAATTGGGTTGTATCATGCCCCCAAGTTGAAAAGAATTTGATCTAGAATTTAGAACTCCTGTAAATAACATAGTTAGTTTGTTCATAGAAAAGATAGAAATATTTCTAGGTTTCGGATGTGAAGCAAAATTATGTTCATGAAGCTTGGGGAGTTCATGGGTGAATTCTAGATACAGGTCATGTTCGTAGAGAATGTGTAGGATCAAAGGAAATTTGGTGTGAAAAACTTCTTATAAGGTGTAAACCTTTAGAAGGATTTTGAAAAATATTCCCACATTTCTCTAACAAATGTTGCATGTAATTAGAGTTGTGAATAAATAAACAAGAAAAGGAAGGAAAGTACCGAAGTGAGCCGACAATTTTTATTTTTGGACAGATCAACATTACGGTTTTCACCACGTTTGGTGAGGTGAGGAGCCCCATTTTGTTATTTTCGTCATCTTTTTCATATTTGTGTTTTTGTTTCATTTTTATTTGGTCTTTATTTACCTCTTTTACCATCATGGTTTTTTTGGTTGGATAATTGAGAGCTATGTGCCCAAAACCTAAACATTTAAAACATTTTCTACTTGAGGTTTTGGTGGGTGACTTAGGGGTAGAGGTGGAAGGTTGTCTTTAGAAACTTTATGGTGAGAAGTGGTTTCTTTTGAAAAATTGGAAGGAGAAGTTTTTGTAGAAATTTTATTTTTATCCTTCAATGAAGATTTGTAGAAGCCATCATCAAGAGTATTTTTGAAAGTTGTTTTCTTCAAAATTTTTGATTCCACCTTGATAGATAGGTGAACCAACTTCTTTAAAGAAGAATAATCATATATATAATTCTACAATATCTTGAATTTCTCTCCTCAAACCACTCACAAACCTAGCTATCTTTGACTCTTCACTATCATGCATATTAATTTTAGTCAAAGTAGTTTTTAAGTCCTTAAAGAATCCATCTACTGTCCTTGGTTCTTGATGAAGCCGTTGGAACTTCAACAAGAGTTCCTTCCTATAACGAGGAGGAACAAACAGCATGCGCATGCATAACTTTAAATTGTGCCAAGAGACTACACCTGGCCTCTTGTTTAGCCCAATGTTCATTACAGTTTGATGCCACCATTGCATGGCATAGTTCTCAAATTCTAGGGAAGCTAGTCCTCTTCGACCTCATAAACATTAAAAGTTTGTTCTACCTTAGCTTCCCATCCTAGATATACATTAGGGTCACTAGCCCCATTAAAACTAGGAAATTTTACAAAAGGAAAAGAAGTCTTTGGTGGTTAGTGTTGGTGGCGCCTAGTTTCCACATTTTGCGCTCTCCATTCTTCTTCTTCTTCTTCTTCACTCCCATAGTACATATGATACTTTGTAGTGCGCCTAGGTTCTCGCCTCTTTTCTCTAGCTAGTCTCTCTTAAGTATCTTTTAGTCTTTGAGTTCTTTCCACTAGTTGCCTTATTTCCTTTTCTTTGTGGGCTAAGCTCCTCTTGGCATCCGCAAGCTCCCCCAAAAGATGCGCCTTTTGAGGAGATTGTGGCTTTGAAGACTCTCCCAAAGACAAATGAGTCGTGATTTTGCACAAAAGAAAGCAAACAATTAATGAAAATAACAATTTAATACACTCACTCACGTGTATCACTTGGCTATTTAGTAAAGGATGGAAAAATTTAAATTCACTCAAGGAAGATTTGAACTCCAAAAGGTTTACACTTGGTAGCAACACTTCAAGTGAAAGAGGTCAAAGCTCGTATCACTTGCTAACAAAAGAATCCCCTAACAAAACTTTAAGAGACTTAAAAGACAAGCAAGAAAAGTTGAAAGAAAGCTAAACCAAAAAGGAAGTAAGATGATTACAAAACTTAAACAAGACAAACAAGAAAAACAGTTTTGAAGACTCAAAGAAACTTACTTAAACTTTTAACTATGAAGTTTTTGATGTTTAGAAATTGTAAAAGCAAGAAGGATAAAATTCCACAAATATGAAAACAATTTACCACATAAAAAGAATCCTCTTTGTAGTAATTTTGAACTTGAAAAGTGAATTGCACTAACTTTGTTTTTGTCTTTGCTTTTGTTTTATGGATTCAAAAATGTCCATAATCTTGGCATGCATATTTTAATTCACTTTCAATTTTCACAAATAGATTGGGATTCAATTCATATGATCACTTGAATTCTTTGTTTGGAACTAAATCAACAACCACTTAAACAAATTCTAATTGCTTTTAGCTCTTCACAATTTAAACTTAAAATAAGTAGAACGGATTTAAAACTCCTAGAACACTAAGAAAATAATACTCAAGCAAAATAAGGTAAGGTAAAAAAAATTGACACAAAATAATTCAAAAACAAAATTTATAGTGCTTAATGAACAAAAAAAAGGCGGAATTGTAAATGACAATAATTTAAAGACTGAATTGAAAGGTGCTTAATTGTAAAGCGAAATTAAAATTGCTGGAAGATAAAGACATAATTGAAATATGCTAGAATTTTAAAGCAAAAAATCAACACAGAAAAGATAAGCACAATTAAAACAATGCTCTAATTACCACATGATGTGAGTTGATTTTAGGATTGCACATTTTAGAGGTTACTCTTTTGTTTATCAATTTTTTGAATTAACTATTTAAGGTGAGAACCCAAAGAAGATTCCCACTAGACACGAACTTAACCAAGTGGTTAAGTAAATGTGAAGGTTCACTTCTAGAGGACAAATATAAAAACACAAATATATGGTGAGGACGATGCAATGGTGCAAAATTAAAGAACAAATGAAGATGATCGAATGGTAAAGACATAAACAAGAACATAAAGATAAAAGGAAATGGCGCAAGGAAAGAAGAAAAAGGAATAAAAGGAAATGGCGCAAGGAAAGAAGCAAAAGGAATGAAAGGAAAAGATGAAGAGATTAAAGAAAACTTATTGAGGATGGAGATGGTGTCATGCCACTTGGAGGGTAGGAGGCTCTAAGATAAATGGTGCAGAGCCGCCACTTGAAGTGTACTACACTCAAGATAAGACCCAGATAATGGAGTACTCAGACTCACAAAAACACTCATGCATAGTTTCTTTACTTAATTCAATTTCAATGTGTAAATACACGAGGCAAGACACACTTTATATAGGAGAGAGTGACTTGGAGAGCAAGATAGAGAGGTAGGGGTGTCATTTGTGTGAAACCTTCTAAAAGATAGGTCAAAGAAACCCTAAACCTAGGTGCACATGTCATGAAAGGTGGGCTTGACACAAGCCCAAATTACTAAGCACACCCTATTCAAATTACTAAGCACACCCTACTCTAGCTTATTCTTCTATTTGGACCCCCAAAGTAAGCCCAATTTATTTACATAAACTTGTCTTTTAAAAAGACTAGAAGAAAGAAAATCTAATGCTTTGACCTATTTCCAGTTCTTCTTTTACTGAGGTCCTTCTAAAGTTTAATGGGGTTGTGTCTTGTATGCTGAGATGACTAATCAATTTGTGAAGTGTCTCTTATGTCTTTGTTCATCTGCTTGGCTAATTGGGTTGTATCATTATGCTAAAGAGAAACTGTGATATTTCAAATTTGAAGTCAATTCCATCAACCATTGAATAGTGGAATACTTTGAATGAATCCATGATCATTCTAAAGAAAATCATAAATTATTGGCTTGAATATGCAGCTAACATGTTTTCCAGATTTCTGCTTTGCCAACACTGTCACAATACATCTGTGAAATGTCAATTAAATTATTTAAGAAGAAAAAATATATTTATGAATTTCAATGATGCATTTTAAAATCTAGATAATTCATGTGCTTTCACTTGAATTCCCTTACCGTGAAATAAAATTCCATCAATTCACAAACTCCCTGTTTAGATAAAGTAATTAATCTCCTTCAAAAACGATGGTATATATATATATATATATATATATATATATATATATATATATATATATATATATATATATATATATATATAGTCATATAAGATATGTAGTCTAATAAACTACTAATAACAATACTAGGAGGCATCTCCAAAGAAATTGATGTAAATATTTTGATAAATACCAGGGGTTTCGCAAACCTTTGGCAATATCGGGGGTTTCAAAAACCCCTAGCAATACCGGGGGTTTAGAAAACCACTGAAAAATAACAAGGGTTTATAGAACTGCCAAAAAACATTGATCTTTCAAGGGTTACTCAAAACTGCTGGTGTTCCATTAACGACACTGCATCTTCCAAGAGAAAAACAAATCGCGGGTAACGTACTTAGCAAGGGTTAAAACTATTGGAAACCTTAAATATAACCCCTGTTAAAAATAATCTTTCTTGTTGTGTCTCCTTCACACAAAACCTAACACTTCTCATTGCCACCGTTGGTTCTGTCTGCTATTGTCACCGGCTTGAAAGACTTACTCCTCACAACAATTTCTATCATTCGTCGTCGTAACATGTACAATTTCTCATGGTTTAGGGTTTTTATGGAAATAGGATGTAAATCAATTTTAAGGTTTAGGGATGCATCTCGTGATAGAGTTGTACAGTGGAAGTGAACTTTTTCACCGTATTATTGTCAAAGGTAGACACTTTGAACGTGATACAACCACAATGATGAGACAAATTGTGAGGGTTGTTGATGTGTGCCATTTCATGGTGATGCATCGAGAATTTCCTTTTCTCCACCAAGAGGAATCCCATTTGAAAATCACGAATTTTGGATCCTCTGTCTTTTTCACACTGGTTATTACAGCTTTCATGCACATCCATCCTCTTCTTTATTTATTATCTGCTTTGACTTTTTTGAGCTCTTTGCACTTTAGGAGTTTCCTCTAAAGGAGAATATACAAGATAAATAGGGAAATTTAACACTCACCCAAACTCGCTTAAGCCAGAAGCTTTCTAAAGGAACTCGCCCAAGCGAGCTGAATCTCGCCCAAGCGAGTTGAATCTCGCCCAAGCGAGCTGAATCTCGCCCAAGCGAGACCACTCCAAAGAGGTTGGGCTTTTTCTCGTACAACTCACCCATGCGAGCCCAATCATGCCTATGCGACACTACAAGAAAAACTGGTTTTAACGGGGGTTTATTTTTACATTATCCAAGTTTAAAACCTCTATTAAGTCATTTATCAAGGGTTGTAGTTTCCCCCACTAAACCATCCGTAGGGAAGGTGTTCCCTAAGGTTTTTTTAAACCTTAAGAAAAGTCTTTCAGAACCCCTATTAAATACAATGGGTTTAAGAACCTCCGTAAAATTACCATGAGTTTCAAATCGTCTGAAATAACCTTCAACCCTATTTTCCACCATCTCTACGATCCTTCTGATTTCTCTCTTCCAACATATACACACTGCTCTCTAGCACAGGCTTAATGGCCACTGGCGTCCTAGCAAGGAATCACAATTCAGCTCACACTTATGTCTATTATATCTAAGGAGAAGAAACATTAAATAAGGCACTATCATTACTTCTTCAATCACTTTACTGCCCAACTCAGGTCACAAGCCACCGTTAACTAGTTCGGCAACAACTAACCTTTATCACTACTCTATATATCCTAAATAATTACATTATCTGTTAGATGTGAGCTTCAAAGCCATGTGTGTTCTTGGCTTCGAGGGCTTCAAATATTGCAAGAACATATTGTGAGGAGAAATTAACTTTATCACTTCTCACTTTCATAGTGAATTAATTATTGGATGCATTTTAAAATAAATGCTTTAATTTAAAATATTTCAAAATTATGAGAGTTAAATATTAACAATTACAACTAAAACTAAAATTGCACTTAAAATAAATCAGGTTTTTTGAAGAATGAGCTCGTAAGAAAAAAAAAACTAGGAATTATATAAACCAACTACCAGCAAATATTGTTGCAATACTTATTATCCAAGACTACTTATTGAAATTGTTATTATCCAAGGTTATTTTGGTCAATTTTTAAAATAAATTTTTGAAACTTTAGAAAATTTCTTTGCAATGTAAAGTTACACTTTCAAAATTTTAGGGAATTTAGTTATAAAATATATTAAAACTATATATTTTTTAATTATTTATTTATTAATAGATTTAATTGTATTTGTTTATTGAAGTTTGAAAAATCTGGAGCGTTTTATTGAGGTTCTACAATAAATCTTTGGAATTTTTTTGAGGTTCCAGAATAAACTTTTGAAATTTAACGAAGGTTAAAAAATTTCTGTTATTTTGCTAAGATTTTAAAATAAACCTTTGGAGTTTAACGAAGGTTAAAAAAACCTCCATTATTCTAAGGTTTTAAAATAAAACTTTGAAATTTAACAAAGTTTAAAAAAACCTCCGTTATTTTGTTGAGGTTTTAGAATAACCTTTGGAACTTAAAAAAGGTTAAAAAAACCTCCATTAATTAAATCAATTCCTAGGGTTATATTAACCTCCGCTAAATAACCTCCATTAAAACCTTTTTTTTTTCTTGTAGTGTGAGAATTCAATCAACTTATCCCCAACTAGGTTAAATATGAGGTATGAGGCACAACCCTAGACATCATTGGAAGAATAAGAGGTGATAGAAAACCCTAGAGGAGGCAATCGTCAAGGAGAAACATCATGGATGTTCTTTTCTTGCTTTCCATGCTTGTAATAGCCAACATGAGTGGCTAATTCTATCCTTTGGGATTGGTAGTAATCTGTTCAAACTCTTATGTATTGAAGTGATATTTTAATATAATATTTTGTTCTTGATTGATGATTGATATTATCATTTTATTTGTAAGGCTTGTTTACCATGATGAATCTTTATTTTAACTGAAAAGTACTTGTAAGTTTCTGACATAAACGATAATGCTTAACATATTTGAATGCTAGGAATATAAATGAAATGTTAATTTCTATCAACTTCTAATCGTAAGGATAAGGAGTCTTTATAAAATATGTGAGAATCGATATTTTAGGAGAGTATATTAATAATTTCATATGCGAGAAGTTGATATAAATGAATTTTATATGGGCACCAATATCAATCAAAGGATAGAATATTATTATTCTTTTCAAAATACAAAAGAGTAAGAAGAATGAACCCCAATCCCAATTTTCTCAATTGAATCAACAACTATTTACCTTGCTTTGTTTACATTCTTGCAATCATACACAATAAACATCCTACAAACTTCTACTTAGTGTTTTCTATTTAGTGAATATTATACTTGATAATTAAATTGTTCCTTGTGAGTTCAATATCCGTCCATTGGGACAAAATATTACTTCTGACACAGTACACTTGCCGTAAAAAAAGTCATCAAAAGTAGAAGAATTTATTAAGTCATTTTTATAGAAACTCTTTCACAAATCTAATATAAAAACAGGAAATAAGATCAAAAGAAACCCCAAGGAAATGCAATTACTCGAAAGAAATACAACAAAATTGAGAATTATCACACCCCAATACTTAAACCTTTTGCACTCTTAGGCAAAACAAAAGAAAACTAAACAAAAAAATTTAGAACTCTTTTCAAAAAACGATCTGTACATACTGTGAATGTGAACAAGAGAAAATTTTAATCAATCAAAGTTTCAAAGAATTAAACCAGTCAAGACATGTTTTAAACCCAAAAGTTAAAAAAGAATTTGAATTAATTTAAGATATGAACCAGAATTGCTAGTCTCATTTAGGTATGTGTATCACTCATTCTCTCAAGTGTTTGATTAACTTATTTCGACTAGTTTACCGAATCAGAGGCAATAAATCATCCATAAGTGATGGAAGAGGGCCAAGCACAACCTTCCATGAAAGGCAAGAGCCAAGTCAAGAGCGTCTAAGACCAAGCTAGGAGCGTCTAAGACAAGCTAGGAGGGTCTAGGACGAGAAGGCCAAGCTAGAAGCGTCTAGGACAAGAAGACTTGGATCAAAGCTATGAATGGGAGAGTGGCATACTAGCACATATTCCGTGAAGGCCCATCAAATCTAGTTTAGCTTTAATTGGGGTGTAAATAGCATAGCCATGTGGACAAATGTTTATTTTTCTGCACATTAGAATTAAGGAGAAGTTAACCTTCCCACTATTCTAGAAAGCCCATGGAGGGGGTGAACTTACAAACTAGACACACCCCTCCCCATGTGCTCACACTTTCCATGTGGCCCATGTGCTTCACATTTACATTTCATTTGGCTAGCATTAGGGTTGCATTATGGTCCTCCTTAGCCTATAAAAGGAGGAGCCTACACCTTGTATTTTCAAGATTAAATAGAGTATTGTTATGCTGCCAAAATTGTGCCATACACCACTCTTTGCCTAACACTTAGGTTTTAGTCTTCAATTCATCACTACCAAAGGGGCTGGCCAAACCTCCCCATTTCCTCACTCTTCATGCACCTTCAAGGCACCCATGCTTCCTAGGAAGGCCTTGCTCACCTCCTCCATAAGCTTCCGCATCCATCATCACCAAGGAACTCCAAAATCCAAAGAAGAGCTCATAGGAATGCTATCATTTGGTATCTAGAGCTATGGTTCTTCAAAGATGAGTATCTCTTTTCATTTTCTTTTTGAGTTCTTCTTTTCTCCAAGTTGTTCATCTTTATTCCAAGTTGTTTTGCTGTTTTTTGTGTTTTAATATGATTTGAATGCTTGTTTATTCATTTCATTTGGTGGGTTTGTTCAAACTTGTGCTTGAACATCTATTTTCAATTTTGTGTAGGATTCTTGATATATTTGTGTTGCTGTTTTTATTTTTAGGTATTTGAGTCTTGCTTGAAATTTCATTTGGGTCATATGATGTTCTTGTGTCTTTTCATTTTATGAATCCATAAGTTTTGTCTAAGTCATGTGTTTCCATATTTGTCATCAAATCCTAGTAGTAGTCTTTTTGATTTATTTGTTTCTTGTTTTTGGTCTGAATGTTTGATCTGAAATCTGTTTTGTGTTGATCCTTTGGTGCATTTTTAATTTTAGTTTGAGTTCTTATTTTTGTGTTAGATCCACACAAATTCCATCATATTAACTCCATTGTGTTTTTGAGGTATATCATTCTGTTTTTCATTCCAGTTTTCAGAACCCCCTGTTTTTCACTTTTCTGTGCTGACTGTTTTGATTTATGAAAATCACATACATCATCAAAAATTTCTGAGCCTCTGTATTTCACATATTTTAGGTGTTATCAAAAGGACAAAAAAAGAACCATCTGAAAAGAAGAAATAGAAAAAAAAAGATAAATATTACAAAAAAAGTGTGCAATCCTGACGTTCCAGCTGGCAGCTCTGAGCACTGATTTTATAAAATTTACCAAAATTAATTGGTACATGCGTTTGGAGTGAAACCAACGCCAAAAGTTTTTTAAGATCTTGTTCTGATTGTGTCTCAATTTTCAGAAGCAAATACAAAAGGGTCAGCTCAGCATAAATCTTTTAAAGATACGCTTTCTGGACCACAACAATTTGTGCTTTTCTGTGGTGCTGTTTTTTTGGGTTTTAAATCAAATCTAGTGCTATTCCTAGGTTCCTTTTTGTGTGCCATCCATTATTTGAGTACCTTTTATTTGCTTGTCTAATTTCATTTGAACTCTTTCTAGTTGTGTCACATTTAAATTCCATTTGTGTGGTACTGTTTTTCAAATTAATTTGTTTCTTGCTTTCTTTCTTTGGCCTCTAAGCTTGTTGGTGGATTAAATATCAATTGGTACTTGTTGAGTGAGAATTTGACTTGAGGGGAGTCTAGCTTGCTTAATAGGTGCTGGATTGAAGATTTTATTGACCTAATTCCAAGAGGAACAAAGGCAAAGGGCAGCAACAAACACCATACTACAAATACACCACACACTTTGGAAGGCCCAACAAGTAGAAAAGCAACAAAAGGGGTGCAAATAGTAAAAGCAACAAAGGGAGTGTCATTTAATTTCTTTGCAATCTTGCTTGTGTTAATTACTTGTTAATCACGCAATTAGTCGGTGAGTGTGTCTTCAAGGGCTCCAAGTGTCCAAGAAGCCTCACCTAGGGCCGTCTAGCTTAATTTTGTTTTTATTAATTGCTTTAATTGAACCAACTTGCTTTAATCACTTTGTTAATTTCTTGTTTAATCTTGTTTAAGGCTTTGATAATTTGCTTCATTTGCTAGATAGCTTGCATTGTTTTCTTGCATTAAAAATTTGATTTCTTCATCCTCATTGTGTTCTAAGTGTTTTACCTAAAGAAGGACTTGTGTAAAGGTTTTGGAGGGATAGTTTTTGGCTAAGGCAAGACTTGGTATTTAAGTAGTCCATTGTGACTCACCTCTCTTACCTGGAAAGCTACCTTCATTAACTTTCCTCTTCTTTCTTAAAAGTAAAACATTTTTATACACAAAGTTCTAGTCATGTCTACTCACTCTTCCAAGTCCATTGAAAGTGATGTAGGGTCCATAAAATCTCTTTTGAAACAACTCTCCAAGGACGTACAACACATTTCATATAGACAATTGGAAAATGAGTCTAAAATCAATGAATTAACTAGAGCAAAGGAAGAAAAATCTCAAAATTCAAAAAAAACACATACCCATGCATCTCAATCACAAATCCAAGAGTCTCTAGGGGAGGGAAGCCTTAGAATCAATGATTACTACCAACCACCCCCTAGGAGAAATAGGAGAAGAGAGGAAGAAGCCCCAAGGGAGGTTAGAGTAGACCTACCTCATTTCTATGGTAAGGACAATGTAGAAGTTTACCTAGATTGGGAAATGAGGGTAGAAAAATTATTTGCTTCCCATAAAGAAAGAAAGGAAAGAAAGATACAAAAGAAAAGAGAGGAAGCCGAAAGGGAAGCTAAAGAAAAAGAAAAAGAAAAAGAAAAGCATGAGAAGACCCTTGAGAAACAAAAGGCGTGGGAGAATAGTGTTCCTTCTCACAAGGTCATTCAACAAGACAAAAGATTTAAAAATACCTTTGAAAATATGCGTCTTGTTGAACAACCTAGCCTTTCCTTTTGTAAAGGAACACTTGCAAGCATAGTAACAAAAAAAGAGTCTTTAAAAGAAGCTTGCATAGATAAAGATAAAGTGGATTATTTCTCATATGTGCTAGGATATCACCAAGTGAATGTCAAGTTATTTACAAGCATCTACAAAAACAAATTTTTATGTGAAGTAGTGCCTAAAGAAACTTGTCATGTCCTATTGAGACAACCATTGCCAAGTGTGCAACTTCTCATAAACAATGGTTGTAACAACGAGACTATCTTTACACATAAGAGAAAAATTCTTCATGAAGGAGAACTCATGGACCAAATTAGAGTTGATAAAACTCTAGAGCTTTTAAAAGGAAAACTTTTGTCACCCATGAGAAAAGATGTTCAAAGACATTACCCTAGATACATTTCTTGTTTTAAAAATACACCTAAGGTGATGCCTCATGAACTCTATACTCCTTTACCTTTTGCAAATGATCCTTGGGAAGGCATAAACCTCAATTTTATCTTAGAGCTTCCTAGGACAACAAAAGGTTTTGATTCCATTTTTATGGATATGGATAATCTCTTCTATATAGAAGTGACAAGTCTTCATGGTTTATCTTCAAGCATAGTATTGGATAGAGCTCCAAAATTTGAAAACCATCATTTGAGGAATCTTTTAGAAAAACTTGAAATTAAGTTGTACTCTTCAAATTTTTATCCTCAAAAGAATGGTCAAAATAATATTGAAAACATAGCTCTTTTTACTATGCCTAGAGAAATCATGAAAGACAATCACAATTCTTGGGATGAGTATCCTTTTGAGCATGCATACAATGGAGTAGTCCACAAGACTACTAATATTTCTACATTTGAAATTGCATGTGGACTTAATCCTCTTTCGCTTTTTAAGTTGTTACCCTTTCCTAAAGGTATTATGCCTAAGGAAAAGGTAACCAATATTGAAAATTTTCAAATACATAAGAGGATTAGAGAACACATACAACCATCAAAAGAGAAATATTGTACAAAGTTGCCAAAAACAAAAGAAAAACAAAAATGGCAACTTCATACAATTAAGTTCTCTCCAATTGCTCACACTAACACCTTTACTTTGTTTGATGATTTCCATAGGTGGACGTTTGATCCGGGAGGACAAGCCTTGCCGAAAAAATAGGCTGCTATCCGAGATCAAATCTGTAGATCTGAGGATAGATCTTCTCAAAGGAGGAGGAGATGATGGACACCATCCAGCCCCATCCATCCCCCTAGTTGAAGACAAAGCAAGGGATTTGAGGACAAATCCTTTTTCAAGAGGGAGGGGATGATGGAAGAGGGCCAAGCACAACCTTCCATGAAAGGCAAGAGCCAAGTCAAGAGCGTCTAAGACCAAGCTAGGAGCGTCTAAGACAAGCTAGGAGGGTCTAGGACGAGAAGGCCAAGCTAGAAGCGTCTAGGACAAGAAGACTTGGATCAAAGCTATGAATGGGAGAGTGGCATACTAGCACATATTCCGTGAAGGCCCATCAAATCTAGTTTAGCTTTAATTGGGGTGTAAATAGCATAGCCATGTGGACAAATGTTTATTTTTATGCACATTAGAATTAAGGAGAAGTTAACCTTCCCACTATTCTAGAAAGCCCATGGAGGGGGTGAACTTACAAACTAGACACACCCCTCCCCATGTGCTCACACTTTCCATGTGGCCCATGTGCTTCACATTTACATTTCATTTGGCTAGCATTAGGGTTGCATTATGGTCCTCCTTAGCCTATAAAAGGAGGAGCCTACACCTTGTATTTTCAAGATTAAATAGAGTATTGTTATGCTGCCAAAATTGTGCCATACACCACTCTTTGCCTAACACTTAGGTTTTAGTCTTCAATTCATCACTACCAAAGGGGCTGGCCAAACCTCCCCATTTCCTCACTCTTCATGCACCTTCAAGGCACCCATGCTTCCTAGGAAGGCCTTGCTCACCTCCTCCATAAGCTTCCGCATCCATCATCACCAAGGAACTCCAAAATCCAAAGAAGAGCTCATAGGAATGCTATCAATAAGGATGGGTATTTATGACCTTTTTTATGGTAAGTGTACCGAATCAGAAGTAATAACTTGTCCCTAAGAATGAATATTGAACCCACAAGGAAGAATTATTTAAAATCCTAATATTAGCATTCACTAAGTATAAGAATATGTAAAATAATTTGATTTGAAAGATATTGACATAAGTTTGCATGAAATTTAAATGAAAACAAAATAAATAAGTAAAATAATTCAATTAGGAAAATGCGGAATGGGGTTAATCCTTTTTACTCATTTGTAGTTTTGATGAATATAAACATATAACATTCCATCTTGATTGACATTAATGCACATATAAAAATCATTAATATCAATTCCTCGTATATTTATAAAAACTTCTTATCATACGAACAAATCTTATAAAGCAATTAACATTTCAAATCTATTTCTAGCATTTAAATATGTTTAACATTATCATTTTGGTTTGATACTCATAAGTACTTTCTAGTCAAATCTAAGGATCATAATCATGAATAAAGATTCAAGCTTTGAGAATAAAATGATAATACCAATATAAATCAAGAACAAATATTATAAATAAATATCACCTCAATACATAAGATTTTGAATAGATTACTCCCACTCCCAAAGGAAAGAATTAGCCACTCATGGTGGTCATTACAAGCATTGAAAGCAAGAAAAGAAGATCCAAAGCGTTTCTCTTTGACGATTGCCTTCTTTAGGGTTTCATTCCTTTGGTTCCCCCTCCAAGTCATACTCTTCTCTCAACCTTACACCTTCTATTTAACGTAATTGGGTTTGGGCTAAGTGACATCTCTCTTCAGCGAGATATTACTTGTTTAAGCAAGTTTTACAAGAAAAAACCAATTTTACTGGAGTGAATTTTCTTAAGCGAGTCTTGGGCGAATTTTCAAGAATCCCAACTTTTTCTTTTCTCCTTGTCTTCAACTTGTCCATTATTGATGAAGATCTGAGAGATGGAGCACCCCCTGACCAAGCCTAACCTTCCAAAATGATGACCTAGGGTATGATACAAGATCCAGGGCTAGGTCAGGAGCAATCACTAGTCAGTACCTCAGAGCCCATCATTCCTTAGAGAATCACTAGGATCAGAGCCCAAGCAATGGGAGTTAAGCACTAGCTAGTCTCTTTGTTTTTAATTTCAGTAGATTAGGGTTCATATAGCATAATAGAGAGTGTATTTATCAAATTTGGCTTGTGCCAAGTCCATTAGGTAGAAAGGTAGCCCTAGCTTCTAGAAGCTAGGACTAGGGGCGGCATTGACAAAGGTCAAACCCTAGGTCGCCCCCTCTCTCTTCCATTTCTATCCCTCCCCCATCTTGCCCACCAAGGCACCCCTCCCTATAAATAGGGTGCCTTGCCTCATGTATTTTCACATTATAAATTTGAAGAAAATAAACTTTGTTAAAGTAATTTTTGAGTCTGAGTACTCTTATTGTATCTGGGTCTTATCTTGGGTGAGTAATATCTTAAGTGGTGGCTCTTGCATCACTCATCTTGGAGTCCCCTCTACTCCAAGTGGCGTGACCTCCTTCTTCTCCATAAGCTTTCTTCATCTCTTCCTCTTTTTACTTTCTTTTTGCACCTTGCATTCCCTTCCTCTATATACATTCATGTTTGTCTTTTAATTGTTAGTTCTCTTTGTCTTGTTATCTTAATTTCTGCCCTTGCATCATCCTCACCATATTATTGTCTTTTTCTCTTTACCCTTCTGAAGTGAACCTTCACACTTACTTAACCACTTGGTTAAGTTCGTGTCCAGTGGGAATCTTCTTAAAGTTCTCACCTTAAATTGCTAATCCAAAAATCATAAACAAAAGTGAAACCTTCAAAATGTGTGAGTCTAAAATCAACTCACATCAATTATTCTTTAGCCCTTTCTCTCCATCTTTCCTTAAATTCCTGAAATTAGCACAAAATTGGGAATAAATTGTTCTTATTCATCTCATAATCCAAAAATGTGTAAAAAGGTTCAAATTCCTAATTTAGAGGTTGAATTATAACTCTATTAACAATTAAAGTCCATAAGTGTCTATCTTTTTGCATGAAATATTATTGAATTATGGCACTCATCAAATATCAAACCACAAGGAACAGTTCTAAAATCTCAAGTATAATATTCATTAAATATCAAAATATGTGTAAAAGGTTGATTGAAAGGTTGTTGGTATCATAAATTTATGTAAGAAATTAAATAAAAACAAAGTAAACGATTTAGATAATTCAATTGAGAAAATTGGGATTTGGGTTAATCCTTCTCACTCATCTATATTTTCAATGAATAAAAACCTATAACATTTCAACTTGTTTGACATTGATGCATATATAAAAATCATTCATATTGATTCCTCGCATATAAAATTATTAAGATTGTCTCCTAAATATTGATGCCTCACATATTTATAAAAACATTTTTATCATTACGAACAAATGTTATAAAGCATTTAATGTTTCAAATCTATTCCTAGCATTCAAATATGTTAAGCATTATCATTTATGTCATATAGTTAGAAGTACTTTTAGTCAAATCTAAGGATCAAAATCATGAATAAAGATTCAAACTTAAAGAATAAAATGATAATATCAATATCAATCAAGAATAAAGTATTATTAATAAATATCACCTCATTACATAAGAGTTTGAACAGATTACAACCAATCCCAAAGGGAAGACTTAGCCACTCATATTGTCCATTACAAGCATTGAAAGCAAGAAAAGAAGATCTAGAATATTTCATATTGACGGTTGTCTCCTTTAGGGTTTTCTATCTCTAATTATCCTCCCTCTATCCCTTACGGCTCTCCTCACGCTCTTATTTAACCTAATTTGACGTAGGTTAAGTGACATCTCACTCAAGCGATATATTGCTTGCTCAAGCGAGTTTCACGAGAATACAAAAAAACAAGTTTGTTGTCAAACTCGCTCAAGCGACCCTGAACTAGTTCTTGGGCAAGTTTGCTCCAGAGAGCAAGTTTGCATTTGGAGTGGTCTTGTTTGGGAGAGTCTAGGTGAGTTCTTGGGGGATTTTTCTCCAGAGAGCAAGTTTTCCTCTGGAATGATCTCGCTTGGGCGAGTATGGGCAAGTTTTGAATGCTCAAACTTTGTCTTTTCTCTTCGTCTTTAACTTTTCCATCCTTTTTTAGCTTTTTATGTCCATCTTCCTCTAGATTCCTGAAATTAGCACAAACTTGGAAATAAATAGCTCTTATTCATCTCATAATCCAAAAGTATGTAAAAAGGTTCAAATTCCTAAATCAAACGTTGAATTATAACTTTATCAACAATTAAAATCCATAAGTGCCTATCTTTTTGCATAAAATATCACTAAATTATGGTACTTATCAGTGTTTAGGCTTGTGTTTTCAATCAAATCACATCATGAATATAAGCATTAACGTAGGCTTGAAAAACCTCTAATTTCCACCACTCAAGAGACATGCAACTAAAGATCAAAAGAACTTTTATATAGCTTGTAAAGTGGTCAAGGTAAAGGTGGGATAATCAAAAGGATTTTAGGCTTTCTTATAAAGCTCAAGGTAACACATCCACACTTTTCTTTTAAACCAATTCCCAAGATGATTCCAAGGCTTCTGAAAACTTCTGGTCATGTTTATCATGGTTTTCTAGGTTTCAAGGTTTGTAATGAGCTAAAAATTATCAAAGAAAAGCTTATAAAGCTCAAGAGGGTTAACAAGGGTGAATGATACAAGGTATAGCAACTTGGCAAAGTAGCTAACAATGAAGAATGACCTAAATCATTTCAAAATTCCATGTGCAAGAATAATATCAAAATGAGCCAATTCAAGTTCTGGAATACTTACAATCATGAGGGAATTACACACAAGAAATGATAGAGTTCTCCTTGGATCCTTGATAAATTATTCGATTGAAAAAGATTTATTGATGAAATGATGGAAGGCATTGGAAGATTTAGATCACATGCATGTATGAAACCGTGAGCAATGATAAGAGAATGGTTATAGGAAGGAGGTTAGCCAACCTTCTAGCTATTTCCTAGGCTTCTCAACTAAGAGGGTGAGAGCAAGAGACAAAAAAGACTAAGAGAGGAATGCAAAACCAAATTGGCAGCAATTCAATACTCATTCAAAGTGTAATTATTACAATGTAAGCACATTTATTTATAGTACTTAAGTCTCATAAAATGGACTCTTAAGTTCCTAAATCCTCTCCACTTATAGAATGACATGTGGCACTTGTCTTTTGAGCTTCTTAAAATCCTCTCCATTTGCATGATGACATGTGGCAATCCTTGCTTCAAGAAACTCTCCAATGAGGAGACGACAAGCGCCTACAAGAAAAAAAACAAGTGGTACCATGTAGCTTATGAGGTGGAACAGTGGAGGAGGCGTCTACCTGTAGCTTATGAGGTGGCACCATTTGAAGTCTTTCAAGGAATACATGTGGACGTCCAACTTGGCCTTAGGATACAAAGCGTAAGTCCCAAAATCCTAATCTACTTGGCTCAAAATTCAAGGCCCAAAAATCTATTCTACTTAGCACAAAATACAATGGCCAAAATAGAACTAACCAATACATGGCCTCAATAAAATCCTAAACTACTTTGTAAATTTTTTATAAATAGAGGTCTTGTATTCTTGATGCTTCAAAATCTCTAGAGTGATATCTCATAGAGGCCCAATCAGACTCAAATAGGCCCAAACTCATTAAGTTCCTTATCAATTTTCTAGTGTTGTGACCTTTTTATTCTTTACTACGGTTTCTCAAATGGATTTCCATCGGTTCCTCCCTCTTGAAAAGGATTTGTCCTCATATTCATGCATGAAGCTCATTGACTGCAACCTTTTTTTGTTGTAATTTATCTTCCTCTAAGATCAAACACCATCTTGTAGAATCAAGCAAACAGTAAAACAAATTATATTTGTTCAAAAAAAAAAAAACAATAAAAGTACAAGAAAGGACATTTCTTCAATGGTCATTGTACCCTTTACCTCATAGGTAGACAAGATTGACCCAAGGAGTATTATTATTTTTATTTTTATTTTCTACATATGAAGTTGCTTGATTATTTGATCATGATTTTTAGGAAATACTTCACTAGGTTTTTCTTAATAGGATATTTTTATCCATGCGTGATTCAACACCAGACAAAGACTTTTCAATTTTCAACTGTTTGTAGTTGGTTTTTCACTACTTGTGAAAGTATTGAAAAACTAACCACAAAAATATTTTGTTTGTAAGAGAAAGTGATTCTATTAAAATGGCTTGGGAAACAAATTTATGATCAAATAGTTGAGGCCATGCTAACAAAATATTACAAGCTTCTAAGAACATGATGTTACGGAAACATTTTTAGCATAGTGTCCTATAAAGGACTTGACTTTCACTTGTTGATCCTTAATTAGATACCCATAATTTTGAATCCAAGAAAGTTTAGAAAATGGAAAATTTCCATCTAAGTTCAGTTTCAACATATTAACTATCCTAGTATTAAAGTTATAATATGATTTACTATCCATGAGAGAAAAATAAGTTTAACAATTTATTTGAAGACTATTCTCTCTATGGACAGTATGAGAGGAAGAATAAGAGGTAAAAATATGGGAAGATTGGTTCTAGACTCTTCTTCTTTCTGCTCTTTATTAATCAACCCTTTAAAAGATTTTCTATAAAGGAGAAAATTATATCAATGTATAGTATAGCTCCAAACAAAGTTTTTTGTTTAAGCCAGTTCTCATAAGGGTTTTCTAGAAAGGAATTCATATCATTTTTTGGTTCAGCTCCAGACAAGAATGTTGTTACTCTTTCTTTCTTTCTTTTCTTCCTCTTCTCTTTCTATTTTCTCCTTCTCTCTTTTTTCTTGTGAATCCACAATTTCTTTTTCAATAGATATAGTATTATTGAAACTTTCATCATCATGTTGTTTTAAAAACAATTTTTCTTTTGAATACCTAAAAATGTAGTGTCCAATACCATGATCATGAGAGTTTGAAGCATACTCTAGGTGTGTTTATTTGGAAAGAGATTTTTATTTTTCACAAAGTTTGGAAGTTTCTTGATATTTTTCTTTCTTTCTATTAAAATCTCCCTATACTTATTTATAGACTTATCTTGAATTTGTTTGTCTTGGGAGTTCCTAGAATTTTGACATGGAGGGGTAACCCTCCCTCTTAAGATTCTTCCTAGGGTAATTTGAGTTGGGGTTATCTGAACTAGGATAATCTTCTCTATATTCACCACAAGTTTTATCTTTACTTTTCAAAAATTGGACAAACATACTTTTGAGGTTAAAACTTTCCCTCTTACTATCTTGTAATTCTCTTTTGAGTTCCTTGCCCCTACTATCCTTAGCATTTCTTTGCCTGTGGAATTGATGCATATGATTACTCATTGTTGACTTAAAATTCAAAAGACTTTCACACAAATTGTAGTTCAAAGAGTGTAATAAATATTTTTCACAAATGTTTTTCTTTGTGTGGAAATTAGCCAAAGGTTTTAGAGTAAGACTGTCTCTAAAGTTCACTCCAAGGAAAGAGAAGTGAGTCACTATGACTACTTAAGTACCAAGTCTTTCCTAGTCAGATTTTACTCTAGATAGTCCTTACCAATGTTCCCTCAAATAATTTTCAAAATAAGTTTTAAAACCTACTAATGTGTGTGTGCGTGCGCTATGTAAATGGAAACCTATTAGACCAAAGAAAAGTCTAGTATTTACTAAGCAAGAAAAGACTCTCTTAATACCACAAAGACCTACAAAGAAAAAACAATTAAATAAAGGAAGCAATTAAATAGTAAAAGCAAAGTAAATGCAAGTGGAAAGTAAACTAGATTATCCTAAGTATATGTGCAATTGACACTAAGAGCCAATTGACACACTTCTAGTCTAAAACAAATTGATTATTACAATGTTAAAAGGAATTTCCTTAGAGGTATTTTTCCAAACACTTAAAAGGTTTTGAAAAAAATGCAAAGAAAACTAAAAAGTCATATGTTCTATGGCATGTAAGCCAATACAAATTGTAATTCATTTCTTGAAACTTTTAGGTGAAAGCTTGGTGTGCTTGCTTTCCAAACGATTTAGGACTTTCTGGGACACTCTTTTTCCCTTGAGAACACTAATAATATGAAACGAGCCACAAGAAATGCAACTCAAAAGTTGGCTCTAAAATTTCCAATGATAATTGTACCTTGCTCACTTAGAATTTCAAAGAAAGAAAATTCAAGAAAAACTAATTTGAAAGGCTAAACTCGAAATTCAGAATATACAATGACAAAACTGAAATGAATTCCAAAAATTCACTAGCAAAAACTAAGGTACAAGAATAAAAGGTAGCACTACAAAAGGAACCTATCAAAGGTACTAGAATAGATGAACAAAACCAAAATAAGAATAGAATAGAAATGGCGAAGAAGCGTCCAGGATTTATGTAAAATATTCTAGACTGAATTTTTCATGAAAATTTTAACCGCAAATAGCTAACATAATAAGAAATATGCTAAAAAAATTCATCCCAATTTGTTCACATAATTAATTTTTAAAAATGCAAAACCAAAAGCAAACTTTTCTCAATCAAACTATTTTTTAGCACATAACATCCTACTTTTGAGATTTATCATTTTTTTTCTATTTTGTTTATGGTCATTCCTTTTTAACACAATATTAATGAAATATTAAAATTCCCAAATATTAAAATTCAAGTCACAATAAAAATTTCTAATATAGAACAATTACACTAAAACCTTATTTGCTAATGAAAATTGAACAAAAATAACAAGACAAAATAGATTTTTGTGATATTTTAGACTTATTAACGATCTAATAGTAAGTATAGAACTCAAAACCTAAAAGAAAAATGCATCAACACTTATACACTGAATTTTTTTTAAGAGACATTTTATCAAACACCTTATGTGCAATTCAATGAAACAATTCGACAAACACTTTATAAACACTACTAACTTGTGGAATTTTTTATAATTATGGAGAAAACCCACACGAACAGCACCTAGAACACAAGAATCAAATAACTTATCTCTTTTGATGCAACTGAAGCTCTGATGACCAAATGATGGAGTTCTCCTTGGCTTCTTGATAAATTCTTCGGTTAAAAATTATTTATGGATGAAATGATGGAAGGCAACGAAAGATTTGGATCAAATGTATGTATAAAACTGTGAGCAAGGATAGGATAATGGTGCTAGGAAGGAGGTTAGACCAACCTTCTATCTATTTTCCTAGGCTTCTCAATTAATAGAGTGAGAGCAAGAGATAAGAGAGACTATGAGAGGAATGCAAAACCAAATTGGAAGCAATTCAATACTCATTCAAAGTCTAATTATTACAAATCAAGCACATTTATTTATAGTGATTAAGTCTAATAAAATGGACTCTTAAGTTTCTAAATCATTTCCACTCATAGAATGACATGTGGCATTTATCTTTAAGGCTTCTTAAAATCCTCTCCATTTGCATGATGACATGTGGCAATCCTTGCTTCAAGAAATTCTCCAATGAGGAGAGGACACATGGCACCAATGACTTGAAGAGTTAAGGAAAGAAGTGTCAAGGAGAAGAAGACAAGTGGCAATGGAATTTGGAGAGTTAAAATTGGAAGAGGCGCCTACTTGTAACTTATGAGGTGGCACCATTTGGATCCTTTCAAGGAAGACATGTGGACGTCCAACTTGGCCTTAAGATGCAAAGCTTGAGTCACAAAATCCTAGTCTACTTGACCCAGAATACAAGGTCTAAAATACTATTCTACTTAGCCTAAAATACAAGGGCCAAAATAAAATCAAGGTCCAATACATGGCCCAAATAAAATCCTAAACTACTTTGTACGATTTTTATAAATAGAGATCTTGAATTCTTGATGCTCCAAAATCTCTAAAGTGATCTTTACAATTTTGAACTAGGGCCTAAAAGATTGTTTGAAGACTCAAACATACTCAAATTAGTCCAAACTCGTTGTAAGCTCCTTATCAATTCTCTAGTACTATGACCTCTTTATTCTTGACTGTAATTTCTCATATGGATTTCCATCAAGAAAGGAATAAGCTCAAGTCTCATTAAGGTTCATTCTACCAAACTGATCCAATGACTAATTTTTATCATGAAAAACTTACTGTAAGGACCTAGAAACTTTAATTGGAATGAAAGTGTTATATTTAAATAATTTCAGAAGATGTTATTATTTAAAATACAAAGAGCTGGTAAATGAAGTTTCGTAGTAGTCGGACCTCGGACGTCGCCCAAGGTCTGGGGTCAGCTAGTAGAGGTCGGTCGGCTGACCATTGTATTAACCAAGTAGTCAGGTGCGATGACTTTATCGTGAGGTAATCACGTGGGTGTGCTCGAGGAAGACATGTGGATCAAGAAGAGTAAAGGAAGAAAAGTGTAGCTTAGAAGTCTACGAGATCGTCGTTGTTGAAGATGGAGGCGATCTCCGACTTCTCTGGCACATAATCGCCTGTCGCCTAGAGGAGACATGACCGCCAATCGCCTATGGTGTACGTGATTGACGGGAGTGCACGTAGTATGTGGTCAAGATGCTGGATTAACCATAGTGGGTTCCAAAAACCACGCGTATCAAGGTGTGGGTTAAGCCTTAGATACGCTGTGCATGCGAAGCTCTATGCTTGAGCATAAGAAATCGTCCTTAGTGTTGCATGCATGGGCGCACGAGGAGTAGTGCTGATCTATTCTTGGAAATGTGAAGCTACCGACGTCACCAAGCCATCTGGAGGTGATACCTTGGACGTAACATAATGGGAGGATGAACCTTCAGCAAGGTGTGACGATGTGACATCGGTGACCAGAGTAAGGCGATGTGTTCTCGTCACACACAAGGGCGATAAGAGATCGCCAACAGGATGAGAGGAACATCGGTCATCAACCAGGATGGGAGACACATCGGTGGTCTGCCAGGGTGAGACATCGGTGGTCCTCCAGGGTGAGACATCGGTTGTCTGCCAGGGTGAGACATCGGTGGTCCTCCAGGGTGAGACATCGGTTGTCTGCCAGGATGAGGAATCAATCGTCCGTCAGGAAGAGGAATCAGTCATCACCGGGATGAGGCACATCCGTCATCGCCGGTATGAGAGACACGCGGGCATCGCCAGGCGGCAGAGACGCGGGCATCGCCAGGGCGAGAGACAGACGGTCATCGCCAGGATGAGGGACACATCGGTCGTCTTCCAGAGAAAGACATCGGTCGCCTTCCAGAGAAAGACATCGGTCGTCCGCCAGGATGAGACATCGGTGGATAGTCATCGCGCGAGCGGTCATCGGTGGAAGGTTATCGCGCGATGTCGAGTTTCACACAGATAAGGTGGGACCCAGGCTCTCAGCATGAGACGTCCTGCACGCGCGACACATAGACAAAAAGGGTGGTTCAGAATAGTGACATCAGAGAGTTGGCATGCACAGAGACACACGTGGCCGTACTGTTCAGGGAAGCGTGCACGCAAGCTTTCCTGCAGAGTGGGTGGTGGCAGCGGCAATTGTGGACAAGTTGGTTTAGATTCAAAAACTCACTTCGGAGAGGCAAAGAACGCTGCTGTGGTTCAAGAGTGACAGAGTGAGTTTACCTTCATCCTCCTCTTTTCTCTCCTTCGCGCTGTGATTCAGGCATCCTCAAGCACCAGTACGACGAGCGACGACTGCACTTGGACACCTGGAAGGTTCTCTGCAAGTTCTCCAAATCGGACGCTAAAACAGAGTTAAGGCATCTTTAAGCTTCGGTGGGTTTTGGAGCTCTTGGTGTTTTGCGCAAGTTCAGGTAAGGGAAGCTAGCATTTTCGTTTAAAAAACGTTAGGCGAGTAGGTTCTGAAGTGAGGGCGACGTGGTCGTCGGTTTTCATATTCTTTTTCACGATGCTCTGTTTTTATGTGTGGGGCGACGTGATCGCCGGTTTTAAATGTTGATTTCGAACTCCCCTGTTTTAGTGTCGTTTGAAACTGTTTGAGATTGAAATGTGAAATACATGTGATATTCGAAAATCTGAACCTTGGAATGATTGTTTCTGTGATTGGGATTGTTTAAGAAAAGATTCAAAATATTATATGATGGAATTGTTCTTTTACGTGTTGTATGATGCATTGAATGTTGTGAATGTGGGATCAAAGCATAGTATTTTCAGGAAAGAAAATACCGTGTAAGATCGGGTGTAATGTGCATTGACTAGGGACTTGTCTAGAAGGAGATATCCTGACTCTGATGATATAATGGAATCACATAGATGAAGTTATTCAGTTGTGGAGAGTCAAAGGAGGTTCATATGTATGGGTAAGTTGTTTGAAAGATAACTGACTTGACCTGTTATATGAATTAACCCTGTCATACCGGGAGAGGGATGATATTGAGGTTATGTATGCGCATGGCTGTGTGGATTTCACAGCGACCCTGTGTGGATTTCACAGTGGTGTGGTATGACAGGTGCAGATCTCTGAGTCTGAGTCAACGCACGAGTCTTCCGGAAGTAGAGTCATGTGTCTATATGTTATGAGTCAGTGGAAAGTCTGACATGTGAACCATGAATACTGAATGTATTGAATAGACACTTGACGAGTTTGTGGAATATGGGGATGTTGATGGTTGAAATTGATATAGATTATGAATGGTGTGAAGGATTATGTTTTTTATTGATATAAAGTTTCATATTTAAAGTTTTATAAAAATATCTAGCTTACCCTTTTATCTTGTATCGTGGTTGTTTTTCTTAAACCTGTGATGATCGTGTATATTTGCACGGGAGCAGACGAGGTTGCAGGTAGCAGAGCTCCTCTGTGAGTGGTCGCCGGAAGGAGATCGCCTGTTTCTGTTTCTGTTAGGCGATCGCCCATTTTCTGGTTTCTGTTAGGAGATCGCCGGTTTTGAATGCTGTGGTTTTTATTTTATTTTGAAAACTCCTGTATGGAGATGTATTAAAACTTCCTCAAAAAGGGATATTATTTTGAGGCACATTTGCACTAATGGATGAATCATATTATGTATATATCTATGTTCAATTTTGATATTATTGTTTCACCTTTATTTTATTATATAAATATGACCAATATTTTGAGGGGCGTTACACTTACTAACTCTAACACAAAAATAAGTTAATCAGGTTTAAAATTTCTAGCTAAGACTAATGAATTAAAAATGGTTCACATAAAAGAAAACAGGATTCAAAACTTTTTTAAAAAATGATGATCGTCTTATGCAAAAAATTTCTAAACACAACCAAACTTTCAAAGTAAGAATAACATATATAAATTAAAATCAAAGAAAAGTTTAACTATAAAGATAATTTATGTAAAAAGATGTGCCAAAAAGACAAAAATTACCACTAGGCAAGCATAGTGTGATCAACAAAAACATCGTCTGGCACGTCAAAATTCAAAACAATGATTATTTACAAGGCAAAATCAACAAAGAAAAACTTAAAATGAAAAATTTTAACAAAAACAACTAAACACAGCCTATGAAATTGTTACCTTCTATTTTATAAGAAACAAAAAGGGACCGTCTAAAACAAGAAACCATAATCAAAATGGTAAAAAAAACAAAATATTGACAATAAAAAATACTAAAACCAAAGTAAACAACCACCCCCCCCCCCTTCCCCCTCAAAATATGGCCTCATATTAATATATCGTGACAAAAGTAAGGAATTTCATCAATTTATTTTCCAAACACACATCATCTAATGACTTGATCACTACAAAACCTCCATAAGGATGGATCACCCAAACATAATATTTTGCATCAGATTTCAATTTATCTATTTGGGATTTAGAAAAATCAGGAGGTATAAGAGCAGAAACAATGTCTTGGACATCAAGGGTCCATGATGTGTTTGATGAAGTCTAGTGGAGTCTAGGTAGTCTTTTTAGTTTATCTTGTATTTGTGATATATCTTTTGCTTTATGAGATGATAGATCCAAGAAAAAGGCTTTTAAAATGATTAACATGTTTTTGAAATTGTTTCTGAAAAGGTTTTATGAAAAGTTAAAGTTTTAATTTATTCTTTTCAATAATCAGTTGATTTAAAACACTTAAGAAGCTTTTAAAAATATGTTCAATATGTTAAAATTGTATTTTGATATGTTTAAAATGATTAATTTTCATTCTAAGGTTTTAACCTTTAAGAAAAATTGTTTCTACACTGGTTATCTCACTTTAAGTGAAATCAACTAGTACATTCGAGCAATACAATATTTTTTGTAAATTGTTTTATGGGAACTGTTGTGAGTGTATCTGAATCTATAAAAAAGATCTTTTAGCTTTCAAAAAAAGTACAATGATCATTTTGCGTTTTCAAACCTGTGAGAGTGTGTTCAAGAACAAAAACAATTGTTAACAACTCCTTTTCAATAAGGTTCTTAAAGCATTTGCTATGACATGAGGAAATTTATTTACCTTTTGAGAAAGTACATCACCTAATGTATAATCTAAAGCATCACGGATTAACTCGAATGGTAAGTTCTAGTCAGGAGGTTGCACTATGTTGTTGTTTTCAATTGGTCTTTCAGCTTTTCAAATGCCTTCTTGCAGTTCTCACCAAATACAAATATTGTGTCCTCTTGCAGCAATCTAGACAGAGGCAAGGCTATGCGGCTGAAATTTTGTACAAATCTTATGTAAAAACATGCATGTCCAATGAATGATTGGATTTCCCTCACAGAAGGATAAGGCAAAGAGGTAATAACATCAATTTTGGATTTATCAACTTAAATTCCTTTAGCAGGAACCAAGTGACCGAGAATTTTGCGTTCCTTGACCATAAAATTAAAATTTTCTAAGTAAGAACAAGATTGGTTTCAATGCGTTTTTGTAAAAAAATTTCCAAATTTTTCAAATAGTCAACAAATGAAGACACATAAACACTAAAATCATTTATAAACACCTTTATGCAATTTTCAATTAATTCAAAAAAATATTTAACATACACCTTTGGAATGTAGCAAGTGTATTGCATAGACCGAAAGGCTTCCTTATGTAAGCATAAGTGCCAAAAAGACAACTGAAAATGGCTTTGTGTTGGTCCTCAGATGCTATGTGGATTTGCATGTATCAAGAAAAACCATTAAGTTCAATATGGATGTATCACACATATTAATTGCATCTTACATGACTGACACCTAAAACTTATCAGACTCTCTAAAACCTAACACAGTACATTTCCAACAATTGACACTCTCATGCCCAACACATGTTACACATTTCACTCGCATGTCCGACACATGTCACACATCTCACTCACATATTTGACACATGAAAATTGTCTCATTATACATGTTTGACATGGGACACCTGACTCACTCGCCATGTCTAACATGTGTCACAACTTTATCCCAACCCATATATAATTATAATTCAACAGTGACAACAGAACTTTGAGATTAACCAATATTATTGTTCATGTATGTAGCATCCTACAATATTTAACATGTTATCAATTTTTTTGTGGACGTATTTATCTTCATATTCATATTCTTGAGCAATTCACATTTTTCAATTTTTTGTCAAATCTTGCTCATCACAATTGTAAAAAACTCAAACGTTCACTCTATAAATATAAAAAAACTAAACCTAAACCAATGTCAACAACGCACTCAAAAAAAAAAAAAACACATTCGTCTACAAATCATACTCCATAGCAATTTGGCATCACCATCACTTGTTCATTCTAATCCTCAAATGCTACAAAACCAGTAGGGAGATTACTTTTAAGGTACAAGGGTTACCTTATGAATGCACTTTTAAAGGTCTTAAACAAATAATTGCTACTAAAAGAGTGATTAATAAATTATTTTTTGTCAACCCACTAAGACATAAAATGGTCTCTATATGTATCACGTCACTCAATTGTGTAACAATGTAAACATCTTATATTATATTGTTACTTTTTCAAACAAAAAATTGAATTTGGGCTTGCCATAGATTTGTAATTTATTGAGAGAAGTGAGAATCAATTATATCTACCTGTCTAGATCGACCAGCTCTTGGACTACCTTTGGTTAAAAGCTTGGAAAGAAGAGATGTTAGCACATCACCACCACCAACACCACCACTACCAACATGAATGTTGCCATACATGACCATGCTCTATGGCCTGGATGAAGTTAGACGTTATTGCCCCTTTTGATCTAATCTATGGACCCTATTTACAGGGATAATGATTCTAATCAGATAACAAATTTCGCACATCTAGATTCAAACAATAAGAGACAAGTAATTTGAAGGTTATTTCACAAAATTAATTTTGTAAGTTAATTATCAAAATGAGTAAAAAATTTAAAAATTAATATTAAAATAAATAAAATTTTTAAAAGTTATCGAAATGAGTAACTCATATCATCTTAGTATGACTAATCAGATTTCAACTCACAACTTCAATTCAAATATACTAAAGTTATGTCAACTTATCATTACTTATTAATTTTAAATAAAAAATTTATCCATTTCAATAATTAACCTATAAAAGTATCTAACTTTTTTTTAAAAAAAAATTCTATATTGAATTTGCTTAAACTTACATATCACTGAAGCTAACAACTTCCCCACCATTAGATCCCTTCAATACACCAGAGCTAGGGCCATGGTCCCCCCATATATAATCTCCTCTACTGTTTCAAATATAGAAGTTGAGTATTAATGGAAGGTTAGGAAGTATAATGTGTCTGTAAGTATTTCCATTGTGATCAGAAATACACACTGTGCCTCGTATTCATTGAAGGCCCAAACAGCCCAATATAGCATGAATGCATTTTCTAAGAATTAGAGAACAGTTGACCTTATACAAATAAAAAATAATATATATATATATATATATATATTAAAAAAATTTAAATCATATTGCAATGAAATGAATTTTAATTTTAGATATAATTAATTAATTTATAAATTATAATATAAAATAATATTACTTTATATAATGGGTTACATTGGTATAAACGGGTTGAGAAAAGAGTAACCTATTTAGCAAAATGTTTTGTGTGGCAACTGATTCAACACACATGTGAGAACTTCATGCCATTACTAGCAAACTTAAATGTTAGCGCTAGTATCTATTTGGTAGTTTCTTCATTATAAAATCTGATCATAAAAGCCTTAAAAAGCTACTTTCTCACGTGATCCAAACCCCCGAGCACAACATTATTTGTCCAAGTGGTTTGGCTATCATTATTAGATACTTTACAAGCCACCAATAATGTTACTAATTTTTGTTTGTCTCCATGTTATAAGCATCTTTCTTCCACTTTTCACCTCTTATTTGCTCCTCAATCAACTCTCAATCAACTTTCATGAGTGATCTTCATAATGATAAAGAATAAAATAGAAAAATTCAGGTATTCATTGAGTTTTGTTACCCAATAATAATACTTTAATCACAACAAAGGATCTTTTACTTATATTTGTTCATTAATGTGACCGATCATCAAATGTGAATCGCTCCAACATGTTACTCTAGTAGCTCTCATATCCTTGACAAGAAGTAAGTCGACGATTAGGACTTCCTATTCAATTTAGTCATTTGAGATTTTCAGTTCAAAGTGGAGGAACTACTTTATTCTTATGTTCCTTGATCCCTCAAGTACAATACTTACTATGTTACCCTTTTGGTTTGAGGACCCCTTGACATATAGCATTCAAGTAACATTTTCCTCTAATGTTGTCCTTTACAATTTGTTGAAAAAGTTAGTGAGACACTAGAACTTGATCGGTCCATACAACTTGTGTTTGACGCTAAATTCTAATATATAATCATTCTTCTGACCAATTTTGGTTTCCTAGGTGCTTTGGATACAAGGCAATCATAATTGGTGATGACTTGGTGGCTTTAAAAGTATGTTCAAAACCATATTTTTAAGTTAATGAGGGCTAAGACAACTTTTTCTATCAACTAATAACTTGTCTCAATGTCTTGTACCACTCAACTAATGAAGTATACAAGTCTTTGCTTCTTTTCTAGCTCTTGACCAAAGTTGAGTTTATGGTTGCATCTTATATCAAGAGGCACAAGAGAAGCAGTTTTCCTAGGACTTATTTGCTTAAGATGGGAGGTGATGAGATAAAGACTTTAAGAGCCAAGAAGGCCTTGTGACATTTTTCTTCCCACTTGAAGGTTTCAGCCTTTCTCATTACTTGCAAAAATTGACTTTGCTTTCTCTACTAACTTTGAAAGGAAACAGGAAAGGGAAGCCTTTTGACTTCCTTGATGTTTTTTTGGGTTTCACACGCAGATCAAGGTTTGGCACTTGTCAAGGTTAGCCTCTATGCCTCAATTGTGAGCATGAAGTCTAAGAATTTGCTTATTTCTACTCTGAAGACACATTTTCTGAAGTTTATCCTCTTGTTATACTTTCAAACCTGTGTGAAGATCTCAACTAGATCAATGATGTCTTGCTTAGTGGTGTCAAAATTGACCATCATATCATTGAGATGTACACTTCCATTTTTGTACAATTTGCAATGAATAGAATTGCCAATGAGGGATTAGTATGTAGCACGAGTAGTTTTTAATCCAAACGACATGACCTCGTAATAGAAGTTGTTTTTCTCTATGATGAAGGTTGTTTTCTCTCTGTCATATATGTACATTAGAATTTAGTTATAGCTAGAATATGCATCTAAAAAATTAAGCATCTTGTGTCGTCCCATCAACTAATAATCTATCAATTGTGGATAATCATCCTTCAAACATATTGTTAAACTCAATGTAATTCGTACACATTTGTTATTTGCTATTTGTTTTTTTTATGATGATCATATTGGTTAATCATGTTGTCCAACACACTTCTTGAATAGAGATAACTTGTAATAACTTTTTCACCTATTACCTAACCATAATTTTCTTTTCCTCCTTTACTCTTCTTTTCTTTTGAGAGATTGGTTGTGCATCTTTGCAATAAACAACTCATGCAATGTAATTATAGGATTGACACCTATCATGTTCATTGCAATATAAACTTCCCTTAATACACTAATCTAGTCATTTAGATCTTAATTGCCATGTAATGCACAACTCTCAACTTCAATCTGAACATTATTGTTGATGCACGAGTCAACTTCAACCATAAGTACCATGCTTATTCACATTCTCTCTCCAAAAATAATCCAAAATCATGCACCAAACGATAAGTCTATAATCGGTAAATAAACAAGTCTCATTAGTTCTAAAATTTGTTTAAAACGTACTAACATACTATATAAGTAAAGTTTAAATAAATTATAAATTCTTGTTAGACAATTTTCACTTTGACTTTTTAATAAACATTTTTGTAAAATAAGTACGTAATAAATTAAAAAATTTATTGAACTTTCTTCTATTATATATACTAGTTTTATTATTCTGATAGAACAATAATAACTCTACTACCTATTCTATGATTAACTAAGACTATGCCTACAGAATACTAAGACTACTAAACTAGGAACTATGGTTAACTATAAACTTTTCTTCTTCCTCCATTATTTCCAGAATATCTCACTTATATATGTGAGTTTTAGGTTAGCATAGATTGGGCATGTATACTATTGGGCCTATCCTAACATTACTATTTGCCCAGAAAACACTTTGTCCTCAAAGTGGAGTCTTGAGTCCAATTGGGCCATTGGAGAGTAATTGGGCTGGAATTGGATTGCTAGAACATTTGTTTGGTTGTGGGATAGAGTGGTTTGGTACTGATGCGAGGTGCAGCAAGCAATTGGGCCACGGGGGCCTTTTAGACTTGCTGGGGTTGGTTTGTGGCGCCTCTTGCTCTTGTGCATTAGGGTTTTGGTGCACTGCTTGCTGATGAGAGGGCCGCGTCACTGCTGTTGCTTTTGCTTCTTTTTTTTTTAAGTGGGAGAAACAACCTTTGTTGTTCTAAAGGAAATGAAGGAGGGGGACGTGAAAAATGGGATGGATTTGGGCAATGTAGTTTCAGGCAACATTGGGCGACGCGACAGCAGCTAGGGTGCTAGCATTTGAATGGATCTAGACGCCAATAGCAGTGTAGCGGAATGGAGCCTGGTGTGCGCGGAGGTTGGCAGCACTGGACGACATGATGGTTGGGACGCGGGCGATGTCGCGGCATGGGATCTGGTGCGCGCGAAGGCTTGTGGTGTAAGGACCTGTAAAAATTAAATTGGAATAAAAGGAATATATTTTAAATGAATTCTAAGTATGTTTTTATTTAAAATAAAAAGGAAGGAAAGTGTAGCTTAGAAGACTATGAGATCGCCTGGTTAGTACATAATCGCCTGTCGCCTAGATTACACATGATCGCCGAAAGTGCACTCAGTATGTGGTCAGGATACTGGATCAACCATAGTGGGTTCCAAAAACCACGCGTATCAAGGTGTGGGTTAAGCCTTAGATACGCTGTGTATGCGAAGCTCTATGCTTGAGCATAAGAAATCGTCCTTAGTGTTGCATGCATGGGCGCACGAGGAGTAGTGTTGATCTACTCTTGAAAATGTGAAGCTACCGACGTCACCAAGTCATATGGAGATGATACCTTGGACGTAACATAGTGGGATGAAGAACCTTCAGCAAGGCGTGGCGATGTGTCGTCGGGCATCGCCGGGGCGCGAGGCATGCGGGCATCGCCGGGGCGCGAGGCATGCGGGCATCGCCGGGGCGCGAGGCATGCGGGCATCGCCAGGGCGCGAGGCATGCGGTCATCGCCAGGGCGAGACATCGGTCGTCTCCCAAGGAGAGGGAGAGACATCGGTCGTCCGCCAGGATGAGGCATCGGTGGATAGTCATCGCGCGAGCGGTCATCGGTGGAAGGTTATCGCGCGATGTCGAGTTTCACACAGATAAGGTGGGACCCAGGCTCCCAGCATGAAACGTCCTGCACGCGCGACACGTAGACAAAAAGGGTGGTTCAGAATAGTGACATCAGAGTGTCGGCCTGCGCAGAGGCACGCGTAGTTGTACTGTTCAGGGAAGCGTACACGCAAACTTCCCTGCAGAGTGGGTGGTGGCAGCGGCTTTTGTGGACAAGTTGGTTTAGATTCAAAAACTCACTTCTGAGGGCAGAGAACGTTGCTGTGGTTCAAGAGTGACAGAGTGAGTTCATCTTCATCTCTCTCTTTTCTCTCCTTCGCGCAGCAATTCAGGCACCCTCAAGCACCAGTACGACGAGCGACGACTACCCTTGGACACCTGGGAAGTTCTCTGCAAGTTCTCCAGACCGGACGCTAAAACAGAGCTAAGACACCTTTAAGCTCGGTGGGTTTTGGAACTCTTGGTGTTTTGCGCAAGCTCAGGTAAGGGAAGCTAGCCTTATTTCCAACGAAAACCTTATATTAGATGATTGAGATGATGGGGCGACGTGGTCGCCGGTTTTCAACTGTTATTGCATAATCCCCTGTTTTTGGACGAGATCGCCGGTTTTGGCGTTGTTTTTCGAACTCCCCTGTTTTTGTGTTGTTTGAAACTGTTTGAGATTTAAATGTGAAATGCATGTGATATTCGAAAATCTGAACCGCGGAATGAATGTTGCTGTGGCTGGAATCGTCATTAAGTGTTGTATGATGTATTGAATGTTGTGAATGTGGGATCAAGGCATAGTATTTTCAGGAAAGAAAATACCGTGTAAGATCGTGTGTAATGTGCATTGACTAGGGACTTGTCTAGAAGGAGATATCCTGGCTCTGCTGATATAATGGAATCACATAGATGAAGTTATTCAGTTGTGGAGAGTCGAAGGAGGTTCATATGTATGGGTAAGTTGTTTGAAAGATAACTGACTTGACCTGTTATATGAATTAACCCTGTCATACCGGGAGAGTGATGATATTGAGATTATGTATGCGCATGGCTGTGTGGATTTCACAGCGACCCTGTGTGGATTTCACAGTGGTGTGGTATGACAGGTGCAGATCTCTGAGTCTGAGTCAACGCACGAGTCTTCCGGAAGTAGAGTCATGTGTCTATATGTTACGAGTCAGTGGAAAGTCTGACGTGTGAACCATGAATATTGAATGTAGTGAATAGACACTTGACAAGTTTGTGGGATGTGGAGATGTTGATGGTTGAAATTGATATAGTTTATGAATGGTGTGAAAATTTATGTTTTCTATTGATATAAAGTTTCATATTTAAAGTTTTTGAAAATATCTAGCTTACCCTTTTATCTTGTATCGTGGTTGTTTTTCTTAAACCTGTGATGATCGTGTATATTTGCACGGGAGCAGACGAGGTTGCAGGTAGTAGAGCTCCTCTGTGAGTGGTCGCCGGAAGGAGATCGCCTGTATCGGTTTCTGTTAGGCGATCGCCTGTTTCCTGTTTCTGATAGGAGATCAAGGGATCGCCGGTTTTTTTTTGGAATGCTGTGATTTTATTTTATTTTGGAAACTCCTGCATGGAGATGTATTAATTAAGACTTTCTCAAAAAGGGATATTATTTTTTAGGCACATTTGTACTAATGGATGGATTATATTATGTATATATCTATGTTAAATTTTGATATTTTGTTTCACCTTTATTTTATTACATAAATATGAAAAGGAATTTGGCGGGATGTTACATGTGGCGCTGTGCAGCACGGCAGATGAGGCACAGGTGGTGTAGGATTTCTTCAATAGACGATAAACACTTTTGGATGGAGTTTAATATTTCTTTTAGGTCTTTTGATTGAGTTTTGGGAGGTATGATAAGAGTAATGAAAGCACCAATGATAGAACAATAATAACTCTGCTACCTATTCTATGGTTAACTAAGACTATGCCTACAGAATACTAAGACTACTAAACTAGAAACTAGGATTAACTATAAACTTTTCTTCTTCCTCCATTATTTCCAAAATATCTCACTTATAAATGTGAGTTTTAGGTTAGCATAGATTGAGCCTAATAAATTAAAAAATTTATTGAACTTTCTTCCATTATATATACTAGTTTTATTATACTCATCTACGTTATGTACAATATTAAATAAATTACATTTATTAAATAAATTGTTACTTGTACTAATAGTTATATATAATCATATAATAAAAATTTAATTATTATTATAAAAAAAACAAGTTAAAGGATAAAAAAATTAAAGATATTTCAGAAAATAATTAAAAAAGACAACTTAATATACGTAACAAAATACAAATTCTTTTAAGAACCAAATTTTTACAATTTATTAATATTTCATTGGATAAAGATGTTCATAATACAATTTAGTTTGGTTTTAAGTTAAAAATACATTCAAACTGATCATAAAAATTACATGCGATTCAATCAAAATCAAATCAAATCAATTTTTGCGATTTGGTTTGGATTCATTTTACATTTTTATTATATAATTTCTTATTAATATACGTACATACATAAATAATAAGTAACCCATTAGATCTACCTCATATAAGTCAACTAATTCTTTGCACACAAAACTCAAAAACATAAACATGAAAATTAGTTATGTTTTGTTTCCTTTCAATAATATTTTATTTTATTTTCACATTTTTCTCCTCCAAAACAATGTAACCTTTCCCACCTCATACATATATGTTAAACATATTTTATTCTTCTATTACATATTTATTGGTATGAATCAATATAAATATATTAGATTTTTCTCTGCATACACGTACATCAAATATAAGTAAAATAATAATTAATATAATAATATTTAACTAATTGATTTCGGTTCGATTCAGATAGGTTTGAATCACTTTTGAAACTTCAAACTGGAAACAATCCAAATCACTCAAAGGTTGTTTCTTCCTGTACCTCCATACCTTCTTCTCTCACCTTCATAAATTTCTGTATTTTCAAAAATACCCCTCTGTAATATTCTGGATTATGTAATCCAGAAGTCATTTTTCGATTTTGTAATTAGCTTTCGGATTACATAATCTGGAAGTTTTTTTTCAAATGCATGATTACTATCCAGATTACATAATCGGAAAGTCTTTTTTAACTTTCGGATTATGTAATTCAGAAGTTTTTTTTCAAATGTGTTTCCGGATTACATAATCCGAAAACTACTCTATAAAGGTGACACAAAAAAGATAAAAATGTATTTTCATATTGTGTATGGAGTTGGCATAAAAAGATATGGAGATGCAGGAAGAAACAGTCATCACTCAATTCTAAAATAAATAATCCAAAATCAATCCAAAAAGTTTTAGTTTTTAGTTATTTTTATGATTAGTTAGCACCCATAATATTGGACATTTAAAAACTTATTTATATCTAAGACAAATTACATCAAATTTATGCACATGATGCAAGATTAACACGAGACAATCACTATTGACAATTTTTACGGAAAAGCAGACGAAATTTAATCAGAAGAGGTAAGATGCTCACCTATTACGTGGAATTCGAAATAGGAGTCGAATCAGCATATTAATCCAATGAGTGCAGCAGCAACCAAGTCACTATTATTAGAGCATATAAAATTCTCATAGGTCACATAAATCATCCAAATACCTCTCCTCAGTAACTTCCGAAAAAGGGCCCTATCTACTTTATAATACATTAATTAATCATTGTAATCAATGTCGTATACAAGGGCAGCGCCAAGGAAAACAAATTGCAGAATAGAGAATATTGAGTATCATAAGGAAAAAGGTTTTCTATAAACATCAAATGCTTCGCAAGCTGTCAACTGCGGTTCCTGTCCAAACAAAACGCAACAAGGAAAAACAACAGACAGTGAGCACATGCACAAACATAAAAGAGGAACTCTTATAAGGTGGTATACAAGTAATGAGTTCAAAACTTCATATCATCCAGCAACTGATAAAAAGAGAACAGTTAAAACATGCTTTGTGATACGATCAAACAACTGTCAAACTATATTTACCTGTCTCAGTCCACCAGCACTTACACTACCTCCCGTCACAAGCATGGTGATAAGAGATGTTACCACATCTCCACCCCCACCGCCGCCGCCAACATTTCTGATGGCATTGCGCATTGCAGTGAGAATGCTGCCATAGGTAGCCCCGTGACCTCCCTCTATGGCTTGGATGAAGCAAAATGTCATTGCCCCAGTCGATGTAATCTTCGATAGAGCCTGTTTATAGAGATAGTGATTGTATGTTCGGACAAAAGACCTCACAAGTCTAGATTGAAACACCGTCAGACATAAATCAATTTGAATTTGCTGAAACTTACTGATGTATCAGCGGAAGTTTGATTGTCATCGCATCCACTGAAGCAAATAACTTCTCCACCATTAGATCCTTTCCATACACCAGACCTAGGGCGATGGTCCTCCCATGCATATTGTCCGGTCCTGTTAGATAAGTATAAGTGGAACGTAAGGAAATATGATGAGTCAACAACTACAGCTGTTAGTTAGTCCTTAGACAATTAGTTGTACTCACTAGTTTGTTAGTTAGCTAGAAGAGATTTTTATAAATGGGGAAATCGGATTAGAGGGAGACAAACTGTACATTTGATGGATTTTGTAAGTAAAGGGAGAGATAATTCATGAAGGAGAAACCCTTGACAATTCTATTCTCTATTTTCTGTTATGTTCCTTTGGTTCTTTCTCTTTCTAGTTTCCATCTTTTTTCTCTATATATGTATAATCTAGGCAAAAAAAAGAGTAAAAACTAAATTTATAAAAATATAGGAAAAAAGGGAAAAAATACATATCTTAGTTTTCTTCTTCTAAACGCTTCTCCCATTGAACTCTATTTTGGAAGGAATAAATGTAAGTAAGCAAAGTAGATTTAAATAATGCAGTAAATAGGTTTTATCCTACATATGCATTACGCCACATACAGGCTGCAGTTCTTACTCAATCAGTGACACTGCAACTTTCTCTGGCATACAATATTTCCTACACGTATAGTCATCCACCTCCATATTCTCATATATGCTATTAATCCTCATAGTACTTGGTATTAAATAAAAAGTGCATACATTTATATCCCTTTTCATTTTGATGAAGCGTCAACGCAAAGTTAAATCTTTTTAATTAAACATCAAAATACTAAACTCAACAAAGCCAAATATAATAAAGTTAAACCAGGCACATACAACAGACAATTTTAGAAGGTAACCTCTTCATTCTGCAAAGAAAAGGCAAATCTAGAACAGTGCCACTGTGGCAGGAATCGATTAGTGCATGTAGCTTAGCTCCGTGAGGAATGGGTCTAACAAGGGCTGCATTGATCTCATCATCTACAATCATACCCTGCGTTTCAAAATCCAGGGGACATAGAGTTTCATCATATCCATCAGCTTCATCACCACTATAGTTCCTTTGCTGTGAACCATGGCCAGAATAATGGAAAACCAGGGAGTCTCCAGGTTGACATCCTTGTGCAAGCCAATACATTGCCATCCTAATGTTGTGCTTGGATGGAAATTTGGGGCCATGGGGATCTTCTTCTTCTGAATTTTGAAATTCAAATGATGAATACTAGCATATATGCTTTATGAATTTCTTTTTTTCTTAAAAAAAATAATGTAGGATAATCAACTCTTCCAAATTCTTAGACTAAATCATAGGCACGCATTGCATGTCAAATTTTAATATAAGATTTAGCTCTTACAAAGTGAAAAAGTATGTTGATAGGATACGACCACCTATTACAAAGGTTTGAGAGAAGAAATAAGGAACATGGGGATAGAGCTATTTGCCATAGTTACAAGTAGTTATGAGTTAGTTACAAGTAGTTATGAGTTAGTTACCATGTCAGTAGGGTTACTTAAATAAGAGAGGTTTTTATACATATATTTTTGGGGTCTAGAGAAAAGAGGAGGAAAAACATATGTTGAGAGGATATAGGTCCCTCGAACAACTAGAATTATTGCTTTAATAATACCATACATTGAAGGAAATATACTGCGTTTCTTTCTCTTATTTATGTAAACTTCATCTTCCTTAAGTTTTCTGATACAGTTTCTATAAACTATAAACTAGTATCAGTGCTCTTTCCAAGCTCTATGGGTACTACCCATGGTGAACACAAAACTGATGGAGTCAAGATTGGAGGCGTTGGAGAGGACCTTAGCAAATGGACTTCAATTACTAGAGGGTTTTGAAGCAAGATTGACCCAAATTGATATGAGTTGGGAATCATGTCTTGCGCAACAAGATTCACATATGGCGTAGTTGCAAAAGATTGTTGAAAGATGAAAGAGGGGAGCCAGAAAAAAGACTGCAGTAACTACTATGAACTAGAGGGTTTCATCTAAGCTTGCATAAGAGTCAGTAGCTGAAGTGTACCGGGGAATTAAGAGTTGTGACAAGTGGAGAAAAATGGATATTCCAATTTTCAAGGGAGAAGATGCTATAGGGTGGATAGGTAAAGTGGAAAGATATTTCTAATTAAGAGGAGTGCAAGAAGAGGAGAAAATGGAAATTGTTATGGTGGCAATGGAAGGAATTGCCTTATCTTGGTTTAACTGGTGGGAAATATGCAATCACAATTGACTATGCCAAGGTTGTAGAGTGGTTGCATAGGGACATTGATGAATATTCACATGCTTTTGAAGCTTCGGGTACTCTACCTCTTCGGAGGAGGCAAGATGATAGACTTCTTGTAAAGAAGATTGAAAGAAATAAAAACACAAAGCAAACACACTAATAGTACTATTGGTGATCTTATTTCTACAATCGAACACACAAAAATAACTACGTTTGAAAACAAAGGAACTATTCCTTTCACATAGGGCAATTCCTGTTTGGCAACTGCCCAAAAAAATAACCCCTACCCCCAAAGTGCCGAAATGGTTGGTATTGATATAAGACTAACCCAACCAACACACTGACCTAACTGGCACACCCCCTTATTTTTTTATTTTGCCACATTCCTTCTATAATACACCATCCACACTTTATCATTCTCTTTCTCTCTAACAATACTCCCATCTATTGAAACAACCTTGTCCTCAAGGTTAAAATCCGGGAATTGGTTCTTCATAGTAGCCACCTCTTTCCACGTAGCTGCTTCAATTCCTCCTTCATTCCATTGTACCAGCACCTGTTGCTCAAGAACACCCTTGTACATGCACAATTCGTCTACCCAAAACCTGTCTTGGAGATAATTCAAGACCTTAGAGTTCTTGTGGTAACTCTTCTTCCACTTGATGATTTCCCACGGCCAATTTCAACTGTGAAACATGGAAGATTGGATGAATACATGCGTTTTCATGTAGTTGCAATTTATAAGCTACTAATTCTACTTGCGAGAGAACAACAAAAGGGCCACAATAGTGAGCTACCAACTTGGGATGTAATCAAATTGGCATAGTGAGTTGATGATGAGGACGAATTTTAAGGTATAACTTATCTCCAACCTTCATTGGAGAAGGTTTCCTATGTCAATTGGCGAACTTTTCCATTTGCCCTCAACCTAACGGAAATTTAGCTATTTGAGGGCCTCATCAATTGTTATCAAATCTGAGCCATAGCCTCCACCAACATTTACCCGGGTACAAACCTAGCAAGAGATGGAGGACCCTTTTCATACCCAACTTCAAAAGGAGTACATTTGGAGGCTCCTTGGAAACTAGTGTTGTAAACTCATCCCAAGAAATAAAACTCACCCATGTTTTTAGTTGTTCCAAACTAAAACATCGAAGATATGTTTCCAGTGTCCAAATTAAACTTCCGTTTGCCCATTTGTCTCGGGATGATTGAGGGTTGTACCTTGAAGTCTGAACAACTCCTTTCAAAAGAGATTTAAGAAAGTTGCATCCCTATCACTCACAATTGAGGTTGGTATCCCATATAACTTAAGCACCTCTTTGATAAAAACTTTTGCTATTGATCATGCTGAATAAAGATGTTTTACAGGAATGAAGTGGCCATACTTGCTAAGCCGATCTACAACCACCAAAATTGAGTCATACCCATTAGATTTAGGAAGCCTTATTATGGAGTCCATGCTTATTGCTTCCTATATTGCCAACGGTTGAAGGAGCCCTTGGAGAGAGCGAGCCCGATACTTACTTTGTTGACAAAATTGGACAAGCATCCACGAATTTTGTAACTGTACTCTTCATGGAAATCCAATGCAATGATCGCGCTATCCCCCTATACGTACAAAAAAATTCCCCTAGTTTCCCCTTATTGGAGTCATATGATATTGTCAAAGCAATATCAAGATCCAATGGGAGGTAGCCGAAATCACCAATCATCCCTTATAATGCAACCTTCCATTCTTCAATGTATAGTTCCTATGAGAACCTAGATTGTTGATTAGTTCTTCCTTGATTTTCTGCAAAACCAATTCCTTCAACGCTTCATTCTACACCAATTTGAAATCATGTCAATAAGGCTTAAATAACAAGCTGAGAGTCGCCCCCTATTTTTCATAAGCACGGGATAAGGCATCTGCCACATTATTAGACGTTCTTGATTTGTACACTATCTCAAATTCATATCCTAAAAGCTTGGCCAACCAATTCTATAGGTTGTGTAGTGATCCTTTGTTCCAACAAATATCTCAAACTTCTTTGATCTGTGTACTTCATAAATTTTTGTCCCAACAGATACAATCTCTAGTGTCGTATGTCTAACACCAATGCCATTAACTTTTTCATATATATATGGATTAGGCCAATGACGACCCGGTCAAAAAATGATATGGGTTTCTTATTTTGTGAGAGATCCAAATCTATCCCCTTACCCAAAGCATCACATTTTATGCAAAAAGGTTGATCGAAATTGGGCATCATTAAAATTGGAGTTGTAGTTATAGTTTCCTTGAGTTGTTGCATTGCCTCCATGCTCTCCTCTATCCACCCAAAATTTCCCTTCTTAAAGCAACTATGTTAGTGGTTGAGCTATTCTTCCATAATAGTGTATAAACCATCTATAATATCTAGTGAGGCCTTAAAAACCCCTTAAAGCCTTCAAGGATTTGGCCTTGACCAGTCCATAATGGCTGAAATCTTCTACAACTCCATCTGCACGTCTTTTCCAAAAATAACATGACCCAAATACTATAGTCTGGTTTTCCAAAGATCACACTTCTTCTGATTTTGTTTAAAATTTATGCTGTTGAAGAATCTTTAATACCTATCCGAGTTGTATCAAATGTTCCTTCCACATTGTGTTGTATACCAAAATATCGTCAAAGAAAAGTAAAATATATCTTCGCAAATATGGTTGGAATATAGTGTTCATGGCAAATTCCTTCTATAATACACCCACCAAAATCTATCATTCTCCTTCTCTCTAACACAAGATCATGCAATCATATTGAAATTGGACGGACACTCAAATACCAAATGTTAGGCCATACAAATATCCCCACTACTATAAAACAAAGATTGAAAAATTGGTGTTAGAGATGTTGGGTGTAGGCATCATTCACCCAAGTGCAAATCCTTATGCCAATCCTAATATTTTTTAGTCAAGAAAAAAGATGGGGATGGCAATTGTGTGTTGATTATAGAGCTCTGAATAAAATTACAATACCAAATATGTTTCCTATTCCAATTATAGAGGAATTATTACATGAGATTGGTGTAGCCACCATTTTTTCTATGTTGGATTGGATCTCAAATCACGCTATCATCAAATAAGGACGCGAGAGGAAGATATTAGAACTCATGAAGGAGATTATGAATTCTTGGTAATGCCATGCGCTGACGAATGCTCCTTCAACTTTCCAATCTTTAATAAATGAGGTGTTAAAACAATTTTTGAGGAAGTTTGTGTTAGTATTTCTTGATATTTTCTTTGATTTTTAACTCTTTTGTGAGGTTTTCTATCTTTTTCCATCTATAATCTTGTTATTTATCATTATTGGTCTTTGTTATTAAATAGTTAGTAACTAATTTCTACCTTGTGAGCATCATTCAAGTGATGTCTCGGTCTTTTTTATTCTTAGCTAATCAAGATCTTCAAGCTATTGGTCATTCAAGGCATTTGGTCATGTTATTCGCAGAGCATGCTGCAGATGATTTTTAAAGCCTTGGGTGCCACATAGTTGAGATCATTGACTCTATACTTATGTTTTTGTATACTCCCTTTTGAAAAAAAGAAAAAAAAAACTTTCATTATTGTCTTGAAAACTTTTACAGAGACATTAAACATTCAATCACCAAAAGGTAGAAAAAGAATAATATCCTACATCAGAAAGGGGATAGACAACTTGCCATTGATTGTAATTTGTACATGTTTCAAAAGGGGGACAAAGTATCACTTTTTAAACATAGGCAGGTACAGTGACTGATTTCGATTCAAACCATTCGGGTAAAGTGTACTTGACTTAAGTGACAAGGTTCAAAATTATTCGATAAGGAATCCGAGGACGATTCTCTATTTAACAACCATATTATTTAAAAACTAGTGGATACTCAACTCCAGCAATTCTCCTTCCATCTCTATTGAAGAAATGTGAAAAAAAAAAAAAAAAAACCTATCGAGCTGCAAGACAGGGTAATATTAACAGAAATGCTACGTGAGGAAATTTTCAGATTGAAAATTATGAAGCACAATCACTTCAAACAACAAAATAAGTCTATCACAATAAACTAATATATAATCGAAATAAGCCTGCATTATTTGAGAAAAATGCATCAGTTGAAAAAACCAAAAAACACTCCCGCGTCTCAATCTCAGTTAGCACGAAATAATTAATTAAAACGAAATCAACCAATGCAATAAATACTAAAACGTGAATTATTGAGAATAAAAAACAAAATCCACTCATATGATAAGAAAAAACCCAAATTATGACATTCCATGAAAATTTCTCTCGGGAAACGAAGAGAAAAGCAGCGATCGAAAGATGAGAGAGAGGTGTACCGGTGAGCATAATGATGGAAGTTTCTGGAAAACTGAACTTGTTGAAGAGAAGGTATTTCATGCACTTAGCGTCGTTGATGCATCCCTTGAGCTCGTGCCTGGAGAACCGGTACGAGATGCCTACGATGACGGCCTTCTTGCTGCCGTGGGGGTTGGGCGGGGGGCCGGATGGTGCGTGGTTGTAGGGGGATGGTGGCGGATGCGTGTGGTGGGAAGCTGGGGGCTGAGAAGGGAGGGCGCGTGGGTCGCCGATGAGAGTGACAGCGTGGCAGATGGCGCAGCGGATGGATCCGGCGCCAGGTGGCAGCTGCAGAGGGATGCGGCAGTTGGAGCAGTTGACCAGCATGTTGCTGTACATGATTACTTGCCAACAGAGAGAGGCTTGTAAATTAGGGAAGATGGTAGGGGTATAATTGAGATTTGGCGTATGATTTCGATTTCTTGGTTGCGAAGAAGAAGGAGGAGGGTGTCAAACTAATTAACAGAGGTTTTGTTTCTGATAATGAATCAGGCAACAGGGTGGGTTTTTATTATTTATTTATTTATTTTATAAAGGTTTTATTATGATTAGGTGAATTTTATTTGAAGATGGATTTTGAACTTCGTGGTACCTTCGTGTCCCAAATTGTCACATTAGTCACTTTTCTGGGAATTTATGTAGTATTGAGACATAAATTGTAATTTAGATCTAAATATTTTGTAAGGTGGAATTGGAATATTATTTATTTTATTCTTTAGTTTAAATTTTTTAGACTTTTAATTTTTTTAAATATCATTTTAGTTTTAAGGTTATGTAAAGTTATTTAGGTTAATGATGTGATAAATTATTATTTATTCAACATTTGTCACATTGAGAAGGATTATTAAAATTTAAATAAATTTTTAGTTCTCTAAATTTGAATATATTTTTTTAGTCTTTCAATTTATAAGGTTAGACAATATTAATGATATTTTTTTTATGTTATCATTATTCAAATTTGCAGTCAACTTATGCAATTACCTATAATATTAATATTTTGTAGTGCACTTTTACAGTTCAAAATCTTAGTCAAAGTCATAAAAATCTCAACAGCAACCAAAAATTTCTTTATTAGAAGCAAACATCATTATCTCAGCTCATGTCACTTATATGTCATGTGCGTTATTGCTGAAGAAAGAACTAGGAATGTTGGTGACAAATGTTGAGTGAAGCTCTTTTTTTTTTTTTTTTGTATATGTTCATTTAATTACTTAAATATCAGTTTCTACTTCTAATAAACCTATAACTATATATTAGCTCTTTATAAGGATGAGCATTTTGTTCATAGCAAATATAGAAACTAGGACACTTTGTTATGTAAGGTAAGGATGCTTATTACTCAATGCAAAAGGCATTTCATTGAATTTGTTCTCTATTCTTCTTTGCAAGATGGTGTTATTCATTTTATCTATTTGATGCTTTCTTTTATTGTTCTTGTACTTGTTTGTTGAGCACTCTAATCTTAACAAACAAATATTAGGGCCAATTTGAATCTTGCTGTACGTTACTGATATACTCATGCATTGGATATCACTTCCAAGATCATAAGTTCAACTAAAAGAACAATTTCAGCATTTAGGAAATCAAGATAAAGGTTTTGCTTAAGAAGGAAAATATGAGTTCATAAGTGTGTCACATATAGAGAGACATGTTTGGAGTAGATGCAGGAAAATTCTTATTCAATGATTCCTTTATAGCTGTAAAATGAGGTATTATATAAAGTTGTAGGGAATAAGACCTTAACAATGTTGGGGTTGAAACTGCAAAAGCTCTTAATGACAAAGTCTATTTCTAACAAGTTGTTGATGGAGAGACAACACTTGGACTACATATAAAGACAGGTACATTACTCAAGGCTCACCTTGACTAGCTAAATTCTATTTTGATGGGACTCTAGGACATAGATGTCAAAGTGAAAGATAAAGATGCAACAATGATTTTGCTAGCCTTGAAAAATAATGTTATCTTTAGAAATAGAAATTTTGAATTGAGCTTTAGAAATGCTTTACAATATTTTTACAATAAAGTTTATTAGACATTTATATATGGAGTTGTTTAATGATTTTATAAATAACTTCACAAAGGCTTTCTAAAATATTTTAATGACGACCAAGAGACTTATAGTATATGTAATAGAAAGAGACATATAATATATTTGTTATACTAGTTCACCCTTAACTTTGACTATGTCCAGTTCTCGAATGCTAACATCAAAGAGTTTCACTAAACTAACAATGTTTATAAGTATTATTATTATCATCATTTTTATCTTACAAGAATAAACAAAGTCTCTCTAGACTAAATGCTAAGTTCCCATAAGTTTAAGCAAAGTACATAAGGCCCTTTTAGATCAAGTGCACAAAGCCTCTCCAAAAAAAGTACACAAGGTCTCTCAAAGCTATACAAAAAAAAATGGTGTTTACAAGGTTTACACTTAAACGAGTGGATATTAAATACAAATTCCTTGCTCTAAGAGATAACTTCATACACATGACAAATTTTGACAAGTGTCATATTTCGGTAATATTTCATATTAAAATACAGGCACTTATAGATATTAATTGATAAAATAACTATAATATAACTCCCAATTTATGAATTTAAACCTTTTTACATATTTTGTGATTATAATTTGAATAAAAATGATTTATTCCCAAATTTGTGTTAATTTCAAGATTTTGTGGAAGAATGGAGATGAAAGGGCAAAAGGAGAATAGACAAAGCTAAAAAGGGAAAGTTGGAACGCTCCAACACTCACTCAAGCTCGCCTAAGCTAGAAACTCCCGAAGGATCTTACCCAAGCCAGAAGCTCCTAGAGGATCTCACCCAAGCAAGCCCAATCTCGCCCAAACGAGATCATTCCAGTGATATTTGGCTTATTTCATCTAACTCGCCCAAACAAGCCCAATAACTCCAAGGTGAGAAGTCACTGAGTCTAAGCCCGACTAGGTTAAATATGAGGTGTGAGACACAACCCTAGAAATCAATTGAGAGAATAGAAGGTGTTAGAAACCCTAGAGGAAGCATCCGTCAATGAGAAAATTCCTAGATCTTTCTTGCTTTCCATGCTTGTAATGGCCAACATGATTGGCCAATTCTACCCTTTGGGATTGGGAGTAATCTGTTCAAACTCTTATGTATTGAGGTGATATTTAAATATAATATTTTGTTCTTGATTGATGATTGGTATAGTCACTTTATTTGTAATGCTTGTTTACCATGATTAAGATCCTTAGATTTGACTAGAAAGTACTTCTAAGTTTTGACCCAAATAATAATGCTTACATATTTGAATGCTAAGAATAAATTTGAAATGTTAATTGCTATCAACATCTAATCGTAATGATAAGAAGTTTTTATAAATATGTGAGAATCAATATTTAGGAGATTCTCTTGATAATTTTATATCCGAGGAATCGATATAAATGAATTTTATATGGGTATCGACATCAATCAAAAGATAGAATATTACCATGTTAATCAAAATACAAAAGCGTAAGAAGGATGAATCTCGATCCCAATTTTCTCAATTGAACCAACAAACTTTTTAACTTGCTCTCTTTACAATTCTTGCAATCATAACAAACTCCCAACAAACTTTATTATTTTGTTTTCTATTTAGTGAATCTTATACTTGATTGTTCAACTAGTCATTATGGGTTTGATATCCGTCCTTAGGGACAAATTATTACTTCTGACAACACGATGCACTTGCCATAAAAAGAGTCAACAAATTAACAAATATGAAATCTCTTTTGCAAAGTTGTCTATAAATTTTTCTATCAAAGAATTTAAAAGCTTTTAAAATAATGAAAGAATATATGCATGTTGTCTCTTTCTTTGTTTGTTTGTTAATTCGCCAACTTTTCATGTGCATGACAAACTTCTATTTGTTAGTCTCCTAAAAAATATTTATTATGACTCAGTGCTTCTACATCCTTTGTGTTGAAGCTTCCTGGTAGGGGTGTTGGACTTTAAGTTGACACTTCTAAAGAATATCTAACATTATTGTCAGCTTGCAAAACTACTCTTTAACTGGCAAGTGAACCATTAATTATGAAATCATAACTACTGATAGATTACCTTGCATTTAGGTCACCAGCATAGTTTAAATTTAAGTATCCAATAAGAGTACACTCAATGTCACCCTTGTAAATAAGTCTAACATTAGACATACCTTAAAGTATGTGAGAATGTTTCACCACCTGTCAATGTTCCTTCCCTAGGTTAACTATGTACCTATTCGCTAGACTAATCGCTTGAGCAATGTCTAGTTTAGTGCACATCATCACATACATAAGACTTTTCATTGCATTAGTATAAGCAATGATAAGTTTCATATTTGAGTAATATTTTATATTAAAAGATAGGCACTTGTGAATTTTTATTGATAAAATAGTTATAATTCAACTCCTAATTTAGGAATTTAAACCTTTTTACATATTTTGTGATTATAAGATGAATGAGAACGATTTATTTCCAAATTTGTGTTAATTACAGGATTCTAGGGTAAAATGGAGATGAAAGGGCTAAAGGAGAATGGACAAGATGAAAAGGGAAAGCTAGAACATTGGAAACTTGCTCAAAACTCACTCAAATAAGTCCCCTCTAGTGAAGTTAGGCTTCTTCTCGTCAAACTCGCTTAAGCAAGATGTCACTTAACCCAAGTTCAACTAAGTTAAATAGGAGACAAGAGGCATAACCCTAAACATCATTGGAATAATAGAAAAAGATAAAACCCTAGAGGAGACTGTTGGAACCAAAGGCTTTGATGAATCAAATCTGTGAAGAATTTGTGAAAAGCTTGGTTGCTATGATGATGTTAGGTTTAGATGTTTAGTTTCTGTTTTAGAATTTTTTTTATTCGTCCTTGATTCAGAACCTTAGCTTGAGCAACTTGTTTTTAAAAGAGAAAATGTTTTATGAAAAGCTAAGTGATAAACAACTGGTTATTTTATCGTTTTAACCGATTATTTCTCATTGGCCTGTTTGGTGGCTTTTTTAACTGTTTTATAACAGCTTTAACTGAATCAACCAGTTATTTCGAAACTTCAATCGGTTGAATTTTGAAAATCTGTTTTGCCAATAACAACTGGTTTTCCTAACAGATTCAAATGGGTATTTTGTGAGGTTTATAAATAGAGACTCTCTTATCTTTTGAAAATATAGAAAAAGCGAAATACATTTTGAGATACAGAAAGAGTTTGCAAAAGAGAGTTCTACAGAGGTTTGAAAAAGCTTTAAGAAATCAATTTTTAGAAGAGTTTTCTTGCTGAAGTTTAAAGATTACTCAAATAGCTGATGTTCTGATCATTGCACAAATTTATGAACTGCTAAGCGAGGTGTTTTCTTCTCCTTTCTTTGTTCCTGATATTGTATTCTTTCAATTCTTGTAAGTCTGTAATAATATCAATCGGTTATATCGTAATATCAACTGGTTAATATTCTACTGCGTATTTTGAAAGATTGATTTCTTTTAGCTTCTCTGATTTTTGTCTTTGTGAATTGATAAAGGAATTCATTCTTAACTAAACATTTGCGAAAAGCTTTCAAAAACAATTCACCCCCCACCCCTCTTGTTTTAGCCATCAATTCTAACAAAGACAACCATCAAGGAGAAACATCTTGAATCTTCTTCTCTTGCTTTCCATGCTTGTCATGAAGGAAGTTGTTAGAAAGGAAATGCAAAAGCTTTTAGAGGCATGGATGATTTATCCCATTTCAAACAGTGCTTGGGTTAATCTTGTACAGGTGGTGTCTAAGAAATGAGGTATGAAAGTTATTCATAATGAAAAAAATGAATTAACTCCTACAAGAACTATTACAAGATGGAGAATATGTATTGATTATAAGAAACTGAACCAAGCTATATGGAAGGATCATTATCCATTACCATTTATGGATCAGATGTTGGAAAGATTAATAAGTAAAGCATACTATTGTTTTTTGGATGGTTATTTGGGTTATAATCAAATTGTGGTGAATCCAGGAGATCAAGAGAAGACAACATTCACTTGCCCATTTTAAGCATTTGCTTACCGAAAAATACCATTTGGGTTATCTAATACTTCAGCAACTTTCCAAAGGTGTAAGTTTTCTATTTTTTTCATATATGATCGAGAAATGCATTGAAGTATTCATGGATGACTTTTCCATGTTGGATCTTCTTTTGACTTATGTCTAGCAAATCTTGACATCATACTGAAGTGATGCGTAGAGACAAATCTTGTGTTGAATTGGGAGAAATTTCATTTTATGATCACAGAAGGAATTGTTTTGGGCTATAAATTTTCTCATAAAGGAATTGAGGTACATAAAGCAAAATTTGAAGTTATTGAGAAGCTACATCCACCAATCAATATTAAAGGAATCAAAAGTTTCTTGGGACATGTTAGATTTTACAGGAAATTTACCAAAGATATTTCTAAGATTGCAAAGCCTCTGTGCAACCTCCTTAATAAGGATACTTCTATTAGAATTTAATGGCTTAAACAAGAGGGGGTGAATTGTTTGAGGGAAAATTTTCGCAAATAATGGATAAGAATGAAGATTTATGAAGAATTACATAATAAGCAATCAGTTCAGCCAAGAAAACAAAATTGTTTAAAAATGATTTTAGAAAATCAATGGGTTGTTTATGCGAATCAACCAATTGTTTATACCAACAGAGTTAAAAACCCAAATCAAATTGTTTTAAATGAGTGAGAGAGAGAGAGAGAAGAGTACACAAGCAATTATACTGGTTCACTCCTTACCAGAGCTACATCCAGTTCCCAGAAACCCCTGGGTAATCCACTATGTAATCAACAACATATTACAAACAACACACAGCCACAAAGAGGTGATCTTGACCACTCAAAAACACACACCCTCTTTGATTTATCACACACACAAAGTCAGAACACCCTTTGACCTTATAGAACCAACAATTTACAGATATACAACTTTGAAAACAAATACAAAAGTGAATAGAACAAATTACACTTGATACAGGAAATCACAGCTGATCCTAATCCACTCTTAAACCAATGCAAAGCCAAGGAAATCTTGCAATCTTAAAGCCAATATTTCACACAAGTGTTTCTGAATCTCTCTTTCTGTATATGAAAATAGGGAGGTAATCCCAGTCTTATAGCTTTCAAAAATAGTTGTTTATGGCAGTTAATCATAAGCTAAAACAGATTGAATTCACTAAAAATAGATTTAACTGTTTTAAGAAAAGCTGTTAAGGATTTTCAAATATCAATTGGTTAAATTGTCGAATCAATCGATTGAATTGGTTTGACAGTTAAGTCAACCAAGGTCAAACTAGTTTAAAATCATTCAAAATAGACTAAGGGAAAAACAACCGATTAAAACAATAAATGAACAGGTTGTTGTTTTTCACTATACTTTGAAAAACTCTTTTTCTTTTAAAGAACAGATTGATCCGGGTTCAAATTGATTAAAAGTGGATTTAACAAATTCTAAACTACCCAGAACCCATGCCCATACACAACAACAAAGTCTTCACGGATTTGGAGACATCAAAGCTTCATTTTCAACAACTTCTTCCAATTTTGATAATGATTGTTTAATTGCTTTTAAAATTTTTAAAGAAAAATTCATTTATGCACCTATTATAACTACTCCTGATTGAAAATTCAATTTTGAAACAATGTGTGATGCTAGTGATTATGCAGTTGGAGCAGTATTAGGACAAAGGAAAGAAAGAATTTTCAAGTCATACATTATGCAAGCAAGGTTTTAAATGAAACCCAAAGTAATCACACTACAATAGAAAAGGAATTACTTGATATAGTGTATGCACTTGAAAATTTTCGATCTTATTTGATAGGTTCTAAAGTTATTATTTTCACTGATCTTGTTGCCATTAAATATTTATTGACTAGATCATATTATAAACCAAGGCTTATAAGATAGAAACTTTTTGTTATAGGAATTTGATTTAAAAATCAAAGATAAGAAGGGATGTGAGAACAATGTAGTTGATCATTTATCAAGACAAGAAAATGATGAGGTAACAACATTGGAACCTGAAGTTCTTGATGAATTTCCAAATGAGAAGTTGTTAGTAATTGAGGAGAGGCCATGGTTTGTAGATATGACTTATTTTAAAGCTTCTATAGCAATTCTGGAGAATTTTGACTGGTGCCAAAGAAGAAATTTTTTAAAGTTGCTAATCATTATGTATGGGATGATCCTTATTTGTTTAAGATTGGTGCAGGAAATTTGCTGCGAAGATGTGTTCCACAAGATGAAGCCAAGAAAATTATATGACAATGCCATAATTCATCACATAGAGAACATTTTAATGGGGACAAGACAACTGCAAAAATTCTCCAATAAGATTTATTTTGGCCATCATTATTCAAAGACACACATGAGTTGGCACAAAGATGTGACAAATGTCAAAGAACAGGAAACATCTCTAGAAGACATGAGATGTCATTACAAAACATTCAAGAAATTGAAGTTTTTGATTGTTGGGGCATTGATTTCAGAGGACCGCTACCATCTTTTTCAAATGAGTATATATTGTTGGCAGTTGAGTATGTCTCTAGATGGGTATAAGCAATTCCATCATAGAAAGTAAATGATAAGACAATATTAAATTCCTTAAAAGGAATATTTTTTGCAGGTTTCGTACTCCAGGGTATTGATTAGTGATGGTGGTTCCCATTTTTGTAATACTCAATCGAAGAAAGTTTTAGAACATTATGGGTTAGTCATAAAGTATCTTCAGCTTATCATCCACAAATAAATTGGCAAGCAGAAGTATCTAATAGAGAAATAAAGAAAATTATAGAGAAAACAGTAGCTTCATCCTGAAAAGATTGGTGAATCAAGCTTGATGAAGCTCTGTGGGCTAATAGGATTGCATATAAAACACATACTGCGCTTTCTCCATTTCAGTTGATCTATGGGAAAGCATGTCATATTCTAGTAGAATTGGAACACAAGGCTTACTGAGCATTAAAGATGTTAAATTTATATGCTAAAGTTGTTGAGGAGAAAAGAAAACTTCAAATTCAGGAACTTGAGGAGATGAAATTAAATGCATATAGTTCCTCAAAACTTTATAAGGAATGCACAAAGAAATATCATGACAAGAAGATTTTGGAAAGAAATTTTCATATTGGTCAATCTATGTTGTTAATTAATTCCAAACTAGGACTTTTTCCTAGAAAGATAATATCTAAATGGTGAGACCTTATATTGTTAATGAAGTTAAGCCTTATGGAGCAACAGAGCTATAAGACTCAATATCACATAGAAGTTGAGTAGTAAATGGACAAAGGGTGAAGTCATATTTGGGTAATGAAAAGGAAGAACTCACCACTATGTAAACCTTAGAAGACTGGAAGGATCTTGTCCACTTCAAGAGGTGTTGGAAAAGAGAAATTCCATTATTTTTGAAGCCTTGATGGAGGAAGCATGTAAATCCATGGTGAAATCCATTTTATTTTTATTTGTTTCAATGTAAAAACAAGAATAAGTAAAGAAATGAAAACAAAAATGGATTAAGACAAGAGAATGGAGAAAAACGTGCATCCTTCAATTTAAGAACAAAAGGATTTTGAAGATAAGAACAAAAACAAGAGTAGAGAACTCTCAAAACTTTCAAAGTGAACTCACAAAGAAAAAATTTATTTAATCTTCAAAATTGTGTTTACAAATGGAGGAGACTCCATTAGGTAGAGGGTGAGTTTGTCCAAGGAGTGGAAGAGAAAACAAGAAAATTGATTTAACTTTAGTAAAAAGAGTTAACTGCACTAAGCATGATTATCACATGTTGATCCCTTGGAAATATAGAATGTAAAATTGAATATAGGGAGAGTAATGATTACACTTTCAAAACCCAGTGATGACTCTTGGAGAAGGCACGTGTTAGGCACATATCTACTCTTTAATGGACACAAGAAGACTCTTGAAAACTTTAAGGATCAAATGGAAAAGTCAAACTACCCCATGTGCGCTTAAAAGTGACATGTGGTAGTTTAGAAGCTCTAAAACACACTTCTAACTTCAAGAGTGCGAGAATTTTTTCCAAGCTCTCTCTCAAGTTGAAAACATAAGTTCTAACTTCTCTCAAGTTCATCTAAAGACTAAGGAACTACTTATCTACAAGTCCTTTAATCTCATTCTCCAAAGCTTGGATTCTTGCTCTTTTTAGCCTTCCTAGGAATCTCCCTTTTATTTCTTCTTCTTTATTTTTCTTTTTCAAGCTTCTTATGCTTACTCCCCTTCTTCTTCTTCTTCACAAGCTCCTTCTCATCCTTCTTTATGTCACTAAAAGACTAATATTTGAGAGTTTCATACGGTTGATTCTCAAAAAATTGATATTTGAGTTGTCACAAGTCTATTCCTCCCTTAGATCAGATAATTAACGCCAAGTAGTGTTTTGATCATGTTGGAGCTCAACCCCAAGAACTTTTATGAAAGTGAAGACTTCAAAGTCTGGAAGGACTATAAAGACATCTTTCAACTTTAGATAGTGACACCATTGTTGTATCGAGAAGGAATAAGACAATATCAAGCTCCCTATCAATACAAAAGGCATCTTCAAGGCATCATGTTGCCTATGACTTTATCCATCAAAGTTTCACTCCTAAAACTAGTTTCTCTTTGGAAATCAACCACCCTTAGATGGGCTTACCTTTTAACCAATATAAAGGTAAAGAGATGGTTGTAACAGATGAAGATGAGCCTATCGTTCTTCTCAAGGATCCACTTAGACCAACCAAAGTTGAGCTTGAAGATCTAATACAATAAAACCTTGAGTGTTGGGTGTCCCATGTCTTATTTCTCTTTGCTAAATTCAAGTCAGCAGTTGCTCATACTAGTGGCTTATCTCCAGAAGACAAGCCTCCCTCAATTGTGATTAGAAAAATCAAATTTAAGTAAGGTGCAAAAATCTCAATCCAAATAGAGTAGCAAAGAACGCAATAAGAAACCTAGACATAACATCGATTCAAAGAAATTAGAACTAAGCATTTGAATCTAATAAGCATGAAAAATGACCTTATTTAAGCACGAAATTTAAAACTGTCTAGACAGAAAAGAAGCATAAACAATATGATAATCAAACAAGAAGAAAGAAAATTAGATGAAATGCTTATCTCTTAAAGACCTCCAAACCCAACTCATGAACTCAAATTGATGGAAGCATCTTCATGGGCAACATAAGACTTGTAAAAATTATTAAAAACAATTCCAAGTTTCAATTATGAAACTCGGCACTTAGGTCATCTACAAAGGAAGGATCCCTAGTGAAAAGCCTATAAGAAGATTACTCCCATTTAATGACTTTAAATGAAATGAATAAGGTGATTGCATAATGTTATATCAACTCTAATTCAAATGCAAAGTGATTGTGTGTGTATAATGTTATATCAACTCTAATTCAAATGCAAAGTGATTGTGTGTGAGATTTTGTGTGTGTGTGTGTGTGTGTGTGCGCGTGCGTGTGTGTGTGTGTGTGTGCGCGTGCGTGTGTGTGTGCGTGTGGGTGTGTGTGTGTGCGTGTGGGTGTGTGTGGGTGCGTGTGTGGGTGTGTGGGTGCGGGTGTGCGTGTGTGTGTGCCTGTGTGTGTGCGTGTGCGGGTGTGTGTGTGTGTGTGTGGGTGCGGGTGTGCGTGCGTGTGTGTGTGCGTGTGTGTGCGTGTGTGTGTGCGTGTGTGTGTGCGTGTGTGTGTGCGTGTGTGTGTGTGCGTGTGTGTGCGTGTGTGTGTGGGTGTGCGTGTGCGTGTGCGTGTGCGTGTGCGTGTGCGTGTGCGTGTGCGTGCGTGTGTGTGTGTGTGTGCGTGTGCCTCATTTGACCTATTTTGACTATGTTTTGCATTATGTGGGACTCCGTGGTGCTTTTATGTATGTTATTTATTCATTGAACTAGTTTAACTAGGGTTTGTGAGTCTCCAAAGCCTAAGAAGGGGCCAAATTAGGTCGTAATTGTGGCCCAAGTGTGCCTTTAAAATCACAGGTAAAAATCCTACTCCTATAAAGAGAAATCTACTCATATACATGTATCTACACTTTTTACAAGACTATAAAGAGTGAAAGAAAATTTCTAATGATCTAAACTTCAAAGGACGAGAGACTTTTTTTTTTCTACTTCTTTTTCTTCTTCAGTCCTTCTAGCCTTGACTCTTATCAGAGGCCCAATGTGAGCTCCTTCAGATGGTCCTCCTTCAGATCATCTGTCAAGCCAAAATTTTCATCTGATTGCTTGCAGTCAGACGATACATTGTTAAAATTTTAAAGTTTTAAAACACAATTCAACCTTCATTTTTTGTGTTTTGACTTATTTTTCACAATCAATTCTTATACATGTAAACATGTTACGTTATAAAATCTTATATTCTTTATTTTGTTGATTCTTTCTTCATCATAATTTGTACTTATATGAACAAGATTGTATCTCCCTAATATAATCAAATATAATGAAAATTGGTGGAACAATTTAAAACCCCATTAAACTTGTGTTCTTAATTTATTAATTTATGTTTTCAATGGGTTTTCGTTCAAAACATTTTTTCAAAACTTAATATGATAAAATCTTCTTTAAAACGTTTTGAAAATGAAGCTTTGATGCCTCCAAATTCATGAAGATAGCTTGAAGACTGTACTGTTGTGCCTGGGGTTTAGTTCTAGGTAGTTTAGAATTTGTTAGATCCACTCTTAATCAAATTCACAACTGAATCAATCTAGTTTTTAAAATGAAAAGTGTTTTTCAAAGCTAAGTAAAAAACAACCTGTTGATTTCTCGGCTTAATCGATTGTTTCTCACCCAGCTTGTTTGGAGGGTTTTCAAACTGTTTTTTGACTTTGGTTGACTTAACTTTCAAATCAATTCAACCTGTTAAATCAACATTTCAACCGGTTGATTTTTGAATTTCTTAACAGCTTTTCAAAAATCTATTAAATCTATTTTCAACTGATTTTAAACTGTTTTGACTTGTATTTAACTGCTTAAAATGGCTAGTTTGAATAGCTATAAATCTGGATTTGTAACATCCCGCCAAAATACTATACAAATGTATATAATGAAAATAAAGGTAACAAATAGATTCTAAGAACAAAATATTATATATATGAAATGAAGTTGCTCCTCTTAGGGAGTTTAATACAAATTCGGTCAAATTTTCCAGAAACATAAACAAAATACAGTAAAAAAAAACAAAGCAGGCGATCTCCTATCGGAAGAAACCGATCTCCTATCGGACGAGACCGATCACCTATCAAGACAGAAAAAAAACAGGCGATCACCCGATGGAGGCAGACACAGGCGATCACCCGATAGAGACAGAAAACCGGCGATCTCCTCCTCGGCGATCACTCACTAGAGGGCTCTTCTTCCTGGAAGATCATCTGCTCCCGTGTAACAATTACACGATCATCACAGTTTTGAGAAAACAACCACAATAACAGATAAAAGGGTAAGCTAGATAATTTAAAAGAAGTTTAAATCAAGAACATGAAAATCCAAGTAAACCAAGTTCCAAAATATCCATGTAAAACGTAGAGCTGCTCATAGCATTCAGCTGATCGCCCAAAATCACAAACTTCACAACATTCACCCATAGTCATTCCATTTCACGATACAGCATCAAGTGTCTATCAATATTCAAGTTTCTCATTTCACATGTCAGACTTTCCACTGACTCACCACACAAGACACTTGACACTACTTCCGGATTGACTCGTGCGTTGATTAGACTCAGAGATCTGCACCTGTCATACCACACCACTGTGAAATCCACACAGGGTCGCTGTGAATCCACACAGCATGCGCATATATCATCTCAATGTTACCATAGTTCTCCTGGTATGACAGGGTTAATCCATATGACAGACGGAGCTCGTTCTTTTTCACACGAGACGCCCATCATATAGACCTCCTTCGACTCTCAACAACTGAGTAACTTCCTCTACGTGATTCCATTACCTCAGCAGAGTCAGGATATCCCCTTAGGAATCACCGATCAATGCACCTACCACAAGATCTTACACGGTATTTTCTTTCCTGAAAATACTATGCCTCGATCCCACATTCACAGCATTCAAGACGTCATGCCATACAAAGGAATATTTCAAATCACAGCAACAACCATTTCAGCGTTTCAAACTTTCGAATATCACATATATATTGTATTTAAATCCCAAACAGTTTCAAACAATGTCAAACACAGGGGAGTTCGAAACTCGTATTTAAAACCGGCGACCACGTCGCCCAAACGCATAAAACAGAGCATTTCGAAAAGAAACAGAGAACCGGCGACCACGTCGCCCTCACTTCAGAAACAGCAAACTATGGCTTGTATGGAAAAAGAGGTCTAGCTTCCCTTACCTGGACTTGCGCAACCACCAGGAGCTTCGAAATCCAACGAAGCTTGCAGAATACCTTGGCTCTGTTTTTGCGTCTGGTTTTGAAGGAGTTGCAGAGAACTTTCCCAGGGGCTCCAATGGTGTTGCTTCTCGTCGTACTCTTGTGTGGAGATGCTGAAATCGCAACGCGGAGGAGGTAACTGGAGGAGAAGGGAAGAAACTCACTCTTTCTCTCGTCGAATACAACAATGTTTTTCCTTTTCTCTCAGCAGTGGATTTTTGTAACTTAAACCAACTTATCCCTCCAAAAGCAGCTGCCACCACCTACTCTGCAGGGAAGTTTGCGTGCACGCTTCCCTGAACAGTACTACTAAGCGTGCCTCTGCGCAGGCTACGCTCTGAGGTCACTATTCTGAACCACTCTTTTGTCTACGTGGCGCGCGTGCAGAACGTCTCTTGCTGGGAGTCTGGGGCCCACGTTCTCTGGGTGTAACTCAACGTCGCGCGATGACCTTTCGCCGATGACTACCAGCTCGAAGACTACCACCGATGACCTCGCGCGAAGACTACCACCGATGACCCCGCGCGAAGACTACCACCGATGACCTCGCGCGAAGACTACCACCGATGACCCCGCGCGAAGACTACCACCGATGACCCCGCGCGAAGACAACCACCGATGACCTCTTCCTGGCGAACGACCGATGTCTTCCTCTGGGAGACAACCGATGTCTTCCCTGGCGACGCCCTCATAACTCTCGCGCCTTGGCCACGTCCACATGCATCGCGCCCTGGCAGTGTCCGCGTGCCTCGCGCCCGCGCGATGCCCGCATGCCCCTCGTGCCCGCGCGATGCCTGTATGCCTCTCGCGCCCGCGCGATGCCTGCATGCCTCTCACGCCCGCGCAATGACGTGTAGTCTAGGCGACCGGCGATGATGTATAAACAAGGAACTCTTATAGTTTTTTCTAGACTACACTTTCCTTCCTTTTTAACTTAGATAAAACATACTTAGAATTTACTTAAAACATACTCTTTCATTGCAATAAATTTCAGGTCCTTACAGGATTACCCTCCCTATTTGAAAATATAGAAAAGAGAGATTAAGAAACATCTTTGTGAAAGATTTGATTCAAGAAAACTTTGCTAGATTGCCTTGGGTTGTGCATTGGTTTGAGAGTGGATTAGGAGCAACTATGATTTTCTGTAACCAGGTGTAATCAGTTCCATTTACTCTTGTAATTGTTTTTCAGTTTGAATATTGTAATTTATTGAAATTGTAAAGTCAAAAGGTGTTCTGACTGTGTGTGTGGAAAGTCAAAGAGGGTGTGTATTCTTGAGTGGTCAAGATCACCTCTTTCAGGTTGTGGTGTTTGTTATCTTTTGTTAATTACTTAATGGAATACCCAGTGGTTTTTCTAGAGACTGGATATAACTCTGGTATGGAGTGAACTAGTATAATTGATTGTGTAATCTTCTCTTTCTCTCTCTCTCAGTCATTTAGAAACTGTTTGATTGAGTTGTAACAACTGCTGATACAAAAAATTGATTAAAACATATTTTTAACCAGTTGTTTTTCTGGAATCAAATTAAACAGTTTTGTTTTCTAGGTTGATCTAGTTGCTCGTTCTGTAATTCTTCATAAATCTTCATTCTAATCCAGTATTTGCGAAAATCTTTCTTAAAACAATTCACCCCCCCCCCCCTTGTTTAGGCCATTAATTCTAACAAAATGTTCATGATTAAACTTTATAGTTTTAAGCACCACCAAAAATGGGAAGAATGTAAGACAAAAGATTAACAGACCTAACTTTATCCTGACAATTTTGATTATATGTTATACAATAAAGTATTAAAACATAAAGTATCTTTAAGTATCAAATCTTAATATTCGCAAGAGCTTCATCTGATGTTAATAAACATAACAGCATTTCACACTTTTATCTTCATTAGATAAGCTTAGGCTTAAGACAAATGATAAGATATTGTCTTTAGTGTTGAAATGACTGGTGTTGCAATATTTGATGAATCCACTTTTAAAGAAGTATTGGAGATTGAAGACAAAGTTTTATATGGAGTGTGTGTTGTGTCTTTTTTATTTGTATGACTTTCCTCTTTGTGATCAGTTTAATCTTCATTTGTGCTTAAGAGACTTAAATCTTATTAGAACTTATTTTGGTTAAAAGATAATTTTAATTGATTAAAATATAGTTTAATCAATTAAAATGTTTTTATCTAAAGTGCTAGAAGACTGTAGTGGATATTTTAATCGATTATAATGTTGATTTAATCAATTGATATTACTTAAAACTATAACTTGATTTGGAATGATGTTTTAATATATTAAATGAATTTTTAATAGATTGAAATTTTTTATTATTTCAAAAGGATTTTTATTAGTCTATTTTAACATATTGAAATGGTGATTTAATCAATTCTTTTCACTAATAAATAAATTCTACAAATTAAAACACACTTAATTCATTAAAATTGATAGGATAAATTCAATTATCTCTCATTCCCATATCGTTTTCAACAAGTTTTTGAATTTGAGATTTTAAAATACCTTCATATCTTAGAAAGTTATTATTCTAAGTCAAAAAAAGTGTTTTTGTTAGAGCTCTCTTTAAAAGTTATTCAAATCAATTTTTTTGGCCAAAAGGAATTCACTTGATTTTTTTTCTATTCTAGTTTGATCTTTATGTAATTCAAGTGATATTGTTCTGTTGTATTCTTTTCATTTGTGGTGTTTAACCTTAACTGGATAGGATTTCCAGTTACGGTTCTATAACAGGATGTTACAAGGATAGAAGAACACTCTTGTAAAGTTTAAGAATGGTGTTCTTAGTGTATTTTGTAATTGTAAACATTTAATTTAGTGTGGGATTGACTTGTTTAATTGATCATTTGGATGTAGCTCTTATTTAAGAGTAAACTAGTACAAAAATTATTGTGTAATCTTCTCATTCTTTCTCTCTTTGTTTTTGAATTTGAATTAACCTTATTCTTATTGTAATTGGAATTTCAATCTGTTGAAAGTTTATATTACGCCTCTTTCAATTGATTAATCCGACAAGAAAATTATTTTAACTCTTAAAAAGTTACAAAAAGATCTTGATAATTCAATTCACCACTCTCTTAAACTCGAGCTATTTTTCTAACATTTAACATTTCATATTGCAATTTTAATTTATATATGTTTATACTATGTTTTGTAGACAATGTTCTCTTTGTCTGACCACTAAGAGGATCTTATAAGAAATGTTAATATCAACTTTTTCTACCTCCTACAATTCTAACTTTTACTAAAGATGAGGTAAAAGTTATCTGACCAAGGCCTGATAAGTTTGTATATCAAAATGTTTCTTCAAGGAGAAGTTTGCATCAAATGTTACTTGAAAGGCCTTTAAAGCAACCCTCAATGTCCACGAGGACAGATGCAGCTGAAAAATGAAGAACTTCTCAAACTCTCATAACAGCTAGAAAATGATTTGCACCACTATCTTTTCAAGCTCTCTATAAATAAAAGATACCTTTAAAGAAGAAAAAACTTTTTCTTACAACCTAACATGATCCTATGAACACTTAAGTAAAAATAAATAAATAAATTTAACTTGTTGATGAAACATTTAAGTGTGCTTTAGCAAACTAAAAGAGTAAACATTATCTTGTATTAATCTTAAGACATAACACCTCTATAATCTTTTGATCACATTTCTTGTAAAAAAGTGTGATGTTAATCATATGTTGAATCCATGTAACTTTTTGTAATTTTTTATAAGTTGCAGTTTGATGGATGCATTGTATGGGTTAAATGGATTAAGAAAAGTGAATGGAGAAGGTGAATTTGGTTGATGAATATAGAGACTTAGAAAAGGTGATGGAAACTCCTAAGTAATTCTAAGCTAGATACAAAACTAGTGTTAACAAAGAGTGAGCAAAAAAGAAAACTTATGCAGAAACTTGGGCAGCATTTCTTTAGTCAATTCTAAGCTAATTTCCAAGAGGGTTAGCACTTCTATTTATAGTGCTAAGAGATTCCAAAATTCAGAAAAGTTTAACCTAAAAATTCTCCACTCCTAGCTTGACAAGTGTCCTCTAACTGGAGAGAATCCTTTCCATTCCTATGATGACAATAGACTTTCTCTCATCAGAGCAAATCCTCTCAAATTAGAGATTGACAAGTGACCCTTCTTAGTTGGTCAAAATCTTCTCCATTGAGAGGATGACATGTAGAAATTCATGCCTTCCTTGTCACTCCATGCTTTCTATTTGCATTCTAGTCATTTATTTGTGCACCCTAGATGATCTAAAGTTGCATTGGGTCCAAGGAGACCCAATTGTAACTTTAGCTAGATTATATTTTTCTATTTACATCACACTCTAATTGGCTCAATACATGACCCTTGGCAGATGCCCAATATAAGTCCTTTCAGATGGTCCTCTATCAGACTCTCTATCTTGAAAAGGATCTTTCTTCAAATCCAATTTATCATTGTAGTCATCACCCCCTGGCATGGACCATTTTCTCAAAACTTTTCTTTCTACACCAAGATCATGTTTCCATTTGTATTTTACAGTAAACATTATCAAAATGCAAATGTTTCTATGGAGAATGTTAAAAGATGGTCCTTTATTATTATAAAATTTTTCATGTGAAAAACTTGGACCTTCTTTGAAAATATATTTATTCACTTTGTAAGGTTCATTTCTTAAATCAGGCAACTTCTTTACAAAGTGTTAATTTTGATTTTTCTGTAAAGATTAATTATTACCTTCTTCAAAAGAGTGTAAGAGCATATATATTTCCTAGGAATCTCAACTCTAAACTCTTTATTTTTTATCTTTTTATTTTTCTCTTGTTTCAATTTTTCTTTCACTTTTATTTCATCCTCTCTTACTTGTTGTCATGTGAGAGAAAATAAAATTATTGTTTTGTCTTAGTAAGTGAAATATATGTTGTTGGTGTAGTCATCATGTTTGATTTTATGGTCATATTGTCATGGTCTTCCAAGTATAATGTGTCCGGCTTTCATAGGTATAATGTCACACAACTTTTTCAAAAAAAAAAATCTATGAAAATAGGTACATTTACTTGTTCATTCACTATTATTCCACTATCATTATTAATCCACTTAATTTTATAAGGTTTTGGATGGGGTTTAGTAGTTAAGATTAACTTTTCTACCAACCTAGAACTACAATAATTGTAACAAGATACACTATCCAAAATTTCTAAGCAAATATTTTTTGAAAGATTTTACGTGTGGAAAACATCTTTCCATTATGACTGTTTTAATTTGATTGGTTGGTTTCAAAGAAGCCTTCCTACCAACAACAATTCTCCCTCATAAGGACTTTCAAAATAAGTGCAAATCTCTTAAGAATGTTCCCCCAGATTCAGAACTTCCTCTTCCTCTATTCCTAGATTATTCTTCCCATGTCTCTTGCCCCTCTTCTTATTCCCTATTGCTTCCTTAGTAAAGGATACAATATGAGGAGAAATAATTGTGTTTATTAATCAATTATTGATGAATAGATACAAAAATTAAATGTAGTCATTTCTAAATATCATTCAAGGATCACATACTCAAATAGGAAAGAACAAATTATAGACTACAAAATTCAATTGCTTGAATCTTTTTTAGATAATTAGTAAGATCACACTATATTATATATAGACTAATGATAATGTAACTAACAATGTAATAGAATTAAAAATATGCATTCACTAATTAATTAACAAAATAATCGTCTAATAACAACTAACAGCATACGTTTGAGTTACAAAAGATAAATGATGTAACTAGATGACTCTATTAGATGCTCATATATGAGAAATTGTCTATTGAATAGATATACTCAATAGTTAAAACTTACTAATTAATTGCATGATTACCAAGTATTAATTTAATGAACGTACTAATAAAATGAAATCCAATTTGAATTATTTTCTACACATAATAAGATCCAAACTGGCTTTCTAAGACCAACTTTAAAAAAATACAAGATTTTCTAAATTTTCCGAATCTATAAATTAGAATTTGTGTATTTTAATAAAATTTCATTTAACTCTTGTTGCACAGCCTTTGGACACATTCTGACAACCTTCGCACTTGAATCGCAGGTGCTTTAAGGCAAACCCAAATAGAATCAATAAACAAAAGCATCCAACTTTCAAGATTAGGAAAAAATCATTCATAATAAAGTACTTAACTATTTAAATATTAAGATTGGTAAAGTGTTTACCTGAGTAAATTAAATTTACGACACATAATTCCAAAATCTAACCCAAACAACTTTAAAGTTAGGGAAAGAAAATAACTGTTTATTTTATATATTTCTCCTCTCGTTATATTACCAAGCGATTATACAACAGTAGCCGGTTGTAGGTTTAACCAGTACACCAGCACTTACATAAATTTACAAAAAGTGGAAAGAATGAAACCTTATCTCTATAAAATAGTTTGACCACATGGATGCCATCACCCTTCCTCCCTCTATACAAGGACCGCAGCCGATATAGATAACAAATCTGCTTTCTTTCAGCCATCTACCTGGTGGTAAGGTTCTAGGAGCCAATAATCAAAAGATCAAATCAAAGAAAGCAAAAATGCCAAAGCAATTATTGCAATGGGGGATGAAGCTGTATAAACTAAAGTAGACACCTAGTGAATCTGCTTTCTTCTACAATCTCAACCTTCTCTTGTAATATAAAAGCATCTGAGATACTCTTACATAACAGGAATTGCGAAGCTTTCATTGTTAACATGCAACTGCTTTTGTGCAGCTTTCACAGCCGCTACTCTGGCTGCATTGGCTGCTCTATTAGAAGCTGCTACAGCTCTATTCACCCCTTCATCTACCTTAGCCACTTCATATGCTTTCTCTGCTGCTCGTCTTGCTTCCTATTTGTTAAACCAATAAAAACAATTTATAATGAAAATTGGCTCATGGTGTTGTAAAGAATCTAACTGTCTGCAATTCGTTTTTTCTCTTTCCATTTACAAGGTTGAGCTAATTTCATGCAAACAAGACATGTCGAAATATCTGTCTGTAGACCGGATCCTCATCGTCAATAAAATTTTGTTTTTCTTCCAGCAATTTCTAAGCTAAAGACTAAAACTGCAACAATTATTTAATACCTATTCTAGGTGAAACATATGGTAGTGACACCAATACCTAGTGCCTAAACCATTATCAACTCCTCCCCCTTCTCCAAACTCAAGGGTTAAATATAACAGTAAAGTAATTTTACTACAAAAATTAAAAGGATAACGCAAGGGGGGTATCCAAAAACCAGAATTTCTAATCTCAAATTGTACACACAAATCGAATGAATCAAGTAATAACAAAGGCAAATATGTTTTCATACATTTATCGTCAATTTTGGTTAAAAAAAGTGATTGGTCATCACACAACAACCGCAATTCTATTTGGACTTTAATCACATATATTAATTGTGACGTGTTAACCTATTACATGTTTTTTCACATAATAACCATGCACTGTCCTGAAAAAAATTGACTAGTCGTTAATGCAACAAGGGTAGGTTTAAGCGGAGACCAGTTGGACCTGTTTAAGACCCAATGCGCGAAACCCACATTTTTAAAGGTTAGGAGAACTCCAATTTGTGAAATAAATGAGATTTTTTGTAGATCTTTTTAGGTCCGTAACTAATCCACAAAAGCCTGCTGATAACTAACCCGTCAGTGGGCCAAATAATGTTAAAAAATTAAAAAAAATAATAACATCTATTCAACTAAAATAAATGTTTTTTCCTTTCATTTTTAAGCCAAAATCTATACAAATATATCATGTTACTAACATTTATAACTAAAATATATCAATATTTATAGCATCAAAATTTAAACACCCTAAATTAAAAATTAAGATCCTTGACAAAATATTTAGTAAAATCCACAGTAAGTCTGCGAACCCGAGAATTAAATCCATTAAGCCCGCAGGTTTTGCAGATTAGACTCAATTTTCCTGATGGTCATAAATGTTTTTTCAAAAGTGAGTTCAATATTCACAAGGTTTGTGGAGCCCACACCTAGAAGGTATAATTTCATCGTTGAATAGAGAGGAATGTCTTCGGGTCAACTTGTCAATATCAAACCCCGTCTAGCTAGAGCAGGTGCTTTTCTGGAAGTCAAGAGGTGTTTGCCACCTCCAAGAGCTCAAGGAACTTAGGATACTGCTTTGGGGTTGTCCAAATTGAAAGGTAAGTTCAAGGGTTAGCGATTTTCTTTTCATTGAACCCTAGAGCTTGTGCAAATCCTAGAATCTACCCTCCAATTTAGACAACCCCTAAACAACCTCTTGGGTTCTTTGAGCTCTAAAAGAGGTGACAAGCAACTCTTGAATTTCACAAAAATCTCCCAATATTTCCTTATCTGGCGACAATAATCCTCATGAACATAACACCTCTAACTGGACTTGTCAATCCACTCACCTCCCTTCTCCGATCTAGGTGATCAAAATAAGGTCCAAGAGAGGGTTAAAAATTCTAATGAATGGCTACTCATAAATTTAACTGAATATAACAATATTTTTGTATTCTTAGTTAAAAATAATGCAAAAAGGCCACTTGACTAGTTGTACATGTAAGTACCTAACAAGTCACTTATTTTCTGTGTGGTAATATCAACGTAAGCATTTAACTGACCAGTTAAAAGATGTGTAAAACCCAAACAAAATAATATTTGTTGCATCAAGACCAGTCAATTTTTCTAATTATAATAACAATATTGACAATACTTAATTGTATGAAACACAATAAATTAATACATCACCAATATTTTTCACATAACAATATCCACAGCAGCGTTTAACATCACAATTAACAGTTGCAACTAAAACCCAAACGGAATTATAGTGGTCGTATGATGAAGGATAAACTTTTTGTTACTGTACTAAAGGCGAAATTGACAATACTTGTATGAAAACATATTTTACCGTAATAATGATAAAGAATACTAGCCAAGCCAAGTTAGTACAAGAATAGACTGGAATATCATCCTAATCTTTGGAATAACATTATCCATGGCTACCAAAAATGACATACTACCTTGGACCCTATGTGAACAATGAGATAAAATATTCAACACCATTCACCTTTTTGTATATATAACTGTGTAAAGAAACATTTTTAACAAGAACCAAGGGAAATAACCCATAAACATATAGATTGTACCTGCACTGCATTGAGCACTTTGGAATGAGAGACACCAACAGGAGAAACTGGATACGTAGTGCTTTGAGTGCTTGGAATGTCAAGGAATCCATTTTGCCAGTGACCAGATTGGGTTTCACCATTTCTAAATGTATACATGCCAAGTCCCTGCCTTCTACCTTCATGCCAGGCTCCTTCATATCGATGGCCATTTGCAAAATGATATATCCCAAAACCATGCATCTTGTCCGCAAAGTATTCACCCGCATATGTATCACCATTTCTAATTAAACAGATGTAATTAATTCCAAAAAAAAATGCAACAAATAAACTTTTCATGAAAAGCATTGAAAAAGGAAGGCAATCCCATACATAATGTAAATAAGAAGGCATAAAAGTTATTTTTCTGAAATGCTTCATCATACACCAGGATATCCTGATGCTTAACGTGATTAAGCACTGATTGTTGCATCCCAAGGATCCAACAAATTGATACTAACCAAACTGTTAGATTTGCAGGGGAAAATGCAGTGGGTATATTTTGAAATGATCATCGCAGTATCCACCAAAATGTTTAATCATCAGAGAACAGATAATCTAAATAGAAATCCTACCCAAAAAAGGGTAAAAATAGATAAACAAATGATGGGGTTTATTGAGTATCACTCTTCTTCATGAATTTTAATCAAAATGATAGCAGGATCAAGAAGAAAGACAAAAAAAGAAGAAATATAGACAAATGTTTGACATAGGCACAGAGCTCTAGGAAATCTGAGTATCAAAGCTCCCTTTCAACCTCTACTCCAAAACCAAAAGTTCCCCTCAATTGCTTTCCCTCTGATATTTAATATACCCAGTCATTTCTGTTTCGCCCTGCATTCAGCAAACTGACTCATTCTATTTCTTATGATCTTTAAAATCGAAATGCTTAGTTCTTGCATTCATTATCTGGATTTTAGAGCACACATACTATAACACAACTACTTGATTCATTTCAGTAACTCTACATCAGAAGGTCTTGACCGATGGAGCCCCCTTCTTGGCTTCTAAAATAACCATTGAATGTGTTAGTAGAAAAATCCATCACTGATGTGCGGCTGCACTTCCACATGCATTTGTTTCAGATGAGGGTAAGTACTGCAAGCTTTCCCTCTGTTACCAACTAAGAAACCCTTTCATTTGTTTATACATTATTTTTCTAATTAATCGGTAATACAACATCTCCAGTATATTATATTCTACTGGTGAAAAACTTTGCTTCTTCCCAAACTTATTTCTTCAATCCATCCAAAAACATAACTCCAAAGTATTTCAGATCCTAAAGGACCTAGATATAAAATTACAAATTATTCTCTTTAATCTTCAAAAAATGTCATCTGCTTCAGACCAAACAAAAACTTGTGTAGATTCTGCATCATAAAGGATTGAACCCTCCTAATAAAGGATACACAGAAAGCGGAAGAGTGAACTAGTGAACAAAATTCCCACCATTGGAGCCAGGAAAGCACCAGAACCCCCAATAGCAACCATCACAGCTTGCAACCTATCCCCATGCAACACCAGTTTAGCTCAAAATACAACTGAAACCATCTCGGTGCCGTACAATTGAAACAATCTAGAAATCATTACTGAGGATATGCTGGAAAACTAAAGCAACATATGATAAGATACAAGATTAACTCCTAATCAAATACGATGTTAACCCCTAATCAAACATACTGAACTGTCTGTATTGTTACGTTAATGAGGTTAAGCACCTTCACCCATACCGATCCAGGTCCATTTACACGAAGGCCACTCTATAAATAGGATGGTTTTAGACATGTAATGTAAGTCACAAATTCAATAGCATTTAGTATTCATAAATGTACACAACTATCTGAGCGTGGGAATACTTTTTGTGGGTACACACCCCCTTTCGGGCCTAAGACGTACAACTACAACCCTTTGGACGTGTCACGTGAACATCCCAGAATCAACATAGAATAGCATAAGGACCGTGGCAGGCAGGATAACAAGGGAGGAGACCTTCTTGGCCCATGTAAGAACAACAGGAAAAATGTCAAGCTTCAACCAACAGTCTTGATGGAATTAAGATCTTGAACCAAACTTGACCCATTGTCCAACCCCTATCCACCTCTTTCTCTTTGAGAGCAGATCTCCAAGCTACTTTGCTGCTTCAAGAAGAACTTGTTGGTTTCCCAACTCCATATGAAAATTGGAATGCCAAGAGTCAATAGAGAAGACATTCTTGATGAATATTTTCATGCTTACTCCGCAAAGCTTCTTGAAGTTCTCTATCTCTTCCCACTTGACCATCCCATGAACCATGAAAAATACTTGGATCTGGTAGCTTTGATACCAGTTGATTGAAACTAGACTAGAAAAGGAAAAATTAGATGAAAATTGAACTTTTAGGAACAGCCCTATTCTCCTTCATTCTGAAACATTATGACCGTAGAATCAAGAGGTAAGATGGAAAAGATGCAATACAGAAAATTAAACAACTTCATTCTGAAACCCTATATCAAACAGCTCCAGGAAATTTGAGTGTCCTAATGCTCCCCTCCCAACTGACTCCAAAGCTAAAAACTCCCCCCTATTATTCATACCATGTCATACCTACCTCACTATCTCTCCCACCCAACTGTAGATAATGATGCAGTTATCAACAGAACTGACCCTCTCCCCTGTCAAATATGGGGGAGTTTAATAGATTTTATATGACAGAATAGTAAGAAAGAAATCCCCATATGATTGCGAAAAGTAAACAGGACAAGAACTAAAAGAACGAGATTGTCTTTTAGACTGTGACTGTGACTTGTTGGTAGTGGTAAAACAGTAGTAAAGTTTGAAACATAAACACGGCCTCACATCAAATATCATGTCCATTTTTTATGATAAACCCTTCCAAATAAACAGACAAAGAAAGAGATCATATACAAGGTTATAGTTTATGTTAAAATAAATCTTAATTGGTTTCTCAGTTTTAGTGGTTATGTTTGTTTCTTAATTCTTAACTAGAAAACACAACCACTGCATATTTGTGCAAAAACCTAGCAGCTTGGAATTGAAGCAATCCAATTATTCTGAAGGTTGAAGATGTTTTAGAAATGAAAATCCTCAAAAATTGGCTTCATAGTAGAGAGACGTTTCCAGCTAATCCCTTGTTATCAACAGGTGCACTAAACTACAGAAGGGAAACCAGGACATTTTCTAATCTGCGAGGTATATTTTCAAAACCGAAACTCTAAAAATCTTTTGTATGTTGTTGACATTTTGCACATTCCATTCCTGATCCACACAACTGAATCTCTAAGAAACAGACCAAATAAAACTATCTTCAACAACTCTCAAACCCTACTAACCTAGCAAACAGCAAAATACATAACCCCTCAATTCTAATAAAAACCTGCAATACCACCCACCATTCTAGCTCGTGAAAAAAAATTGACGCAACATAAAATGCAATACTGATGCTCACATTCAGTAACAGAACCTCCCTCCAACAGCACAAAAAGAATCAAAGATACATAGCATCATTCCAACATATGAATTCAAAATACAAAAAACAAAACCTATCCCCAAGTCCACTGCTCTCTCCAAAGTTAGCTTAACACAATCCTAAACAATTGTTACACAACCCAATAACAGCTATTGAAGCAAGCATAGACAAAAAACACAACAAATTAGAAACTAACCTGAAATGGTAATGACCAAGGCCATGCTTAACACCCCACTTGAACTCTCCAACGTACCTACTCCCATCCTCGCACGTGTGAACCCCACACCCATGACTCTGTCCATTAGACCACTCGCCGGCGTACACATCCCCTGTGTAAAACCTATACACCCCAAACCCGTGTCTCAAGCCCTGCCGGTAACACCCTCGGTAGCGACTCCCTCGCGCCCAAGTCTCCACCCCATAGCCATCGTATTTTCCATCCACCCAATCCCCCTCGTACCTCCCACTCCTACTATAATAATACACCCCGCTCCCGGAACACTTCCCTCGGTGAAACTCCCCCTCGTAAACGTCGCCGTTTCCGAAGACCTGCACCCAGCACCCCGACGCCACGCGCTTCTCCGACTTGGGCCGCGACCCAATCGTCCAGAAAACAGGCAGTGGCGACGCGGGGCGCGCGACCACCGCGGACGGTGACTTGAGCCGAATCGAGCGGAGCGGCAGCGGGAACGCGAGGTTGAGCGAGAACACAAGCGCAGCGGAGAAGGCGATCGCGGAGAGGAGGTCGAGGAGGAAGGACCGCGAGACGAGGAAGTAGAGGTAGAGCAGCGGCACCGCGAGTAGGAGCAACGCGCGCTGCCGCCTCACGCGACGCAGCGCGCGAAACGCGGCGCTCTTGGCGGCGACCGTTACAGAGAAGAAGGCGGCGTTGTGCGACTTGAAGAGAGGCGGCTGGGCGTGCGGGTTGAGGTGCTTCTGCTTGGAGAGGGAGGGTGGAGGGGTTCCCTGCGGCACAGCGCTGCGCTGTTGCGGTGGGGAGATGTCGATTTCGATTTGCGGATAAAATTGGTGACGTTGGTGAGGGTGTTTCTGGTATTGCAGAGGCGGCGAAGGATTAAAATCGGAAGAGACGCCTACGCTTTCTTTTCCGATCTGAACCTCTGATTTCTTCTGATGCATTACATAAGGGAAAGAAATCGAAAATGACTTACTCACTCGCTCCAACGATTCCGTTATTATTCTCAGGCACCTTCTTCTTCTTCCTTCTTTTTCTTCTTCTTCTTCCTCTTCCTCTTCCTCTTCCTCTTCCTATTCTGTGTATTTTAGTTTTACGGCGTGTGGTTTTGCTTGTTTGTTTGTAGCACGTTTTATTTTCTGGCTATCGGAGGGGGGTGGAATTGTGGGTTTAGCGAATCTCTCTCGGGGTAGCACGATGGATGTCTTGTGCTTGAAAATCGGAGTCTGCAAGGAGTTTACGGTAGTAAAAATGAGTGGAAAATGGAAACCACAAAGCCAATGGCCAAAAATTGAATTCAAAATCTTTATACATTACGGAACTACCCAACCAAACCATATCATATTCCTTTCGACTTTCGGATTTTCAACTCTCCTTACGTTAGCCTCAAGGTCCCCTTTTTTCTTTCTCTTTAATCCTTTTTTCTCATATATTAGATGCGCAAAACAAAATAATTGAAAAAGGTATATAAAAATAAAATAAGAATTTTGAAAAAATATATTTATTACAATTAGTTTTCAATAAAATATTTATTAACTTTAGTCATTTAAGTTTTACAAATTTTATATTTGATCTTCATAAAAATATTCGTTTATATTTTATTTTTATTATATTAACTATTTAAATAATTTAATACTATTTTTAAATATTTAATTTTTCTTAAATATATTTTTTAATATATGATGACGTGTTATCGATCATGTAATAATATGAATCAAATTTATAAAAAAAAAGTTAGTATCCATTATTACATCAAAATACAAAAATAAATAATATGATATTTATTTGTTAATCAACAAGGAGGATGTACTAAAGAAAATATATATTTGATTTCCTTTAAAGAAACATATAAGCTCAGATGTAGTCCTAGGAGTCACTATTGAACAAAATTATATAATTGAAAGTGAAGAGGTTTTTTTTTAGAAAAAAAAATCAATATCGGATATTAGTAGGAAAATTTATTTATTTTTCACAAAAAAACCCATCATTGTTTATGTTGTTAATTTATAAGTTAGTTTTAGCATGAAGCAAGAGAAATAAACATACAAGTAATTGACAAATTTCTTTAGTACTTAAAGTCAAACTCAAGAAAGGGACTACTCTAAAAAAAAAGAAAACACTTTAACCTTGAGAATATCTAATGATGTAGGCTATGTAGGTTCTGTAATTGATAGAAAATATGCATCTGGCTACTATATGTTTTCTTTGGAAAAAATCTAGTGACTAGGATAAGTAAAAAAATGATAGAATAGAATATCTTATTTTACTGTATAAGCACTCGAGTCTTTGATCATGAACGACTCTGAATGACTAAATTCATTATCTTAAAATAAAATTTTTATCTAATTGTATTATGATAACAAGTCAATCATAACAATTATCCATAATTCAATCCAACATGATCGGAGCAACCATGTTAAAATTGACAAACACTTCTTTAAAGATCATCTTAACAAGTCTTACTCGTTACATCTCATGTCCCTATAGGATTTTAGATAGCAAATATTTTTACTAAAGACCTTCATCATGGAAGATTTCAAGATCTTGTAGGCAAGTTGAGAATGATCGATTATTTCAAATAGAGATTATAAGAATGTAATTTTTGTCATTGTTATCAATAAAACAATTATTTATTTTTTTACATAGTTCAAAGTGATATCGAAATGAGTTGAATCACTAGGAGAGAAAATGGAATTTCTTGTAGAGAAATAAAAATTCTTCAAATGAAATGAAATTAAAAATCAAAGACAAAAAAAAGATAAGTTGGTTAGGTTACCTAATAGACTAAGGATTTACACACTATTGAAACTCAAAATTGATAGGTAAACATTCTCATAAAAAACATATTAAAAAGGAACAAAAATGATTCAATATGTGTTTTATAAACAATTTAATTCAATAAATTTGAGGTTTCAAACCATAGAGAATGAAAAGTTATGTGACAAAAGAAGGGTTCTTCACATAAAACGAAATAAAAATCAACTCAAAATAATGAAAATATATCTTTTGAATTACTAATAAACTTTTAAAATAGAGATAAGTATGAGAATGAGAATGGAATAGATATGTACATATTCATACTGATTTTCATACTTGATTTAAAAGATCGAATACCCATGGTACCAAGTTTATTTGTCATCCTTAGGCACGAATGTTTCTTCCTACAACCTCATATGTTCTTAGGCACCCCCATAGTAGATATGAAATTACTTTTTATTCTTCAGTAAATAATTAAAAACTTAAAACCCTAAACAGTTTTCACCTCACTCTTTCTTCTCTATTCTCCGCGCGGCACCCCAACCAGTTTTGCACTTCCTTCACTTCGTCGCACCCCAAGGTCATATTTGTAGTGCTTGACAAAATTTGTGACACTTTTTGACACATATTCATAACTATTGTAGTGCATTTTTTATTGTGTTTAAAGAGGTTATTATTTGCATTTTTGTGTAGGTTCTCTTACCTTGTGCGGTTGAAGGTATCCATTTTGTTGTTTTTTTTCAAAACCTTCCACATTACGTAAGCCAAAAGGAAAATTTGAAATGGGACAAATCGGTTTATATAATATGGAATTACTTTTTTCATATAACATATACCGGATTACATAATCTAAAAGTCATCTTCTTATTTGGTATTAGCTTCCGGCTTATATAATTCGGTATATGTTATATGAAAAGAATAATTTCGCATTACATTATTTAGTATTCAGTACTAGATCTGGTTGTAGTCTCTGGATTATGTATCCTAAATGTTTTTTATAGAATAAATGTTTCTTAATTACGTAATCCATAACGTAATACCGGATTCAAAAATAAATTCCAAATTACATAGTCCAAAGTTGGTTTTTACAAAAAAAAAAAAAAATATGTATTATTGATTTTGTAATTAATTAAACTATGCATGGTGTTGTGTAAAGACATGGCTAAAGTCAACCAGAGACAATCCACCACCACAACAACTACCCGTGCCTTCAATACTCACACTCTCTTTACTGAGCAACCAACAATCTTCAATACCTCCACAACCAATGTCTCATGTTTTTAACTTTTTTACTGAAGGGCATTTGTGAAATTATGGAATTTATGGAGTGTCTGAAGAACATATGAGGGTGCAGGAAGAAGCAGCCCTTAAGCACAATTGAGAAGATTTTCGGGGCATAGATAATGAGGGATAGAGCATTAAAGAAGTTCTTTATGTGTCAAAAGCAATAGTAAGTGATCCTGCGACATTTTGGGATGGAATATAATAAAATTATGAGCACACCTCCCACAACATCTGTATGTGTTTTTTAACTCAATTCTGTTCAAATTGATAAGGAAAAAAATTAATTCTGTACAAATTGATAAGGAAAAAAATATATGTCCCGTGTGTGTTTCTTATGCAAGTGCAAGTGGAGAGTTTGATATGTGATGGTGTGCACTATTACTCAATGATGGCTTCTGGACAAGCATATTAGTTTTCCACAAATAGTAGATTGACAAATAAAAGGTAGATAAAGATAGAGGATATATGATTAAATAGAAAATGAATAACTACAAATAGTAGTAATTCAAATAGATAAAAGGCATCAGAGAATGATTTTAAAGATGTTTCTAAATTAACGGATCTGTTGTTACATCTCATGTTTAGAACATACCAAAATAAACTTTTTACATTCCTAAATAATTATTCTGAAATTAAGTACTTTATGTTACAAGATACCTATTTTTGAAAAACATACGCGTTTTATATGTACTTTTCTTACCTAACATGTTATCTTTATACTTCAAAATACGTATTCTAAAATGAACACCCATACATTTTTTAGTGTTTTGAATTAGTTATTTCGAAACACAATTAAACATTATTACGGACTAACCATTAAGTATAATTTTAGGGTTTACAAATAGAAGAAAAAGGGCGCAAGAGGAAATATAAAAGGTGTAGGAAGTTCACCTGTATTTTGATGTGAAGCAGATTGAAAAGCTTTAATAAAATGATTCAACTCATGCTCTCCACATGTCCCTTTTTCATACATTTAACTGAATCTGTTTCACGCATCTAATGAAAGCAGGAGAGAAGTTAATCTTCGTCTTAAAACTAAATAAATAATTAACATGATTTTTTTAAAATATAACCTTAAGTATCCATTTTGAATGTATTTACTGCTCTTGGCTTTCAATACTCACATAATACACGATCAAGTGAAAAACTCATTGAAACCAATCAGTGATGCACAAATTAAACTAATAACTCCAACTGTGTCAATGACCAATTCAAGTATAATAGGATTGGAGTCTATCATGTCACAAAATCAAGTTTGTTTTCCCCCTATCAAGATTACACAGTTGTTTGTACAAGAATTCTTCATCATCATTGGATTTTTGTACCAGGATAAAAGCACTCGATGCCATTTTCCTTGATCTTGAAGTGAAAATTGTAACTCTTAATGGCTGAAATTCCATGTTGATGTTGTGTTTCCTTATCTAACACCATCAACTACATAAAACGAACAATAAACATAATCAACCAAGGTGGATATATAATCGCAAGTTACAGACAGAAGTTTTTATATTAAATCATCTTCATCTAAGAGAAACCCAAGGAATCAAAACAGTAGCATGATCTATTAGCAGTTGCAGTGTCACTACTACAACAAAATTCAACAAAGAGAAGATAAAAAAAAATGGTAGTTATCTCTTTTATATTTAATTGCTAGGGATCAGAATGCCGTATACAAGCCCCACGGCCACTGATGGCAGATAATTGGAGGTATTAGAATGGGAAGCTGGGGAAATTGAATTGTGGGGTCAAAACATGATATAGAACAAAAATGTCATTGCGTTTAAAGGTCTGCAGATAAACTCTGTAACAAGTGCTATGCTATATTTTAAGATGAACCTGGGCCAATGAACAAAATAGAATAAATTTAAGCTAGGCCTAGCTACAAAGCATAAAAATAAGATATTTTTCCTTGGTCATTTTGGTATAATGCGGAAGGAATGACTGAAATAATATTTTTCCTATTCTATATTCCATTTGAATAGAAGGGCAGCAGAGGCGGGTATATTTAATCAACAAAACTGAAATAATATAAAATGACAATTTTGTCATAAACTTAGATCAAGATGGAAAGATAGGAAATCCTTTACGGTGTCGATGTCAACCAGGTTATTCTCAATAAGATAACATTTAAAAAAACGTGGGATTGTATAAACAGCTTCAGTATGAATTTATTATACTGCAGTGCAGAATGATTCAAGTTTACCTGTCCATGCACATCTTTTGCTAAACCAGTGGCCAATGGTTCAGCATTGACCAAAATGTCAGCAAGGTACTCCATCTCTAAGATAACAGCAGCCCTGTCTCCATTCAAATAAATATCTTTATGATCAAGTGCAATAAATGCACAACCCTGTGACACAAACACAGAAATAAAGAACTAAAAACATTTGAATAGATTTCACACACAGAAAAGGTAGTATTACTTACATATTCTGATGTTAACGTGTGGCAATAATGCAGCAAGTTTAAAACATCATCTGAAGAACCATTAGCAGCAACTTCAAGAAAAGATATATCATCTATAATGATAGATATGGATTTCTTGTCTTGATGTAAAACAGTGATCACTCTTTCAATTTGCTCAAACACAGAAGCAAGCCCATCATGATTGGGTTTCCCTTCACCTAGGCATCAATAAAATTTATGTTACTCAGGGATGTATATAATCCCACAGACTCTACATTTCTCAATTTCATTATTGTTCCTAAAGCTATGTTTGAATTGATAGATACAACAGAACCGCATAACGCTCCAAATTGGGGCATATGGAATGGAACTAATTGTTTTTTCTTACAATTATTAACTTCTTAATCTGATCAGACGAATTGCACATGCAAACTTCACACCTCACATAATGATCAGTTGCTAATTTAGAATTATGGGATGTAAATGCTTAAATGGAATAGAACTTTCCACACTACATCAAAATAACGATTTTCACCTGCCATTCTATTGACCCTTTACTACTTTGAGATATTCATCAATACCATGGTCACTAAAACTTAGTACAATAAAGTATAACATTTTGCTTCGTATTTTCTCTCCTACAACAGGACTAGAGCATCTGATGTGGGTCCTGAAAGAAGACCAGTTATCAGTAAAATGCCCAGAGGTAGGGAGAAGCCTAAGTCACGAAGTAACCATGCGAGTGGCAGGAAAAACACAGTTAGGTGCAGAGTCCTGAAGGGTCGAGTACTCATCAGGATTAGGGTTTCCCAGTAAAGCTACATGCATGGCACGTGAACAGTGAAGGCGCTCCCAGGACAGGTGGCCCCAGAGACTAAGTGCACGAGGGGGCATCCAGGTGGCCATCTTGTTAGAGTTTTGCACTCCAATTTAGGAACCTTATGTGCTAAATTACCCTAAGCCTGGGTGATAGCGGCACAAGGGTATTCCTGTAAACCCTAAATATGGGTAGCGGCGCAGAGGAAACCCTAGACTATATAAAGGGTAGTAAAATACTTCACAAAGGTACGCAGTTTCTAGACCTAACACATATATTGAATACACCTGGTGTGCTTGCCCTAGTTTTTGACTTGAGCGTCGGAGTGCAAACGGCCTCTAGGACGCCCCTTTTAATCTTGCAGGTGCAGGTTGTTTCGAGACAGCGAAGCATAATTCAAGGTGAGGAAAGGAGGTGCGTGAGTGTCGTAGAGTCAACCGGCGGGAAAGTCAACCAGCGGGAAAGTCAACCAGCGGGAAAGTCAACCAGCGGGAGAGTCAACCGGCAAGAACAATATCTTTATGAAGATGTGGCATCCAACACACCCAGTCATGTCAAGGACTGAACATATCAAACGTGATAATAGATATTTATGAATGGTCCGATAATGGCCCGATAACGGATGATATAATGGCCCAATAACGGATGATATGATGGCCCAATAAACCTTGCTAGAATAGGTTCTAATACCATCTTGAAAGTAGACTTTTAAGCTTAACAAAACTTACTTATATGATGTGTTTGCACTTACATATGTACTATAATTTGGCCATATTTCCAGTCAATGTGGGATATCTAACATAATAGTTGACTTTATTTCCTTTTAGTATGGATGACTAAACACACTCTAATTTCTTTGACAATTTCTGGTTGAAATTGTTGAATAAAGGATTTTATTAAAATTCTTGAAGTTGTAGAAGCACATGAACCAAATTTCAAGTGACTTCATGTGTAAAACACATTGTTGGCTTCTCATCACTGTTGAGTAGCCAAAAAACTTATATAAGCTCAAATTCTTTTAGTATATCATTACTTTAATCTCTACCACAACATTTATTTTTGTGCTTCAAACACTCGGTTGCTGATTCATTTTTCTCCATCCAAAATTTAGATCTTCAAATGCTTTAATGTTGAATATGTATCTCAAACCTTTCTTTTGATTCACTATTTCTCAAAGCTACAAAATCTGCATTGTGAATCAAGGAACCCTCAGACGGATAATTTCTCAACATCGAATATATGTCATGAGATTTACATTCCATACGTGACTATAAAGGAAAGTTGTCATTATCTTCATTTATTAACTTTTGCTCATTATTTTCCTGCATATCCTCCCAAACAAGGATAAGAACGAGCTACACACAAGTAGAGCAATAAAAATTCTACTTCTTTTCTATCAGTTGTTTACTAACTAATTTGAGTAGTTTTATATTATCTATAGCCACCTGAACTTCATGCTGCTCTGTTTCTTTCAGTAGTACTATATTGAGTATTTGAAAAGTAATAACTTTTATTTCTACCACCAACGCCAAAAACAAAATCAACAGATTTTAAGAAAATTGTCCAGTTACTGCAGAACATCAAGAAATTCCCAATGTGTCTCTGGTTCATATTGTCTATACAACCATCACATATTTCTACTGTATTACTCCTATCCCTCTCCATTTCAACTTATTTATCCATTCTTGCATATAGATTCATCGTCTAAACATAATTATAACTCCACCTACTTTAGCGACTATTACAATCAAGTAACCAAGGAGAGTTAGGGAAATGCTCATGAATGTTAAACTCATGTAGTTTCTGATCTAAACTTTGAACACAGTACACCAGTAATAATTAAAGACAAACTATTGCAACAAATTCATTCTTACATCAGTAATCTTTTTCCAAAACAACAGTGAGAAAAAAAAAAAAAAAAAAAAAAACTAAATGCCAATAACGAAGTTTCTCACCTGGACACTGAAACATAAGCATAGGAAGGAAAAAGAATCTGCCATTATCTCTTTGAGCAGTTAAGTTGCAACCCTGTCACATCACAGGTACCCGTGAAGATTGTCAAATACAACCAAGTAAACAATGACATCGTAACAGAATACAACAAAACAATATGGCAAACAATTTTTTTACCATAGTATTAGCAAGGATTGCTCATCCCCGGAAGCAATGATTAACTTTGTCAGAAACTTTGAGGGCACACAGGTGAGTGTTCCTCTCTCAACATGGTTTACCTCATACCTGAAGTGGCGTCACCAGGATTCAAAACCTGGACCACTTGTTTAAGGGACACAATTTACCGCTACTTTTGTCAACCAATGTTGGTTGATAAACAATTGACTAGCATGTTATGAAACCAAACTATGACAGAAAACAAAAGAGCAAACGATCAATTTAGTTTACGAAGTATCACGCTCTTTACCAAATTGATTGTTTACTCATAAGAAAAAACAAATGGAATACCCAAATTGGTCCTTTGTCTTAGTTCCTACCAGAGAAAATTCAAAATAAATCCTCATGCTATCAGTCTATAACTGTAGTCCCTAAAATTATGTTAAAGTATGATTCACACTACATTTTTCATTTTAGATTAAACTAAGTGACAAATTGCACTTTCACAAACCTTTTTCAATTTTATAGTTTTCAAGGCATGGTCTGTACCTTAGAGGACCAGTTCCAAGAATTCACCAAAAATAAAGATAGATAGAGCGACACTATCATAGTGCCTCCGGCACTAGAGTCGTTGAAAACACAATTAGTTAATCACAGAAGCAAAGGCATCCAATGTTAATTGAATATTTAGCCACCTTATCAGTGAAAAAAGCAGTTTCACCACCAAATCAACATTAGAAAATGTACATAATACAAGATTACAGTACCAAAGAAAAAAAAGTAAAATGCATATATGTAGAGGGAGAGAGGAGAAATACGAGCTTTCGGAGGACGCGATCGTAGTGGGAGAAAGGGTGAGAAAAGGCGAGGAAGAGAACAGCGGAAGAAGGGTGAGAAGAGAAGGAGCGTTTGAGGATGTGGTGAAGAACGAAAGCGGCGCTTGTGTCAACACAGTCCTCCACAAGCACGAAGCGACCACACAGAGGCCATGGCTTCCCGTTGTCGTTGTTGTGAAGCCCCAACGCTTCGTCCAGAAGGTTCCAATTTTTGTGCTCCATCTTCTTCTTCTTCTTCTTCTGCTTCCAGTTCTCTTATTTGTCAAATTTGTAGTTTATGAAACTTCCAATCCAACCGCATTCCGTATGACCCGAACCATTAGTTACTTACCTGACCCGGAACAAATTATTTCTTTTGTTTCAGTGTTAGCTTTTATATATGTATATGTGTCCAAACATATGCAATAGAAACACGGACATATATAATCTCTAAAATATGAAACTACAAATCTATATTATATAATTATAAATTATATAAATTAATAATGAAAATTTATATATACAAATATATTTTAGTTTCTTTAGTAGAAAAATATTTTTCATAATTGATTCAAAATGATTTGTTGTTTATTTTTTAATCTTACTAAAATTTTATATAATAAATTTAAATTTTTAAAAAATTAATATATTTTTATTTTTTAAAATTATGTTAGAATCATGCTATAATTGTCAGAAATTTAATAAATATTTTTTAATTTGACATTTTATCAATACATGAACGAGTCTCAGTACTCAATACGTGTGTTCGACACGGACATACCATTTAAGAAGAGTGTATAAGTTTCATAGGTCCAAATCTATCCATATTTACATTTTTATCACAATTAATATATATATATATATATATATTATTTTAATAAAAAATTAAAAATATAATATAATTTTGTAAAAATAGTATTAAAAAATTATGCAATTATTATTTTAAAAAAAGTTATTTAGTTATTTTAAAATAAAAAATTATTCAATTTTTTATTTTTTATTTTATAGAAAATAAAAATTTCTAAATAAAAGATGATTATTAAAATAGAAGATATTATTAAACTATGAAAAATTTATAAAAAGAATTATAAATTCTAGTGGAAATACGACTTTATCACATCTGGGTATCCGCTTTTTTAATTTTATAATAAGTATGTGTATCTGTATTTTTAAATATTATTATAAATTTATAATATAATATTTTAATTTATGTAAAAAAAACCTAATGAAGTTGAAAGAATTGGAACAAAATTAAAAAAAAAAAATAAATTTAGATTCAGTAAAGAAATATTTTTCACATATATTAATCTAAACATATAAAGAAAAATAGAAATACATAGAAAGAGAAATAGAAATGAGAATTTATGAAAAATAAGAATGAGATTGTGTGTCTCGAGAGAAGAAAAATGAAAAGAAAAGAAAAAGTAAAGCTTGGAATACCTTATTTATAAATGTTATAATACCGGATAATTTTAAGAAATAAAGAAATTATTAAATTAATATTACTTTTTAAAAAATAAAATTGAAAAAAGAATAAGTTATTAAAATGATATATTAAATTAATTGTTTATTTTTATTGATAAAATTGAAAAAAAAAATTATATACTCAATTATGAGAAGAATCCTCATCATATATCATTTTATAAATATAAAAAATTAATTTTAAGTAGTTCTTATTTTATTTTATATATGTTTTTTAATTATAAGTAGTTATTTTAGTTTAATAAACGATTATTAAAAAAATGGTAAAAATTTGTATAAAACAAAAAACAAAATTTATTTACTCATGTTATAGAATTAGATTAACACACGAATATGTGTCTATTTTTTAATAGGCCGTTTTACATATTTTATATAAAAAAATATTCTTATTTTATTAAATTAAGTTATTGTAAAAAAATAAGATAATTAAATATATTATTTATTGTATATTATATTTGAAGATATATTGTAATAAAAAAAATTATGATATAGAATCAAGCATTCTAAATCTTTAAAGCTTAATTGTATACAGAATTTGGAGAGTTACTTTTATTTCATCTACATGAAAGTATCTCCCTACACTATGTGAGTATTTTTTATGTTTTTCTTTCTTTTATTCACTGTATTTTAATTTATTTTTTATATTTTATGCTGACTTTAGAGTAGTTTCAAAGATAAAATAAAAAGTAATTTACATACATCAAATCAAATGAAAATTTATTATTATATATTGTTGAAGTTCTCACTTTAGTTGAACATGCTACAAACTTTATATTTCTAGGGTGAATCCTATAATTTCTTGCACCTTGTACCTCATTTGAGTTTAGTAATGTTCCTTTTTGTTTAGAGTGTTTAGGCTTAGTAACTCTTCTTGGTAGTTACTTTTCACAATAGACATATTTTCTTTGACTAAACCAAGCCAAAATATGAAGCACATGGAGGTATGAAATATACACGCCATTCAACACCAGTATAAACCCTAAGTAAAACTAGACTATTCACCATTAAGGGAATAAGTGGATTGATGTTTTAAAATTTATTTTGCACTATTAATAAATCACAAAAAAATTTTATTGGATCTACTAAATCAAAATATTTGAGTTTATCAACACAAAAAGAAGTAAAAATTAGAGAGAATTAAAATTGATTTGAATCTATCATACTACATCCAATTATAATCCACTTAACTTGAGAAAGACAATTTCCTCTATCTTAAGAAATATATGATAATACAATTGATAAGTGTCAATGTGTAGTATTTATGATTGAGAAAATTGAATACTTTAGAACTGAATTGTTACTTAATGTTAGAAAATTACCCTAATCTGAGAATTATTAAATCCAATTATATATTTTGAACCAATAAACAAATGAAGAAATTTAATCTCAATTTTGTATCGATTTCAGATGAATATGAAGCATTAAAGGAAAGAAAGCAAAGACTTAATTGGATCACAAAAAGGAGTGAAGAAGGAAAATTGAAAGGAAGCATTTAGCTCAAGCTAGAAGATTTAGCTCAAGCTAAAATTATCCAGATTTAATTAATGGTGCAGTACTAATCTAGCTTAGGCTAGAATTGCTAGCTCAAGCTAAAACAGCACCAAAAGATCTAGCTTAAACTAAATTGGCTCGTTTGAGCTAAATTTCATTATATAAATTTTGGAACAAAGTGGAAACCTAAGCGGGAAAACAAAGGTGAGATCTTTAGAGAGAAGTTAGTGAGAGAAGAAGAAGGAGAACTCTATTCATTCTAGGAGAAGAAGTTGCTCAGATCAACCCTTCTTATGCAATCCAGATCAAGAATGAAGATTGGAGGAGTTGTCATAAGTGGCTAAGTGTTTTCTAACTTGGGATTGAATGTAATCTACTCTCTTCAAATGTATTCTTGATGATATATATATATATATATATATATATATATATATATATATATAATATTCTCTTTTCTACTTGTTCTTAGTATTTTCGTTTCATGCTTATTGATTGATTCTATCTGATCAATGGAGTCCTGATTTTGATCCTTAAATTTAACTGGAAAGTACTTTTAAGAATCTGAAATAGACGAAAATACTTGATAACTTGTAATATTAGGAATATATTTCAAGTTATTAGTAATTCTGTTCATAAAGATGATTTGTTAAATATTTGAGGAATCCGTGTTTGAGAAATTATCTCATGAATTTCATTTGTGAGGAATCAAGGTAAATGACTTTAAATTAAGCATCAAGAATAAGTAGTTTTAAGTATATCATATTGTATTATTCCAAAATATAGATGATTGAGATAGATGCAATTCAATTCCAAGTATCTTTCTCTATATTTGATAAATTAGTTTCGTTACTTGTTGAATCAAACCCAAAACCTTTGAGTTACCTTTTGTGAAATCTTTAATTTGGTTATGAACAAGTTCTCAAAACTATATTCTATACTTAATGAGTTTTATAACAGAACTTCTTAATTAGAATTGTTCCCTGTGGGTTCAACATTAGTACTTTAAGTAGTACTATATTACAGTTGATTCAGTATACTTGCCGAGAGAAATCAACAACAATATATGAATTAAACCTCTCCAAGAACCCTCAAGAGTAGCAACTTAAATGTAGAAACCTACTATAAACCACACCACACAAGGTGTAAAACAATTCACAAGAGATTTGGAAAGAAATCACCTAAAGGTGCCTTAATAAGTGAAAACTTTCCCAATAGATGTAAAACACATGCTTCTTTCATAAATTAGAGTTTTTCTTGAAGTACTAAGATGTTTAATATTAAATATAATTTTCAAAACCAAGAAAGAACTGGAAAGCATTTTTAGGAAGACTTAAGCAATTAAATTTAATGATAATTCACCATTAATCAGTTAAATGTGAGTTACATTTATGAGATAGTCAATTATATCTTCATTTAATTTATCAATTTTATCTTAGTTTTGAAAAAGTAACAAAAACAACTTAATTTATCATTTCACAGATAATTGATTAATGACACGTTTATATTTTGAAACTATTTGAAGAATAATTGATTAATACATTGAATAATACATTATGCCACTTATAATAATAATTATATTAAATAATTAATTAATTTATGCTAAAAGTCTTTTAAAAGTAATTGTTCCAAGGTGATCAAATGTTTATGTTTTGTTTAACTCAAAATTAATAATGAATTTGATTTCAATTACATAGAATGAATGTTAAATTATAAATGATTAGTTTATAGGTTAATTGAAGTTCATTATTAGAAAACATATATGGATCACCAAAAGACTAAGTTGTTCTTAAAATTAATGGACATGATTGTTGTAGTGATATGCATTATTAGCTTTATATATCCATAGATAATAAGTATTTCTAAATTAATACACATGTCTTCTCAAATAATGTTAATATTATTGTTATCTTCCAAAGGAGAATATTAGTATCCATAAAATACTTGTTTGTTGCCTGAATATGCATATGCTTAATTTATGACTCAGTATTAATGTTTAACATGTGTTAATTACAATATATGTTTGTGTATCTTTACATTCACACGTTATGTTCGTTTCATTCTTTAATGGATTGAATTTCTTTGATTGGAACGAACAAGTTCGATTTCACTTAGGTGTATTGAATCTTGATTTGGACTTTCAAGTTGAGAAACCTAGTGTTATACTCATGCTAGTAGCAATGAAGAGAAAACCTATTATAGAGTTTATGAAAAGTCAAATAGACTTAGCCAAATGTTTATGCAAATAAGCATAACAAGTAATATTAAGTATGTTCTTTCCAAAACTAAAATTGTAAAAAAATTTATGAAATTTGTAAAAGAGCGTTCCCAAACTATTTACATGTCTCTTTGCTAAGACATTAATGAGTACCTTAACCACCATGAAGTTTGATAGCTTTCATACTATGCATGAACATGTCATTGAGTTGATAAATATTGCAGCAATACTTAAGTATCTTAAGTATCTTGGAATGATAGGGGATGAGAATTTCTTCGTGGAGTTCATTTTGAACTCACAAACGTTTGAGCATAGTCCTTTCCAAATTAACTATAATACCATGAAAGACAAAGACAAATGAACGTGCATGAATTGCACAGTGTGTTAGTTCAAGAGAAAACTAGACTTAAGAATCAAGAAAATCACTCCATTCAATATATGAATAATCAAGGATTTGGAAAGAAAGTTGAATAAAAAACATGGAAAGGGCAAAAGACCATTAAAGATTAACGAGTCTTCTATTAAAATCCAAAAGAAAAATGACAAATGTCATTTTGTGGAAAGTCTAAACATTTTTGGAAGAATTACCCCAAATATAAAGCTCGATTTAAAAAGAGAGATGAGTATAATCCTTATATATGTTTTGAATCAAATTTAACTGAAATTCCCCATAATACTTGGTGAATTGATTCTGAATGTACAACTCATGTTTCTAATATGATGTAGGGATCTCTTTCAACACCATAAATCCAAATGAGAAGTTTGTTTTCAAAGGGTATAGAGTGAAGGTTCCAATCAAAGCTATCAAGACTTATCGTTTAATTCTGGACACTAGATTTCATTTAGATTTGTTTGATACTTTTTATGTACCAAGCAATTTTAGGAATTTAGTTTCTTTATCTAAACTTGATTTTGTTGGATACTTTTTTAGGTTTGGAAATGATTATTTTAGTTTGTATAAGCGTACTTATATGCTTGGATCTTATACATTTTATGATGGTTTATATAAATTGAATCTTGACAATTTATATGTTGAAACTCTTAAGACCTCACATCATAATGTTGACACTAAACGTAGTTTAATAAATGAAGATGCAGCTTACTTGTGACATAAGTGTGGGAAATATGATGAAAGTGGACATCACCATGGTCCATTTGCTAAGTTCCTTAATAAACGTAGTCAAGTACACCACAACAAAATGGTGTGTCAGAAAGACGTAATCAAACCTTAAAGCATATAGTTAGGAGCATGAACGTTCATTCATTAAACTACGTTTATGCCACAAATAAGCAGAACGTTCATTCACTAAACTACGTTAAACGTCAATATTATGATGCGAGGCATAAAAGTTTTAATATCATAAAGTGTACCATATCTAATCATACAAATATGCTTATACAAACTGAAACAACCATTCTTAAACCTAAGAGTATCCAACAACATTAAGTTTAGACAAAAAAAACTAAATTCCCATAACTAGATACATAAAAAGTATCAAATAAATCTAAATAAAATTTAGCGTTAAGGATTAAATGATAAGTCGTAACAAAATCCACCAGAACATTCACTTTATTCCCCATGAAGACAAACTTCTCATTTTGGTTGGAAGGAATCCCTACATCATATTAGAAACATGAGTTGCACATCTATAATCAACCCACCAAGTATTGTGTGCAACTTGAGTTAAAGTTTGATTCAAAACATACATGAGCATTATGCTCACCTTTCTTTTCGAATCACATGGAGATGTGTTAGCGAAGGTGATCTTGCTAAGGAGGAGGTTCAATCAAGCAAAGATTGGAAGGCTCCTAAGACTTTGGTGCAAGCCTTAAGGAACATTTGTGATGCCTCTAGGAAAGGATTACTATGAATTTGAATTCAATTGCTTAAATGATATGAGAAAGTTGGTGGAGTATGGCTCCTGGAATCCTGCGTGTTTTTCCTGGACAAAGGACTTTGTTCCTTCTATGGTTAAAATTACAAAGACTCAATGTTTGGTTTGGTTGAAAGGATTGCCTACGGAGCATTGGAGGTTTTCTGGAATTCAAAGTACAGGATTCATGATGTGCTCTTCTTCCAGAGGTTTTCTGAAATAGCTAATCCGAAAGTTACCATAGAAATAAAACCATGAAGGGTAGAAAGGCTATTTTAAAAAATATGGAGTTACAGTAAGCAAAAGTCTTTGAATGATTCTGAGTAACTAATCTCATCCAATCAAATAAGTTTTGTTAACGACGTACAATGAACCTTACTGAGAAGGAAATTTTCTTCCTACACCACACTCCATATTTATCAGCAGTATATTTGATAGACAGAGATCTCCTTCTATAAGTCATGATACATTTCCAAACAGTTCAGAGTGTACTAGATTACATATTCAGGATAACAAATTAGAGGGTAAGGAGTGTTCCGAATGCTTAAATTCAAATCAGTGTCAGACACATTCCGAAATATGATCAAATATATTTCAGAATAATAGGAAAAGATATTTTGGAATACATATTTCAAAATTACATAAAGCAACCATCATTTACATAATTTGGAAAAGAATATTTCAGAATGTGTAATTCAAGATAATATTTGAAAAAGGACAAAATTGAAAATTTTATAAGCATGGAGGTGCAAGAAGAAAAAAGTATGCTGAAAAACCATGAGTGCAAGTAACTTTAGGTATAAAATTATTGTCAATCTTCAAGCCTATAAATGTTTCTCCACGTAAGGTGATGCATTGTGCTCTAAAGAAACATTCATTCTAGTAAATCCAAAGTTCTAATCTTGTTTTCTGCATGCGACTAAAGAATATCCACAATTCCATAGAGCACAGATGTTACTTAGTCACTTACGTTTTCTATTACTACAATCTTTTTGCCATAGTCCATTATTCGCTTGCTGCTATCGGCCATTAACAACATTGGTGCTCACCAATTAACCTAAATTTTCTTGCTATAATTTAACAGACGTTAACACACTTCAATGCATTTTGCTCTAGTGGCCCTGTGAAACAAGTGCAGTAAAAAGAAAGAAAACGGAACCTAACTAAGAATTGAGACAAAAAGGGCATAGTGTAGAATACCATTGTACACATTTATTGGAACATCATCTCGTAGCAGCTTCAGAAAGTTTCATAACCTCAGTGCTATAATAGGCGAACCAGTGGTCCTGGTGAAGTCTTGACTTTGTTTTCTATGATACAATCAGTAAAATCCCGGCCAGGGTTTCATGAGAAGAAGGACCGATTTTTATTTCGTTCCAATCGTGCTTCCCTCTGTTAAAACAAGGTGAAGGAACTGGTCAAAACATTTCAAGCGGCTTATCAAGCAATGGATAATACAATGAAAATTAATTTTAGAAACAATATTTGATCTGAGTTAATCAGCGCATGTATGTCAGAGAAAACACAGCGGAAGACTTGGCCATAGTTCCAATGTATACATGGATATAAGTGCAGTTAATACGATTATATCACAACAAATGCAACAATGCAAAGCTGAACAAGTACAGCAACAAAATTCATTGCATCCTTAAGAGAGATTTATGACCATATAATTTATGCGATGCCTTGAGTCAAACATTTATTTTATATCTCGTGTAGGTGTAACCAAATGGAAACATGCAGGCAATCTGAAATTCATAATAAGAATAAAACAACTAAAAAACTTTTCTCACTAGGTGGAATTGGCTATATCGACCAACTGATACCATAATACTCTATCATTAAAACATGTTTAGAATGAGAACACAACACAGAAGATAATGATAAAGAATCCAAAGTAACATTGATATTGTTCCTTAAATAATAAGAGTCATTATGAGACTGTGGATAGGAGGGATCATTATTTGGTTCGGGTTGAGTTCAGGGTAACCTTGAACACAAACTGACAAAATTGATCGGGGTCAAGTTATCGCTATTCAGATAGTAGATGACAACCTGACCCCATAAGAATCAATTTGAGTTTTCATTGGAGTAAATATTTAAAAAATAAATAAAAAGGAAAACTGGAAGAAAAAACCCACAAAGAATAGGAAAAAAGTCAGACAATCATAAAAGTTGAAAGAACACTGATATCTTGTATCAAAAGTTGGATCTTGAAAAGAATAGAGAAATAAAGTTGAACATTAAAGATAATTAGATATCTGTCAAGTTCTTTTGTTATTTTAATGTGGTTGGCTGGGTGCAAATTTTCCAAACACAACCAATTACTTCTACTTCATACATTTTGGAATTTATTCACCCCATTAACCCAACTTAACTAAATAATTTTAGCTCGGGTTAGGTTGGTCAGGTGACCTCATGATCATTCCTAGTTGGAATGTTCTTCATTGTTATCTGTCCTCTCAGAAGGCTTTTGTGATTCGCATAGACCTACATTTTCTAAGGCGTAAGAACAAAAGAAAACCAATAAAATTTACACATGGCAAAATTTTTTGACTGCTGTCTGGCAGTGTCAAGTAACAGACCTTCTGATACGCGCCTCCAAAAGTGATGATAAAACGAAATAGAGAAAACATATGGAGAGTCCCTTAATCTGTCTTATTCAACAATTATCTACATAAGCATCCGCTTACAAAGGAAATGTCTTCCTTTCTCATAGGGCATTCCCTGTCACAACTATTTTCCTCATCTTAACACCCCTCAAGATAAGAATATATACATATATATATATATATATATATATTATACATATATATATATATATATATATATATATATATAGACTTTCAAAAAGTCTCAACCCCAACAACTGACTACTTTTATTCTTAAATTTCTTCCTATAATACACTTTCCAACCTCTCTCATTACTTCCCTGTCTATCACCTTCATAGACTGAGTATTATATAAAATGAAGAAAAGTGACCATCTACATTAAAGGTTTAATAAGATTTGTCTGATATTATCAATAACAATAGTAATGGATTATGGCATCAACATGAATAGAAACTGGTTCAACTTTCAAATGAATATTTTGACATAGAAATTGCAACAATATCAAGAATTTTCCCTATAAGATGAGTAATGAATAGTGTTTGCAGAAGAAGAAGAAGAGATGCAATGGTTCCCAAGGAAGTTATATCGAGCTCTAACTCAATTTTAAAATTTAGGGGCAAACCAAGAGGGGGATTTGAGTAGGGAATTAAAAGTGTCAAACTATAATAAAGATAAAGAGAAACATTGAGCTGAAACTGTGTGTTTCTATAACAGCACAAAAAAAATGATTTATTTATACTGAGAGAAACAAATCGATACAATAAATATAGAATATTTGGTCTCATATCATCTAATAAAAATGATATGATCATAGAATAACATAAACATGATCTTGATATATTTTATTACAAAGATATTGATATGAATGATCGTGTGCACAAGCGTCTAGGTCCTCAAGAGATTTCGAAGAACGATTAGGCTTTGGAAAAGAGAACCCCTAGGTGGCTTCCGATTATACCAAAAACAAGAAACAATAATAGAGAATTAAGAGAAAGAAATAAAGTGTATATATTGATTCATATCTCAGATAATAATTCAATACTTTATTTATAGAGTACTAAAGATTACAAATGACAGAGATAAGTGATAGAAACTGCTAATTAAATCCCAACTAAAAATAAATGATAAATGATAGAAACTACTAATTAAATCCTAACTAATTAAATCCCAACTAATTAAATCCTAACTAATTAAATCTCAATATCTACTAATTAAATCTTAACAACCCAACAATAATATTAATCAAATCCCAAAATTTTAGGATATAACAATGCCCTCCCCACAACAACATTCTTTCCCTCAAGAATGGAACAATGGGTAATGTCGCCATTTTTGCCCTGCAAAGACTACTCCCACCAACTCCTTTTCGTATGTTGAATAAGCTTGTTGTTGAAGGTTAAAAATTCTACTAATAAAACTATGGAATGGTGGTCCTGCATCAATACTGCTCCCACGCCTCGTCCTGAAGCATCTACCTCCACAGATGATTCCATGGTTGAGTTGATGCGTCTACGACAAAAGACTTCAGTTGATGCCTATCATGAAGAGGTTGATTCAATCATTACAAGATTGAAGTTATCAGATTATCATATTCTAAGTTGCATCCTTGGTGGATTAAAGAAAGAAATCCAGATGATGGTAAGAATGTTCCAACCTACGTCTCTACAACATGCGCTTACTTTGGCCAGGACGTATGAAGCAGCCAATTCAAGCAATTCGATGGCCAAATTCCACAAGGGAGTCTTAGGTCCAGCACCAGTGCCTATATCATCATCTACTCCAATCAATGCGGCCCCCAAACCCAAACCAATACGCCACTTAATGTTGGAGTTCATAGCAGAACGCAAAGCCAAAGCCCTTTGTTATTTTTGCAATGAACCTTGCTCAATGGAGCACAGTAGGGTACACAAGAAATTACAGCTTCCCGTCATGGAGATGGAGGAAGAAGATGACTCACATGATAGTCCTCCCAGTGACAACTGAATTATTGCAAAGGACGAAGCCACAAATCTCAGTCAACGCCTTAACCAGAGTGGCTAGGTCCAGAACTATGAGAATAACTGGATATCATAAAAAACAACCTTTACATATTCTCATTGATAGTGGCAACACTCATAATTTCTTAGATACCCAAATGGCTCAAAAATATGGGTGCATAATTGATACGATTTCCCTTTGAATGTCGTGGTAGCAGATGGGTCAAAGATAAAGATATCTTTGGTGGTCAAAAATTTTAGTTAGACAATTTAGCACACAACTTCTATTGCTGATATGCTCCTCCTTCCTTTGGGGTGTTGCGATTTAGTACTGGGAATTGAGTGGCTCATAACATTGGGTGATATTTTATGGAATTTTGGCAAACTCACTATGGAGTTCAATGTACAAGGAAGGCGACATGTTCTACGCGGCTCTATGGCCCCCAAGATCAAACCTGCACATACGCAACAGTTGAGTAAAGCTTTTATTGTAGGTGTGCATTTATATATGATGCACATTGGTGCAGAGGAGATGTTGTTTCCTCCCTTGACTACACATGCTGCACAAACGGAGATTCCAACTAAGATCGCAAATCTCTTACAAGAATTTGCAGATGTTTTTCAAGAATCACAGCAATTACCACCTTTTCGATCAGGCCATGTTCATCATATTCCATTGATTCGAGGAGTTAATCCCGTCAACAAAAGGCCTTACAGGTATGCAAAAAACCAAAAAGATATTATTGACCAACTTATACATGAATGTTTGCAATCAAGAATTATTTAGGAAAGTTGCAGCCCTTACGCCAGCCTCGTGGTTCTAGTGGGCAAAAAAGATGGCTCATGGAGACTTTGTGTTGATTATACATATTAGAATAAGGGCACAATCAATAACAAATTTCTCATTCCCTTAGTCGATGATTTCCTGGACGAATTAGCAAGATCTATTGTTTTTTCAAAAATTGATTTACATGCAAGATATAATCAAGTTCAAATGAATCCCAAAGATGTGTGGAAGACAGCTTTTAGAACAAACTCGGGACATTGTGAATACCTGGTGATGCCATTTGGATTCACCAACATCCCGACTACATTCCAAGGATTAATGAACTCCATTTTTCAAAAGTTTTTAAGGAAATTTTTGCTGGGTTTTTTATGATATTCTAGTCTATAGCAAACACATAACATAGCACATACAACATCTAAGAGAAGTGTTGCAGACTCTACATAGCCATTCTCTTTTTGCCAAGAGATCTAAATGCTATTTTGCTGTTCCAGAAATGAAGTACTTAGGCCATATTATTAATGCACAGGGAGTTTCCATAGACTCCAACTAAGTTGCTGCCATGGTAAGCTGGCCTCTACCACGAACCTTAAAACAATTAAGAGGGTTTTTGGGCTTAGCCGGATATTATAGAAGATTTGTCCGAGGGTATGGCGTCATTGCTAAACCCTTAACTGATATGCTTAAGAAGGACAGTTTCATTTGGTGTGAGAGGGCTGAACAAGCTTTTCACGACCTTAAGAAGATGATGAGCAGTACTCCCGTTTTAGCACTACCTGATTTCTCAAAAGTCTTTGTTGTGGAGGTAGATGCTTCAGGACAAGGCGTGGGAGCAATATTGATGCAGGACCACCATCCCATAGCTTTTATTGGTAGAATTTTTAACCTTCAACAACAAGCTTATTCAACATACAAAAAGGAGTTGGTGGGAGTAGTCTTTGCAGGGCAAAAATGGCGACATTACCTGTAGTGGCCAGACCTTGGTCGTCGAGAACAGATAGTAAAGGGTGAACCACGTCAGCTGGGTCCCACAGCATGGGCCAAAGCCACGTGGATTGGACCTCGCAGGCAGCTTGGATTAGCGGGTGATCGGTCATCAATGTGTCCTCTCAGAGAGTGGTGATCAGTCATCAGTGTGTTCCCTCAGAGAAGGGTGATCGGTCATCAGTGTGTCCCCTCAGAGAGGGGTGATCAGTGTTCCCTCAGAGAAGGGTGATCGGTCATCAGTGTGTTCCCTCAGGGAAGGGTGATCAGTCATCGGTGTGTTCCCTCGGAGAAGGGTGATCGGTGTGCCTCCTCAGAGAAGGGTGATCAGTCCTCGGCAAACGCTAAGCTTTGGCATAAGAGATTTATCCTTAGAGTTGCATGTAATGGCGCGTGAGGGGTTTAAGGGCCCGTGGGAGATTAGTTTAAATCATAAGGATAGACCCCGCAACGTGAGGGTTAACAATATGTTGTGATATTCGCTCATAAAGATAATTGCTTAAAGATAGAAGGTTACCGCCATACACGCCAGAGGATTAAGAGATAAAAGATATTGTTCCTAGTAATATTTCATTGATATGCAGGTGGCGGCAGTAGCACTCCAAATATACAAAGATACGCTGTTAAAGATTACGCACGTATAACAGCATTCTCTCACTCACTAAATATTTTCCTGCTAAAGATAAAGTTCCATGCAAGGAAAGTTGGTTACAAGAGATAACCTAATGACTCCCTATAAAAGGGGCTTAAGGCTCCAGGGGAAGGTACGCAGTTTTTGAGACTAACACTCTTTTACTATACACTTGGTGTTGCTTGCCCTACACTGACTTGAGCGTCGGAGTGCAAACAGCCTCTAGGGCGCCCCCTTTCTCTTTTGCAGGTGCAGATTGCTTCGAGAGAACCAAGCACATATCAACGTGAGGAAGGAGGCGTGTGAGTGTCGTGAGTCAACCGACAGGCGGGTCAACCGGCAAGAACATTTGGCGCCCACCGTGGGTCCCGATAAAACTAGGTCCCATCCACAGTTTTGAAGAAGCAAAGTTAGACGACATAAGGAATACTAGGCAAGGTGTTTCTGGAAGAGATGAAGACGATCACACCCCCACTTTGTAGAAAATCATGGAGACCATGAGAACCCTCCAAGCAGCAAACGAAGAAGCCAAGACTCAGCAGTCAAGTCCATACGATGGGTGTTTGGTCGGCTTTGTGTGAAATCAGGTAGAAAGAACGAGGACAACCTTCGTTGATGAAAACATGGCCAGGGCCATCACCATCAGCCTCCACCGTATAGTCATGGTGCTTAGGAAAGGAGCGTATAGACTAGAGACCTTGGAGGGAGAAGTCATTCCTCGAGCCTGGGATATGGCAAACCTCAAATTGCATTTCAGCTAAGGTTTTCTTGCTTAACGCCTTCTTTTAAACAATGTGTGATAAATATGTTCTTGGAAGATGATGCATTTGGCTTTAGTGGTTCACTTGAATTGGAACATGCACAAGTAAGTCAACCTGGCTCGGTGTCAATACGACCACTCGAGTATGAGTACCCTGTGAGTAAACGATTACCTAGTGGCAGGTAAGAAGGGGGGGCTTGTGTGCTGGACATGAATGCTCGAGTGCTCGGAACCTCGACTATTGGGTAAGTCATGAGTTTGGCCTAAATGTTGGTCAGTCCAGAAAAGGTAATTAAGATAAAATATAATTGCAATTATCATATGATTCTAAAGATAAAATATAAAGAGATATTTTATCTGTTGTGATATTATTTTGAAGATAAAATATAAAGATATATATTATCTCTTGTGATATTATATTATATCTGTTGTATTATTCTGAAGATAAAAGATAAAGAGATATTTTATCTGTTATTCTAAAAGATAGAATATAAAGAGATATTTTATCTGTTGTGATATTATTCTGAAGATAAAATATAAAGATATATATTATCTCTTGTGATATTATATTATATCTGTTGTATTATTCTGAAGATAAAAGATAAAGAGATATTTTATTTGTTATTCTAAAAGATAGAATATAAAGAGATATTTTATCTGTTGTGATATTATTCTGAAGATAAAATATAAAGATATATATTATCTGTTGTGATATTATATTTTATCTATTGTGATATTATTCTGAAGATAAAATATAAAGATATATATTATCTCTTGTGATATTATATTATATCTGTTGTATTATTCTGAAGATAAAAGATAAAGAGATATTTTATCTGTTATTTTAAAAGATAGAATATAAAGAGATATTTTATCTGTTGTGATATTATTCTGAAGATAAAATATAAAGATATATATTATCTCTTGTGATATTATATTATATCTGTTGTATTATTCTGAAGATAAAATATAAAGATATATGTTATTTGTTTTGATATTATATTGTTGAGATATTATATTTTATTTGTTGTGATATTATTCTGGAGATAAAAGATAAAGAGATATTTTATCTGTTGTGATATTATTCTAGAGATAAAAAATAAAGAGATATTTTATCTGTTGTGATATTATTCTAGAGATAAAAGATAAAGAGATATTTTATCTGTTGTTATATTATTCTAGAGATAAAAGATAAAGAGATATTTTATCTGTAGCGATATTCTATTTTATCTGTAGCGATATTATATTTTATCTGTTGAGATATTATATTATATCTGTTGTGATATCATATTTTATCTGTTGTGATATTATTCTGAAAATAAAAGATATATTATTGCTTAAATCTTTTATCATATTATGCAAAAAATGGATATATGTAAATCTGTTATCATGTTATTCTAAAGAGGACGTGAATGATTAGTTATCATTTAAATCGATTGTGATATTATTATCATGATCTCTCACACGAGAGAAATTATTCTTGTTATTGGATATAGAGCGTAGTAGTGTAAAAGTACATGTCTAGGAGAGTTCTGGCGAGGAAAGACTTGGTACTTAAGTGCGTCCGTTAGTGACCCACCTCTCTTTCCTGGGAACTTACCTGGTGTACTAGTTCACTGTCTACAATCATTGTTCTAGTAGACATTATTATTCACAATGTGTTTTCAGTTATCCGATTGAGCATAGGGTAAGACGACCTAACTCGGAGTGGATATAGCTACCTGAGTATAGGCGCCCTATGAGATGAATTGACTTGAAACAGGTGTACTCATTCGCACTAGCACATGGTGAGACGACTTAGCTCGGAGTAGATGTAGCTATTAGAATAGTATGTGCCAGTAGACCTACTGACCAAACTCGCCAGCACAAGTAAGGGAGGTCGTCAGAGGTCAGTTATTCAAAAGACTTTGAAGTCACCCAGAACAGACTTGAGATTGACTGAATGATCACAAGGTTCAGATGGGAAACCCTTTTCTCAGTAAAAGTCCTCTTTCTTGACTTTTTACAGCAAGGTCGAGGCGAGAAAATGAACCTCTTCTACCTTGTTTAAGAAAGGTGAAGAATAATATGGTTCACAGCGAAAGTCCTCTTCCTTGACTTTTTACAGCAAGGTCGAGGCGAGAAAAATGAACCTCTTCTACCTTGTTAAAAAAAGGGGAAGAATAGTATGGTTCACAGCGAAAGTCCTCTTTCTTGACTTTTTACAGCAAGGTCGAGGCGAGAAAATGAACCTCTTCTACCTTGTTTAAGAAAGGTGAAGAATAGTATGGTTCACAGCGAAAGTCCTCTTCCTTGACTTTTTACAGCAAGGTCGAGGCGAGAAGAACGAACCTCTTCTACCTTGTTAAAGAAAGGGGAAGAATAGTATGGTTCACAGTGAAAGTCCTCTCCCTCGACTTCTTACAGCGAGGCTGAGGCGAGAAATCCTCCTCGCCTGTGAGGTCAGTTAGAATCTGTCACTTGGGGTTAGAGGTCTCGTGAGTGGAGAGGTAGGTTCGTAGAAGAACACCTCCACTTCGAGTGAGAACTTCCATGTGAAAGAAGGGTTCGCCCAGAGAAATCCTCCTCGCCTGTGAGCGATGTGAGGTCAGATCGAACCTGTCACTTGGGGGTTAGAGGTCTCATAAGCGGAAAGGTAGGTTCGTCGAGAACACCTCCCCTTCGAGTGAGAACACCCAACGTGAACAGCAAGGTTCACCAGAGAAGAAAGTCCTCACCCTCGACTTTGTACAGCGAGGCTGAGGCGAGATTGAACCTGTCACTTGGGGTTAGAGGTCTCGTAAGCGGGAAGGTAGGTTCGTCGAGAACACCTCCCCTTCGAGTGAGAACACCCAACGTGAACAGCAAGGTTTACCAGAGAAGAAAGTCCTCACCCTCGACTTTGTACAGCGAGGCTGAGGCGAGATTGAACCTGTCACTTGGGGTTAGAGGTCTCGTAAGCGGGAAGGTAGGTTTGTCGAGAACACCTCCCCTTCGAGTGAGAACACCCAACGTGAACAGCAAGGTTCACCAGAGAAGAAAGTCCTCACCCTCGACTTTGTACAGCGAGGCTGAGGCCAGATAAAAAGTCCTCACCCTCGACTTTGTACAGCGAGGCTAAGACCAGAGAAAAAGTCCTCTACCTCGACTTTGTACAGCGAGGCTGAGGCGAGAGAAAAAAGACCTCACCCTCGACTTTTTACAGCGAGGCTGAGGCGAGAGAAAAAAGACCTCACCCTCGACTTCTTACAGCGAGGCTGAGGCGAGAGAAACAAGACCTCTACCTCGACTTTTTACAGCGAGGCTGAGGCGAGATCGAACCTGCCAATTGGGGTTAGAGGTCTCGTAAGCGGGAATGTAGGTTTGTCAAGAACACCTCCCGTTCGAGTGAGACCACCCAACGTGAACAGCAAGGTTCACCAGTTAAGTCCTCCCTCAACCTCGGACGTCGGCACATGAGTGAGAGTTCGATAGAGAGAGAGGTCCTCCTCAGCTTATCAGCCAAGGTCGACTCAGGAGGAATCTCCCATCGCCAGAGTATAAACAAGAGGTATTTTGGAGCTTATCAGTCAAGAAGGGGGACTTCAAAGATTAATCAGTCAAGGAAACCAACATGAGTCAAGAAGTAAAGTTAGCACCACATCAAGTTAGCTCAGGAAAGGTTTCTGCTGTGGATTGAAGGGTGAGATGCACACATCAGTTAGCACGGTCACCAAGCACAACCCACACAAGATAATGGTCGTCGAAGGAAAGGGGCAGAATTAAGAACATTTATGTAGTGGCAAGACCTCGGTTGTCGGCCAAGAGGTGAGACCTCGTCAGCCCGGTAGGGCCAATAGCGATCAGGCGAGTTGTAAGGCTCTTCGTTGAAACAAGTCACAACTTGAGCCTGGGGGGCTTGTGTAGTGGCCAGACCTTGGTCGTCGAGAACAGATAGTAAAGGGTGAACCACGTCAGCTGGGTCCCACAGCATGGGCCAAAGCCACGTGGATTGGACCTCGCAGGCAGCTTGGATTAGCGGGTGATCGGTCATCAATGTGTCCTCTCAGAGAGTGGTGATCAGTCATCAGTGTGTTCCCTCAGAGAAGGGTGATCGGTCATCAGTGTGTCCCCTTAGAGAGGGGTGATCAGTGTTCCCTCAGAGAAGGGTGATCGGTCATCAGGGTTTCCCCTCAGAGAAGGGTGATCAGTCATCAGTGTGTTCCCTCAGGGAAGGGTGATCAGTCATCGGTGTGTTCCCTCGGAGAAGGGTGATCGGTGTGCCTCCTCAGAGAAGGGTGATCAGTCCTCGACAAACGCTAAGCTTTGGCATAAGAGATTTATCCTTAGAGTTGCATGTAATGGCACGTGAGGGGTTTAAGGGCCCGTGGGAGATTAGTTTAAATCATAAGGATAGACCCCGCAACGTGAGGGTTAACAATATGTTGTGATATTCGCTCATAAAGATAATTGCTTAAAGATAGAAGGTTACCGCCATACACGCCAGAGGATTAAGAGATAAAAGATATTGTTCCTAGTAATATTTCATTGATATGCAGGTGGCGGCAGTAGCACTCCAAATATACAAAGATACGCTGTTAAAGATTACGCACGTATAACAGCATTCTCTCACTCACTAAATATTTTCCTGCTAAAGATAAAGTTCCATGCAAGGAAAGTTGGTTACAAGAGATAACCTAATGACTCCCTATAAAAGGGGCTTAAGGCTCCAGGGGAAGGTACGCAGTTTTTGAGACTAACACTCTTTTACTATACACTTGGTGTTTATTGCCCTAGTTTTGACTTGAGCGTCGGAGTGCACACGGCCGCGAGGGCGCCTCTCTTTCTTTCTTTGTAGGCAAGTCATTCTAACAGTGAAGGAGGAAGAAGAAGGTGCTGACGATCGTAGAGTTTGACCGACAGCGGGTCAACCGGCAAGAACATTACCCATTGTTCCATTCTTGAGGGAAATAATGTTGTTGTGGGGAGGGCATTGTTATATCCTAAAGTTTTGGGATTTGATTAATATTATTGTTGGGTTGTTAAGATTTAATTAGTAGATATTGGGATTTCATTAGTTAGGATTTAATTAGTTGGGATTTAATTAGTTAGGATTTAATTAGTAATTTCTATCATTTATCATTTATCTTTAGTTAGGATTTAATTAGCAGTTTCTATCACTTATCTCTATATTTGTAATCTTTAGTACTCTATAAATAAAGTATTGGACTATTATTTGAGATATGAATAAAATATGCACCTTGTTTCCTTCTCTTAATTCTCTACCATATTCTCTATCATTGTTTCTTGTTCTTGGTATAATCAGAAGTCACCTAAGGGTTCCCTTTTCCAAAGCATAATCGTTCTTCGAAATCTCTTACGAGACCTAGATGCTTGTGCACACGATCATTCATATTAGGTATTATATAGATAAGATCCTATATCTGTAATTATGAAGATATGATTCTTTATTTCTACAATTATAAAAGAAGAAAGAAGGAAAGCAAATAATCTAATCAGTAGTAACTATCAACAATATCACCCTCCCCCTCTCTCTGTGAAAGCTTCTTATACAAATTCATGTCATTCACTCAAATGTTGTAGTACTCTATTGCAGCCTTTCTAGTTGGTATAACTTAGTTGTTGAAATAAAAAGATCTAGCTCCATTGTACACATTAACCATTTGTAGTTAGTCAATTGATCATAGAACACACTAATCAAAGAGCTAATCCATAAAAGGTTGTTTGCTATGGAGATTGATTAGAAAATAACCAAGAAAGTAACAAAATAATGACTTCAATGGTCAATTAAGCGAAAAACAGAAAATTATATTTTATAATGACATGTTGTGGAAATTGAGAACAACTCTTGATGCTTTAGCAAGTACAAAAAGAGTGTACAATGTGAAGAGTGTACCTTAAAAAAGACGGGAGAGTACACATGAAAAATAGGAAAACTTAGGTAACAATTGGGATGCAGACAAACAATCGGTTCTCTTTGATTCCACCTTTTTTATTGGGACCAAAAGGGTAACTACAGAGCATGAGGCTCCCCTTCAAGTGGGGTTTGGGAAAGGAAAATGTACATAGCCTTAACCCCCATATGTAGAGAAGCTGTTAATAGGATTTGAACCTCCGAACTCTAGGTCACAAAGAAGGAACTTTACTGTTATGCTAACACTCGCCCATTTTTAGTGAAATAAAAAATGGTACATTTTTAACTTTATGTCCTGTTCAGTATTATTTTAAAATGCCCAAACATAAAACAAACCTTGTATTCCATCCCGTTCTGAGCTGCCTATTTAGGTTGAAAAACAGTCACAAAGGTAGCAATGGATTGTATTTACACCAGTGTTGGTTGCACTATTTGTTCAGTGGAGTGGACGATGCAGTCAGAAGTACATCTAAAACCATCATTCAAACCCTACATGGCATGTGGTTTAAAAGAAGCGTAACCTTAAGAGGTAAGTTTCCCACTCATTTTGATAAAATGTTTACTGCAGATTCCCAAACCCCACGGGATTTGGTTTAAAAGAAGCAAAAACCTTATAATGTAATTTTCCTACTAATTGTAATTAAAATCACGTTTATTACAGATTGCCTAGCGCCATAGAGAAGTACACTCTAAAGTAACATATTTAGCCACCAATGCATTATTTTCACTAAAACACAGGTTACAATCTACTGCCACTAAAGATTAATCATATTAAACAAGCTCCAATTTACATATTTCCATGTTATTACTGATTTCAACAATCACATTAAAACAATGAATCAGTAAAAACAATAATGACCCAACCCAACCAGATAACAATTATCACATCATAAAATTTTGCATAGCTAGATGAGGTTATTATGATTCAAAATGATAAGAGATTTGGTAAAAAGCTATTACATGTGATTCTAAAATCACAAGCATTGAATAACAAGATGTTTTCAAAACCTCTTTTTGTATTATATATATGTAATGTCATTAGTTTCATTATTTGATCTGACAAGGCTCCACTGCAAATTGCCCATTTGATGTAAAGATTGACTGATTGAACTTTACGTAGCTAGCTCAGCCAGGTTGCTCTAAAGCTAAGTCACCATGAAAACTATTTTTTTTCCTTGTGTTTCTGAGGGAACCGACAAATATTTATGCCCAGTAAACATTCTGAAGTAAGTGTGGAGAAAGAGAGAACATGGACAAAGGAAGGAGTGATTATGCTTAAGAACTGAACAATTCTGTGCAGACAGAAAACCAAATTGATCAGCCAAAAATGACAGACTTCTTGTTTTGTTAACCAGCATCGCATTTCAGGCAGAGATACACAGTTCATCTAAAACACTTAATCCTCCTAGGATCCATATAACCACTTCCAAAATATTCAAAATATAAAACAGTACAATAAAACAAGTTGCTAAAATTTTTGTTACCTCTTTTTTCTTGCACTCCTTGTAAACATCAAAATGTTCTTGACATTTACTCTTATCAGAGTTAAATTCTTCTAAACCTGAAAATGTTTAAAAAACAATGTAAGATACAGTGATAATTGGCTCAATAGCTCAAGGTCAGTGTTAGTTATGATACCATAAAGGAAATGTACAAGATTCAAAATAACCCTATAACTATGAACTATCACTCCTTAGGTATACCAACAACACTTGCTCTGGTCAAACATTTACTCAACATTTATGCTTAATTCAACCACCAATCAAAAGAAGGCATTCACTAGAATAAAGAGTATGATATGAAAGTTCAAGAACACAACCTAATATACTAGGAAGGGCCAAAATCCTTGATCTTGAATAATGTTATAAAAGAACAAAAACCAATATACTTTTAGCAAACAAATTTTATAAAGTGCGGCATGGTTCATCCAATAAATTTTACATCTTTTTCTTTCTCTGATCTTTGAAAATATAACTACTTGATTTCCAGTTGACTCAATCCACTAATTCCCAACAGAAATCACCAAAACGGTAAAACCTAAATTATTTAAAAAACATATATTTCTGAGGTATGGAAAATACCCACATATATCTGAAAGCTAAAACATTATTGGGCCATTAAAATTCAATTAGCATATCAATCATGAGAAACCGTAGCCTGTTCAATTTGAAAAATTAAAGTTAAAAAAATGTATCCGATGAATAAGGAGAGCAACAAGAGTATCTGACATTTGAGAGAAGCGGTGTATTGCGGAAAACACTGAGAATCGGAGATTCTAGCAGCACTGGGATATGGAGGTGTTGAACCTTTCGACGCCATCACCGTTGGGGCAACCTAACAGAACTTCGACTTCACACTGTAACAGAGTTCTGCAAATTTTAATATAGTATAATATTTTTACTAAAATCAACAACAAAAAGATAGTTTAAATATGAATGTTAACTAATATTCTGGAAACTTCTTCTCTATCACTCCAACAAGAAAATATATAAATATGAAAAATTTTATACTATTTGTTCCAAAGGATTTATGAAGGAAAACATTTTTTCAAATTTCTAAAAAACAAGATTATATACTAAAAGTAGAGGTTTACCACGTTTTCGTTTGACTTATCAAAAGTAAGTTAGGCGAGGTCTAATTTATATATATTTTTTATTTTTAAAAATTTTAAAAGTACATATTAAAAAAGCTTAACTAGGTAATATTTGTAAATTTTTAATTAATATCATTATCATTTTTATATGTTAATTTATTTCATCCTAATCAATAATCAAAGTTTAATTTGTAAATATGTATAGTTTAAATTTAAGAAAAATACTATTGCGTATTTGAAAATGTCAATCAATCTATTAAATTGGTATTGATCTATTTTGTCAATTTTAAAAATCCCCTCAAGCACTACTTTATTTATTGTTATAAAAATAGAAAAAATTATTAAGCAAAATGTTTGTTAGATGTATTTAGGAACGTAGTAAAACACGTTTAAAATATAAGTGTATTTTATAAAGAATCATGGTCTTTATGTACATACACCAATTCTTAATATAAATACATAATCTTTTTAAAGGACTCAAAAAAAATCATGATAAGTATCTCCGTTTATACACGAAATATAGCTTAGAGGTATAAATTTTCTATTTAATTCAAACACATAAATAAATAAAATTATAATTCAAGTCCTATATCTTTTCGTCAATCTTTACCATCTTGAAAACATTAATAGTTATAAAGGAGAATGATAGTGATCTTTCTACATTTATCCAGCCTATGAGTGCATATACATAAAAGAATAATGGAGGAGTGAGGCTTGATTCTAACATATATTAGTAATGATATAATTAATCTATAATAATTACGGAAGCAATATGCTCATTTAAGCTTTAATTTATCTTTTTTAGTATATTAATGAATTAACTAGCATTTGCATCGAACTTGTTTTACGGAGAAAATTTTCCAGATATAATTCTTCTGTATTATTTTTACCATTTTTATATCAATTTGAATATTATATCACAATCAATATTTTTTACAACTTTAATCAAGATCAATGCATTAGAAAAATTATAAAAATGAAACAAGATCGTATGAACAATACAAAACAATAGACAAGAAAAAATACAAAGGTGATCACAAGTGAATTTTTTAAACCATAGATTTAATCAAAGATTTAAAGTGAGAAAGGTTCAAGAAGTGTTTCTAATCTCGGGTCGAAGTCTCTCTCAGTGGCCAAAGTGTTTTAAGAAATAATGGTTTTCATCATGTAATTTTATTTTCACATGCAAGAGATATAAAGACTTTGATACCTACCAGTTTTAATCAATTTTAGAAATAAACTTTTTAGGTTTTAATCTATTAAAACAACATTTTAATGTTCCTTTAAAAAATCGTTTTAATCAATTAAAATATAACAATAAAAGTAGACTTTATATATTTAAGTGATTTTAATAGATTAAAAACTCATTTTGATTGATTAAAACAAAGTCAGACTCACATATTTTTGAGTTTTAAGTAATTTTAATTTTAATTAAATCATTCTTTTAATTGATTTATTTTCCCAATAAATTTAAAAACATTTTAACAAATTAAAACATATTTGATATATTAAAGCATGACTAAAAACCTTAAAGAACTCAAAAACAGTTTAAAAAGATTTTCAACTTAGAAAATGATCAAATCAAGTTAAAGGAAATATTTACGATGTGATTAAAATCACAAATTACAACTCAAAATCAAGATCAAACACAACATCAACATTTTCAATACTTATATCATCACCAACATGGCATATTGTAGTTGGAAGCATAAAATCTTTCAACTTTAAAATTTTATGTCAAATCCTATTTAATTTGTCACATTGATTCAAGAAATAGATCTTTAAGCAACTAATGACTTTAGTCAATTGTGAAAGTATATAAGTTTCTTGTGAGATCATTGATTTGGTTTTGCTAACTTGATTCAATTTGATTTTGTTAGTTTATTTTCTTTAAAAAAATAGGTATAATGTCAATAACGCCATCTCCTTCACTCTCTCCTCAAACTACAATGTATAAAGTAGAAATTGAAAATCTAAAAGATAAAAAGCCAAGGAAGATAAATCAATGGAACAAGAAAAGAGACAATGAGAGGATGAAAGAAAGCAAAAAGGAACAAGCAAGAAGGAGACCCTCCATAACATCCTCATATTATGGAAGCATTATTGAAAGGGGTTGGAAAATTCAACATAGGAGGCATGACTCCTTGGGCTACAAGGCACACAAGTAACATTTAAAGTTTCCAAAACTCCATGGCACTAGTGATAAGGAATAATACCTAGAATGGAAAGTAAAAGCGGCACAAATTTTTTAATGTATTTAGTATAGTTGAGGACCAACAAATGCAATTAGCTTCTCTTGAATTTGACGACTATGCCATGATATGGCAAAGCAAAAAAATATGGAACATTGGACAAAACAAGAGAACCTCTTGTGGTCTTAGGATGATTTAGAAAGCTTATTGTGTGTTTGATTTGTTCCTTCTTATTATAAGAATGAACTCACTTTGAAGCTCCAACGACTTCAACAAGGACTAAGAAGTGTGAATGAATATTTTAAAAACTTACAAGTAACTATGACGAAATCCAACTTAAATGATGAAAATTTAGAGTTAAATTGACTAGATTCGTGAGTGGACTCAATAGAGAAATTCAAGATGTAGGAGAGACATAAAAGTATGTTTCCTTAGAGGAGTTAATTCATAAAGCTATCAAAGTTGAAAGTCAACTTAAAAGAAAAAAAATTAAATGTGTTCATGGAAACTCTTACAACAACTCCAATTGGAAGGATATAAATCAAAATAAGTATGATAAAAATTCTTCCAAATTCTATAAAGATGTCACTCACTCCAAGGACCATAAACCTTCCATATTTTCACTTTCTTTTACTTCTCAACACTCAAGTTCTTTAAAATGTTTTAGATTTTTGAGTTATGGTCATTAAGCTTTTGAGTGCCTAAATAAGAAAACTATAATTTTAAAAGAAAGAGGACAAGTGGAAAGTGAAAATTCTAGTCCTCCTTCCCTTTTCAGTTCATCATCTTCATTTCCTTCTTCTAGTGATAGTGAGGTTAAAATATTCTATGAGCATGATTTCTCATTGTTAGGCATTTGTTAGGCCAAGTTCAAAAAAAAGAGATGTATCATGTGGATGACGAAAAGATAAAAGCAATAAGGGATTATAATAAGTTATAAAGGTGTGTGTGTGGATGACGAAAAGATAAAAGCAATAAGGGATTGGCCAAATCCTAAGAATATTAGTGAAGTTAAAAGTTTTCATGGGTTGACTAGTTTTGTATAGGTGTTTTTCAAAAGAATTTAGTACTATTGAATGAAATAGTTAAGAAGGATGTAGTGCTTAGTTGGGAAAATATCAAGAAAATGCTTTTGGAGATCTCAAATAACACTTTATCAATGCCCTCATCTTAACACTCCCAACTTTTCTAAGTCATTTTCAAATTGAATGTGATGCTTCTAAGACATTTGTATCCTATTTATGATCATTCCTCTCATATTTCTCTTAAATGTTCAAAGGATTCACACAAAGGTTATTTTAACCAAGATGGTTGTTGTTTTAAATATAAAACACTTTTTGTACCTAAGGTGATGTGAGTTGATTTAGCAAATGCACACATTCAGTTTTTGGTTTTTCTTGTATTAGAGTTTTGATAGCAGAATATGGTGAAGACTTAGTAAGGATCGCCACTAGACACTAATTTAGCCAAGTGGTTAAGTAAGTGCGAATGTTCTCTTCAAAGAGAAAAAAAATAAAAGACACACAAAGAAAAATGGAAAACAAAATTACACATTAAAATAAGATAGAATTGACGGAAATGGAAGAGAATTGAAAGAGATAAGAGAAAGAAAAGCTTATGCAGTTGTAACATTCATAGACATGGAGTGATGGAAGGAATCACGCCTCTTGGGAGTGAAGAGCTCCAAGATGAGTGAGGAAGGAAGTCGCCACTTGCAACATTCTCTGCCAAGATAGGACTCAAATGAAATTTACTACTCAAAAATTCACTCCAACAGATTTTCTTTACTCCAATTCTAGTGTGTATTACATAAAGCAAGACACTCTATTTATAATATAAGGTCTCGTGTGCTTAGCAAAGAGAAGGAAATTCAAAATTCAAACTAAGCCCACTTAAACCCCTAAATTGGCGCCACTAATAGTGGATCTAGGAGAGTCATGCTTCTCACATTTAAGCATGTGTTTAATGTGAGAAGTGTGACTTGGGCAACACATGTGAAGCTCTTTCTAGAAGCTAGGTTTAAAGATAGGCTTGGCACTAACCCAATTTATGCTATTTAAATCCTATTCTACTGGAATAAAAAGCAGGGAAAATAGTTGGTGCTCAGGTCCAATAATTTGTGCTCTACTCTTGGTAATCCTCTTAGGCATAATGAGCTTTGAGTTACTGGCTATGGAATGAGTCTAACCTAGCCCTGGGTCCTGTATCATGCTCCTTGTCAACCTTTTGGAAGGTTGGGCTAGCTCAGTGGATGCTCTATCAGTCAAGATTTCATCATGCTCCCCGGGTTGGAGAGAATTTGTCTACAAATCTGAAATACCTGTAGAGAAAGGAGTTAGATCGCTTACATTAAAAGAGTTACTCCCTAAATATGTGTTAGGCAAATCTAACTCATAAGTATTATGATTGATCTTTTTAATGATCTAGAAGGGATCATCACCACGGGGAAGAAGTTTAGATTTTCTTTGAGTAGGAAAAAGATCCTTTCTCAATCCCCAGGTTCAAAGATCACTTCTTTGCATCCGTTATTTGCATGTTGAGCATACTTTCCTACCTTCTGATACAACCTAACTCGGTAAGCAGATGACTAAGGACACTACAGACACTTCACAATTAGGTAAGTCATCTCAACATCCAAGACAAGGCCCTACCATACATCAAAAGGACCTTAGTAAAAGAAGAACTAGACATAGGCTAAAATATAAAATGTTCTTTCTTCTGGTCTTTTTACAAGACAAGTTTATGTAAATAATTTTGGCTCTTTGTGGGGGTCCAAATAGAATTATAAGCTAGAGTAGGGTGTACTTAGTAAATTGGGTTTGTGTCAAGCCTGCCTTTCATGACATGTGCACTTAGGTTTAAGGTTTCTTTGACCTACCTTCTGGAAGGTTTCTCACAAATTACACCCCTACCTCTTTCACTCTTGCTCCCCAAGTCACTCTCTCCTATATAAAGGGTGTCTTGCCTCATGTATTTACACACATTGAATTTTGAAAGTAAAGAAACTCTATCAAAGTGTTTAGTGAGCTGAGTCTCCTATTATCTTTGGATCTTATCTTGAGTGCATAACACCTCCAGTGGCGTCTCTTCACCACTCATCTTGGAGTCTCCTTCTCCTCCAAGTGGCGTGACCACACTTTCACCATCCATAAGCTTTCTTTTATCTCTTCATCTTTTCTTTTATTCCCCATGTGCCATTCCCCTTCCTTTTTATGATCACGTGTTCTTCTTTTCCCCTTTTTGGTTTCTATATTGTTTATCTTTCCATTTATGCTCTTTAATTATGTACCTATTCATCATCAACACCATATAATTGTGTTTTCTCTTTGCCCTCTAGAAGTGAACCTTCATACTTACTTAACCACTTGGTTAAGTTCGAGTCTAGTGGGAATTTTCTTTTGATTCTTCACCATATTCTGCTTAAAATCCAAAACCATAAATAAAGTGCAACCCATAAAAATGTGCAATTCAAAAATCAACTCACATCACCTTCCTTTCTATTTGTCTCTTAATGTGTTGATGCAAGTTTTTGATAAAAAAAATGTTGCTTTTTCAAAATCATCTTTGCACAACACCTCTTCAAACACAGGAATATGAAGTATACACAACCTCAAAACAGGTGTGAGAAGTAGTAAAATTGACTACTATATTATAAGCAAGCTCAATACGAGGAAGTAAGTCCTCCCACAACTTAGGATTCCCAAAAATAAGACATCTTAACATTTTGACCACTTTTATTTGTTCGTCTGCTTGGGGATGACAAGTTGTAGAAAACATTAGTTTAATGCCAAGTTTGTCCCAAATTTTTTTTCATAAGTGGCTCAAGAACTTAGATTCTCTGTCAAATACTATACTTCTAGGAAGTCCATGTAATCAAACAAATTCCTTAAAGAAGAGATTGGTAATATTGCAAGCATCAACTTTGTGGCATGGAATGAAATTGGCCATTTTAGAAAAAACGATCCACCAGTATACAGATAGAATACATACCCTTAGATGTCTTGGGAAGTCCTATAATAGAATCACTACAAAAAATCGTGTATAATGTGGCGGTTATTTTCGTATAAACTGACGGTTATAACCGCCACAATATACGCGTGTGGCGGTTTCCAAAACCGCCATAGAACTGACCGCCACAAAGTTTAATGTGGCGGTTTCACACTACCCGCCGCAACACCCGCCACTTTAACACTATGTTTAAAGTGGCGGTTCTTATATGTAAATAGTGTCAATTATAACTGTCGCAATTTAATTCATAGAAAAATATTCTGATGTCATTATATAGAATATAATGTGGCGTTTTTAACTGACGTAATTTTCATTCTAAATAAATAAAATTTAGCCACTACTTTTTTATAATTTGGTTTGTATAATTAAACAACTAAACATATTTAATTATAATAATATTTAATTAAATATGTTTTCATAATAAAAAAGTAAATGCTAATAAAATGAAATACTATAAACAAGTTATAAGCATCTATTCATTAAATTGAAAATTAGAACAAGTTGATACATAATTGTTCAAAAGTAAAGAAAATACAATATATTTAAATATCATAGAATATTCAAACTATTACAACATGTTCATCCCTAATTAGGTTTCTTTTCCCATCTTCCTTAATCAATTTTGCTTTCTGCACTTGATCCTATTACTTGATTAGGTGATGGAGCACCACTTCCAACATCTGCTGCCTGAAATAAATAATAAATAATTTGATGTTAAGAATTTTTAATATTTATAATTATAAAATAAAAGATAAAAACAAAAGGAGTGACTGGCATGACATATATTTAAGTCGCATATATGGCTATATGGTAACACGAGCCAATATTGTTCCTGATATAATGAAACAAAAAGTAATGTACCATGACCACTATCAACTAATTAGTTTGCTTTTGCTTAAGGATGCAATTGACATGTGACATGTCCTTGCTGGTGAAGACATTAAATTTTAAATAAATTTCTCAACTAATAATATCAAAGAGCCAAATACAATTCCCTGTAAACCTAAGAGATTCAAATAAAAAAATTTAAGCTATAGTGAGATAATGTTAAAATTGGGTGCTGTGAAACTACTACTCTATAAAGATGAATTCAAAAATCCAAGACAAGATCCTGTTTGAATATGAAAAGATGACCATATTTTATATTTATACAACTAGTAAGCATTACTAAACAGAGACCTCTAAATTACATATTAAATACAATTTATGGGATTATTTTTGCAATCACTAATATAGTGAGAATAATATATTAAATACAATATTTCATTACTAAAATTATTCAAAATTTATCTGTTCTGGTCCTTGTCAGACAATAATTACTATGTATAGAAAGTTTACCGGTATTTTCAAGTACGTACATCCTACTGTTGTTGTTTGGCCAAAACCTGCATTATTCAAATCAAATTTACAAAAACTATGAATTCGAAAACAACTGATATTCCTAAAATAATGTGGCCATGCAATTTAGTTTATTTTCTGACATTTCAATAAACCAAGTATATGTGTATAGCAGACCTGTACTTGAAACTCCACACATGAGTACCATCTTTATCATCCATGTTCATCAAAATTCCTTCTTTTGAATCCAGTGCTGGAAGGAAAGTTTCTGCTGCTTTCTGCAAGTCACAATTATTTTATTTATTATTGTTACAATAAGCTCATATTAGAATAGAAAAAGAAGACTACACAAATATTGAGAGAGGTAAAGGAAATCCACATAGACCAAACCTTTGGCAATATCATTCTCCTTAGGGAACTAACATCACTATTCTTCAACTCCTCTTTGAAAAGGAACCTCAAGTTTCTATGATCGATTTCCTAGAAGCACATAAATTAAATTAAGACAATTTCTGTTGTCAATCTCATATAAAACTAATTTGAACCAGACATTCACCTAATAAAAGTCACTAAAAATGGAGAAAACTATAATTAATTAACAAAAAACATGCAATTCTGGTCTAAGCAAGACATGAACGACATCATGTCCTGTATAAGGACATCAGGTCCATATGCTAATAGTCGTAAAGAGGCAGAGTACCCAAAGCATTGTCCAGCATGCCTTATATGGATGTCTTGAACTACACAATTTCCCAAATATGAAGCTGTCAATATCCACTAAGATGACCATATTTTATATTTATACAACTAGTAAGCATTACTAAACAGAGACCTCTAAATTACATTCTTTGTTTGGCATAGTACCCAAACACACATTAGCAAGAACAAAAAAAATCTTAAAACATTCTTAGTTAATATCTTCAGAACTTTAGTAACCAACATCCAACTTAAATATTCTTAGTATGCACGGTTATTAATTGCCAATCTAATTTGAGAGAAGGTAAGAGTATCTCATTACCTAAAACTTCTTTCTATTGAACAGTGAATAGTTTTTCAAACTCCTCTACTCCCATATCTGCACAACAGAAACAGAAGATAAGCATAAGATGAAACAATGGCAAAAGAAAATGAACATAAACAAATGCGATCCCCCTCAGAAATCGTGTTTTCGAAGATGTTTTCAAAGTAGGGGATGCGGCTGTAGGCGTAGTTAAATGCCACGGAAACAAGACCAAACACCTGGTGTGCGTGACAAAGTGCAGAACCATCTCCCATCTTTTCTTCTTTCTCTCAAGAAACTTACCTACGTCGTAGTTGTAGTGAGGTTGGAGACCGACACTGAAGCAACAACAACGTCGTATGGCTCCAACGGTGTGTCACGTAACACGCAGTCCACACACCATTGCTCAGCAACGGAATCGAAGGTGAAGTTGTGGCCATTGATGGACGACGAATCATTGGAAACCTTCTGAACAATGGGATCTTCTTTGTCCTTGTCAGGACAAAATGGCCTCATTCTCACACTAACCTGCGACAAAGGCAAGAAAAGAGAAATCGAAGTTAGATAGAAGGCATTGGAAACTGATAAGTCGAAAACCCTAGGAGAAACCAACCTTGACGTCGGAATCGAAGGGCGCCACGAGTAAATTGTGGGTTAGGGCATCAACGGCGGTGGCGAGCTTGCACTTCAGAGGGTTGAAATAAGGTGGTCTCGGGGGCAAAGGGCTCTTGAACTTTGCGGGGGAAGGGATGGCGAGATTGGGATTGGATGGAGGGTCATTCTCTTAGGGGCGGGGTTTAGCAGAAGGAGAGGGGGTTAGCAAATCAGAGCGAGCTTCCCGATTAGGGCTTCGCGATTAGGGCTCACACCACTTCGTGAAGGTTCGTGAGGAGCTTCGCGATTAGGGCTCACACTGGTTCGTGAGGGATTGAGTGAGGGTTCGTGAGGAGCTTCACGATTAGGGCTCACGCTGGTTCGTGAGGGTTCGTCAGTACAGCTTCACGATTAGGGCACTGGTTCGTGAGGGTTTGAGTGTTTAGGCACTTAGGCACAGAGAAGGAATAGCAAAGAGAGGGAAGAGAGCGAAGAGAGGGAAGAAATTTTTCTTTCCCAAAAGGGAAACCACATTTTCAAAACTAATTGGGAATAGTCAAACCGCAATTTAAAAAATAACTGGAAATAGTAAAACAAGATTTTCACAAATAATTGAGAATAAAAAAATTTTGTTATCAAAAATATTTTTAAAAATAATTGGGAATAATGAGGGAAGGAAAATTTGTCTTTATTCTGAAGGATAATTGTGACAGTTAAAAATAACATATTTTGAAAGGTAATTGTGGCGGTTAATGAAATGACGTATTATACTGCAATTTGTGGCGGTTATTAATAACCGCCATATTAAAACTGCCACTTTTTACACAATTTTTTGTAGTGAATCCATTGAAATATCTACCTCTCAAGGATGGGAAGAGGAGTATATAAAGCATGGGGTTTAACCCTAGACTTAGCTTTCCTACATGCTATGCATTTATCACAAAAATTGTGTACGGATTTTCGCATGTAGGGCCAAAATAATTGTTAATGCAAGGTATCTAAGATTTTTGCTAGCCCAAAATGTCGCATTAATCCACCTTCATGCGCCTCCTTAACAAGAGATTGCCTCAAAGACCTTTGGGGCACACAAAGTTTATTTTCCTTTAAAAAGAAAACCTTCATGGATGAAAAAGTCTTTGTGGGTTGATTTTGAACACTCTTGCAAGATGTGAGAAAAATCAAGGTCATCCTTGTAAATTTCCTTGATGTGATCAAAACCCTAATATTGAGTGTTTAAGAAGTTGAGCAAGGTATGTCTTCTAGACTACAACCGCGTTTGACTTGCCTTGCTTATGTTGGATCACATAGGTAAATTGTTCAATAAATTCTACCCACTTAGTATATCTCTTGTTAAGTTTGCTCTGACTTTTTAAATATTTAAGAGATTCATGATCACTGTGCATCACAAACTCTTTGGAAAAAAGATAGTGTTGCCAGTTTTGCAAGGTCCTAACAAAAGCATAAAGCTCTTTGTCATAAGTAGGGTAATTGAGGTGAATTCCTTTTAATTTCTCACTAAAATAAGTTATGGGGTGACCCTCTTGAAGGAGGACAACCCCAATGACTATATTAGAGGCGTCACACTCTATCTCAAATGACTTAGAAAAGTTTGGTAGTGTTAAGATGGAGACTTTAGTCAATTTATCTTTCAAAGTTTCAAAAGCTTTAGCTTGTTCTTGGCCTCGTCTAAATATTACATCTTTCTTTACTATTTCATTGAGAGGTGCAGCAATAGTATTAAAATCTTTCACAAATCTTCTATAGAAACTAGCTAACCCATGAAAACTTCTCACTTTACTAATATTTATGGGTGTAGTCCAATTCCTAATTGTTGCTACCTTATGTTCATCTACATGTACTCCTTTGGAGCTGACTACAAACCCTAAGAATTCAACATGGTCTATGGCAAAGACACATTTTTCAAGATTGGCATATAACAAATCTTTTCTAAGGGTTTCTAGCACTTTCCTAACATGAAATTTATGGTTTTCTATGTTCAAGTTGTATATGAGGATATCATGAAAGTAGACTACTACAAACTTGCCCATGAAAGGTCTTAAAACATGATGCATAAGTCGCATGAAGGTACTCGGAGCATTGGTTAAGCCAAAGGGCATGACTAATCACTCATAAAGTCTAAACTTGGTCTTGAAAGTTGTTTTCCATCATTTCCAAGTTTAATTTGAATTTGATTATACTCGTTTTTAAGATCAATTTTGGTAAATATTTGAGACCCATGTAACTCATCTAACAAGTCATCTAATTTAGGGATGGGATGTCTATACTTAATGTTGATGTTGTTTATGGCTCGACAATCTATACACATATGCCAACTCCCATCCTTTTTAGGGACAAGAATGACAGGCATATGATAAGGACTCATGCTATCTTAGACCCAACCCTTTTCTAATAACTCCTCAACTTGTTTTTGGATATTTTTAGTCTCATCCGGATTGGTTCTATATATAGATCGATTGGGTAAGCCTTTAGGAGGATCATGGAATACATCCTGGAATTCCTTTAACAAAGACTCCAAACACTTAGAACTATCTACAAACGAAGAATTTAAAGAAAAAGACTTTACAAATTTTTGTGGATAAGCTATAAAGACGTCCTTTCGAGCCATCATTACCTTTTTGATTTCCTTAGGAGAGATGAGAAGGCTCATTTTGATAATATTATCTTTCTCTCCTTTCTTTTCATTTTCTCTCATTTGTTTCATTTTTAGTTGGTCTTCATTTGCTTCTCTTAGAGAGAGAGATTTTAATATGACCTTATGCCCTTAGAAGTGAAAAGAAATTTTGTTAGCAAGGCCATCATATAAAAATTTTCTATCATATTGCCAAGGCCTTCCTAAAAGAACATGTGTTGCTTCCATGGGCACAAGATCATATAAAACCTCATATTTATATTTTCCAATGAAAAAAGCTATCAGAACTTGTTTGTTAACAATCAATTCACCCTCTTCACTAAGACATTGAAATTTATAGGGCTTTGTATGACAGATAGTGGGTAATCCGAGTTTCTCCACTACTCTTGTACTTGCCACATTAGTACAACTACCCCCATCAACTATCATGGAATATAAGTTGTTATTAATAAGGCATCGGGTATGAAAAATATGTTCCCTTTGAGTTTCATCAAATGATTTTTGAACTTGCCCCAACATGCACCTTACCATTAACAAGTCACCTTCACATGGTATTTCACATTCCTCACATGGGTATTTGGAGGAGGAAGGGGAGCTAGATCTAGAGGATTGGGAATTATGTCACTCACTACTACCCCCCTTTAACATGTTAGGAAAGATGGCTTTAAACTAGAGGGGGGGAGAATTGTTTAAAGGGGTTTTCGCAAACTTTTACAAGCTAGAATGAATTTATTTCAGAAACCAATTGATTAAGCAATTCAGTTTGCCAAAACAGCAAGCAAAAAGCAATGCCAGGAAAACAATCGGTTGTTTCTTCGAAATAATCGGTTGTTTATATCAGCAAACAACAAACAAACTGAATTTAAAGAGTAAAGGATAGAGAGATTGTACACAGTTGTTTATACTGGTTCACTCCAACCCAGAGCTACATCTAGTCTTCTCAGAACCCTGGGGAAATCCACTAAGCAATCACACATTGATTACTTACACAACAACCAAGAGAATGACCTTGAAAACCTCAAGACACACACTCTCCTTGGCCAACACTAAGATTGCTGATCTTGAACACCTCAAGAACACACAGCCAATCTCAGCAACAATACACAGAAGAAATGTTTCAGCAGTTTACACATATTACACTTGTTACAGATGAAGATCTGAAATCAATACAAGTAGAATCATATTCCAGCACCTTGATCAATCCCTTGAGCTTTTAAGCAATCTCAATTCTTTGAAAACTCTCTTAGAAAAACTTTGTCAAAAGCATTCTCTTATTTAAAACAGTTTTTCTAAATTTATATAAAGAAAGTTTGTTATCAAATCTTAACAAACCCATAATTGCTTTCAAAAAGATTGGTCAAAGCATTTAATGACTGTAGCGTATTCAGTTTCAAATCATTTAAAGCTCAGTCAAAGAAAACAGTTATTCTGTTATGGTTCCAAAACAAACAATCGGTTGTTTCCTCGAATCAATCGGTCTTTTTGTCACTTAACAGTTTTCTTCATTCAAAAACAGTTTTCAAACTTTCTCAAAACATCTAAGTGTAAACAATCGGTTGTTTTGACAGAACAATCGGTTGTTTCAACTTAGTTTGAAAAACACTTTACTTTGGTTAAAGATTGAGATGCTAATTGCTTTGAGATTTAATCTAAGGGTGGATTACAACATTAAACTACCCCAGAACAAAGCTTTAAACCAGCATAGCAGCATCAGGCAAAGCAGAGGCTTCATCATCCTTAAAAGGATTTGGATTCTTCAAAACATTGAACATCACTTGGTTCAACATAACCATCATTGTTCTTTTACTAGGGGAATTTGCAACAATGTGCCCAAAACCTAGACATTTAAAACACTTTCTATTTAAGGTTTTAGTAGTAGATTTAAGAGTAGAAGTAAAAGGGGTGTTTGTAGAAATTCTATGTTGTGAGGTGGGTTCTCTTGAAAAATTGGACGGAGAAGTTTTGTTTTGAAATTTATTTTTATCCTTCGAAGATGATTTGTAAAAGCCATCATTATGAGTATTTGAGTATTTTTTAAAGAGTTTTTCTTTAAAATTTGTGATTCAACCTTGATGGCTAGGTGAACCCATTTTTCTAAAGAAGTATACTCATATAGTTCTACAACATCTTAAATTTCTCTCCTTAACCCACTCACAAACCTAGCTATCTTTGACTCATCACTTTCTTGCATATTAACCTTAGTCAAAGTAATTTCTAAATCTTTGAAATATTCGTCTACACTTCTATTTCCTTGTTGAATTTGTTGGAGTTTCAACAAGAGTTCCTTCCTATAGTGAGGAGAAACGAACCGCATGTGCATACATTGCTTCAAATCTTTCAAAGAGACCATGTTTGGCCTCTTGTTTGGGTCAATTTCCATTACAATTTTATGCCACCATTGCATGGCATATTTCTCAAACTTTAGGGAAACTAATTTTACACGTTATTCTTCTTCTACATCATATACACTAAAAATCTATTCTACCTTAGCTTCCCATCCTATATATACATTAGGATCACAATCCCCATTAAATGATGTTAATTTGACATGCATCATGGGTTTCTTGGGTAGTTGATGATGGTGTCTTGCTTCATAATTTTGCACTCTCCAATCTTCATCTTCCTCTTCTTGGCTTCCACAGTGCATTTGGTACCTCGTTCCTCTTCTAGGCCCCCATATTCTTTCATGGTGTTGCCTATCATGTGATTCTTCTAGTCTTTGTAATCTTTCCATCATTTATCTCAAGGTATGTTCCTGTTGTGCCAAGGTTCTTCTAGTCTCTTCAAGCTCAACCATAAGACTTTCCTTTTGAGGAGAGGGCAACTTGATGATTCCTTAGATGACAAGTGAGTCATTTTTTGCACAAATAAGTTCAAATAATTAGTTCAATACAGAGTTTTAAACACTATTCTCACGTGTATCACTCGACTTTTTAGAAAAAAATGAAAGAAGGTAAGGTTCACTCTTCCTCAAAAAGTTATCAAGATAGGTATATTATCCAAAGAGTCCACACTTGAAAAGAATTGCTTAAAATGAAAGATGACACAACTCCTATCAACTCACTCAAAAGGGACTCAACAAAACTTAAGAAATTTAAAGACTAGCAAGAAAAGTATAAAGTCAATAAAGCTAAAAATAATTTGAAAATAAGATGAAGACAAAACTTTAAGCAAGACAAGCAACAAAAGCACCCTTAAGACTTAACGAAAACTTACTCCAATTTAACTATTAATTTTAAGAGAATGCACTAAAAAAAAGGGATCAACTCCACCAAATATGAACACAATTTGTCATACATCAAGAATCCTTTTTAAACTATATAGTTTGAATGGTTAATGTATATATTTTCATTTTTCACTTTTTTTTCTTTGTTTTGATTCAAATTGTACTTTGTTCATTTCATTCACTTTTTCTTTTCAAATTCACGTTCAAACTTTTGTTTCAAAAATTTTTTGGATTCAAATCATATGATCTCTTGGATTCTTATGTTTGGAATTAATTCTATTCCTCATTAAAGTAACATCTATTTTTTTAACAAATAAATCAAGTAAACTGAAAGAGATAAACTCATAGAACACTAAGAACATTAAGACTAAAGCAACAATGGTAATGGAAAAATTTAAAACAACACTTAATATGAAGAGAAAATAACTTGAAAATGGGATTGAAAGGCAAAAATGAAATTGACAAGGAATTTACAAGTTGAATTGAAAATTGGAGTTGAATGATAAAAGCGAAAAATAAATTGGGGCTGAATTTGTAAGGTGGAAATGGAAAGGTGCTGGAAAAATAAAATTGGAATTGAAAGGTATTGTAAGTAAAGCGAAAATTGAAAGGTGTTGGAAAATAAAAGCAAAACTGAAAGGGGCAATCAACACAATACAATTAAGTTCAAGTAAACCTTGCTCTAAATACCACATGATTTGAGTTGATTTAGCAAATGCACACATTCAGTTTTTGATTTTTCTTGTATTAGAGTTTTGATTACAGAATATGGTGAAGACTCAGTGAGGATCGCCACTGGACACGAAATTAACCAAGTGGTTAATTAAGTGTGAAGGTTCTCTTCAAAGAGCAAAAAGGAAAGACACACACAAAGAATAATGGAAAATGGAATTACCCATTAAAATGAGATAGAATTGACGAAAATGAAAGAGAATTGAAAGAGATAAGAGAAAGGAAAACTTATGTGGTTGTAACATTCATGGAGATGGAGAGATGGAAGGAATCACGCCACTTGGGGGAGGAGAGCTCCAAGGTGAGTGAGGAAGGAAGTCGCCAGTTGCAACATTCTCTGCCAAGATAAGACTCAAAGGAAATTTACTACTCAGAGATTCACTCCAACAAAGTTTCTTTACTCCAATTCTACTGTGTATTACATGATGCAAGACACTCTATTTATAGTCTAACGTGTCGTGTGATTAGCAAAGGGAGGGAAATTCAAAATTCAAACAAAGCCTACTTAAACCCTTAAATTAGCGCCACTAATTATGGATCTAGGAGAGTCGTGCTTCTCACATTTAAGCATGTGCTTAATGTGAGAAGTATGACTTGGACGACACATGGGGAGCTCTTTCTATAAGCTAGGTTTAAATGTGGGCTTGGCACAAGCCCAATTTATGCTATTAAATCCTATTATACCAAAATACAAAGCAGGGAAAATAGCTTGTTCTCAGGTCCAATAATTTTTGCTATGCTCCTGATAATCCTCTGAGGCATAATGGGTTTCGATTCACTGGCTATGGAATGAGTCTAACCTAGCCCTGGATCTTGTGTCATGCTTCTGGTCAACCATTTGGAAGGTTGGAAAGCTTAGTGGATGCTATATTAGTCAGGGTTTCATTGTAAAGGTTTTTTAAGCAATACTCTTATAAAAGAAGCACATGTGGTTGGTTTAATGGGACATTTTAGAGCTTGAAAACCCTTAAAAGTATTGCATGAACATTTCTTTTGGCCACATACGAGAAAACATGTTCAAAGTTATTGTGACAGGTGCATAACTTGTAAAAAGGTTAAGTCTAAGATCCAACCTCATCATTTATATAACATCTTCCTATCCCTAGATTGTCTCGAATAGATATTTCAATGGACTTTGTACTTGGTATTGGACTTCTAAGGTCAAAAAATGGACATGATTCAGTCTTTTTTATTGTGGAAAGGATTCAACCGAACCATTTTCTCTTGCCATCCAAGCACCACCTCAGCAACAACAACCCTAACTTCTACCTTAATAATCACCTTAACCTATTTATCAACATATAGTTTCACCTAACCTATAAACCCCTTAAATAGCTCGTGAACCACCAACCCAAATTATCCTCTCACTTATCCAAGAACCAACCCTTTAATTGAACCAAGAGAGGGTGAATGTGATGTGAGTTAATTTTAGGATTTTACATTTTTATAAGTTGCACTTTTTTTATGGTTTTTGATTTAGCAATTATGATGATAGGCTCAAAGATTCCCACTGGACACGAACTTAACGAAGTAGTTAAGTAAGTGTGAAGGTTCACTTCTAGAGAACAAAGAGAAAAACACAATATAAGGTGATGAGAATGATGAGATGCGAAAATTAAAATAACATGAGATGATGACCGAATAAAAAAATGAAGAACAAATAAGCAAATGGAAATGGAATTATGGAAGGCATAATGGAAGAAAGGAAATGAGAAAGATGAGAGGAAACTTATGGAATGGAAGAGGGATCATGCCACTTGGAAGGACAGGAGCTTCCAAGATGAGTGGTGAAGAGCCGCCACTTGAAGTGCACTACTCTCACAAGATAGGACCCAAGAACCTTTAGGAGACTCAACTCACTAAACACTCTGACAGAGTTTCTTTTCTATTCAAAATCCAATGTGTGAAATACATGATGCAAGACACTCTATTTATAGGTGAGAGTTTCTTGGAGAACAACATAGAGGGGTGGGGATGTCATTTGTGAGAAACCTTCTAGAAGGTAGGTCAAAGAAACCATAAAACTATAAGCACTTGTCATGAAATGTGGGCTTGGCAAAAGCCCAATTTATGCTAAGTACACCCCAATTTAAGCTAAGTGAACCCTACTCTAGCTTATTCTCTATTTGGACCCCCAAAGTGAACCCAATTTATTTACATAAATTTGTCTTTTAAAAAGACCAGAAGAAAGAACATCTGATGCTCTAGCCTGTGTCCAATTCTTCTTTTGCTGAGGTCCTTCTAAAGTTTAGTGGGCCTTGTCTTGGATGCTGAGATGACTGACTTAATTGTGAAGTGCCTGTTGTGTCCTTGGTTATCTCCTTGTCTAATTGGGTTGCATCAGAATGGGTTTTAAAAACTTTTTCTTAAAAATATTTCTAGACTTGAAAACATAATGCTCTTATAATTGAAATCAAAATTGATTCAGAAATTGGGTGCAACAAAACTAAAACAAGATAAGAAAAAAAGAAAGCATAAAGAGATTTATACTTCTTTAGATCTTTCGATCCTACATCCAGTCCCAACAATTAAACCTTTGAATTGTTGGTTCACTAACTTTCTCAAAGTTATGCAAGAATCAAGCCTTGAATAATTTCAAGAGGATATACAATAACCCTTGATACCAAGAGGGAATTAGCCCTTATAAACTCTTATCACCTAAAAGGATATATAACTAGTCACCTCTTGATCACTAAGTACAACAAAAATACTAGAACAACCCAATTACAGTATCAATGAAAGATACTACCAAACTTTGTCACAACAAAAGTAGTCTCAAGATCAACACAATCACACAACCTTGATTTAGATCTTTATAGCATAAGAATAAGTATAAGGAAATTCTTAGAGTTCTAAGAAAAGATTGTTTTGAATTCTCGTTATACCATGTGTAAAACATGGATATTTATAGATTTGAAAATCAATGATTGAAAACATCATATGACGTATTTAATCGATTATATTAAGTGTTAATCAATTATTCTTTGTAAATATGTTGAAAACAATTTCGATTTTAGTGGATTAAAAAGTGGGTTAACCAATTAAATCAGTTCAACCATTAATATTGGAGCGTTTTTAATCAATTATGAAAGGTTGTAATCGATTATTTCACCAAGAACTCTAAAAACATTAAAATGGTTCCCTGGTTTAATCGATTATTAATGAGATACTGGTTATCTTATTATGATCCTCATCAATAATATTTGAATTAATTAAATGGAAATATAATGGATAATTTTTTTTCTAAAAACCTTTAAAAACAAATTTTCTTTTTAAAAAAAATATTTTACCTCATTCTTAATCTTTTGTGTGTTGATCTTATGAATATCTTTGTGTGAGATACTCATATAAGAATTACATAGAAAGCTAAACCATTCTAGATACGTCTATAACATCTTCATCTTCATTCTTCATCATCAAAACACCATCTATTTACTCTGATTTGATTAAAGCTATAATTTATTGTATTTAAGATTTGATATTTTCAACGTAATGTTAGCTTTGATATGGACTTGTATAGTCCATTTGCCTCACAGAATGTTCTTTCTTCATAATACATAAAGCTCATAAACTTATATCATCTAATTGTTAACAAAATTTGTTATAAAACCTTTGTGATAAAATCAAACAAACAAACTGACTAGATAGATCACAAAAATGATGTTTTGTTAAAACACAACTATTATTTTTCATAATAAAAAGGAGATTGTTAGGCCTAGATGATTTGATCTAAAGATCTTTTCACAATTGCATATGTCGTGATAGTCTAGTCTTCATAGACAAAGATAGTTTAGATGATCATTGGTTTTTATCTTAACAATTATTGTCTAAAAGTTCGGTAAACTAATATATTTTCCTTTAAAATACGTTCATAAAAAAAATCTTTAAGAATGTCTACTTAAAATTATCAAACTGTACTATGACATCAGATTGTCCTATCTCTAAGAGTTGTAGACGATATTCTCATGATGTTCATACAAGAGAAGATACAAGGCACAAACTGAAGATTTATAACAAGAAGAATAGAAAACATAAATCTATCAGACCACCATGTGAAGTTATCAGAGTGTTTCACTAAGTCTAGTTAAATCTAGTTCCCGATCGAGTTTCACTTAGTCTAGTTCCCGATCGAGTTTCACTAAGTAGACTAATCTTGCAAAGATTCAAACAAGTATTATTGGACCTTAGTCACCCTTGACTAAAATAACCCAAGTATTTGTAACAACTTCTAGATAAAAACCAAAGTATTGTTTGGAAGATAGACATTCCTACCTAAAACTAAGCATTGTTTGGAGTGAAACCACTCTTAAATAAGACTGATATTATTTGGAATACAATCACTCCTTGCTAAGATCGAGTATTATGTGGACAACAATCACTTCTTACTAAGATCGATTATTCTTTGGACATCTACGACTCCTAACTAAAACTAAGTATTCTTTGGATCATAACCACTAATGGCTAAGGGGTTTGATAAAAGAAGAGAGTGATCTAAAATATCAATAATTTTTTGCTCACTAAATAGAGAAGTGGCATCTTATGATGAACACAAGGTTTAAACACTCTATAAGTTTGTTATTTGAACACAAACAATGTTCTTGTGAAAATCTTGGCACTAAAAGATTTAGGCACCAATATTGACAATGTTTTTGCAAATTTTGATCATTTGTTCTTCTTTTTCTTCAACTTGAAGGATTTCATCGAATATGGAATTGAGAAAAGGGTAGTTGACAATTGTTTATATGCGCTTCATACAACCTTAAATGATTATCTCTTCTTTAAGTAACATCTTAATAGTTGGCATGACTTATCAGACCTCAGTCAGAAAGCTTTCAACCAAACTAAAGAAAAGTATAACACCATACAAGGAGAAGGTCCTTCCACTATTGACAAAGGGCATGTCTGAATATGCATTGGCGTGAAACAACTTTAGCATGTCCTTCAAGATTTCTTTGACATTGATGTGGGCTTTGTGAGATCTTCTAGATAGACATAAAGATGAGAACATTCTTTACAACACATAATAAGCTCATAAATATTTTTGTTAGGTGCAATGTTAGCTTGAAAAATGTGTGCATGCATATCGACTTATGAGACTTTCTATCATCAATCAACGCCAAATTGTATCATTTGTTAGACAAATCACACTACATGTCACATGATTTGTTGTGTAAAAGCCTTTCATCTTACAGATGAAGAATATTCATGCTTTTTACTTTGTTGTTTGATAGCACTTAATCAAAATAAATGAGATTTGATGAATTTTTTTTATAATAGAAGTGGCTTTGGGAAAAATTATACTTGTGTTATTTATATCAAGAGAAGATATAGGGCACAAACAAGAGTGACTTTGTACTAATTGTAAGCTAGAAGTGGAAGTGAGAATACTTGAATCATTTATTGATTAGTGTAACATTTTATAGTATGTAAAGTTGAACTACTCATACAGTTAGAGCAAGGGTCCACCACCCTGCAAAGAGAATACATGTGTTGTATCATTTGTAAAATGAAGCACATTATGTCCCCTGATTTATTATAAAAGCCTCACTACAAAAAAATGTGTAAGTTGTAGCAATTTTAATATGACGGTTATTAAAAACTACCATAATTTTCATATAATATGATAGCATAATAAACACAACATTTTCACTTCAAAATGTGACTTAATTTTTTCCATTATTTTTTTTATTTCCCACAAAAATTTTAGTTGCCCATTTTCAGTTCCCACAAATTACATTCCCACAAATCTCTTTTATCCTCTTTTCCCAAATTTTCTTTCAAAACTCTCTCTTGCTCTCTTTTCCTGGAACCCTCTCTTCTTCTCTTTCCCTAAAACTCTTTCTTCCTCTCTTTGCCTGAAGCACTTTCTTTTCCCTAATGCATTAGAAATCCAACAAAAGAGAAGCAAGATTACTAACAATCACAAAATAGCATAGTAGAACAAACATCCTTCTAACAATGTTACTCTAACCCTAACCTTGGGTGGAACTATAACTCAAAGCAAACAAGAAAAGAATGAAAAGAAAAGAGAGAAAAACTCACCTCTTGGAGCTTCTATGCCTTGAATGAAACTTGAGAGAGAGAAAACAATGAAAATGGCAAAGCATGGAGTATTTATAGGAGATGGAAACTCTTGGAAGGACAAGAGTTGTTTGAGAAAGGAAGAGAGAGAGAGAGAGAGAGAGAGAGAGAGAAAAAAAACAAAAAAAACAAAAATAGTTGCCGAAAGGCCAAGCTTGGTCGTTGCACTTTCAAGGAAACGGAGAGAAGTAGTTCAAGTTCCATGCCCATACTTGGGTCTCACGTGTCTTAATAAATATAATACAGTTCATATTTAAAATAATTTTTTATTAAATTTTATTTTAATCTTTTCAAAGATTTAATTTACAATTAGAAGAGAATTGTCAAGACAACATGCAGGAATTTAATACATTGCTATATTAATTCAAATAAACCTCTATACACGTATACTTCTAAAAATGGGTTGTTACAACTGTATTAAGCTCTTCATGAACCACTTCCACTGACACATAGGGCTACCACTATTGTTTTCTAAGTCCTACTACTTTTTCCATGTGTTTTTTCCATTGTTTTCTTGAACAATAACTCAAAGTGTTCATTTTAGTGAAGCCTCTTTAAGTTTACTCACCGAAGCAAAGAAAAGTTTGAAGCTCACTTAGACTAGATCTAATGTCTTAAAAATGAATATGATTTAAAGCAATAATTTATTTTCTCTCATGTATACTTAAGATATAAGTATTACATATTAAGAAGCGAGAGTTTGAAATATTGATTTCTTTACATATTAACAACACTGCACCACTTCTGATTTTTTCATTGGAACTTTTGTTTTAGGATTAAATATATTTTTTATTGTATTTTTAAGTGAAATTGATTTAGGTGTTTTTTCATGCACTTCATCAATATCTAAAAACACGATTTTATTCTTCTTTAAAAAGACTTCTAGATTAATATTTATAAAATCTTTCTGAATATTCCTTTTTGAAATTTATAAATGTATACCAGAAAACGTTCAGAATAAGATTTTATGTATATTATATTTCGGAATGTCTTATCTAGAATAACTTTTATGGAATGTATTATGGGAAAAAAAAATTAGAATGAGACTGAATTAGATGAAACATTTTGGTCTTTTACCTTTTTGAAGAGGTGCAGAAAAAACTTTAACTGGAGTAGAAGAAGAAACAGTCAATTGATTTTTGTCCATAATCCAAACTTTAGACTTCTTGTTACTTGTAGTAGTAATGAAACTATTAAAATAAATCATTGTCAATTTTTTTATATGACAAACGAATTTTCAGTATGAACTAAAATGTTAAAATATTTTATATTGATTTATCGTTGATGTGAATATTATAATATTATAATATAATTTACGTTAGAAATTCATTTGTTACGTAAAAACAAATTAGTAAACACACATTCCAATAATTTTCTTATTACAAGTATCCATACTATTTAAAGTTTGGACTAGAAACAAAAATCAACTTCATACATGAAAAATATATATATTTATAAACTTGTTATTATTGAAAAACGTTTGAAGTATTTTTTCATGTCTTAAAAGTCCATGTAGAGAGAAACCAACATTTAACCTTAAACCTTAAATGTCTTTTAATTTTCACAGTCTTAATATCTTGATATGATAAACCATACCTTATTATCTTCATGAAGATGGTAAGAATAGTTGTTGTCAATGGACATGTTGTAGAGTATGAATTCCAATGATTTCCACTTCAAAAGTAATGCACATCTTTTCATGATAACTAATTTTCATGAATTTTCTAAAATAAGTAATTTAAAAAAATTAAAATCTCACAATAAATCAACACACACACACAAAAATAATTAACATTTTCTAAAATAAGTAATTTTAAAAAATTAAAATCTCACAATAAATCAAATTTAATAAATGAAAATATTTAAGAACTATTTTATAGATAAATAGATGAAATAAGGAAAAAGCATTTGGAGAGATGGAAGATAATATTGGATAAATTTTTAAATTTTAAATTTTAACTTCACTTGAAAATGCTAGGGTCAAAATAACATAACAAAACATGGTCATAAATGTTATGGAAGTTTTTGCCAAACAAAAAAAATAGGAGAAAATGCATGTTCAGACTGCAACTACAACAGATTCATAAAAGTTTGGTGAATTTAAGTCAGCATTACTTTCCAAAATAACAACCATGACTTGCATTACACACCATTAAATTTTGAATGCAAAATCATTCGGCATGGTCTAAAAGTCTTGAATCCTATGTTTGTAATCTGTATCTTGAATTTATAAATATTGATTTGGGTTTTTCAACTTGGTTAACAGAGCATTACCGAAACTAGAATAGGAAAAATGGTGAGGTAATATTTGAAAGCAATTTAGCATGTGGCGTTATACTTAATCAAATGTCCCATTTACATCACACTTTTACTAAACAAGGAGTCTACCTATACAGATGCACGTGATGCAGATCAATATGGCAGTATATTTTCATGGACAGTTGAGTGATACAAAACTAAACCAAACCCCTGAACTCATGACTAAAATTTCCAGACGCTTAACTGAAGCATTTTATAATTGCAGTGAAGATATGGCAGAAAAATAATATTTAGACAGAAATCCGAACATAAAATCTCCCCACCCACCTCCATGGAGAACCATTTCTGAAAATTTGAGTATCCTATTAGCACTAGACATAAATAAATATTTTCCTCTATCCCCTAAATAAATTTCTCTAACTTCCTTGATGTACGAGGTTCCCGCGGCCGGAAGGTCTCCAACCGCAAGTTGGAGCTCGCACAGATCTCACTCAAAACAGCATCACCTTCCTCCATTTTAATTACCTCCAAGGTGCTTCCAAGAACATCAGCTGCAAGCCCAACTTCTAATAGGCTCCCCGGTTCCTCTCCACCCTCATGTATTAACTGTCCAATCTCGTTCAAAGAGACTACATGCTCTGTTATAGCTTTGGCAAAAACACGGCCAAGAAACTCTGCTGCTTTTGGGGCATCATTAACCGCATCTTCCAAAGTACTAAGAACAGATTCAAACCTAGCCAACACAAAATGTTATGAGTAACAATTCATTTTATTTACAGAACGATAGATTCTTACAATTAGTAGTCATCATACTATCAAAAACATCTCACCCTTTGATGAGCTGGGCTTGACCCAAGGGTCCATCCTGAGATTTCACAAGCTTGACAAGCAGCTGGGCCAAAAGATCTCTCTCTGTGTCCTTCCTCTCAAAAGAGTCTGTGACCCAGAGAGAAACCATGGAAGCATGAAAGCTTGGAGAGTTCAGATCTTTGATACATAGAACAACTTCACTCAAATCTCTAGCACTGGATTGAATAACCAAACAGTTAGAAGAATACGAAACAGGACAAAATAACTAGAAAATATATCTTCACTATAACACAACAAAAATTAGAAATCAAGATTCCTTGGCAAAATGCTTTAAAAGGGCTTATTTAAATCAAGATTCAATAGTGAATCATCAAGCTAATTTTTTAATCATGAAATATAATTTGTATTGAAACGTAAGATTCAAACGACAATGAAAAATTACTTCCAATATATCATATCATTTATATATTGTGGTGTTAAATGTCCTAGAAATAAATACAACAGCTAAACCATAAGTCTTATAAAAAACATACTATTAGTTAGATCTGCGTCAGTTAAGACGTTATTTTTTACACATGGAACAAAACAACGAAATAGCAAAATATAGTACGTGCATTGAATGAGTTAAGGGGAATAATCAATTAGAATAACTTAAATGTAGCTTAAATATCTTTTTGTTTAAGAATTTAAACTTTATCTAACTTTTCCATTTTTTTCACAAGTAAAAAAAATAACAATCATTAAATGGTGTGATTTGTGTCGGGGATATAAATTGCACAAATCCATTCATGTAACTTACTATGCAGAAGTCGTTTGATATTCATCTCACAATACAAATGAAAAAGTAACCAAATCATAGGATTAGAATTGTGAATCATAAGGTTCTAATTACTACGATTACAAGCTTAAAGGGTGAATCTATATCTTGAAACAGTTTCAACATTAACCTGATGTTGCAGCAAAAAAGAAATTTAAAGTAATTGTAGCAGTAGCAACAAATACAGTTTGTATCCGCACAGGAATAGAAATAAAAGCAGGGAGAAACAAAATTAAACCCCGTGGTATGGTCATCACTTTGCCCCATGTGGATAAAGTGATGAAGGGATGTTAAGATCTTCAGATGCCATTTCTTTATAAATTACACAGTTGGAAAAAATAAGTATAGACCAAACAGTGATAAAATCAAATAAAAGCAGAGAGAAACAAAAATTGAACCCCATGGTATGATCATCACTTTGCCCATGTGGATAAAGTGAAGGGATGTTAAGATCTTCAAATGCCCTTTTTTTTTAAATTACACAGTTGGAAAAAATAATTATAGACCAAACAGTCATAAAATCAAATAGTCAGACCATTTTCCTAATACGGCAAATAGAACCCATTTAACATACTGCAAGTCCACAACCATAAAAAATAACAATCACAACTGTAAAAGTCAGGGTTCAAAAAATATTAAAAAAATCATAATTTAGGAGTGAAAACTAAACCCCATTGTTTGGTCATCACTTTGCACCACCACGTGCATACAAAAGTAAAGAAAGGATGTTATTATTCTATCAAATTATAGAATTAAAAAAATAATCAGGTCAAAAAATGAGAAAAAAATAGAACATAAAGTCATCTATTAAAAATTGATGTATACATCAAATGCATATACATTTTTTCTTCACAATTACTAATGCTAGAACCCACAGTAGCCTGTACAGTGAACTTGCCATAAATTTCATTGTTCAAAAATGTACAAATAATATCAATATCACAATTTTAACCCTTTTAAAATCAGTTTTTCAGTATGCTTTGAAAGCAATACATTTACTGACACAAAACAATACAAGACACAATACTAACCAAACAAATAAAATCCTTCACCTAAGGGGAATATTCTGTATTTCAAGTGAAACAGGGTGCTTTTAAGTGAACCAACAAAATTTCTTATATGGGGGTTATAATTAAAAACTAACAAATACTAAATTGTAACTTGTGTTTCTCAAAGAAAAAGCACAATTGGCCTAACAGGCTGAAACAAATGGATTAAAAACACCATAAAGAGAAAACAGTACCTGTAGTATTCTCTAATTGCTAACATGGACTTGTCCTGTAACCAATCTTGGGTAATATTTTGGGAGACTGCTGTCCCTTGTGTTCTGGCAGGTGGTGAAGTTACAACAGGTTTTTCAATAATCTTATTTGCATTTCTAAAGTCCCTGTTCGCATAATTCACATTATGGTCTTGAACACTAGATTGATCATAAGTAGAACCAGAAAATCTATCGGGAGCATATCTTGATGCAGGATCATCCCTAGAACTGTATGAAGTGCGCTCAGGCAAATTATTATAACCATTAAGACCAGTTGAACTTGAAACTGCAGGTGGACCTCTAATGGACATTCCTCTGGCAAGACCACCCATTGGTCCCAAGGTTATTGATTCATCACCTAAAGGTCTTTGAGGCAAGGGAACTGACAATGTCCTAGTCTCATAAGTTTGCCTTTCCTCACTACGAGCATCCTGGGAACCATATCCACGAACTTGATTAGGCATTCCACGCACTCCACCCATCTGAGCATTAGGAGATAACATAGAGGACCCTCTTGGACCAAAATCCATAGGCATCCTTCTAGATGGATTGTTGCCTGGACCACGACCCAATCTACCAGCTTGGGCCATCCTCTCTTGTGAAGCATCTCTGTGCACCTCCTCAATCTTCTTTGGACCTTCAACTTTTCTTCTTTGTTGCCATTTATTCCTTCTCAAATCAATTACATCCTTCAGCATGAACCTCACCCTAGAAGATAAATTCATGTTGTTTGACAATGATCTCATCATTTCAAAATATGCGTCCATATGTTCTTTGGCTTTGGGATGGTCAATCATCTCCCCAATAGTACTCATCAGCTTGCACAAAGCTTCAATATCTTCTTCATCTGGATCCTGATACTGACCCAATAACTTCTTGATGCATTCATGCATAATCCTCTCTGTCAACATTTTCTTCTTATATAGTTCTCCAATCAATCTAATATTACCCAACATCCGTCTCCTTGCCTTGGTTCGTTTGTCTTCTCTTTCCTCTTTAGACAGCTTGACTTCTCCTTCATCAGCCTTATTAGCTTCTTCTTGCTCTCTTTCACCCCTTTCAAATTCTTCCTGGCACTTGTTTAACAATAATCTCTTAAAAGTAATCTTTTCATTATCTTGACTGAGATCAGGCAACGCAGCAGCCAGATGAAAACAGAAATTGGCATACATTTCACAGAAGGTAGGCTCCATCAAGGCCTTCTCAAAGATTTGTGAGATGACACCATTGAGAGTAACTACATTGTCAATATTAACTGCTCTAACCTGATCAAAAAGCTTCTCAAAATTCTGAGGAGTTAATTTGTTTAATATGCCCTTCAACTGCCTCTGTTTCGCCTCTTCCTCATCGGTCACTTTACCCACCTCATACTTCCTCTCAGCTTTGTGCATCATCTGTAAAGGAGTTTGAGGAGATGGAATTAAACCCCTATGCTGGAAGTTTGTAGCACGCTGCCATCTTTCTCCATCAGGGCTATTTCTTTGCATTCCTCCCAGATTTACCATGGATTGCATTGGACCAGAAAGAATCCCTCCAGCATATTGCACAGGTGTCTGTGTTCGTGGATTCCTTAAAACACCAAAATTGCCTCCTTGGCCAGGACGAAATCCTGCATTACCACCAACACCATCCAAACGCATACCAGAATGATATGCATTGGAAACTTTATTCCATTTGTCATCCTCAATAATACCACTACCACGACGAGACATGCTGCCTGACCTATCAATAATTCTTCCAGTAGAAGGTGAATCACGTTCAATTACATGAGAAGTAAAATTAGGATTAATCAAAACCTCAGCTATGTCTGCTGTGATTTCAAACCCTTCAGGAAGATCAGAGCATTGCTCTGAAAATTTCAAAAGGAAATCTCTGGAGTACTTTTTGCCAGTAACTGCACTTCCTTCACTCTGTTCAGTTTCATCTGAAACTTCTAGTTTTGGCGTAGACATGTCAGCAGCTTCCTCCCAATCTTCAAGTTCAGCTTTACTCTGTTTAGATTGCTCGTTTGCTACAGCATCCGACAGTGCAGCATCAGTAGGCAACTGCTCTAAATTTCCAGAAGCAGAATCACTTTCTGTTTTCTCTGCACTTATCACAGATTCTTTCTTCTCCTCAGGTCCCTTGTATGCATTATAAAGATCAGATGTTGACCCAGCAGCATCGGCCTTCGAAAGAATCTCTTTTCTTTTCTTCTTACCCTTTGACGTAGGTTTCACCTTACTAGGCTCTGAAACTGGTTTGTCCTTGGTACCTGATGCTAGAAGAGACACTGCACCACTGCCAGTACTGTCTGAACCATCCTTCAGATATTTTGTAGATGTTTCTACGATATCAGCAGACGGCTGATCTGATGTGCCAGAATTTGTAGAAACAGCTTCATTACTAATTACACCGTCATTTCTGATCAAGGAAACATCTTTTGTATCCAAAGCAGTATCAACAGCCATCCCCTCACCTCCTGCAATAGGACTTGTAGATCCATCCTGCCCTGGCTGCACAGACCTCAAGGCTACAGCCTCAGTGTTTAGCTTTACATCACCCTGCTTGGTTTGTTTTAATTCTGTTCCACCAACACTGACATCTTGTTTACATCCTTCAAGAGACAAGTTTTCTGTTTTATCCACCACTTCCATAATATTTGGCTGCAATAGTTTATCCTGTTGTGACAGTTCATCTAGCTCAGCACTCTTAAGATTGTTAAAATCATCCACCCCTACAAAATGTCCTTCTGCTGAAGCACGAGCTGACACTTGAGTAGAATCATTAGTTTTCATTTCAACATCATAAGGCATGCTGCCACTAGTAGCTGATACTAAGTCTGAAGCTGCATCTGAGGGATTTTCCCTGGTAATTACTGCAGAATGGTTTGTTTTACTTCCCACAGTTTCAGAAACTTCATCAGGGATACCACCATCAACAGCTTGGGAAGGCACATTAACCACACCAGGAGATTGCACAGCAACCTGTGAGAAAGAAAAAGGTAAAGGAATGTTCTCACTTGAAGGAAATCAAAACAAATGAGGAAAAAGATGTTTTAACAAATATTAACTTACGTACCAGATGCTGTGATTGCCCTTTTTTCTGTATTTTCTTCTGATTATCCTTCAAAGAATTTGACCTACTAACAGATTCCTTCTTTATGCCTTCATTATTAGGTATAACTGAAACAGAATCTTCACTAACAGCTGATGTAGAAAGCAACAAGGAAGCTGATGCAGGCTTCGCAGAAGATAGATTTGGAAATGAGCTCAAAATTGATGAATCAGTGGATAACTTAGACTGCTGGGAACATATTTCAGCTATTTCAGACCCTTTTAGTGGTGCAGAAGAGAAAGTATCACCAGGTGTTGATGAAGAACTAGGAGACACAATCTTTTGGGTACTGGAATTGGCAAACGAATCTGCAACACCAGATCCACCACTTGGCTTAATTGACACAGAGGTTACACCTGATGGAGCAGATAAGATTGCATTATGCACATCGCGGGAAAACTCTGGATTAGGCGGTTCAGCATTTCCAGTAATAGGAGTGCCAGCTTTATTAACAGGCAGGGAACTATGAGATGATGAATTTACAAAACTAACATTCTGCGGACCATGGCTCACAGCATAATTAAATCTGGGTGGCTGGGAATTAGGAGTTATCTGGCTACAAGCAGTTGGATAAAAGAGAGAATTGGTACTATATGAGCTCGATGGATAGTAATTAATAGGATGAGAAGCTGCAAATTGCTGGGCAGGCTGAGATTGAGAAGCCATACCAGAATGAGGCCTCACACCAGATGAGGCACCATCTGAATATGCATCTGCCCTTTTATCAAGTCTTAGCTCTTCATGTGTCTCAGGATGAGTTATCTTGACAGGAGTAGTTTTACGAGGACCACCAAACTTCCCTCCTTGCTGTGGTGGATATTGTGGGCTAATTCCAATACCCATGTTGCCTAACTGATGGGACAACTGAGGGCCAATTTGAGGAGTGAAACCCATGCTTTGGCCCTGATGCATGATTCCCTGAGGATGGATAGGATGAGGTTGAAGGTTTGGAACAAAAACCGGTTGTTGCACTTGTGTGGCACTTCCAATTGGCAAAGGCATGGGTAATGGCATCTGAAGCGGTGCTGATGACATACCTTGAGATTGAATCTGTGGATTAGGACCACCAAAGTGTACAGATGCCTGTGACTGGTGGTATGGCATTGGCAATGAAATTCCAGTTAAAGGAATGACAGAAGGCTTCTGCACCTGGCTTGCTGGGGGTAATGGTGACACTTGAGTATCCTTTTTTGCCCTAGGCACAGTATGAGTCTCCCCAGTATTAGATTGGTCAGTAACACCTGCCTCCTTCTTCACTGCCTGCTGCTTTGGAACAGGAGGAGTTGGCACTGAGGGTGCATGTCTAAAAGAATCATGTCGAGCCTGCATGTTATGAAATTATACACCAAACAAATGCTTGAATTAGTATGCAAACAGGAGAAGATAACAACTTCAGTAGACTGAGTACTAAAACATAGATGCGTGCACCCACTTGTCAGATTTTAATTTTTGAGAAAGGAATTCCTAATGAACTTTCTAAGACACAGAAGGAGTTGATGTCAGTGCCACCAATTACACCCTCTTTCCTTCTAAAGTATTAGCCAGCAGAGGCGGCAAATTTATATCTATATTGTTGTACATGTAACAAGGAGGTGGAAGTGAACAGAGAATAAACTGCAAACCTGATCGCGCTTCTGCTCGTCTATATTTGGAGGAGCTGAGCTTGTGCGAGCAGGAATCTGCATGTAATAGCAAAACATGATTAACCCCCTATACCTACAGGAGCTTTGTACTGCACAAAAGTTTACACCAGGAGGACAGAAAGGAATTATTAGGTATATAACTTACAGCCATCCCATTCATAAAGCCAGGACTGATGGATCCAAATTGGAAAGGAAATGCCTTAGATGCATCTGCTGGGGCATACAACAACATTCAGATTACTCTCACAAATCAGATGTAATGGATAAAAAGTTATTTCATAACGTGTCACTTTACTATGACCCCAAACTACAATTCAGAATAAATCTTATTTTAATTTTCAGTACTTAATGGACAGCATCAAAAAATTTACAAGGGCGACATACCCTTAGCAGGAGTTGTAGGAGCTGCTGGATCAGAACTCATAGAGAGAGGTTGAGAGGTAGGAGCTTTTGGAACAGCTCTGGTGCTCCTTTGCACAGCTGACGATTCAAATGGCTTGGCAGTTGCATTCGAAACTGGCGCATCAGATACTCCTATAATAAAACATAACAAGTGAATGGTGTCCATAAAAACAATATCAAGAGCTCAAATAAATACATAAAATCCGCTTACATTACAAATTGGAATGTGCATATAATTCCCCTCAACAACATCACACCGCACTCAAAAACCAATAAAGCGAAGAAACAATTTTTAAAAGACATATTTACATCAAACTTACCATGAATCTGAGGCTGTACGTGGGAACCGTTTGGTACAGTCCGGGCTGCATAAGTACTATTAGACTCAGCCGAATTCACCACTGCAGGGTTTACCCTAGATTGGCCACCTTGTGCATTGTTATTAGACTTCTTGTTAAAACTAAAACAGGCAACAATAAATCAATAACAAAACAGAAACAAAATAAAGAACAAAAGCACGCCACTTATAAGGGTTAAAGAGAAAACACAAGCAAATCATATAACCCTAGGTCACCGCGCAACAAACCCAGTTTCAATCCACACCACCTCACACTGAAAACAACCCAACCCAACCCAACACGAAATACAAAAAAAAAAAGTTAAATAAAAATCACAATCCCAACACCTGCTATTCATGAAAACACACAAAAGTTCAAAAAACAAAGAAAAATAAAATCAAAGAGGAAGAAACCCATAAAAATTACAAACCCTACCAAACTCACCTCCGGTTCGAGGAGAGCGACGGAGAAGGCCCGGCGCCGCCGCCTCCGCCCCTACCGTACGCACCGCCGGAGGAGCCTCGCTGTTGATTGAAGCTGGCGGATCGCCCGGATTTTCGGTACACAGAGTCGCTCTTCTCGGACTTTGATTGATTGAAGGACATAAATCCCAACCCTTAAGTCCTCAAAATCAAAGTTTCTTGAAAAAAAAAATTACAAAAACACAAAAAAAGAGAGGAAAATATAGAAATTTTCCTCCTCAATTTCCCCTGCAACGAAACAAGCAGATCCACGTCATCATCGCACGCAATCAAAGGCAGACCGTACGAGGAAGAAGATGAAAAAAAAAAAGTGAGGTTAGTTGGGTGAGAGAGTGTGGCACCTGAAGAGTGTGCAATTAGGGTTTCTTTATGTTTTCCTTTTTCCCTTTGTGTTGTTATTATTCGGTGGATGGTTCTTGGCAGTGGTGTGTGTATCTGGGACCGATGGATAGAAGAAGGGAAAGAGCGATTTGGGAAGAGAGAGAAGAGAAGAGAGAGAGTAGTGAGCGAAAGCGTGGTAACAAAAACGAAAAAGCTCGTCCTAAGAGTGAGGCTTAAGAGAGTGGTCAAAAGAAAGGGTAGGTTTTTTAGGAGATCACTTCAGAAACGCCTCGCTCGCGCTTTTGGTGAGATACATCATAGATACCCTCCTCTCCTTCTAATTTCTTTCTTCCTTCACTTTCTCAAATCAAATAAATAAATAAATCATGACCAAACTCCACCTTTACACAACATTTTTAATATTATATTATATTCTAACACCTATATACCACATTTTCTATTTTTATATTTATTCAAAATTAATTAATATATAAATACTCTTACACCCGATAATATAAATAAACTAATACAGGTAATATTAATTTTTTCTCTTATTATCTTTTTAGAAATTCTTATTATCTTACTTCTTTAAATTTCTGCTATATTCATCAACAGTTATTAGGATTTTTCCAAATCATATTTTTCTGCGCTAATCTTCTAAACTATTATTATTCAAATGATTTTAGCATATCACATTACGAAATTAATAGTCAGATAAGATGTATAAATTCCCATAATTGTCTTTTTATTTTTTCATTAATTTTTGAAAATCTATCCATTTAACCTATAATCGTAATTATAATTTTTTTGTCTTTTTAAGAAATGTGATATTGATATTTTCGTTTGTATATTTTATTTTAGATTCTTCTCCGGAGAATTTTTCAATAAAATTTAGAATAAATTAAGTTAAGACTTTGTATTATTTTTTAAAATTTCATTACTTTTTTTTAATCTTTATTCGTTCTTACCAGTGGTTTAAAAACATTACTTTGTATAGTTTTTATATGGAAAGTTGTAACTAATATTGAAAAACCAAAGAAAACAAATATTTAACATCTTAAAAATATCTCATGCGAATATAATTTACTCTAAAAAGTTATTATATTATATACCAAAGTTTAAACTTTTCTAATCAAATATTGCAGTGTTTTACAACTAAATTAATATTTAAAAAAAGGTTTTCAAATTTTATTTTGTGTATTGTATAACATAAATATTTGATTATATGATTAGCATTTCTAATAAATATCATTTTATTTATAAATTATATATGTTATTGTTCTTGCCGGTTGACTCGCCTGTCGGTTGATTCCACGACACTCACACGTCTCCTTCCTCACGTTGATACGTGCTTGATTCTTGCGAAGCAATCTGCACCTGCAAAAGAGAAAGGGGGCGCCCTAGAGGCCGTTTGCACTCCGACGCTCAAGTCAATAGTGGGCAAGTAACACCAAGTGTATTGAGTTTCTCTGTGTTTAGGTCTAGAAACTGCGTACCTTTCTGAAGTATTTTACTGTCCCTTATATAGTCTAGGGTTTACTGCGCCGCTAGTCCTAATTAGGGTTTACTGCGCTACTAGCCATATTTAGGGTTTACTGGAATACCCTTGCGCCGCTATCACCCAATCTTAGGGTAATCTAACACATAAGGTTTCCTTCTCTGGAGTGCAAACTTTAACAGGGTGACCACCTGGGTGCCTCCTTGTGCACCTAGTCTCTGGGGCCACCTGTTCTGGGAGTGCCTTCACTGTTCACGTGCCATGCATGTAGCTTTACTGGGAAAACCCTAGTTCTGGTGAGTACTCGTCCCCTTAGGACTCTACACCCAACTGTGCTCTCCCTGCTAGCTGAGTGACGATGACACCTCAGCCCATCCTGGTGGTCTGACGACTACTCACCCTTCCCTGCGGGAAAATGCTGATAACTGATCACCCTACTCTGAGGGAACACACCGATGACTGATCACCCTACTCTGAGGGGAATGACTGATCACCCTCTAATCCAAGCTGCCTGCGGGGTCCACTCCACGTGGCCTTGGCCCATGCTGTGGGATCCAGCTGACATGGTTCGCCCTTTACTACCTGTTCTCGGTGTCCGAGGACTGGTCGGTACACAAGCCCCCCAGTCTCAAGCTATTAACTTGTTTTAGCGAAGAGACTAAGTCTTCGGCTCGGGCGACCTACGTGGCTCTGCGCGTAAGGACATGAGTAGCGCGTTGAAGGGACATCTCACCACCTTGTCATCGCCCACATCTCTTAACCCTCTGAGGACTTCATTGGTGAGATCTCTGCTCGAATAGAGGACTTTTTTCTCGACAAAGAGGTGTTAATCACCCTTCTCCCCGATGCTTCATTACTTCTCGCGCTCTGCTGCCAGGCGCTCATCTAGGCACTGATCTGCTGGTGGTGGTCACTTTAGCACTGACCACCAACTGCCGTTCTGAGTGACCTCCTCTTTGATTCACCTGCTATCTTCTACCATGTGTCACCCTGTGAATGGTCCACGTGGTCATCTGCTGCTGACGTCATCGACTACTGATGACCGACCGGATCACAAGCCCCCCAGTCTCGAGCTGTGAACTCGTTTTTAGCAAAGAGACTAAGTGGTCGATGGCAAGATCATTCCTCCTCCTTGAGCATCTCCCTTTGCAACTTCTTCTTTTCTGTGTAATTTCTTTTCTGCTTCATAACTTGTATAAACCTTTTAGCTGTAAAGGCTCTCTGCATTGACTTCAACATGAATGAAATCTTTGCTCCAGCTGCATGTCCCTTTCCATTTTTAACTCTCTGCATGTGACTCAGCATTGTCTTTAACAACTTTTACGCATAACTTCATGCTGGACGACTGAATTGAAGGGCCTAAATGCTTTGGCTTCTCGCAGCAGAACTGGCTTCTACCACCGACCACCGACTAGCATGTTGGTGTTGGTGCACCACCGATCAGTCATCGCGCTTCAAGCTCTGCTTTACTTCTCTGTTACTCCAGCTCTTAAGCACATAGAGGGCCTGAACGCCAAAGATGATGCTTGTGTTTTGGGAAAGAAAAGTGCTTCTCGATGACCCTTCTTACCTCAGCCTCGCTGTAAGAAGTCGAGGTGAGGTCTTTCTCCTGTCGTCTTAGCCTCGCTGTAGAAAGTCGAGGTGAGGTCTTTCTGCTCTCGCCTCATCCTCGCTGTACAAAGTCGAGGGTGAGGTCTTTCTTCTCGCCTCAGCCTCGTTGTAAAAAGTCAAGGTGAGGACTTCTCTCGCCTCAGCCTCGCTGTAAGAAGTCGAGGTGAGGTCTTTTCCTCTCGCCTCAGCCTCGCTGTAAGAAGTCGAGGGTGAGGACTTCTTCTCTGGCCTCAGCCTCGCTGTAAGAAGTCGGTGTGAGGACTTTTCCTCTCGCCTCAACCTCGCTGTAAGAAGTCGAGGTGAGGTCTTTTCCTCTCGCCTCAGCCTCGCTGTAAGAAGTCGAGGTGAGGTCTTTTCCTCTCGCCTCAGCCTCGCTGTAAGAAGTCGAGGGTGAGGACTTCTTCTCTGGCCTCAGCCTCGCTGTAAGAAGTCGAGGTGAGGACTTTTCCTCTCGCCTCAACCTCGCTGTAAGAAGTCGAGGTGAGGACTTCTCTCGCCTCAGCCTCGTTGTAAGAAGTCGAGGTGAGGACTTCACTGGTGAACCTTTCTCTCAAGTTGGGAGTTCTCACTCGAAGTGGAGGTGTTCTTTACGAATCTTCCTTCCTACTTACGAGACCTCTAACCCCCACTGACAGGTTCTAACTGACCTCACATCGCTCATAGGCGAGGGAGGATTTCACTGGGCAAACCCTTCTTTCACGTTGGAAGTTCTCACTCGAAGGGGAGGTGTTCTCTACGAACCTACCTCTCTGCTTACGAGACCTCTAACTCCAAGTGACAGGCTCTAACTGACCTCACATCGCTCATAGGCGAGGGAGGATTTCACTGGGCGAACCCTTCTTTCACGTTGGAAGTTCTCACTCGAAGGGGAGGTGTTCTCTACGAACCTACCTCTCCGCTTACGAGACCTCTAACTCCAAGTGACAGGCTCTAACTGACCTCACATCGCTCATAGGCGAGGAGGATTTATCTGACCTCACATCGCTCACAGGCGAGGAGGATTTCTCTGGGCGAACCCTTCTATTCACGTTGGAAGTTCTCACTCGAAATGGAGTTGTTCTCTACGAACCTACCTCTCCACTCACGAGACCTCTAACCCCAAGTGATAGGTTCTATCTCGCCTCAGCCTCGCTGTAAGAGTCGAGGGAAGAGGACTTTTCTCTCGCCTCAACCTTGTTGTAAGAAGCAGAGGAAGAGGACTTTTCTCTCGCCTCAACCTTGCTGTAAGAAGCAGAGGAAGAGGACCTTTCTCTCGCCTCAACCTCGCTGTAGGAAGCAGGGGAAGAGGACTTTTCTCCAATGTTCTCTAAGTGGGTGCATGCTCCCAGGAGAGCGCCTGGCGTGGCTGGTCTGAGCGCACTCGCCAGGCGCATCCTACCTGCATGGCCTCATCGCGCGGTTCCATGCACGTTCCCACCGGCGAGGAGCTCTTCTTCTGGAATCATGCGAGTTGCATGCGTAACGCTCTCGCTGGGAGCTTGGGTCCCAACTTAACACGTGTTGGCAAGACCCCGATGACCATGCGCCGATGAGTGATCGTGCTCTGTACGTGGCGGCGACAGATCGAGCCCTCATGCGGCGATGTCTGATCGTGCTTGCACGGGGTGACTGATCGTGCTTGCACGCAGCGATGACTAATCGCGCGATGAATAACCACCAATGACTTCTCGCACTCTGCTCCCAGGCGCTTGTCCAGGCGCTGATCTGTGGGTGGTGGTCACTTGGAACTGACCACCTATCACCTGCACTTGCGCTTGGGGCAAGGGGAACTTTAAACTGAAAAACACACATTTTATGTACTGAAGTCTTTTTTATTGGGTAGCCACGTTAAAAACCCTCCTTAGGGAAAAGAGTGCCCCCTGGTGTATTCAACTGCTTACAGGGTATAGCGCGAGAACGCATCTACTTTACATCTTAACTGGGTGTATATATGCTGGGTCTCCTTTCATTGGCGATGACCGACCTCACGAGTCGCGATCATGCCCTCTACTTCAGCTTTCCCCTGAGCTACCTGGGAGCCCCCCCTAGCGTAGCTCCCTCCATCACCTGATTTCCCCGTGCACAGGGATCTCATGCTGCTGGTCACCTGCCTGGGACCCCGAAGCGTGATCTCCTTGCGGCTCCCTCAGGTAATCGGTTAGGAAACCTGTTTTCACCAATTCAGCAAGTTGATGCCCCAGCGCCAGGCAGGTGTAGAGTGTGTGTCCATAAGCCTGATGGAATTCACACCAGTCATCCTTCCTACTTCCAAGCACCTTGTCAGCTTTCTCTGGTACTCGGAGTCTTGCAGCTACAACGGGAATTGCAATCAGCTCCGCCAACTCTATAATGAAATCATACCTGGGGGGTGTATTGTTCTCCCTTGCACGCCCCCTGGCCTGATCCTTCCTAGGTGTGTAGGGGCGAGACCTGCCCTGCGCTTTCTTCCCTTCTCTGGCCTCATGCGCCCAGGCGTGTCGCTGCTGCTTCCCCTGTCCTTCGCGCCTTGGCGGTGCAGCACTGCTCTTCTTCTCAGAGACCTACGTCTCTGCTACAATATGCGCCACCGCGCGTCGCCAAATCTCAGCGAAGGTGGCAGGGTGGTCTCTGATGAGCGATTCACTGAAAAGACCAGGCAACACACCTTTCTTGAATGCATGCACCAGCATGTCCTCGCCCTTGCTGGGCAACCTCACTACCTGCACACCAAAATGGTTGAGGTAGTCCTTCAACGACTCCCCCTGGTACTGGCGCACGTCGAACAGGTCGTAGGACACCATCGGTAGCGCTCTGTTGACAATGTACTGCTCTGTGAACAGCTTCGAAAACTGCTGGAAGGAGGTGACGTGGCCCTCTAGCAGGCTCACGAACCACTCCATAGCTACTCCACTCAGCGTACTCATAAACACCTTGCAGTACACAGCGTCTGAGCCTCCAGACAACATCATCTGGGTGTGGAAGGCTATCAGATGCGCTTCTGGATCTTCCTTCCCCGTGAACGATGCCTTCATTCCCACCAGGTTGGGAGACACCACTGTGTTCATGATCTCAGGGGAGAAAGGCATAGGGAAGGCCCTTGGGGGCGTCAGTGGAGCTTGATCCTCTCCCACGCGACCCCCAGCTTGCTGCATGTGGTGTAAGGACCTGTAAAATTAAATTGGAATAAAAGGAATATATTTTAAATGAATTCTAAGTATGTTTTTATTTAAAATAAAAAGGAAGGAAAGTGTAGCTTAGAAGACTATGAGATCGCCTGGTTAGTACATAATCGCCTGTCGCCTAGACTACACATGAACGCCAATCGCCTGTAGTGTACATGATCGCCAATCGCCTATGGTGCACATGATCGCCGAAAGTGCACTCAGTATGTGGTCAAGATACTGGATCAACCATAGTGGGTTCCAAAAACCATGCGTATCAAGGTGTGGGTTAAGCCTTAGATACGCTGTGCATGCGAAGCTCTATGCTTGAGCATAAGAAATCGTTCTTAGTGTTGCATGCATGGGCGCACGAGGAGTAGTGCTGATCTACTCTTGGAAATGTGAAGCTACCGACGTCACCAAGTCATGTGGAGATGATACCTTGGACGTAACATAGTGGGATGAAGAACCTTCAGCAAGGCGTGGCGATGTGTCGTCGGGCATCGCCAGGGCACGAGACATGCGGGCATCGCCAGGGCGCGAGGCATGCGGGCATCGCCAGGGCGCGAGGCATGCGGGCATCGCCAGGGCGCGAGGCATGCAGGCATCGTCAGGGCGCGAGGCATGCGGACATCGCCAGGGCGCGAGGCATGCAGACATCGCCAGGGCGCGAGACATGCGGGCATCGCCAGGGCGCGAGACATGCGGGCATCGCCAGGGCGCGAGGCATGCGAACATCGCCAGGGCGCGAGGCATGCGGGCATCGCCAGGGCGAGACATCGGTCGTCTTCCAGAGAAGGACATCGATCGTCCGCCAGGATGAGTCATCGGTGGAAGGTTATCGCGCGATGTCGAGTTTCACACAGATAAGGTGGGACCCAGGCTCCCAACATGAGATGTCCTGCACGCGCGACACGTAGACAAAAAGGGTGGTTCAGAATAGTGACATCAGAGAGTTGGCATGCGCAGAGACACACGTGGCCGTACTGTTCAGGGAAGCGTGCACACAAGCTTTCCTGCAGAGTGGGTGGTGGCAGCGGCAATTGTGGACAAGTTGGTTTAGATTCAAAAACTCACTTCTGAGAGGAAGAGAACGTTGCAGTGGTTCAAGAGTGACAGAGTGAGTTTACCTTCATCCTTCTCTTTTCTCTCCTTCGCGCTGCGATTCAGGCATCCTCAAGCACCAGTACGACGAGCGACGACTGCACTTGGACACCTGGGAGGTTCTCTGTGAGTTTTCCATCAGGACGCTAGAACAGAGCTAAGGCATCTTTAAGCTTCGGTGGGTTTTGGAGCTCTTGGTGTTTTGCGCAAGTTCAGGTAAGGGAAGCTAGCATTTTCGTTTATAAAATCGTTAGGCGAGTACGTTCTGCAGTGAGGGCGACGTGGTCGCCGGTTTTCATATTCCTTTTCACGATGCTCTGTTTTTATGTGTGGGGCGACGTGATCGCCGGTTTTAAATGTTGATTTCAAACTCCCCTGTTTTAGTGTCGTTTGAAACTGTTTGAGATTGAAATGTGATATTCAAAAATCTGAACCTTGGAATGATTGTTGCTGTGATTGGAATCGTTCATTTAAGTGTTATATGATGTGTTGAATGTTGTGAATGTGGGATCAAGGCATAGTATTTTCAGGAAAGAAAATACCGTGTAAGATCATGTAGGATGTGCATTGATCGGTGATTTCTATAATGAGATATCCTGACTCTCCTGATATAATGGAATCATATAGATGAAGTTATTCAGGCGTTGAGAGTCGATGGAGGTTCATACCTATGGGTAAGTTGTTTGAAAGATAACTACTTGACCTGTTGTGTGGATTCACCCTGTCATACTAGGAGAGTGATGAGATTGAGATTGAGATTATGTTGATGCGCATAGCTGTGGGAACTTTACAGCAGTGTAGTATGACAGGTGCAGATCTCTGAGTCTAGTCAATGCACGTGTCTTTCGGAAGTAGTGTCAAGTGTCTGTGTGTGATGAGTCAGTGGAAGTCTAACGTGAGAAATGAGAAACACTGAAATTGATAGACACTTGATGGATTATGTGAATTGAACGACTCTTGAGGAAATTGTAAAATATGTGATTACTTGATGGTCATGTGAAGGGAATGAGAAAGTTGATGGTTTTTACGTGGGTGTCTTAAATTTGTTTTATCTTGATTTTAAAGTTTCATATCTAAATTCTCTTTCAAATATCTAGCTTACCCTGCATTTTTGTTTTGTGGATGTTTTCTTAAACCTGTGATGATCGTGTATAATTTACACGGGAGCAGATGATGTTGCAGGAAGTAGAGCTCCTCAGTGAGTGGTCGCCGGAAGGAGATCGCCTGTTTCTGTTTCTGTTAGGCGATCGCCTGTTTTCTGTTTTCTGTTAGGAGATCGCCTGTTTTTCTATTTTGCTGTATTTTGTTTAAGTTTGGAAAACTGACTGGATATGTATTAAACTCCCTGTGAGGAGAAATTTCATTATATATATATATATATGTTCACTTCGATATTATTGTTTTACCTTTATTTCATTATATAAATATGAAAAGAATTTGGCGGGATGTTACATGTGGTGCAGACTCGAGCGCATCTCCTCGTTTGCCTTGCGCAACTCCTCATTCCTGGCCTGAGAGGCGGCCAGGTCCTCCTGCATCCGCGCCTGATGCGCCCTGGACTCTGCCACCGTCTCTTGGAGGGCGCGCATCATTTCCATGATTTGTTGCATGGTAATGCCGTCGGCTCCATTCGGCGGAACAGATCCATGTCTGGTATTCCTCATTCTCTGCGATTTCTACTCTCGTTCTTGTGTATGGGACCTTCGTTTTACTCCGGCCCCACGGTGGGCGCCAAATGTTCTTGCCGGTTGACTCGCCTGTCGGTTGACTCCACGACACTCACACGCCTCTTTCCTCACGTTGATACGTGCTTGATTCTTGCGAAGCAATCTGCACCTGCAAAAGAGAAAGGGGGCGCCCTAGAGGCCGTTTGCACTCCGACGCTCAAGTCAATAGTGGGCAAGTAACACCAAGTGTATTGAGTTTCTCTATGTTTAGGTCTAGAAACTGCGTACCTTTCTGAAGTATTTTACTGTCCCTTATATAGTCTAGGGTTTACTGCGCCGCTAGCCCTAATTAGGGTTTACTGCGCTACTAGCCATATTTAGGGTTTACTGGAATACCCTTGCGCCGCTATCACCCAATCTTAGGGTAATCTAACACATAAGGTTTCCTTCTCTGGAGTGCAAACTTTAACAGGGTGACCACCTGGGTGCCTCCTTGTGCACCTAGTCTCTGGGGCCACCTTTTCTGGGAGTGCCTTCACTGTTCACGTGCCATGCATGTAGCTTTACTGGGAAAACCCTAGTTCTGGTGAGTACTCGTCCCCTTAGGACTCTACACCCAACTGTGCTCTCCCTGCTATCCGCATGGGCACTTTGTGATTCAGGCCTCTCCCTACCTCTGGGCATGTTTACTGATAACTGGTCTTCCCCCAAGGCCGATGTCACCTCGTCTTCACCCAAGGCCGATGTCACCTCGCCATACTCTGTTGCCGAAGACTCCTCGACCTGCTGAGTGACGATGACACCTCAGTCCATCCTGGTGGTCTGACGACTACTCACCCTTCCCTGCGGGAAAATGCTGATGACTGATCACCCTACTCTGAGGGAACACACCGATGACTGATCACCCTACTCTGAGGGGAATGACTGATCACCCTCTAAAGCAAGCTGCCTGCGGGGTCCACTCCATGTGGCCTTGGCCCATGCTGTGGGTTCCAGCTGACATGGTTCGCCCTTTACTACCTGTTCTCGGTGTCCGAGGACTGGTCGGTACAGTTATAATTGAAATTTATAATAAAAGAATATATTTTAGTATATAAATTATAACTTGTTTTATTAAAAAAAGATAAATTGTGGTATAAGATTATTTCTAACTGTTAATAATTCCTTCAATAAAAAAAAATATTAAAAAGGATATACGGTTAAGAAACAAATAAACTTATACACTTAATAAAGTAAAGAAGGGTATAAAATTATAATTATAAAATATCTAGTATTATAAGTGTGTGAAATATAGTTTAAACTAGGAGAAGAGGAGTTTCGTCCTCAAGATTGTACTAAATGATATTCATATCTTAAATATACATTTGCTTAGCAAGTAATTTGATAAATTATAACATTTTTCATTTTTTTAATAAAATAATGTTAATGTTTTATTTAAAAAATATTTTTTAAAATTTTTAAAGATTGATAATAATAGAAAGACTTGCAAAAACTTTATAATTGTCACCAGATATTAAATAAAATTAGTGGAACTCATTAAAATACATGTAAAATTCAGGAAATAAGAATAATAGAAAGATTTGCAAACTAAAATTAATTTTCAGTAAATATTAAATTTATTAAAGATTATAAAAATTTATTCTCTAAATACATATTTTAATTTATAATATATAAAAAAATAACGAGACGTGCTTTTCAACTCTTTTCAAGATTCTAAAACACGTTATCATACGTTTACGTCCAAATTTCTTAATATTCATTATTAAATTGAGTTTTTAAAAAGGAAGTGTTAGTAATATTATTATATATGGAACAATTTTAATAGCATGTTTATCCATGTTATTTTTTAATTTCGTTATAATTTTTATTCTAATAGAATGTCTTATAAGATCCAAATTTTAATATTAGTATTTTATTTGATTGTTGATGTTTTAAAGATAGACAAATATTTTTTCGGAGATTATCTAAAACTCATATATTAAATTGTATGTCACGAAACTTACTTTTATAATAAGAATTGTTTACACTAAAAAAATTGAATTTGAAAGAAAGTTCAATTAATGTGCCATAAAATCACATCATAACTTCTAAAATAATATAAACATTCACATATATCATAACATTTCACTCTTACAAGAAATTATTTATATACATAACGAGATTCATAGACACTCTTTAATATAAGATTTATAAAATAAAAATATTTCAAAAAAATATACATAAAACATATAAATATATTATATATCTAAATGTTTAGATACGTCAATATTATTATTTAGATCGATAAAATTTTCCACTCTAATGTAGAATTGCAATAAAAAAAAACTACATATCCACCACAGAAAGGTAAACTATTTAGAATAAATGTTCATCATATTAATATATTTCAACCACAATTCTATTAATTCAATATATACACATCAAATCACTTCATCATCTAAAATAGACATAATTTCAAGACATGTTGTACTAATCAACTTTATCTAATCTATTTTTAAACATGTTAAATCTATAAGCATGTCTAATTCAAATGGGATATGAGATAGCAAATATCACAAACATTTTGAATAAAACTTATATTAAATATGTCATATAAGATATTATAATCAAGATAAGTTCTTCACAACAATATTTGTATATCAACCAATTTGTTTCAGGTCATTAAGAACTTTCCCTCGACTAGTGATCATATAATAATCTACATTATTTAAATAATTAATAAAGTAGAGATATATTGATATCTCTTAATTATAAAGTTATTGTCCTTAATACCCAAAAATACATTTAACTATTAAAATACAAGTTCTACTTATTTATATAAAGCTTTAGAGTTTTTCAAAACATTTATAATACAAGATTAGGACTTATAAAAATACAAATATTTATAATTTATAGTTCAAAACAAAACTTTAAAGTCTTCCAGACTCTCCTTCACTTGTATGATTATTTGCTCGTGTACATAGTATCGTCATCGCAGTTCACAACACAATAAGAAAAGTAAGGGTAAGCTAGTGAAAATAAAATTTTACAATATACACAATTCAATCAAAAGAGCAAACCAAATTATATGGATCAATTTCTCAATTATTCAATCTTCTTCAAATCCCAACATAAAACAATCACATATATCCCACATGGATCTACACATCCAGGATATTTAACAAACAAAATAATAACTGACGTCTTCCGGAAGACCCGTACTAAGTAAGTCCTATCCGAGACTAACACCTAATCCAATACACAAGACTTAGATTACCTGCAAATGCAAATCCAAGAGAAATGATTAGACTAAGTTCAATATAACCCAAGTTGTGCATCTCATATGTCATAGTGTGCATGAACTCCCCCCATCAACTTCTCATCACCTGATATCTTAGTCTATGTGACTTAGATCATCAGTGAAGCTCAAAGATCTCTGTTACCACATAGACATTAATACTTAATACACAAACAAACATTAGTCCATACATTATCTCAAATGTATGAATTCAATTTCATACCATTTTCATCATACAATATCATTCAAAATGCAATCCACAACATTCAAAATCTTATTTATTTTTAAAAAAGCAACACTTAAATACTAAACCATCAAAATATAATATTTTTACAAGTTTAAACAATATATATAAACAAACAACATCCCTAAAGAGAAATTGAATATTGAAATTGAATATCGAGACTACGTCCCCTCCACATTCAGATCTTTTAGCCTAGGGTATTATTAAAAATTAAATTACCTAAAATTTCTTATTCTAATGGAAATTTGACCTCAAACAAAGGAACCACTCTAAAATTTAGGAACCTAGAGCAAATTATCCAAATATTACCAAATTTTAGTATGAGCTAAATCAAGTTGAGAGAAACACTTTTCTCAACTGGGCCACTAAAATTGATGACTAAATCATAGAGAAAAACAAAAAATAAAAGATCTTTAGAGTAAAAAATGAACTTATTCTGTTTGAAAATCTAATCGGATAAAATTTTAGTTTGACTCCTCAACTACTGCAGGGTGTGATTAGATTTGGAAATAAATAAATTATAGAGGAGAAATTGAAGAGAAAAGGGAGAGACAGAGAAAGGGAGAGAGATAAGGTTTGTAGCTTCTTTTTTTTTCTTCCTGTTTTACAGTTTCTTTCACTTAATACTTATAATTTTCAAATTAGTAAATATATTGTCTAAAATATGTAACCTCAAAAATATGTAACCTCAAAATTATTCCACACAATACAATTCCTTCCATTCAATACAAAATCATGATTATTCAAATAAAACTAAACTAAATTAAATCTAACATCATTAAACATTTATATACATATAAAAGATTTAAATATATATTTTAATTAATCCATGCACTACTTGAGCAACCTATTTTCTTTAAATAAGAGAAGGATTTTCACTTAAATGAAAGAAATCAAAGATTTGTCCGGACATTTTTTTTTAAGCAAAAAAAGTTCACTTTAGCAGAAAACTAAATTAAAGGGAAAATAGTTTTTTTGCATGATGTTTGCTTGAGTTAAAAAATTTCATTTGGCCGAGAATTCTAGAAAACTGAAATTTAGCATATTTCACAAAACAAACCTACAACCTAATATTATCATTTCTAACCATCCTACTCGCTTTAAACAAGAAAATAAAATTATTTTCAATTAAACTTGTATATTAGTCACTAAACAAAATATAGTTATTTAACACGTAAATCCATAAAATAAAAATATATAAACAATTAATTCTCTTCAAACATTTCAAATGCATCTTATAGGCAATTTGCAAACTATAGCTAATAGAATTCAATTGAATTATCCCAACCAAACTCATATTCAAAATCAAGTACAACAAAATATTGACCCATTTAAATCAAACCATATAATTATAAAGTCTCAAAATTTCAAACCCATTATTTTGTCTACAGCTAATAACAAAAAAAATTATGACTCATTTTAATTTAAACACTTTAAAGTATAACATCAACAATATCATATAAAATATTATTTCTTGTGTTTTTTATGGCTTTGCTCCAACTTATAAAAACTGAAAAAGATCTAACCTGCTTATTAGAAGTTTGATTTTCAAATATAGCACATCACTATAAGTTTAAACTGAGCAAGATAAATTTATTTTGCTTAGACTTCACATGCATTCCCAATATATATGCATGCAAAATGTCAAAAGAAAGAAAATTGAAGATAAAAAGGAACGAGAAAACTTACTCATAATAAAATTATTAACTTAAATATACATTTTAATTCACTAACATGTTATTTAAGGAGTTATTATTGCTTCGACAACCTATTTTCTTTATAAATAGAGAAAGATCTTTTTCTTGAGCCAAATAAATCATAAATTTGTCTCGTGCTATTTTTTGTTTGAATGAATATTTTATATTTGAGAAAAATATTGGGCTCTAAAGGAATAGTTTGCCTTGGTATAATTTTTGCTTCAACTACAAATTTTTGCTTGTGTGAAATTCTCACTGTTCTTGTCGATTGACCTTGATCAAATGCTCCTCTTCGAATTTGTCTCTCTTGGATACTGCTTCGCTCATTCTTGTTGCATTGGAATGTGGCTCCATTGAGACAGAGGATGCTCTATTTGTTGATGAAACTTTGACGATGAAGTCTGTTATGGCTTATGGAAAAAGTATACAGTTTCAGTTTAGTGTGCAAAAAACACGTACCTTCACCTGGGATCTCATGCCCCTTTTATACTATTCTTGTAACAGGTTTCCCACAAGAGAATATAATCTCAACTGAAAGCATAACTAAAGAGCATTTAATCACAACAAAAAAACCACATGTCATGGGCACCACTTACATTTAGGTGTTAACCATAGGCCAAGTTCTGTTTTACGGGTGCACCCTTATCTTTTAGGGTTATTCTCAACAACTGATAATTATTATGTAACTAACATGTAACAAATAACAAATATGCACACATAACAAATAACCAACACGTACACATAACAACCACATGCGCACACTTATCTATAAGTACATACAATGGGCCCCCTCATTTGGCAGACTCATTAGAGTTACACCGTACTGGGTTTACCAATAAAACTGGGCCAAACTCATGATCGCATCCTGGGCCCAATAGCTTAGCTGACCATTTACCAGCCTAAACTGTAAGGACCTAGAAAATTAACTTAGAGTAGAAGTAGTATAATTTAAATGTTTCCTGAATATCTTACTTATCGAAAATGAAAAGAACATATAATAGAAAATTCATAGTAGTCAGACCTCAGACGTCGCCCAAGAGGTCTGAGGTCAGTATGGTAGAGGTCGGTCGGTAGACCATAGTGGGTTCCAGAAATCACATGTATCAAGGTGTGTGATTTGAACCTTAGATGCACCATGCATGCGGGATAACTGCGAAACTCTATGCTTTGGCATAAGAGATTTACCCTTAATGTTACATGCATTGGCAAAGGAGAGGTTTGTACCGAACTGTCCTCGGGCAGGAGAAACTACCGACGTCACCAAGCCATGTGGGGGTGATACCACAGACGTGGAGTAGTGAGTCGATGAACCCTCAGCAGGGTGTGACGATGTGACATCGGTGACCAGAGTGAGGCGATGTGTCCTCGTCACACACAAGGGCGATGAGAGATCGCCAGGAGGAGAGACACATCGGTCATCGACCATGATGAGAGATCGCTAGGATGAGAGACACATCGGTCATCGCCAGGATGAGAGACACATCAGTCATCCAGCATGAAGCTATGCATAAAGCTGTTAAAGGCAATGCTAAGGTTACAGTTAGTCGCGATCAAGTCACAAACCAAGTTGGAAGGGTTGCAGTGAGATCGCGCTAAAGCCTAAGCCAGTTCACAGTTAGTCACGTGCAGAGATTTAAAGATGGAGAGAGGACCAGTGGTCAGTAAAGCGCTTGGAAGCAGAGCGCGATCAGTCATCGGTGCACTCAGAGCGCGATTAGCCATCGGTGCACTCAGAGCGCGATTAACCATCGGTGCACTCAGAGCGCGATTAGCCATCGGTGCACTCAGAGCGCGATCAGTCATCGGTGCACTCAGAGCGCGATTAACCATCGGTGCACTCAGAGCGTGATCAGTCATCGATGCACTCAGAACGCGATTAGTCATCGGGGGGAAGTAGTGAAGCACCTATTGGTCATCGGTGCATGGTCATCGGGGTTCCCTGCTACACGCAGTTAAGCTGGACCCACGCTCCCAGCGAGAGCGTTATGCATGCGTGACACGTAGACTGTAAGGGTGTCCCAGAGCAGTTGGCGCCAGAGATTTGGTAGGGCAGGTGACCCTGAGTTTTGGTGCGCGCAGAGACACTACGTGCCCATCCTGTCAGAGGAAACTTGCACGCAAGAGTTTTCCATCAGAGTGGGTGGTGGCAGCGGCATTATTGGTCAAGGTGATTTAGTTTCAAAACTCACTTTCTGATAGAGTGTTCGAAGGCTGCTTTTGAGTAGAGATAGATATAGTGAGTTTAGTTTTCTCCCTTTTCCTTCCTCTCCGTCTCGCTACCATTCCGGCATCCTCATGCACCAGTTTGACGATCGGCGACTGCCCTTGGACTCCGGGGAAGTTACTCTGCAAGTTTTCCCGATCAAAACGCTTAAACAGAGTTAAGGCATCCTTGAGTTTTCGGTGGGTTTGGAGCCCTTAGTGAGATCGGCTCAAGTCTAGGTAAGGGAAGCTAGTTTTCTTTTCAATAAAACTTTAGGCTAGAAGATTCTGAAGTTGGGGGTGACGAGGTCACCAGTTTCAATTTCTTGCACGATGCCCTGTTTTTGTGTAGATCGGCAATTGTTTGAGATTGAAATATGGAATTTTAAATATAGTAGATGCTGTGAAATGTATATGATCTTCGAAATTCTAAACTTTGGTATGATTTGATTTCGTGAGTTGGTTTGCGTAGAAAGGGTTTAAAAATATGATATGATTGAATCGTTCATGGATGTGTTGTATGAGATATGGAATGATGTGAAAGTGTGATCAAGGCATAGTATTTTCAGGAAAGAAAATACCGTGTAAGATCGTATAGAATCTGCATTGACTAGGGATTTGTCTAGAAGGAGATATCCTGACTCTCCTGAGATAATGGAATCATATAGATGAAGTTATTCAGGTGGTGAGAGTCGAAGGAGGTTCATATGAATGGGTAAGTAGTTTGAAAGATAACTAACTTGACCTGTTATATGAATTAACCCTGTCATACTAGGAGAGAGATGATATTGAGATTATTTATGCGCATAGCTGTGTGGATTCACAGTGATATAGTATGACAGGTGCAGATCTCTGAGTCTGAGTCAACGCACGAGTCTTCCGGAAGTAGAGTCAAGTGTCTATGTGTTATGAGTCAGTAGAAGTCTGACATGAGATAGATGAATAAAGAGAATTGTTAATAGACACTTGATGGTGATGTGAAATGAATGAGAAATTGATGGATTTATATGGATGTTTAAAGTTATGCTTATGATATAAGTTTTTAAAAATATCTAGCTTACCCTTTGTTTTGTTTTGTGGTTGTTTTTCTTAAACCTGTGATGATCGTGTATTTTTACACGGGAGCAGATGATGTTGCAGGTAGTAGAGCTCCTCAGTGAGCAGTTGGAGAAAGGGATGGTTTAACTTGAATGTTGTATTTTTGTTTTTGAAAACTTTTGATGTATGTATTAAAATCTTAGCGAAGAGGGATGTTTAATTTGAGATACATTTATGAGAATGATGTATGTATATGTTAATTTCATATTATCTGTCTTTTTTTTTATATATACATATATATATATATATATATATATATATATATATATATATATATATATATATATATATATATATATATAGGAGTAGAAATTCAGGGATGTTACATAAACCAAGGACCGAGCTACCACTAGCCCAAACCGAGGACTGAGCATTCCTGCCTAGTACATTCACAAAATTAAAATATAACGCAAAAATATTAATTATAAACCATATACTAGCTTTTAAATTGTTCTTACTGGTTGACTTGGTCGTCGGTAGACTTCTACGGGTGAGCTCTGACTTTGTCTGCCTTTGCTGGAATTTGCACTTTCCTTAGTGGTCGGGTAGTCGGACCTGTTGAGACAGAGGGCACCCTACCGGACTGTCGCACTTCGACGATCAAGTCAGTACATGGCTTATAATAAACAAGAAGTATCTAGTTTAAGGCTCAGAAAAAGCGTACCTTCACCTGGGACCTTTGGTCCCTTTTATAGACTAGCACTAGGCTACCTCTTGTAACAAACTTCTCCTGAGAATCTTATCTCGAACAAATGCATATTCAATAACATATTCAATGGGAGACAATCCCGCTACAATGTGTGTAATCTTAACAGCACAGCTGCGCAGAATCTTATCTCCTTGGAGTACATTAAATCTTAACAGAATAAATACCTGGGTATCGACGTACCAACTTCCAGGGTCCAATCTGTTTTCTGTAGGCACACTAGCCTTCACATAACATGCATGCAACTTATCCCCCAAAACCCTAGTGCCTTTAGGCCTAGGCATCTTTGGGGAATATATACTTGCTAGACCCGAATGTACTACACACACCACCTGCACTTTTCTCGCTTACCAAGCCTTATATACATATACGCGAGATGAACGTCACCTCACGCATTCCTAGGACCCACTTACGTGGCCCATCAACTCTACCGAGCTGACCCCCAACGTTTGATCACCTGAGCACTAAGCTCAGCACCCTGGTCTAGTACATAAATATTATATTAAATCTTTTTTTCTTTTCATTAAATTTTTTTTTTCTTTTCAAACTCGTATGTAGACCAACATAAAAATATAGTTAGTCAATACTCAAAATTGACCATTCCAAAATCCAATATCCATATTCAAAAACATAAAAAAGTATAGTAACCTACTTTCTTTAAACATTTCAAAGGGTACTCTCAATGCATCTTATATGTAGTTTGCAAATGATAAGTAGTATGACTCAATCCAACTATCCTAACCAAAATCGTATTTGAAATTAAGTATGTCTCAATATCTGTCCATTTAAATCCAACCATTCCATCATAAAAAAATCTCAAAATTTCAAACTCACTTTTATATATATATATATATATATATATATATATATATATATATATATATAATTTTTCTAATTTTAATATATATTTCATAGTACTTTTTACTTTGATAATTAATTTGTTTGATTACATATTTTTTATTTTAGTGAAAAATGTAACGCACATAGACATACATGCATACGTAGTTTTCAAGTATTTTTGTTTTTTAATTTACTAAAATATATTTTGTAATAAAATTATGACATAATCAATAAATTTTAAGATCAATAATATCTCAACATAATGAAATAAAAATGACACTATTAAAAATATAATTTACCTAAAAGATTCTGAAATAATTAAAAATAATCAAATACAAAAGATGGCTACCCTTATCATTATTTTAATTACATTTAATTAATTTAGTTGTTCACTGTTGTTGCTTACTTGTCACGCTTTGTATTTAGCAAAATATTTTGCATGAATGAATACTTCGTTCATCGTCACGATTCTTTGATGTTCAATTGCCACGTGTTCTGCACACGCTCTTTACCAATGTTAGTTTTAGGTTAATTCTTTTGTACCTCTCCACTCCACTTAGAAAGTTACTAAAAAAATGTTTTCACTTTATAAGGAAGGAATATTCTTGTAAGAATAAGTCTGTTACTTCATGGCAAAGTAAAAACAAACTTAACAACACAGAAAAATAAACATAGTTTATTACTGGAACAGAAACCCTTTTCCTTCATTACTGGGATGACATGCCCTATTACTATTGTGTGTGCACATTTTTATAATAATAATAATAATAATAATAATAATAATAAAAATAATTAATAATTAAAAATTAAAAATTAAGTATTAAGTATTAAATATTAAAATAAAAATAAAATAAGAACAATAAATAGTTATTATAAATTATAGAAACTAAAGAATTGATTAACCAAGATACGAGTAAGGTAATAAAACTATATAAATAGTAAAAAAAGTGTATAGAAAAAATAATAATTAAAATCAATCTCTATTATTAATTGTTATAAATATTTTTTTAATAAAATGATACTTATATTTTTATTAAATAAATATTAAATATAGTCGATAGACCATAGTTAATCAAACAATGGTCGTCCTTCAGACGTTGTGTTTTTTAGCTAGAGGATGTTGTCGTGTTTTTTAGCTAGAGGATGTTTTGGGGATAATAATTGTGTATCACTCTCTAGGGGATCGTTACATTTAATCTTAGTAAAATGTCTGGTTAGTAGGTTGTGGGTTGACCCACAAAGGTAAGACGTGATAGTTAAATCCATTTAATAAGAAAATCTCAACGTTATCTTAATCCATTCAAATATGAATCATGTTATTACAGAGATGTAATGTAGTAAATACAATGAATAGGGATAAAAAACATGGTCTTATGCATATTATAATAAAGAAGGAGAAAGAAGAAAAAGGATTAAAAGGGACAATTAACAAAGGAAAGGGGACGTGAAAAAAAATACGTTGGCTTAAGGTCCCTATACTTCTAAACCGGGACACTAGCACCCATTGTGGGGTTAGGTTAAACTTCTCCTACCTCCACAAGATAACATTAAGGGAACACTTATCTACCAGAAATGGGACAACATCATGAGAAATAAAAGGCAAATAACTCAATTAGAAGAAGATGGTCGTGCTCCAACCTTGTAGCAAATCTTGGATACCATGCAGGAGCTGTAACCTGAGAACCCATAAGCCAAAAGATGAGCAAAGGAGGCTCATGTATAGCAAAAGAATTTTCAAGGGGAAGCTTAGGCTAAGCAAGAGCGATTACTTAAAGAAGCGAAAATGTCGTGTCACTTAGTGGAACTTGTAATGAAAAGGCATAAGGAGTTGCTGAAAACTAAGGAAGAACTATGACAGGCCATGTATAGGAAAATGTCCCACTAAAGAAGAATCCACTTGTGTCTGGTCCTTGCCTAGGCAAATCCACATCCCTTTTCCTAGGCAATCATGGAGGAGCAGGCACCACCACACTTCATGGTACCCAAAGTCACACCATTCTTTGGGTAAGGAGATTCAGAAATCCACCTCAAGGCCTTCCAAGCTCAGATGTTAATTCCCAAGGCTCAAATTTTGTCCAATGCAAGATGTTTGTGGGAACCTTCACGACCTTTATTCTACAATGATTTAGCAGGATTCTTGATAGAGCATTACGTCTTTCCAGACCTTCGCTTAGATGTTTGTGGAATAGTTCACAACTAATCAAGTTAAGCCTCCTCGAATTGTGGACATTTTCAATGTTAAACAATAGGAGAACGAGCCTCTCAAAAACTATCTCAATCGCTTTTGCGACATCTTGATGTGTATTCATCAATCGAATGAAAAGTTGTTTGTTGATGCTTTCATCAAAGGCCTCCAAACCAACCCCTTTAGTGAGTCTCTCATTCAGAATAAAGTCGAATCTATGGCTGGAATCCAAAACTAAGTCTCTTCCCATATCAAGGTTGAGGAAGTTATGTGGCACAAAAAGTCAAAGGAAAAACATCTACAGCCTCCGAAGTACAAAGATGGTCCCTACAAATGGAGGTCAAAAGGAGAAAACTACCATAAACAAAGTAGGCATGCATATTAGCAATGTGCCCTACGTGACTCAAAGAGCACAAGAGGAGAGGGAAAGACTAAAATGTTTGCCTTTAACAATATATAGAAAGTTGCAACATCTTAATCGCCACAATGCCTGGTGTAAGTTTCATCAAACACATGGACATGATAGAAAGTTGCAACATCCTAATAGCTTAACTTTCCAAATTGGTGAAAAAAGGTCATCCTAGGTGTTATGAAGAATCGTACTGAGAAGAAAAACTCGTCTCAAACCTTTGTCCTCAAACTACTTTTGAGTCTAACAACCATAATAGGAGATTTTGACACAATATCATAAATGATTGTTGGAGGAGGAATGACTTGTTCAAGTTGAAAATAATATTCTTGAGCTATTTTTTCCCTTAAAACTAAGGCCAATCCTACACCAACTATTTGCTTTTTGGATGTTAATGTGGAAGTTGTACCCCATGAAGATGATCTCATCTCATTATCCTTTTCGTGATCATGATGGGACACAATATTTAATAGGTCTTGATAGATAAGGGAAGTTCGACTTATGTGATGTATTAAAACACATTCATGGAACTTCAGATACCATGAGACCAACTCAAGCCTTTTGATGGAGTCTTGGTAGGGTTCTTGGGTGAGCAGTTGAAGTCCAAGGTCACTTGGAGTTGTGAACCACTTTCTCTAATGGACATGGTTAAGTACATTGTGGTCAATGTCCTTTCATCATACAACTTTTTATAGGGGAGATCGTCTCTAAACAAATTGGGGATGTTGTCTCCTCAATACATCTCAAGCTGAAGTTTCCTATATTTGAAAGAAAAATCGTGATCATGTGAGGGTTGTTCAGAAAATAACATGAAAGTGTTATCGAAACAGCCTTCGTACCTGGTGGGGTACTTATTCTATATCCATTGCGTTAGAGATACAAAACCTGAAAGTAGATTCCTGGGTCACCTATGATGATAGGTGATCAAAACAAGTTGGTGACATCAAAGAGGTTGACATGGGGAATGGAAAAAACATTAAGATAGGTGTTACCTTTACAACACCAGTGGAGAAAGAAATAGTTAAAGTGTTGAACAAAATATAGATGATTTTACCTGGTCAGCTGCCAAGATGCCAATAATTGATCCTAACTTTTTATGCCATTGCCTAACTATCGATCAAAAAGTAAAACCTATCATTTAGAGGCGACATAAGCTCGACGAGGATAAGTGAGTAGCGATCAAGGAGGAAACCCGGAAGTTGATAGAGGTTGATCATATTCGAGAAATCCAATACCCAAAATGGTTGGTCAATGTAGTGATGGTAAAAAAGGCAAACAGAAAATAAAGGATGTGTTGACTTCACGAATTTAAGTAATGCTTGCCCAAAGGATTCTTATCATTTTTCCAATATTGATGCCTTGGTGGATAATTCGTTTAGATGTCGGCTTCTTAGCTTCATGAACGTTTATTTAGGGTACAATCAAATAAGAATGCATTCGATGGATGAGGAAAAGATAATGTTTATGGTATAAGCCTCAAATTATTGCTACAATGTAATTCCTTTCGGTTTAAAGAACGTTGGCGCCACCTACCAGTGATTGATGGATAATGTAAGGACCTAGAAAATTTTATTGGAATGAAAGTGATATATTTTAAGTGAATTCTAAGTATGTTTTTTTATTTAAAATATAAAGGAAGGAAAGTGTAGCTTAGAAGTCTACAAGATCGCCGTTGTTGAAGACGGAGGCGATCTCCGACTTCTCTGGTACATAATCGCCTGTCGCCTAGAGTACACATGATCGCCAATCGCCTATGGTGTACATGATCGCCGAAAGTGCACTTAGTATGTGGTCAAGATGCTGGATCAACCATAGTGGGTTCCAAAAACCACGCATATCAAGGTGTGGGTTGACCCTTAGATACGCTGTGCATGCGAAGCTCTATGCTTGAGCATAAGAAATCGTCCTTAGTGTTGCATGCATGGGCGCACGAGGAGTAGTGCTGATCTATTCTTGGAAATGTGAAGCTACCGACGTCACCAAGCCATGTGGAGGTGATACCTTGGACGTAACATAGTGGGATGAAGAACCTTCAGCAAGGCGTGGCGATGTGTCATCAGTCATCGCCGGGATGAGAGGCACATCAGTCATTGCCGGGATGAGAGGCACATTAGTCATCGCCGGGATGAGAGGCACATCAGTCATCGCCGGGATGAGAGGCACATCAGTCATCGCCGGTATGAGAGGCATCGGTGGATGGTGGATGGTCATCGCGTGACCAGGCATCGGTGGATGGTGGATGGTCATCGCGCGACCAGGCATCGGCGGATGGTGGATGGTCATTGCGCGACCAGGCATCGGTGGATCTTGTTTCACACAGATAAGGTAGGACCTAGGCTCCCAGCATGAGCGTCTTGCATGCACGACACGTAGTTAGGGAGAGTGCTTCAGAACAGTGGCTCCAGAGAGTTGGTATGGAAAGTGACCCAGAGTTGGTGTACGCAGAGACCCACGTGGCATTACTGTTAGAGGAAATATACACGCAAGCTTCCCTGCAGAGTGGGTGGTGGCAGCGACATTCCTGGGAAGGGTGGCTTAAGTTCAAACTTCAGCCTGGATAGGCAAGGTTGGAACGCTGCTTGAGTAGAGAGAAATTGAGTGAGTTGGCTTTAGCTCCCTGTTTCTTCCCTCTCCTTCTCCATACGTTCAGACGTCCTAGCGCACCAGTTGGCTATCGGCGACTACCATAGAGCACCTGGGAGGTTCTCTGCAAGTTCTCCAAACCGGACGCAAAAACAGAGTTAAGGCATCCTTGAATCTCGTTGGGTTGGAGCTCTTAGTGAAGTTTACGCTAGTCCAGGTAAGGGAAGCTAGCTTTATTTTCAAGAAAACCTTAAGCTAGAAGATTTGATGTTGGGGCGACGTGATCGCCGGTTTCAAATGTTATTGCATAATCCCCTATTTTTGGACGTGATCGCCGGTTTTAATGTTGATTTCGAACTCCCCTATTTTAGTGTCGTTGAAACTGTTTGAGATTGAAATGTGATATTCGAAAATCTGAACCTTGGAATGATTGTTGCTGTGATTGGAATCGTTCATTTAAGTGTTATATGATGTGTTGAATGTTGTGAATGTGGGATCAAGGCATAGTATTTTCAGGAAAGAAAATACCGTGTAAGATTGTGTAGAATGTGCATTGATTGGTGATTTCTATAATGAGATATCCTGACTCTCCTGATATAATGGAATCATATAGATGAAGTTATTCAGGCGTTGAGAGTCGATGGAGGTTCATATGTATGGGTAAGTGGTTTGAAAGATAACTACTTGACCTGTTGTATGGATTAACCCTGTCATACTAGGAGAGTGATGAGATTGAGATTGAGATTATGTTTATGCGCATAGCTGTGGGAACTTTACAGCAATGTAGTATGACAGGTGCAGATCTCTGAGTCTAATCAATGCACGAGTCTTCCGGAAGTAGTGTCAAGTGTCTATGTGTGATGAGTCAGTGGAAGTCTGACGTGAGAAATGAGAAATATTGAAATTTGATAGACACTTGAGGAGATTGTAAAATGTGTGATTTCTTGAGGGATTTTATGTGGGTGTTTTAAATCTGTTTTTTTTTTGCTTAAAATATCTAGCTTACCCTGTGTCTTTGTTCTGTGGCTGTTTTCTTAAACCTGTGATGATCGTGTATAATTTACATGGGAGCAGATGATGTTGCAGGAAGTAGAGCTCCTCAGTGAGTGGCCGCCAGAAAGAGATCGCCTGTTTTTCTTTTTATGCTGTACTTAGGATTTATTTTGAAACACTTGATGGAGATGTATTAAAGCCCCTATAAGAGGGATGTTTCTCTTTGAAGATACAATGTATGGGATGATGTATTTTCATTATATATACATATGTTAAGTTTATAAATTAATGTTTTACGCTTATTCTAGTATATCAATATGAAAAGGAATTGAGGGGCGTTACAGCTAACACATTACAAACCATAGTTGAGAGAAATATGCAAGCTTACGCTGATGATATGGTGGTCATTTCCGAAGCATTAGAAAGCCATCACTCAGATTTGGAAGAATTCTCTACTATAGGTAAATATCAATTTAAACTCAACCTTAGAAATGTTGTGTTCAAGGTCAAAGCGGGAGAATTTTTAGGTTTTTTACCTACTAAGCAAGGAATAAAGGCAAACCCATATAAGTGGTTGACTATCATCAATATGAGGACCCCTGCTACTGTAAAAGAAGTACAATGACTCACGAGATAAATGACTGCCTTGTCTCAAGGGAAGAGGTTTCCCATACTACCAATGTCTTCGAAAAAATGATTGCTCTGTAAGGATCGAGCAATGCGATTTTGAAACTAAAGGAATTCTTATTCAATCCTCCAGTTCAGCAAACTAGTACCAAACAAGCCTCTTTAGTTGTATCTCACATTAATCAACCACACAATTAGCTTTGTGCTCGTAAAGCACAACAATGGAAGATAAAGATTGATCTATTTTGTCAACAAGGTGTTGTAGGAAGTCGAGTCTCGTTACCAAAAGATAGAAAATGCAGCATTGGCAGTGGTTAAAACAATGTGACAACTTCGACATTATTTCCAAAGTTATATCGTCATTATAATGATCGATCTTCAAATCAAACAAGGGTTGAAGAAGTCGAACATGGTAGGAAGAACGATGAAGTGGTCCAAGGAGTTATCAGAGTTTGAATTGTGATATATATTGAACAAGGTGCTTTGATGTCTCCAAATCTGAGAAGAATGCTTAAAGACCTTGCTGCTGGTTGTGTGTGTGTAGATGTATTTGAATTTGTTAATCCACTTTTTATGATGATCCAAGGTTAATTGAATCTTATCCTTTTGAAAAAGATGTGTTTTCTAAAGAGTGAGAATAATCAACCTGATGAAATGTCGATTCAACTGGTTGTTTTACACTTACTGGGTTTTGAAAAGCTTGACTTTGTTTGACTTTGCTGTAAAGTCAATTCAATCGGTTGATTTGTGATTTCAATCGATTGATTTTCTGAAAACCTTAACAAAATTTTGTTAAGTTGTGCCAATCTGTTTTAAATGATTCAAACTGCTTTTGGTTCTTTAATTAAATGCTTTGACCAATTGATTGGAGTATAAAAATTTTGTTTTACGCTCCTGGTCATTAACTAAGAAAGAGAACTCAATCACAAAGAGTTTTTCAAGATTTCAAAGAGCTTTGGATCATTCTCAAGTGCGGAATAGGATTGTCTTGTATTCTCTATACTTTAATCTTTGACTATACCCAGGTGTACTCTATTCCTTTCTTTCTTGATCACTGTAATTCTGTGTGAATTGGTGTTGTGTAGTTTCAGAGGTTGTTCTGAAAACTGTGTGGTGTTGCCAAAGGTGGTGTGTGTTCTTGAAGGGTTCAAGATCACCACTTTTGTGTGTTGTTTGTAATAAAAGTTTGATTACTTAGTGAATTCTCAGTGGTTGTTGAGGATTGGATGTAGCTCTTGGTAAAGAGTGAAACAGTATAAATATTTTGTGTTAATCTCTCTATCCTTGTACTCTTTAAACTGCTTTAGCTTTGATTTTTAATACCGCTAATATAATCAACCAATTGTTTCGCAAAAACAACCGATTTATTTTTTGGAATTAAGTTAAAATCAATTTTCTTTTTGCCTTAATAGATTTTTAATTGATTGATTCTTCATTGTCTTTCACTCTGCCTTCAATACTTGCGAAAATCTTTCAAAAATAATTCACCCCCTCTTGTTTAAGGCCTCTAATTCTAACAATTGGCATCAAAAGCCGAGTTATTGAAAGCCATTCAAGTTTTCGATCCTAAAATCTTTTTCACCAGGTGTACTCTATTCCTTTCTTTCTTGATCACTGTAATTTTGTGTGAATTGGTGTTGTGCAGTTTCAGAGGTTGTTCTGAAAACTGTGTGGTGTTGCCAAAGGTGGTATGTGTTCTTGAAGGGTTCAAGATCACCACTTTCGTGTGTTGTTTGTAATCAAAGTTTGATTACTTAGCGAATTCTTAATAGTTGCTGAGGATTGGATGTAGCTCTTGGTAAAGAGTGAATCAGTATAAACATTATGTGTTAATCTCTCCATCCTTACACTCTTTAAACTGCTTTAGCTTTGATTTTTAATACCACTAATATAACCAACCAATTGTTTCGCAAAAACAACCGATTTATTTTTTGGAATCAAGTTAAAATCAATTTTCTTTTTGGCTTAACAGATTTTTAATTGATTGATTCTTCATTGTCTTTCACTCTACCTTCAATACTTGTGAAAGTCTTTCCAAAACAATTCACCCCTCTCTTGTGTAAGGCCTCTAATTCTAACAATTGACATCAAAAGCTAAGTTATTGAAAGTCATTCAAGTTTTTGATTCTAAAACCTTGAAAAACTACCCTTTGGGGAGGGTGCTTCAGTATACAGGTCACCTCTGTTTTGTAGTATGAATTATTAGTTTTGGAAGGTGAGAATGAAAATCTTCGTGGAATCAATTAATAGAGGAATCTGGGATGCCATTGTAAATGGCCCTTTTGTTCCAAAGTTTGAAATCGATGATGTTTTCATAGAAAAACCTTAGTCCCAATAGACTGAGTCTGAAAGTAAAAGAGCTCAATTTGATTGTATTGCTAAAAACATCATCCCATCTGCTCTAAATTCTGATGATTTTTTTAGGGTCTCACAATGTGCTTCAGCAAAAGAGATGTGGGATATTCTTGAAGTTACACATGAAGGAATCATAGATGTAAAGGGAGCAAGAAAGCATGCTCTAATTCAAGAGTATGAGATGTTCATAATGCTCAAAGGGGAGACCATTGCTGATGTACAAAAGAGATTCACCCACATTGTAAACTATTTCACATCCTTGGCAAGATCTTCGAAAGGGGGGAACTTAACATCAAGATCCTCAAATGCTTGGACAGATCTTGACAGCTTGAAATCAATGCTATCTTTGAATCCAAGGATTTGACTACCTTGACTACAACCTCTTTGTTTGGTAAGCTTAGGGAACACAGACTTGAGATGAACAGGCTGAATGATCAAAAGCATGAAGAGAAGCATGTGAGGAGCATTGCTTTGAAAGCCGCTGGTCAAGAATCAAGTAAGGACAGTGATGGAGAAACTCTTAACTTGCTTACCATAAAATTCAGCAAGTTGTTGAAGAAAAACAACAACAAGAACCAATCTTCAAATAGGTATAACACTAAGAAACTCAATGATTTTAATTCTAACAATTATACCTGTTTTGGATGTGGTAAAATGGGTCATATGAAAGCTGATTGTCCTAATAATGAAAGCAAGGAGAGAGGAGCAAGCAAGAAAATTGAGAAGAAGGGAAAAGCTAAAAGAGCCTTCATTGCTTGGCAAGATAATGATGGTTCTTCCTCTAGCTCGTCATCAAATGGAGATGAAGAGGCAAATTTGTGCTTGATGGCTAAGGGAGAATCCTAAACAAGTAGTGGATATTTGATGGCAAATCAGCATATGTGGTATCTGGACAGTGGCTGTTCTAAGCACATGGCAGGGGATAAATCCATGTTTGCCAATCTTTTCCTCAAGCAAGAAGGTCATGTGACATATGGAGACAATAACAAAGGAAGAACTCTTGGAAGAGGAACCATTGGAGACAAGGATACATTCTTGATCCATGATGTGCTATTAGTGGAAGGACTCAAGCATAGCCTCCTAAGCATAAGCCAGCTGTGTGAGAAAGGTTACGAAATAACCTTCAAGCCCAACACATGTAAGATACGACTACCCAAATCACAGGAAGTTTTGTTGATTGGTAAAAGGATCAACAATGTTTATCTATTTGATATCTCACATTTTGCATCTATTGACTACCTTCTAACCAAACAGGAGGAATCATGGTTATGGCATAGGAAGATAACACATATCCATATGCATCATCTAAATAAGTTGATCTCAAAAGATCTTGTGGTAGGTTTACCCAAAATCAAGTTTGAGAAAGACCACATATTTGAAGCATGTCAAAAGAGGAAGTGTAACATCCCGCCAAATTACTTTTCATATTTATATAATAAAAATAAAGGTAAACAAATATATTGAAGTGAACATAATTATATATATGTAATGAAGTTTCTCCTCACAGGGAGTTTAATACATAATCGATCAATTTTCCAAAACTTAAACAAAATACAACAATATAGAAAAACAGGCGATCTCCTAACAGAAAAAGACGATCTCCTATCAGGAAAAAGGCGATCTCCTATCAGAAAACAGGAAAAGGGTGATCGCCTAACAGAAACAGAAACAGACGATCTCCTTCCGGCGACCACTCACTGAGGAGCTCTACTTCCTGCAACATCATCTGCTCCCGTGTAAATTATACACGATCATCACAGTTTTAAGAAAAACAGCCACAAAACCAAACACAGGGTAAGCTAGATATTTGAAAGAGAGTTTAGATATGAACTTTAAAATCAAGATAAAACAAATTTAAGATACCCACGTAAAACCATCAACTTTCTCATTCTCTTCACATGACCATCAAGTAAACACATATTTCACAATTCCTCAAGATTCGTTCAAATCACATAATTCATCAAGTGTCTATCAATTCAATGTTTCTCATTTCTCACGTCAGACTTCCACTGACTCATCACACACAGACACTTGACACCACTTCCGGAAGACTCATGCATTGACTAGACTCAGAGATCTGCACCTGTCATACTGCCCCATTGTGAAATCACACACATTCACAGGGTTGCTGTGAAATCACACACATTCACAAGCGTATAAATGAATCTCAATATCATCACTATCCTAGCATGACAGGGTTAATCCATACAACGGGTCAAGCTCGTTCTCTTTCAGACAACTCACCCATACGTATGAACCTCCTTCGACTCTCAACACCTGAATAACTTCATCTATATGATTCCATTATATCAGGAGAGTCAGGATATCTCATAATAAACGAATCACCGGTCAATGCACACTCTACACGATCTTACACGGTATTTTCTTTCCTGAAAATACTATGCCTTGATCCCACATTCACAACATTCAACACATCATACAACACTTAATGAATGATTCAGTCACAGCAACATTCGTTCCGCGGTTCAGATTTTCGAATATCACATGCATTTTACATTTAAATCTCAAACAGTTTCAAACAACACAAAAACAAGGGAGTTCGAAAAACAACGCCAAAATCGGCGATCTCGTCCAAAACAGGGGATTATACAATAACGTTGAAAACCGGCGACCACGTCGCCCCATCATCTCAGTCATCTAATATAAGGTTTTCGTTGGAAATAAGGCTAGCTTCCCTTACCTGGACTAGCGCAAAACACCAAGAGCTCCGAAACCCACCGAAGCTTAAAGATGCTTTCACTCTGTTTTAGCGTCCCAGTCTAGAGAACTTGCAGAGAACCTCCCAGGTGTCCAAGGGCAGTTGTCGCTTGTCGTACTAGTGCTTGAAGGTGCCTAAATCGCAACGCGAAGGAGAGCAAAGAGAAGGATGAAGGTGAACTCACTATTTCGCTCTTGAACCACTGCAACGTTCTTTGCCTCCCCGAAGTGGGTTTTTGAATCTAAACCAACTTGTCCACAAAAGCCGCTGCCACCACCCACTCTGCAGGGAAGTTTGCGTGTACGTTTCCATGAACAGTACGACTACGCGTGCCTCTGCGCAGGCCAACACTCTGATGTCACTATTCTGAACCACCCTTTTTGTCTACGTGTCGCGCGTGCAGTACGTCTCCTGCTGAGAGTCTGGGTCCCACCTTATCTGTGTGAAACTCGACATCGCGCGATAACCTTCCACCGATGACCGCTTGCGCGACGACTATCCACCGATGTCTCATCTTGGAGAACGACCGATGTCTCTCCCTGGGAGACGACCGATGTGTCCCTCATCCTGGCGATGACCGTCTGTCTCTCGCCCTGGCGATGTCCACGTGTCTCTCATACCAGCGATGACTGATTCCTCTTCCTGACGGACAACTGATTCCTCATCCTGGCAGACAACCGATGTCTCACCCTGGAGGACCACCGATGTCTCACCCTGGAGGACCACCGATGTCTCACCCTGGAGGACCACCGATGTCTCACCCTGGCAGACCACCAATGTCTCACCCTGGAGGACCACCGATGTGTCTCCTATCCTGGTTGATGACCGATGTTCCTCTCATCCTGTTGGCGATCTCTTATCGCCCTTGTGTGTGACGAGAACACATCGCCTTACTCTGGTCACCGATGTCACATCGTCACACCTTGCTGAAGGTTCATCCTCCCATTGTTACGTCCAAGGTATCACCTCCAGATGGCTTGGTGACGTCGGTAGCTTCACATTTCGAAGAGTAGATCAGCACTACTCCTCGTGCGCCCATGCATGCAACACTAAGGACAATTTCTTATGCTCAAGCATAGAGCTTCGCATGCACAGCGTATCTAAGGCTTAACCCACACCTTGATACGTGTGGTTTTGTGGAACCCACTCTGGTTGATCCAGTATCCTGACCACATACTGAGTGCACTTTCGGCGATCATATGCACCATAGGCGACTGGCGATCACGTGTAATCTAGGCGACAGGCGATTGTGTGCCAGAGAAGTCGGAGATCGCCTCCGTCTTCAACAACGGCGATCTCGTAGAAGACTTCTAAGCTACACTTTTCTTCCTTTACTCTTCTTGATCCACATGTCTTCCTCGAGCACACCCACGTGATTACCTCACGATAAAGTCATCGCACCTGACTACTTGGTTAATACAATGGTCAACCGACCGACCTCTACCAGCTGACCCCAGACCTTGGGCGACGTCCGATGTCCGACTACTACGAAACTTCTATTACCAACTCTTTGTATTTTAAATAATAACATCTTCTGAAATTATTTAAATATAACACTTTCATTCCAATTAAAGTTTCTAGGTCCTTACAGGAAGCAAATCAAACATTCTTTTAAACTGAAAAATATGGTTTCAACTTCCAAACCCATTGAATTGCTGCACATGGATTTTTAAGGTCCTTCAAGAACCATGAGTCTTGGTGGAAACTACTATGCACTTGTCATTTTCGATGATTTTTCTAGATTTACATGGATACTATTTTCGGAACCCAAGAGTCATGAATTTTTTGCATTCAAAAAGCTTGCTAAGAGATTACAAAAGTTGTGCTGCAGTAACATTTATGCTATTCATAGTGATCATGGGGGAATTTCAAAATGAAAAATTAAGTGTTTTTTGTGATAAATTTAGGATTTTTCATAACTTTTCCTCTCCTAAAACTCCCCAACAAAATGGGGTTATGGAAAGGAAGAACAGGTCTCTTTGGGAACTTGCTAGAACCATTTTGAGTGAGTCTTCTTTGTCAAAATATTTTTGGGCTGATGCTGTTAGCAGAACTTGCTATGTGATAAACATGGTCCTCATTAGACCAATTTTGAAGAAAACTCCTTATGAACTATTTAATGGAAGAAAACTCAACATTGGTTATCTAAATGTGTTTGGCTGTAAGTGTTACATTTTAAATAATGGAAAGGAAAACCTTGGCAAGTTTGATGAAAAAGCGGTAGTGGTATCTTTCTTGGTTATTCCTTAACTAGCCATGTTTATAGAGTGTATAATAAAAGGCTTATGACTATGGAAGAGTCTATTTATGTTGTCTTTGATGAGACTAACCATGCAGATCAGGAATCTATGAAGAATTATGCAGAAGAAGATGAGTAGAACATCATTATGCAGAAGCTGGAATCCTATCCAGAAAAACAACCGGTTGAAATTCTGCAACAGGATGAAGTTCCCAAAGAATGGAGGATTCCTAAAGACCTTTATGTGGAAAACATCATTGGACAAATTAATAAGGGAGTGTCTACTCGAAACTCTATCTCAAATTACTGCAAACACATGGCTTTTGTACTCAAATTGAGCCTAAATCTATTGGTGATGCACTTAAAGATGAAAACTGGGTTACTGCCATGCATGATGAGCTGAATCAATTCACTAGAAACGATGTATGGTATCTTGTTCCTAAAACTGATCACATGAATATCATTGGGACCAAGTGGGTGTTCAGAAATAAGCTGGATGAATATGGTGTAATAATAAGGAACAAGGCTAGGTTGGTTGCTAAAGGATACAATTAAAAGGAAGGCATTGATTATGATGAAACCTTTGCACCTTTGGACAGATTGGAAGCAGTGAGATTACTTCTTGCATTTGCTTGTATGAGTGGTTTCAAACTATTTTAGATGGACGTGAAGAGTGCATTTCTCTATGGATTCATCAAATGAAGAGGTTTAATCTCACAACCTCCCGACTTTGAAGATCACCAACATCTTAATCATGTGTACAAGCTGAAAAAGGTCTTGTATGGAATTAAACAAGCCCCAAGGCAGTGGTATGAGAGGCTTAGCAATTTCCTCTTGACTCATGGCTATGAGAGAGGCAAAATTGATAACTCTTTTTATTAAAAAGTCAAAATCTACCATTATTTTGGTTCAAATATTTATATTGATGATATCATATAAGGGGGAGTTTGAGATGTCTATGATGAGAGAGTTATCCTTCTTCTTAGGGCTGCAAGGCAAGCAATCAAAGGATGGTATCTTCCTAAGCCAAACCAAGTACTGCAAAGAGATTCTCAAGAAGTTTGAGATGGAAAACTACAAAGAGGCATCCACACTAATGTCCACAAGCTGCTCTACGGATGCTAACTTAGCTGGAATAGCAGTAGATCAAACCAAATACAGAGGATTGATTGGTTCTTTGCTTTATCTCACTGCTAGCATGCCCGACATCATGTTTGCAATTTGTCTATGTGTTAGAATTCAATCAAATCCAAAAGAATCTCACTTCAAGGCTGGCAAATGAATTGTAAAATATCTAAAGGGCATAATAAGTGTTGGTTTATGATGTCCCTCTCACTCTCCTGTACATTTGGTTGGTTATTCTGATTCTAATTTTGCAGGATGTAAGCTGGATAGAAAAAGCACAAGTGACACTTGTCATCTTCTTGGTTCAAGTCTCATATCTTGGCATAACAAGAAGCAAGCTTGTGTGGCCCTCTGAACTGTAGAAGCTGAGTATATAGCTGTTGGTAGTTGTTGTGCTCAAATCCTTTGGATCAAACAACAACTAGAAGACTTTGGCTTGAAGGTCAACAAGGTGCCTTTGCTTTATGATAACACAAGTGCTATCAACCTCACCAAAAATTAGATTCAACATTCAATAACTAAGCACATTAAGATTCAACACCACTTTATAAGGGATCATGTGAGCAATGGGGATTACGAAATACAGTTTATTGAAACTAAAAAGCAACTTGCAGATATCTTCACCAAGCCACTGCCTAAGGAAAGGTTTTTCTTCTTGAGAAATGAATTGGGTATTCTTGATTCTCAAAATCTTTCTTAATTCTATTTTTATCCTTTCTCTTATTCTATTTATGAAGACAAATAGGGGGAGAATTGGTGGTTTGTGTGTTGTAATTTGCTACTCTATGGTGTGTTTTAAAATTTGCTTTGAACTGCTGCTACCATGCTCTGATACACCATTGATTCTGCTGCATAGTTCTGTTGCCACACACACTGGTTCACACTGGTTTTTGGCACTATTTTATTGGTTTTCTGCATAAGCTTGTGCAGATTTGTGTGTGCTTTTTAAACATGGGTTATCCTACTGCTATGTATGCTTTGTATATGTAGGAATTTTGTTTTGCAGGTCTTATCAAATTCAAACACTGCAACACAAGCAAACCATGGATTTTTCTTCATCAAATAGGGGGAGATTGTTGAACAAGGTACTTTGATGTCTCCAAATCCAAAAGGAATGCTTGAAGACCTTGCTGCTAGTTGTGTGTGTGTGTCTGGATGTATTTGAATTTGTTAATCCACTCTTTATGATGATCCAAGGTTAATTTAATCTTATCCTTTTGAAAAAGATGTATTTTCTAAAGAGTGAGAAAATTCAAGCTGTTGAAATGTCGATTCAACCAGTTATTTTACACTTAGTGGATTTTGAAAAGCTTGACTTTGCTGTCAAGTCAATTCAACCGGTTGATTTGTGATTTCAATTGATTGATTTTCTGAAAACGTTAACAAAATTTTGTTAAGCTGTGCCAATCTATTTTAAGTGATTCAAATTGCTTTTGGTTCTTGAATTAAATGCTTTGACCAACTGATTGGAGTATAAAAATTTTGTTTTACGCTCCTGGTCATTAAATGAGAAATAGAGCTTAATCACAAATAGTTTTTCAAGATTTCTAAGAGCTTTTGATAATTCTCAAGTGTGGAATAGGATTGTCTTGTATTCTCTGTTCTTTAATCTTTGACTATACCCAGGTGTACTCTATTCCTTTCTTTCTTGATCACTGTAAATCTATGTGAATTGATGTTGTGTAGTTTCAGAGGTTGTTCTGAAAACTGTGTGGTGTTGGGAAAGATGGTGTGTATTCTTGAAGGGTTCAAGATCACCACTACTTAGTGAATTCTCAGTGGTTGCTGAGGACTGGATGTAGCTCTTGGTAAAGAGTGAACCAGTATAAACATTATGTATTAATCTCTCTATCCTTACACTCCTTAAATTGCTTTAGCTTTGATTTTTAATACTGCTGATATAAACAATTGATTTTTTTCGCAAAAGCAATCGGTTGATTTTCTATAATCAAGTTAAAATCAATTTTCTTTTTGGCTTAATAGATTTTTAATTGATTGATTCTTCATTGTCTTTCACTTTACCTTCAATACTTACGAAAATCTTTCAAAAACAATTCACCCCCTTTTGTTTAAGACCTCTAATTTTAACAATATGAGCCCCGATGATCTATCAAGAGTAAAGTATTAGACGATTTTATGGTAGAACTTACCCCACCCTCTAACGCGATTGATCAAGCAGGTTGCAAATAGATGGAACAACCAATTTAATGACAATGGTACAGGTGTAATCTTAGAAGGCCCCGATGACATATTGAGCAAGCACTCTATTTTTCTTTAAAGTTGAGCAATAATCAGTTGGAGTATGAAGCATTAATCGTTGGAATGCTCCTGGGCAAAGAGGTGAGAGATGCGGTGATCCTTTAGACGTTGTGATTTTTAGCTAGAGGATGTTGTTGTATTTTTTAGCCATAGGATGTTTTGGGGTAATCACTATGTATCGGTCCCTAGAGGATCATCACATCCAATCTCAGTAAAATGCCTGGTAGGTCATGGGTTTAGGGTTTAGGGTCATGGGCTGACCCATAAAGGTAAGATGCAATAACTAAATCCATTTAGTAGGAGAATCACAACGTTACCATTAAGACATTCAAATGTGGATCATATTATTAAAGGGATGTAATTAGTAATAAAAACAATAAATAGAGACTGAAAACATGGTCTTATGGGCGTTATAATATAGACCGAGAAAGAAGAAATATGATGAAAAGGGACGTTGACAAAGGATAGAGGGACCAAATTATACTCTCGCTTAGGGTTCTATACTCCTAAACCATAACACTTATTTTCTTTGTGTTTTACATTTTAATATAAATAAAATAAATTTATGATGGTTACTTTATTATTAATACAAGAATTAAATGTTATTTATTAAAAATAATTTAAAATATAAAGAAATAAATATTACTTATTCAAATGTTGACAAAGTAAATATTTATTTGAAAATTTTATGAGTGTCTTTATTTTATATAAAGCTAAGAAAGATACTTGTCCCTTCTAAATGAATATTATTTAGCCTTTTTTAAAGAACAAGTACAATTTCCAAGTTGAGTTTGTTCTCTTACTCAACATTCACCGATTATATATGTATGAGTATAACTAATTTTGGTTTAAAAGTAACTAAAAAAAATATAACTTTAAAATGTAAGTAATATTTAGAATTCTAAAATCCCGTTCATTTCCCATCTTTTTCTGAAAGAAAATTTTCTATTTGTATTGTTTCTAATTTCATTTCTTCAAACCTTATCTCTTTCAAAACTTGATTACACTTTGTAGTAGTTTGGGGGCTAGGAGTCACATTCAACCAATTAGATTTTTAAACAGAGTAAGTTTATTTATATTTAATTTGAAGATTCTATATTTTTTTCCTTTTCTTTTTGGATTTATCATCAATTTTGACGGGGTTAGTTGAGAAAAGTGATAATCTCAACTTGGTTAAGCTTATACTGAAATTTTGTTATATTTAGATACTTTACTCTAGGTCTCTAGATTTTGATTGCTTGAGTTGTGAGTTAATTTAGAGCAATGAATTATAGTTAAGGGAAACTATTTTTTGTTTAGAACCTTAAGATAGATGATCTAGATGTAAATGTGAATTGGTCACAATATCTTGATTTCTATGTAAGAATTATGTTTTTGTTGAAAACGATAAGAATATTATTTGAGTTTGGTTAATAAATAATTGTTTTAGAATGTTTTGAATATGATACTTTTGTTGAGAAGTTGATACAATGGCTATATTATGCATGTTAAATTGTAGATTTTCTTAAACTGAGTTTTGAATATAGTATAGACGAGTAAAATTAGTTTTCTATAATCTTCATATATTAGTTTATGAGTTTGAATGATCAAGGTTGAATTGAAATAGGTAAAAAATGATGTTTGATTAAATTGTGGATTGTAATGATGATTTTGAATGTGTTTGAAAATTATATTTGTTAAATTGGTTTTGGATAAAAGCTTTGAAAATAGATATGGTTTAGTTGTATGAGGTTAATTGTTTGAATCTTTTGCTCAAACGGAGGATTTTTGCTTAAGAAAAAATAGAACAAAGATCCAAACTTTAATCTCAGTCTTATATTTAGCAAAGGATTTCCACTCAAGCAAAAATATAGTTGCAACTCATCCCTTGGTCTCGACTAGATTTTTGCTCGAATGAAGAAATATTCGCTTAAGTGAGACAATTTTTGCTTAAGCAAAAATATTTTTTCTCAACTTATTTTTGTTGCTTTTTGTTTGTTTAATGGATTGGATGTGAATGCTTAATATAAATGTAAAATAAATATTAATTTCTATATTTAATTGATTTGTGTTTTTTAATATTTTATGATAATGGCAGTTGAGAATAATAAGAATTGTATGATTTTGGGGTCACAAATTGTACTGAACCAGAACTTGTAGCACTCAGAACTCGCTGGTCGGACCTCGGCATTTTCTCTTAGACAGGTCAGCTCGGCACATGGGCCTCACTTACCATGTGACTGGGCTCCAGGTATGCGTATATATTAAACTCTCATGCATGTATATAGTATGATCTTACACGAATGAGATTAAGTACTAAGGTAAAGAAACGTAATGGGCTTAGGAGCATTCTTAGAGTGTCTAAGTCTATGATAAGTAAAGTATTAACTGTAAGGCTCGAGCCCGTTAACGTTAAGGCAACCCATGTTAAGTGTATGAATGAGTGTGTATTAGTGTGGACATACGAGCGAATGATTATAGGCGGGACCTTGCGTTAAGGTTACAAGGCTGACCCAATCTATTTAATGGGCTCGAAGCACGTAACAAAGCTGCCATGTGCTGATAATCGGTGGCATGCGCTTAAAGATAAAGATGCTTAGAGATAAAGATATATATATATATATATATATATATATATATATATATGGTTATTCATATGTTTGTTACAACTACATATAGATATGTTTGTTAATATCATGTAAGATTTTTCTGTTATGCGTATATGTCTGTTGCACATGAAATACCCTTTGAGAGTGCTAACCCAAGAAAGATAGGGAGGCACGCGTACATATAACAGAAGGAACACCTGCAGTTTGGGACCTGAAGATTATTGGTGCCTGTGGCAGGGGGTTTTCTGTTAGAGATGTAAGATAATGTGTTTATTTTCAATTAATATTTGTTTATCTCAAGTGCAACAAGAACATGGTACGCTATAAAAAGGGACTTAAGGTCCCAGGTGATGGTACGTAATTCTGAATACACTTTTAGATACTGAAGTTATCTGTTTCTTATTCTTTGATAAGTCCTTACTGACTTGAGCGTCGAAGCGTGACCGACCGTGAGGGTGCCCTTTGTCTCTACAGGTAAAGCATCCAACAACCAAGGAAGGTGCAAATTCCAGGGGAGACAGGTAGAGCTTGAACCAGTTATCAGAGTCAACCGGCGACCAAGTCAACCGGCAAGAACACAAATCTTGGATGATATGGGAACCATTGTTTGAGTTATGTATAAAGTAATCCACCTATGTTATAACAGAGACCCCCTTTACTTTACTAATATTCTAAGTTACAAACTAAGATATTAGGTGGTGAGAAGTTAAGGGGGAAATTTCTTGCACATCGTGACATGTGTAGATGTTCTATTTGAGTTGTAATGAACTTATCTATTCCATTACTCTTGGTTTTGCTTGTTAATCTAAGTATTGAATTGGATCAAATGTTAGTCTTTGATAGGACTTATGTAATAAAAGTGTTCTGGAAGGCAATTGATATTCCATTTGTTGAATATCCTTTATGTATATATCCATGTGTGATTTATATATTTTTTGAATACTTGTGTGAACCATTGTTTGAGTTATGTATTAAATAAAGATATAAGGACCAAGAAAAATAATGTTAGAGTAGGAATGACACAATTAAAATGACACCTGAATATTTTATTATTAAAGTGAAAAGAGTATACAAATAGAATTTCAGTTATTTAGGTTTCATTTTAAAAAAATCATCATCTCTCTAAAAGACTCATTTTTCCTTTCCTCTGCCTTCTCTCTAATATTTTAACATCCTCGCTCATAATATCAACAATCAGAGTTCGCCATTGGACTCTTGACAAATAACTCTACAAGACTGCCCGATCAAAATCTCAGATAGAGTAAGTCCATTTTGGCTCCTTTTTATTTAAGTTAGTTGTGATCTGGTTAGGTTTGTTTTTACTTTAAGCTTGCATGTGATGCTTTTATCTTCAGAATTAGTCTCTATTAGCTTAGGGTCCTAGTGATATAGTTAGATTTTTTATCAAGACTCTATAGTGCAGGTTAAGCTACCCTTGAGCTTTTGATAGGGTGGGAACCCTTTGTAAGCACATGCTCAAACTCAGGTAAGGGAAACTAGTTTTAAATTATAGAACCCTAGGCTAGAAGATCTGGATGTGGGGGTGATACAACCCAAGTAGATACGAAGATGACCAAGGAAGCAAAAGACAAAGCACATGGTGAGCAGTCATCTGAATAAACCATTCAAGGCCCATGACATGGACCTCACCAGAGGAGCGGGGCATAAACCAGCACACCAACTATTCTTCCTTTTGATCTTCTTATAAGATACAAATATGTTGTAAATAATTTGGGTTCATTTGAGGGGTCCAAATAGTAAAATAGGCTAGAATAAGGTGCCTATAGCATAATAGGGGGTGTAGTTATCATTTTAGCTTGTTCCTAGCCCTTTTAGAAGGCATTTTGACCTAGTTTCTAGAAGAACAAGCATAGGATGCGGATTTGACTTAGTCAAACCTTAAGGTTGCCCATTTTTTCCCTTTCCCCATCCTACCCCTCTTGTTTGTTTTCCAAGGCTCCTTCACCTATAAATAGGAGGCCTACCAAGTGTTTTTAACAAGTTGAAATATAGAAGTAAAGTTACTCTGTACAAATATTGTGTGAGCTTGAGTGAGTGTATCTCCTCTTCCTTTTGGTCTTATCTTGAAGAGAATAAAGCTCTCAAGTGGCGGCCTAACACTTATCATGGTGGTTTCCACACACCAAGTGGCATGATCATCCACCAACACCTCCATAAGTTCCTTCTTTCATTTCCTTCCATTTTCCATTCCATTTATGTTCTTATCTCTTTTTCTCTTATTTTTTGCTCTCGGTTCTGGGTTCATTATTATGAGTATGGCGCATCATTTGGGAGGCCATGACCACCATTGATGTTAACCTTGCTCCCTTTTCAATTCTGCATTTGCATCTCGTCCTTACTATATCTTATTTTTCATCTTTGCCTCTGTGAAGTGAACCTTCACACTTACTTAACCACTTGTTTAAGTTTGTGTCCAGTGAGAATCTTCCTTAGGTCCTCACCTTTAACTCCTAAAATCTGAATCTTAAAGTAAAGTGTCACCTTAAATGAAAACATCTAAAAATCAACTCACATCTTGTGGTTATTAGAGCTTTGGTTCTTTGAGCTTTATTTTGGTTTGAGTTGATTTGACACTTTACTTTCTTGCACCTTTAAATTATTTTCTTTACATTCTTGCAATTTAAATTTAGCCCTTTATTCTTTTTTGCAATTTCATTCAGCCTTTTAATTTCCATAGCTTTGTTTCGCTTTTGGGATTATTATTTTGTGTCTATTGTTATTGCCTCTTTTTGCCTTGAGTCATATGTTCTTAGTGTTCTAGGAGTCCTTATTTTGCTTCAACTTATTTAGGTTTTAATTGTGAAGATATAAAAGTAACTAGAAATTTGTTTTGAGTAGAAGTTGATTGAGCTCCAAACATAGATTTCAAGTGTTCATTTAAATTGAATCCCAAGCTTTCTTTTTTTGTGACAATTGGAAGTGAATGAAATATTCATGACAAGAATTATAGATATCTTTACTCCATAAAAACAAGGATAAAAGAAAATTACACAAATATCACTTTCTTTTGTTGTCAAGCTTTATATACTAAAAAGATGATTCATTTTATTTCGCAAATTGATTTCATCATTGTAGAATTTGATTCTTTTGCTTTTACAATTTCTAGCAAAAGTAAAACTTCATATTTAAGGGTTAAGTAAGTATCTTAGAGTCTTTTTGTGTGCCTTTTTCTTGCTTGTCTTTCTTCAAAGTTTTGTCTTAATCTCTTTCTCAATTTTGGTTTAACCTTTTTCTTGCTTAAGCTTCACTTGATTGTCTTTTATTTTCTTCTTAAGTTTTGTTGTGGTTTCCATTAAGATCAAGTGTTTAAGGCTTTGACCTTTTTTATTTGAGTTTTCAATCTCAAGAAAGACCGTTTGTGAAGTGGAAGAATTTCTTTGAAGTGCTTTGAGTGTTCTTTTCTTGAATTTCACCAAAAAGTGACGCAAACGTGAGGAGTGCTTAAATTGTTTTCACTAATTGTTTGCTTCTTTTGTGCAAAAATTATGGGTTATTTGTCTTTAGGTGAATCTTCAAAATCGCAATCGTATCACAAAGCCCACCTTTTGGGAGAACTTGTGGAGGTCAAGAAGCGAATGGTCCACAAAAACGAAGAAATAAGCCAACTAGCGAAAAGATTGCAAAGACTAGAAGAAGCTCAAGAGAGGCAAACTCAAGAGAGTAGATAAGAGCCGCCAAGGGCAGCTAGACATTCCATGCACTATGGGAGTCAAGAACATGATTGGCGAGTGCACACTTTTGCAAAACGACACCATCAACACCACCACCAACCACAATATTCTTTTGATTTTATAAAGTTACCTAGTTTTAGTGGGTCCAATGACCCTACTTTGTATTTAGAATGGGAAGCTAAAGTTGAACATCTCTTTAATGTGTATAAGGTCACCGAGGACCAAAAGGTTAGGTTAGCTTCCTTAGTTTTTTTAGACTATGCCAACCAATGTTGACAACAAAATGTAATGGACATTGGGCTAAACAAGAGGCCAACCGTGGTCTCTTGGTATGATTTGAAATCATGTATGCGCGCGCGGTTTGTTCCTCCTCATAGGAAGGAACACTTGTTGAAGCTCCAACGAATTCATCAAGGACCTAGGACGGTAAAGGAATATTCGGAAGATTCAGAAACAACTTTGACTAAAATTAATATGCCTAATAGTGATGAGTCAAAGATAACTATGTTTGTGAGTCGTTTGAGGAGAGAAATTCAAGATGTTGTAGAAGTATATGAGTACTCTTCTTTAAAGAAGTTGGTTCACCTAACCATCAAGGTGGAATCACAAATTTCGAAGAAAACAACTTTCAAAAATACTTATAGTGATGGCTTCTACAAATCTTCAGGGAAGGATGCAAACAACATTTATACAAAAACTTCTCCTTCCCATTTTCAAACGAAACCACTACTCACCAAAAAGTTTCTAAAGACAACCTTTCGACCTCTACGACTAAGTCACCCACCAAAACCCCCAATATGAAATGTTTTAAATGTTTAGGTTTTGGGCACATCGCTGCCAATTGTCCAACTAAAAGCACTAAGTTGGCAAATAAAGAACAAATACACATAAAAACAAAAAGAGAATATGAAAAAGCTGAGAAAAGTAAAAAGTTTCTCATCTTGTTAGACCTCACAAAAATAATTGCGCCTTCACGGTATACTTCTTTATTCTCTTTTTCATTACCAAAGGTTTCTACCTACTTACCATCTTTCTTCAAGAATTTTTTAGGGATGATTTTCAAACACCTCCTAAAGGTTTCCACCTTCTAAGAGGATTTTCATCAAAAAGATTTGTCATTCCCAAACATTCTTTTCAAACTTGGTCTGTATATAGAAACTCATCTTATGCACTCCTAACACTTAAGGAACATAAGTTGAGTTCACATCCCAGTTCTTGCACTATCTTATATGTGAACAAACTAACTACGTTATCTACAAGAGTTTTGAATTCGAGGTCGAATTCTTTTGAACTTGGGGGGCATGATACAACCCAAGTAGCTACGAAGATGACCAAGGAAGCAAAAGACAAAGCACATGATGAGCAGTCATCCCAGCAAACAATTCAAGGCCCTACCAAGGATCACATGGACCTCACTAGAGGAGCGGGGCATAAACTAGCATGCTAACTATTCTTCCTTTTGATCTTCTTATAAGATACAAATATGTTGTAAATAATTTCAGTTCATTTGAGGGGTCCAAATAGTAGAATAGGCTAGAATAATGTGCCTATAGCATAATAGGGGGTGTAGTTATCATTTTAGCTTGTTCCTAGCCCTTTTGGAAGACATTTTGACCTAGTTTCTAGAAGGACAAGCATAGGATGCGGATTTGACTTAGTCAAACCCTAAGGCTGCCCATTTTTTCCCTTTCCCCATCCTACCTCTCTTGTTTGTTTTCCAAGGCTCCTTCACCTATAAATAGATGGCCTACCTACTGTATTTGACAAGTTGAAATAGAAGTAAAGTTACTCTGCACAAATATTGTGTGAGCTTGAGTGAGTTTATCTTCTCTTCCTTTTGGTCTTATCTTGAAGAGAATGAAGCTCTCAAGTGGCAGCCTAACACTTATCTTGGTGGTTTCCACACACCAAGTGGTGGGATCATCCACCACCACCTCCATAAGTTCAATCTTTCATTTCTTTTCATTTTCCATTCCATTTATGTTCTTATCTCTTTTTCTCTTATTGATTGCTCTCGGTTTTGGGCTCATTATTATGAGTATGGAGCATCATTTGGGAGGCCATGACCACCATTGATGTTAACCTTGTTCCCTTTTCAATTCTGCATTTGCATCTCGTCCTTACTATATCTTGTTTTTCATCTTTGCCTCTGTGAAGTGAACCGTCACACTTACTTAACCACTTGTTTAAGTTTGTGTCCAGTGAGAATCTTCCTTAGCTCCTCACCTTTAACTCCTAAAATCTGAATCTTAAAGTAAAATGTCACCTTAAATGAAAACATCTAAAAATAAACTCACATTAGGGGGTGACCACCAGTCTCAAAGTTTCTTACAGGATTGTTTGTTTTGAGTATATTGGAATTGGTTTGAGATTAGAATATGAAATTTTAGATATGGTAGACATTATAAAATGATATATTTTTTTATTTGAATAAGTAAATGAATGTATTTAAATAGTTTGATGAATCACTTAAAGGATAATGTTGCTGAGTATTAGTTGTTTGATTTTGATTTAGAGTAATTATCCAACTCTAGCAAGGAATTTGTTACTTTGGTTTAGTATATTTTATAAAATAACAATTTGAATGAAAATATGAGGTGCTCTTGGGTCCATTTTCGCTCAAATGAGATGGGATCTCTTTCAAGCAAAAATGGGATCTCGTTCAAGCGAAAATGGGGTAATTCTTGAGGTACTTTCTAGTTCATTTTCGCTCAAACAAGATGGGATTTCGTTCAAGCAAAAATGGGGAAATTTTGGAGTGCTTACTAGTTCAATTTTGTTTAAACAAAATTTTTTGCTCAAGCCAGAAATTCTGGAGTGCTCGTTGGTTCATTTTCGTTCAAACAAAGTTTTTTTGCTCAAGCGAGTTTTTTTTTTTTTAAAAAAAATAACTTATTTTTTCTTTTGAAAGCCTAGTTTATTATTGCTTATTTTTTTTAAGAGAAAATTATAAATTTTATTTAAAAATATTATTAAAGGACCATGGTTATGTGTTTAAGTGAATATTGAGACATATTTGGATTGTTTAGAAAGTTTAAAATATAATGTAATTGAATGGTGTATTGATGTATTAAATGAAGTATGCAATGAGGTGAAGTGTGATCAAGAGGTAATATTTTTAGGAAAGGAAATACCGTGTTGAGATTGTTATTAGGGTGTATTGATTTTTAAGTATCCCGTTAAGGAGACGATCTTGACTCTATACATAAATGAAGTTATTCAGTTGGTGAGAGTCGAAGGAGGTTCATATGACTTTGTTTGTGATTTGAAATATAATTTGGTCTTTCAGGTCATATGAATTTATCCTGTCATACGGGATGATGAGATATTGAGATGATTATGCCCATGACTGTGTGGATTCACATTGAGTAGTATGACAGATGCAGGTCTCAAGAGGCTAATTTCAATACACGAGTCTTCCAAAAGTAGAGAGTGTCTATGTGTTATGAGTTAGTAGAAGTCTGACATGAGAAAGATGAATTATGATTTATGATAAACACTTGATGGTTTTATTAAAATGTATTAGAATTGATGGCTTTATCTTGATAATTAAAGTTATATTTATATTAGAAGCTTTAAAAATAGCTAGCTTACCATGTTGTTTGCATTCTGTTTTATTTTCTTTAATCTGTGATGATTGTGCATTTACACAGGGACAAATTATAATACAGGTGATAGAGTTCCTCAATGAACAATTGGAGGATGAAAATATATATATATATATATATTTATTTTGAATATTTTATTTAAATCTTATGTAAATATTTAAAATCCCTATGAAAGGGAATATGTTTTGAAACATTGTATGAAAGAGTTGTATATATATATATATTTGTATATGTTATATATTTATTTTGATATTACATGTAGATTATGGTTATTAGATGTAATAAAATAGGGATGTTACAAAAGACACCTATGTTATAACAAATATATCTTTGCTTCACTGATAGTATATGTGACGTAGACTAAGGTATGAGGTCGTGAGAATTTGAGGGGAAAATTCATTCACACTGTGACATGTGCATATGTATGGCTTGGTTTGTAATGGACTTATCTCGATCCATTGCTCTTTGGTTCACTTGTTAATCTATGTCTTGAATTGAATTAAATGTTAGTATGTAATAGCACATACTTAATACGAGTTTTTTTTGGAAGATATCAGTTGATATCCATTTATTGAGTATCCTTTAATGCATGGATTCATGTGTGATTTATATGATTTTTGTATGCTTATATTTAATCGCAATTGAATTTTTTTATGAATTACTAATTAAAATAATTTCCTTTATTTACATCTTCTTAAATTGGAAATATATGGGGAAGAAAATAAAAATATTATTTTAACTCTCCTTTATAAATAAATAAATATATATATATATATATATATAATTTGGGTGTTCTTAAATATAAAGTATATATAAATGACTTTTTAAATTTGTCTTCAAATCCCATAATCATAAATTAATAGTGAAAACTCAGGATTACAAGATTGATAAATCAAATAAATTTTATTTTAAATTATAATGTACTAGATAAAAGATTTAATTCACTTTGATCCATTAAAAATCTTATCCATCCTTATCCATTTCATGAAATTCAACCAAATTATCCTTACACAAATAATTCACGAATAGATATCCAATCCATCCATAAAAATAAAATTTTAAAACAATTTCAAAAATGAAATTAAAAATACACTTTTAAATTTAAAAAATAATAAATTTAAGAAATATTTAATTTTAAAAAATTGATTAGATTAAATTTTATTCATAAAGTATTGGTAAAATATGTATCGAGTTTTAAAAAAAAAAATTATTGATCCACTGTAAAATAATCATTAAATAAAAACTAATTTTAGATAAAAAAATAATTAATCACTATATTAACTAAATTAGATATTATTTTAAAGACTAAAAAATTAATAATATCTTAAATAGTTTATATTATTAATAAATAATTTTTAAATTAATATTTAATTATTTATAAAAATTTTATTTTGATTTTTAAAATTAATCTATATTTAATAATTTATTTTTAGTGATCATCCATATAATTGATGAATTTGATCTCAATTATTTTTTATATTTTTATAATAGATGAAGTTACTTGTAAATGACCAGATTAATGACGAGTAAATGGATTATTTTGTAACCTTTAATAAAACTACCTATCAAGCTATTTAGGAATTATAATAATAATAATAATTATTACTATTAACAACATTATTAAATTACTTTCAATTAGTATTACTAAGTATAGTAATTATTTAAATGTTATTTTAATATTAAAAAGTTCTAAAGTTTGATTCAAACTTTTAAGGGTATTTATTAAAAAAATTGAGCTACCAAACTGAAAATGAATTAAAGTGCATGAGAAAATTTCGAATTGCTTAAAAAAAAAATTTATATTAATAATTATATAATTCGGTTTTATTCAATTGATCTATTTTAAAGCTTAATTAAATTTTATAATAATTTAATTTAATTTATGTACCCTAGTTATTTTGATAATCTAAACAAATTAAAATTTTCTTCAAGTAACTTCCAAAGTACATATCTACTAATAGAAACTATAAATAATTGAAATATAAGATATGTTAATTCTAAAGGTAAGGAAAAATATAAACAAAATTATTTTAGGATTGTTTTTGGAATTAGTGAAAATTCCTCACAGTCAAAATGTGCTTTGAAGTAACCTTGAGATCTTAAATAAATATATTATAAGGACTGCAAAAAATTAGAAAAATAATATGAACTACTAACAACTGTTTAAAGAAAATATCATGGCTTAATAGACTTTTTTTTTTCTCACTAGTGTAGAAAAGCCAACAAATGCGACTATTTTATATTTATAAGTGCAGCTATACAGTCGCACTTGATCAACACATAGTCTTAAATCGAAGATTTACAAATACAATTAAAATAGTCGTATTTGTAAATCCCATTTATAAATGCGACTATCCTAAATAGTCGTATTTGTAAATGCTTTTGAGAGAGAAGAAAAAGAATAAAATATTACATTTACAAATGCGGCTTTTACCAAAGCCGCATTTGGAAATGCTGCGCTTCATTTATAAGTGAGACTATTGTAAATAGTTGCATTTGTAAATAGTAATTTTTTTTAGTGCATTCTGTTTAGTGCTAATTCCCATACAAATTAACCTGTTCAATTATAACCCAGCCAGACAAATACAAAAATTCAAATAATCAATTCTTATATATTGATAAAAATGTATTACAATCACTAATAATATATCTTTATCTATCTATCTAATTCCTACACTATTTATTAGCTAACCTAGAGTTATAAAAATTTAGGAAATATGTGGACCAAGAATGTCTCACATATGATATGGCATCCGAAGACATAGGGTTCTCATCCATGAAGAACTGCATTTGAAAATATGGTTGACATAAATTAGTTTTAAGATACTATGTTCAACAATTATAAAAATAATTTAACATAATGTTACCTTATGCCAATCACTTTTAAGGCCTAGTCTTACAATGATAATCATATATTGCATAATGTAATAACCACACTCATAGCTTCATGGTTGTTTATTGCACTGTAATTCAATAAAAAGTAAAAGTTAGTATTCATAAACAATGAAAAGAGAAAGGAAAAAAAATTACAAACCTTTAGTTTTATCCAGGTCAAATTTTGAAAATTTGAATTGGATCGACCTTTTAGGATGTTATATCCACACCATGAATTGGTTAAGACAAAAATCCAAGTTAGTAAATGGTTAATTAGTAACATATGGAGTTAAGTTTATAATGTACTTACCTATCAACGATATTCTTAAGACTTGTGGATGGCTTCTTGTGTAGGGAACAAAACCACACAACAGTCTTATCAACAAGTGATAAGACAAGTAACTGCCAATGACCCCTAAATTATCCATGAAAAGAGTGAGTAAACTTTTAAAACAAGAAATGGAAATTGAAGACATTAAATTAAACTTACTCATTAATATAAGGGCATAAATAAATTTCTTTTCCCTCTTTTTCCAGGGTGTTAGTGATGTATGATTGGGTCTCATTTGCCTTTGCTCCAATGGGACTAGTACATACGGGATCTAAGAATCCATACACATTTTCCTTCCCCTCAGTGATAGGGACACCATTAAAAAACCTACAAGTAATTAGTTAAAGCATAATCAATGCTAATTTAACATAAAGTAAATTGAAATATAGGTAAACATACTTACATCATAAAAAATTGAATTATATTTATATTGAGCTCCTGATCCCCAACCACAAATTCTAACAAGTCTGACATGTATATGTATAGTGGCAGCTCAGTGTTTACTTCAAAGAAGTTATCATCCCATGGAACTTCCAGAGGGTCTCAACCAATTTGTCCAGCAACTATAGCTAAGAAAGCTATAGGATTGTCAATTGGAACCTCATGCTTCCTTTTCGGACTTGGTTTCCGACGAGGTTTCTACAAAATAAAGAACATTTGTTTTAAATTAGATAGAATATATAAATATAAATGAATATAATGAAATCAAATTATTACCGGAGGTACTGTCATAATTTGAATGAGGTGTCTAGGCCAGGCTACAAATGCTTGAAATGCATTGGCGACAGTTGTTTCCTCATCTGAAGGTAGTGGAACGCAAGCATCAGCTACTCTTACTCTTTCAACTGTTACCTTCGCCACATCAGGGGAGAGAGGAATGTTATGTAAGGTGATGGCCTCTTCATAGACTTTTCCAATGGCCACCACTTGATGAATCATGTCGCCTTATACTAGTAGCTCACATTGCCTAGGTTGACCAATGATATCCTCCACTGATGTTGTAGGAGCTGCATAACTCCCCTTTATGCTATTGGGAGCAGGACTAAAAAACACCTAAATCGACGACTCACCACAAACTTGTTGTGATAGTAACTCTTGTCGCAACTCTAGCCGCATCCTTTCAGTCTCCTTTCTCATCTCGTCCATTAATTCTTGTCGTAGCTTACTCTTTATTTCTGCTTTGGTCTCTTGGGGGGACGAGGATGAGTGTCGTGGTGCAACTCCAAAATATAGTTTAACTCCAACCCCCTGTTCAACAATTCAAAATATTTTATGTATAATACACAATCATTAGGCATGCATGTATCTTTTTATACTCCATACCAATTGGACAAAGAAACTTTTTGGCCTCATAATTACGATTAGGTAGAGTATTTTCCTCTGGAAGCATATCCTTCAACAATTGAGGCAATTCCGTGAAACTTTTATCAGTCCATCCATTTATTGCCTTCAAATTCATCAATTTTAACACCGCTGACAACCGTGTGAACTTAGTTGATCCAGGATACAATGGAGTCTCTACATCGCTTGACATACTTCCATATCCATGCGCTTCTGCAAAAGACTTGACTCCCGCATCACAAATCATGTCCTCCAATCGATCATCATCATCATCATCATCATCATGTACACCATCATCCATGGTGGACCCCACATATTCTTCAGTTACAGAAACGCGTGGTAAATTTAATAATTCACCATGCCATGTCTAAGTTGTATAAGATCGAAGAAATCCATCACATAGAAGGTGCTCCCTGATTATCTTATCTTAACATCAAGTATCCTTCCATTTAAACAGTTAACACACGGACACCTGATCTTTGCTCCATCCAGATTACTATTATTTGCGTTACGTTGTGCAAATTGTATAAATTCTTCTACTCCTTTTTCGTACTCATCACTTATGCGAACATAATTAATCTAATTTCGATCCATTATATACTGTAATAGTCATCTAGTCAATCACTATTTTGGAAATTTTTTTTATCTCATGCGATTGCCGAGGGTCGGACACCCTTGGACTCATACCAACACGATAATTCTACTATAAACTAAAACTAACATAATATAAATTAACAATAAATACAAATTATAATAAATAATATAAATTTTAAAAAAATATATATTAGAATAAATAAAAAATAAACAAATTCTTAATATTAACAAAAATTCAAAAAAAATTAAAACATAACCAACCTCTTGTGCGTGAAGGCAACCTTGGTGAAGAGTGGGAGAGAGCGAATGTGACGACGATGGGGCAGTAGTGGCAGCAACGACGACACACACAAAAGCAGAATGAACAGGCGCGCAAGGCAATGAAACAGTGGTTAAACAATGCAAAAGCCAAAAACAGAGTGAGAAGGAAAAATGAAGAAAGACGAAGAAGAAGAGGCGAAGAAGAAAGGAACTCACACTTGCAAGAGAATGCAGCAACGAACGTGCGATGGAAGAGGAACAATGATGAGCAGCAAACGAAAGTATGAAAAATGAAAGTGGTGCGCTCTAAAGATTAGGGTAAAAATTAATTTATAAATGCAGCTATTTGTAACAGTCGCCTTTATAAATTAAGCGCTTTGATTTAAAAATGCGGCTATTACAAATAGCAACATTTATAAATGAAAATAATTTCAAAAATGTCACTACGTTTTGTAGGACTACGGCTGAGGTAAAAATGCATTTAATAAACAATAGTTGTTTGGCTTTTTTGCACTAGTGTCCCCAAGTAGAACGCATACGAGGAATTAATTTCCGGGATAACACTATTTGAAATTTAATCTTCTACATAACACCATTTATATTCACATGGTTCCACGAAATTGAATTTTCATCTTTGTTTCGTATTTCCAAAACAAAGTTTTCAGAATTTGATTTTTGGAAAATTGAATTCTGGAGGTATATTTTTTCTTTCGATAATGAACAGAACGAAATGTTGGTCATTTCTGAAAAGTATAATTTTGATTTTCAGTAGTTTTCAATTTTGGCGTATAAATCTTCATCTAAATATAATTATTGATAATCGAATTTTGGAATAGTGTTTTGAATTTTTTTTATTTATCGGTAAATTTAAGAAAAATTAAAATAAAAAAAATTATTTTTAAGAACTTTTTTATAAGTAAGAAATGTTTCAAAAATTTTAATTAAAAATGGGAGAATAAATTTTAAACGAGAGAAGAAAATTATTAAATTATATAAGGTTAAATTATTAAATTTTGTTTTTTAATAAATTTAAATATTTATAAATTTGAAATAGAAGGAAATATATAATTTGAAAATTTAAAATACTAAATTTATAAAGGATAATATTTATACAAGAGAATAAAATAAAATATTTTATATCATGGGAAAATAAGTGAAAATTTGTTTTGTTTTTTTTTCTAATTTTGATAATAAATTTGAATTGTAGAGAACAAATTCTAATAAATTTGTAAATAATCTCAGCATTCGGCTTTCTAAGAATTAAATTTTGACTCTTTTTTTTTTAAATGAAATGTTTTTGAGAATTAATTTTCTGAATAACACCTGTTCTTGTTGGTTGACTCTACGATGATCACACGCCTCCTTTCCTCACCTTGAATTATGCTTTGCTCTCTCGAAACAAACTGCACCTGCAAGATAGAAAGGGACGCCCTAGAGGCCATTTGCACTGCGACGCTCAAGTAAAAAACTAAGGCAAGCACACCAAGTGTATTCAATATCTGTGTTTAGGTATAGAAATTGCGTACCTTTGTGAAGTGTTTTACTACCCTTTATATAGTCTAGGGTTTCCTCTACGTCGCTACCCATATTTAGGGTTTACAGGAATACCCTTGCGCCGCTATCACCCAGACTTAGGGTAATCTAGCACGTAAGGTTTCCTTAACTGGAGTGCAAACTCTAACAGGATAGCCACCTGGGTGCCCCCTCGTGCACCTAGTCTCTGGGGCCACCTGTTCTAGGAGTGCCTTCACTGTTCACGTGCCATGCATGTAGCTTTATTGGGAAACCCTAATCTTGATGAGTACTTGACCCTTTAGGACTCTACACCTAACTGTGCTTTCCCTGCGATTCGCATGGGCACTTCGTGACTTAGGCCTCTCCCTACCTCCGGACATTTTACTGATAACTGGTATTCTTTTAGGACCCACATCAGATGCTCTAGTCCTGTTGTTCAAAACATTCAAGGCCGATGTCACCTCGTCACACCCAGCTACTGAGGACTCATCACCCTACTGAGTGACGAGGACACCTTAGTTCACACTGGTGGTCGACATGCTGATGACTAATCATCTCATTAGTCCCTACTAGTTGTGGGACCCAGCCCACGTGGCTCTTGCCCATGCTGTGGGACCCAGCTAACGCGGATCACCTTTACTAGCTGTTCTCGGTGTCCGAGGACTGGTCGGTACACAAGACCCCCAGTCTCGAGCTGTTAACTTGTTCAGCGAAGAGACTAAGTCATCGGTTCGGGCGACCTACGTGGCACTGAGCGAAAAGACATGAACAACGCGCTGAAGGGACATCTCACCAACCCCCTCTTAATCTGCGGACACGTGTCTGGATCAACGGTTAGGGTTTCTTAATGTTTGCGCTTCCTTGCCTACGTTAAACCCTTTCAAAACCCCGCGCCTCTACATTGTTTCATCACTTTTCACTCAAGCCTTCATACTTTCTAACTTCTCTCGTACACTTCAGTTCTACTCCAACCCTCGCAACCCCTCATCTTCGCTTACCCAAAAGGTATGGTTTTTAATCTTCTTCTCGCCTTTGTTTTATGACTCCGCTACCCTTTACATGCTATAACTGCGCTGGGTCTGTTTATGATTTCTGCTTTTGCATTTTAGGGTTTCTGTTCTTCTTTCTCGTTTTCGTTCTCCTTCTGAAAGTCTTTGTCCGCCATTTGTTCACGAAATCACTTTCTTCTAAACCCTTTTCTCCTTCTCCCTGCCTCTCATTTGTTTTAGATACGAGATGGCCAGAACCAAAACTACCTCCAATCCTCCTCCTGCCTTCAACTACAGGGCCTTCTACTCCTGGGCCTGAGAGGATTTCCTTGCCGAAACCTCTAAGCTTACGATCTGTGAGGATCTAAGAAAACACAGGGACGACGAGAACGAGATCAAGGGGCGCGTCTTTGGCAGGGAGAGCGACGCGTATATTTCGGTTCGACCCTGCACTAAGGGCGAACCTGTATGCGCTGATGATCGCTGCAACGACGGGGAGCCCTTCTTCTTCCTGTAGACCACCATCTTCAAACAGGTTAAGGTTCACCTGCCCTTCACTGGATTCGAGAGGACCCTACTCACCGAGCTCAACATGGCGCCTGCCCAGCTGCATCCTAACAACTGGGCCTTCATCAGGGTCTTCTCCATCCTCTGCAACAACCTGGGGTTCCCTTCCTCGGTAGATGTCTTCTTGTACTTCTTTGAGGCGAAGAGCCCTGGGAAAAGGCTTTGGGTAAGCCTTAATGGGGTGGCGGGGAGGGTTTTGCTAACCCTCTTCTCGCAGTCCTACAAAGGCTTTAAGGGGAAGTTCTTTCGGGTTTGCTACAGCTCATACGATTCCACCATGCTCGACAGGTTCCCATTATATTGGGTGGAGAAGTTGAAGTTCAAGAAACTCCGTGGACTCGAGGAGCTGTCGCCCTTCGATCGTGACGTGTGCCAGCTCCTCTCCAGTTGGGGAGTGGTGTTCGACACCACCCAGCTGATCAGGCATGAATACGATTCTGAAACCCTTAGCGTCTATATTGGTATAACTGCCTTCATCTTGTATCTGTCAACATTTGTGTTTTCTGCATGCCACTTCTTATTCTTTACTTGTTGTTTCTCACAGGTATGGTATTAGACGCCGAGAAGAAGAAAAGGGTAGTCGCCTTGCTGGATCGCCGCATAGCAGGTGGCTCATGCCCTGCTAGCCCTTCTTCACCCGTCGCGGCTGCCTTAAGCCCCACTTCTGATAACAAGTTAAAGAGGGCAGTTGCGGTAGTGATCTCTGAAGATGAGGACACATGCTTAGACCTCGTCTTCAAGAGGAATAGGGTGGAGGTTGCTACGGCGACCTCTTCTACGACAGAGGGGCAACCTCCATTTTTTAGGGAGCACCCTCCTAGTGCCTCTTCTCCCCCCAAGCCACCCCTGGCCCTCGAGGGCGGGGGAGAGAGTGCCTCTCAAACCAGCCAAGCACCTCCTGCCCCCGAACTCCCTCCTCTCCTCCAGCGGACCCTTGCTCACTTGCCTACCAAAGAAGCGATGGAGGCCCTAGACAGGAATTCACTAATGGACCTCATAAGCCACGGCCTTGGTGAGTTCCTTGCCGCCTCCAGTGTCTTGCTGGTCAAAGGGGATGTTGAGGTGGAGCTATTTGAGAAGGTAGCCAGATTGGAGAAGGAGTTGGAGCAAAAGAAAGACTTGGAGCTCCAAGTTCAACTGGCTGCTAAGCGTGAGACTGCTCTGAACTAGGAGCTGAGCAGTCTTCGCCAATCAGAGAAGGAGACCAAGAAGCTCCTGTTCACCAAGGGGCAGGAAGCCTTTCAGCTTGAGGCCAAAATTCTCCCCCTCTGCAACAAAGTCATCGATCTGGAAGAGTAGTTGGAGGGGGCCCAAACTAAAATGACCAAGCTGGAGGAGGGGGCTACCAATCAAGAAGTTCAGTTGGGCAAAGTTGAGAAAGAGCTTGCCCAACAAGTTGAGCTGTTCAAGAAGGCTGAGGCAGAACTGACTGAAGATGCCGCCAACGCCTAGGGGAGGGGTTTGGCGATGCCCTTGCTCAGGTTGCCTGTGTGCATCCTAAGATGGACCTCTCGCCCTTCTCTATGTCCATGCAGGTAGTCGACGGGCAAATAGTGCCTAGATAGGTCTCTTGGATAGCTTTATTCTGTAGCTGGACTTCTTGTAATTATCTTGTGTAACTATTCTTCCAATCCAATTAATATATTTACTTGGTTTACATACTTGTTTGACCTTATGCATCAACTTACTTGTATTGGTATCTCTATTGTTGTCTGGCTGCTTTGGTATACTTGGTTAATCACTCTCTTCGGCATTGAATCAACCCATAGGTAGCACGCTTAACTCTGCTAAGTTGTTATGAGCTTTGCTCTTCATTAGGATAGGAGATTATATCGTGGACGAGACTTCATGAGAACTTCCCTGCTGAAAGGTACTTCACTGATCTCATCATCGCCCATAACTTGCCGTCCAACCTGGTATTTTTGCTTGAAGGTAAAGTGTTTCCTACGAACCCTCCCTTTACCTCTATGAGGATTCCAACACCGATCTGTATGCACCTGACCCCTCCTTGCTTGAGACAAGGGAGGATTTCACTGGAAGGAGACACCATTGACGTTCTCACTCGAAAGGGGAGGCGTTCTCTGCAAGCCTTCCTTTCCAGCTCCCGAGACTTCTACCCCAATCTAACGAGTTTCAACTGACCACTCATTACCCTTAGGCGAGGGTGGACTTTGACTGGTGAACCTTCTTGTTCACGTTGGGAATTCTCCCTCGAAGAGGAGGTGTTCTATGCGAACCTACCTTCCAATTGTCGAGACCTCTAACCTCAAATGAAAGGTTCGAACTGGCCTCACATCGTTCACAGGCGAAGGAGGATTTCACTGGTGAACCTTCTGTTCGAATTGGGAGCTCTCACTCGAAGAGGAGGTGTTCTATACGAACCTACCTTCCAACTGTCAAGACCTCTAACCCCAAGGGACAGGTTTGATCTGACCTCACATCGCTCATAGGCGAAGGAGGATTTAACTGAGTGAACCTTTCTGTTCAAGTTGGGAGTTCTCACTCGAAGAGAGGGTGTTCCTTACGAACCTACCTTCCCACTTACGAGACCTCTAACCCCAAGGGTCAGACTCTATCTGACCTCACATCGCTCATAGGCGAAGGAGGATTTAACTGAGTAAACCTTTCTGTTCAAGTTGGGAGTTCTCACTCGAAGAGGGGGTGTTCCTTACGAACCAACCTTCCCACTTACGAGACCTCTAACCCCAAGGGACAGGTTTGATCTGACCTCACATCGCTCATAGGGGAAGGAGGGTTTAACTGACGAACCCTTCTGTTCGACTTGGCGTTCTCACTCGAAGAGGAGGTGTTCTTGACGAACCTACCTTCCTACTTACAAGATCTCTAACCCCAAGTGACAGGTTCTAACTACATTGTACAAACACATTCAAGAATATATCTTAACTGAAAGTTTTATTGGGTGACCTCATTAAAAACCCTTAGAAGGGAAAAAAGAGTGTCCCCTAAGCTGTGTACAATGTTACATAGTCTTAACTGAAATAAAACTTCAGGTGTGTCGCATTCCATGTACGAGGAATCGGACCACCTTCTAGGGTCTCAAGCCTGTACGCTTCATTCCCCAGGGCCTCTGTCACTCTGAAGGGACTAGTCCACTTGGGGGATAACTTGTTCTCTATCTGGTAGGGAGATGCCTTCCGCATGACTAGGTCGGCGACCTGGAACTACCGAGCTCTCAACTTGGAACTGTGCTTGAGCTCAACCCTTCTCTTCAATGCTTCGACTTTGATTCCTACCTCTTCCCTTACCTCATCTAAGAGATCCAAATTCAATTTCCTTTCTTTGTTGGACTTCTCAGCCACAAAGTTCTAGAAACGTGGCGAGCTCTCCTAGATCTCTATAGGGATCATGGCATCTGAACCGTACACCAAGCTGAAAGGGGTCTCCTTGGTGGTGGACTGAGGGGTGGTATGGTAGGCCCACACAATTCTGGGAACCTCCTTAGCCCAAGTCCCCTTAGTCTTCTCCAGCCTTTTCTTCAGTCCTCTGAGTAGGACTCGGTTGGCTGACTCGACCTGCCCATTAGTCTGAGGATGCTCGACTGACGCGAACACCTGCTTGATTCCCAACTCGGTACATAACTTCCCCAGTTGTTGGCTTGGAAACTGGGTGCCATTATCAGACACCAAGCGCTTGGGTACGCCAAAACGACACACTATGTTTTTCCACACGAAGTGCTAGATCTTATGGGTTGTGATTTGTGCTACAGGTTCAGCCTCGATCCACTTCGTGAAGTATTCTATGACGACCACAAGATACTTCATCTGCCGTACAGCCAAAGGAAAGGGCCCCAGGATATAATTCCCCATGTGTGGAATGGCCAAGGGCTGTATATAGATTTGAGTTCTTCTGGAAGCGCCTTGTGCCAATCTGCATGCAGCTGACATTGTTTGCACCACTGCGCATACTTCGTGCAATCTTCCCTCATGGTTGGCCAGTAATACCCTACTCGAATGGTTTTAGATGCCAAAGCACGACCTCCTATGTGGCTCCCACATGTTCCTTCATGGAGCTCTGCCATTATACGCATGCACTGCTCACCATGCACGCACACCAGAATAGGGTGTATGAACCCGTGCCTGTACAACTCCCCATCAATAAGCGTGTACTTGGTCAAATTTTTCTTTACTCTCCTCGCCTCCATTAGCTCCATCGGCAACATCCCATCAGCTAAGTAGTGCTTATAGGGCGTCATCCACGTTTCCCCACTCTGCAGCAAGCAGACTTGTGACGACACCTCCTCCAGTGCCACATATGCGTTGACCCTTGGCTTCTTCAAAGTTTCCTGGGTCAATGACTGATGACTCCTCCTCCACTGTCAGTCTGGTTTATCTGGTGGACTCCCACTAAGTTATCAGGCGTGTAGGTGCGAGGTGCCCTCAGGGTCTCCTGGATGACTGTCCTCTACCTGCCCCCCTTGCCTGAGCTTGCGAGTTTCGCTAACAAGTCAACTCGGGCATTCTGATCTCTGGGCACATGTACCAATTCAAAAGTCGCAAAGAAACTCTTCAACACTTGGACATACTCTAGGTAGGAGGCCATCTGAGGATCTTTGGCCTGGTACTCTCCCGCCACCTGACCTGTGACCAATAGGGAGTCACTCTTTGCCAAAAGACTCTGTGCTCCCATCTCCTTAGCCAACAGCATTCTAGCGATTAGAGCCTCATACTTAGCTTGGTTGTTGCTGGCCTTAAAGGCAAATCGTAGGGCTTGCTCAATCAACAGCCCATTTGGTCCTTCCAGGATCACCCCAGCCCCACTACCTTGCTGATTGGAACATCCATCTACCGAGAGCACCCATCTGAAGTCAGGCCCATCCTGTTGGGTTTCTGCCGAGGACATCTCGTCTACAAAGTCAGCATAAACTTGGTCTTTGATTGAGCCTCTGAGCTCATACTGTATGTCGAACTCAGATAATTCCACTGCCCATCGTTCCATCCTCCCTGCTACATCTGGCTTCTGCAAGACCTTCCTGATGGGTAGGTCTGTCATCAGCACCACTGTAAAGCTCTGGAAGTAATGGCGAAGCCTACGCGCAGAGAACACCATGGCTAATGCCGCCTTTTCTATGACCTGGTATCTTACCTCAGGCCCTTGCAGCACCTTGCTAACAAAATAGATAGGTTTTTGGCTCTGATATTGCTCCTGCACCAAAACTGAACTCACTGCCTTCTCAGTGACTGCGAAGTACAAACGTAACGGGGTGCCGATCTGTGGTTTGCGCAACACTGGTCATATATTGTTTTAGCTTGAGGAATGCTTCTTCACACTCCTTGGTCCACAAGAACCTGCTGTTCCTCCTCAAGCATTGAAAATAAGGGTGACCCTTATCACCCCCAGCTGACACAAACCTGGAAAGAGCAGCCATCCAACCTGTCAATTGTTGTATTTCCTTGACTGACGTCAGGCTCCTCATGGCTAAGATCACCACGCACTTGTCTGGGTTGGCCTCAATCCCTCGTTCGGTGTGCAAGAAACCGAGGAATTTGCCTGCTTCCACCCCAAAGACACACTTATCTGGATTCAGCTTTAACTCGTATTTTGCTATTGTAGTGAATAGCTCCTCTAAATCAGCGACGTGTTGATCTCTCACCTGGGATGTCACCACCATATCATCTACGTAGGCTTGCATGTTACGTCCTATCATGGGTGCAAGGACCATGTCCATCAGCCTTTGGTAGGTGGCGCTTGCATTCTTCAGCCCAAATGGCATGACTGTGTAGCAGTAGCAGGACAGCTCAATCATAAACGTTGTCTTGCTCTCGTCCATTGGGTGCATCTTGATCTGGTTATAACCGAAAAAAACATCCAAGAAACTGAGCAACTTGCAGCCCGAGGTGCTGTCTACCAACGCATCAATACTCGGCAAAGGATAAGAATCCTTCGGACATGCCTTGTTGAGGTTAGTGAAGTCCACACACATCCTCCACTTCCCGTTGGCCTTCTTCACCAATACCACATTCGCTAGCCACTCAGGGTATTGGATTTCTTGTATATGGCCAACCTTAAGCAGCTTTTGTGTCTCTTCCTTGATCACCTGTCTCCTCTCTTCATTGAATTTTCTCCTCTTCTGACGGACAGGTCTGACTTGGGGAATTTAACGCAAGGCGATGACACAAAAAATCTAGGTCAATGCCAGGCATATCTGAGGCAGACCAAGCAAAAGCATCCAAATAGCTCTATGACTCATGCTACTTGGTCCTGCGTATCTCAGCATAGGAATTCGCCAAGCTTAAACATTTTGCCCCCAATCTCCCTCTCTACTACCTCCTCCGTTGGTTCAGGTCGTCTTTCTTGGGCGACCTCTACTCGTGCAACCCCGACTTCTCCTCGGGGCAGGTCAGCATCAGCGTACTCTCCACCCGGTGGTTGGGTGGTAACTGTGCACACTCCCCTTCTTGTTTTGAGGCTGTTTTCATAACACTTCTTAGCCTCGTTCTGATTTGACCTAATGATGATCACCACACCTTCCATTGAGGGCAACTTCATCTTCATGTGCCTCGTTGACGCCACCGCCCCTAGTCTGTTCAAAGCTGGCCTACCCAACAGCATGTTGTAAGCTGATGGGGCATTCATAACCAGATACTTGATGTTCTCGGTGCGGGAGGCTACTCCATCAGTGAAAGTGATCCTCAGTTCTATGTATCCCCGCACCTCGACCTGGTCTCTTGCGAACCCATACAGGCAGCCAGTATAAGGCCTTAGCTGATCTGACGACAATTGTAAGTTGTTAAAGGTCGACCAGAACATCACATCGGCCGAACTTCTTTGATCGACGAGGACTCGATGCACCCTACTTCCCATGGTAACTACCGATATCACCACTGGATCATTGTCATGGGGAGCAACGTCCAGGCGATCTGCCTTCGTGAATGTGAGGTCGATATCTGGGAAGTGGTCTTCCTCACATGCTTCCACTGCCATCACCGATCGTGCATACTTCTTGCACTGCGACGAGGTGCTCCTTCCTCCTGAGAACCCACCTGAGATGGTATGGATCTCACCATGTATGGGCACCTCGTGCCCCTGATCAGCCCTCGGTGCCACTACCACCTCTCTCCCTGGTGACTCCCACAGGTAATCATTCAAGAAGCCGCTCTTGACCAACTCATCTAGCTGATGACCAAGGGCCAAGCAGTTTCGAATGGGATGGCCAAACGCCTGATGGAACTCGCACCATGTGCTCTTGTTGGGCCCCAGTCTCTTGTCTGTCTTTGGGGGTGCCTTCAGCCTTCCCGCCACATTAGGGATGGCGATCAACTCTTTGAGCTCCACCAGGAAGTTATGTCTGGGGGACACATCCTCCCTAGCGCGTGCCCTAGTCTGGGGTTTCCTGGCCTCGTAGGGCTTCTGCTTTTCCTGGGCTCTCTTTTCTGTCGTCGCCTCATGTACTCGCATGGGCTGAGGGCGACTGGGCACTCGCGGTCGTGAAGGGGCTGCGCTTTCACGCTTCTCATTGAGTTCCCCCTCGGCGGCGATGTGAGAAACGACATGATGCTTGATATCGCCAAAGGTCTTGGGGCGACTTCGGATAAGGGACTCACTGAAGGGTCCTAGTAGTATTCCCTTCCTAAAGGCATGCACCACCATATCCTTGTCTTTGGTGTGCAGCCTCATCACCATCGCCCCAAATCGGTTGAGGTAATCTTTCAGGGACTCCCTCTGATATTGTTTAACATCAAAAAGATCATAAGACACTGGTGGGGGAGCTCGGTTGACGGTATATTGTTCCCTAAACAGCGTGGAGAACTGCGCAAAGGACGTGATATCTCCCTCAGGCAGGCTAACAAACCATTCCAGCTGTCCCAGTCAATGTGGTCATGAAGAGCTTGCATGCACCGCATCTGATCCCCCTGACAGCATCATCTGCGTGTGAAACACTGTGAGATGCGCTTTTGGATCCTCCACCCCCGTGAACACAGTCTTGGGGCCCACGAAGGTGGCTGGGACCACTGTGTCCATGATTGCTTGCGAGAAAGGCATTGAGAACGCCCTTGGTGGTGTGGGTGGAGCCCGATCTTCCACCATGCGATCCCCTGCTTGCTGCGAATTACGCAAATTCACGCGCAATTCTTCGTTCGCCCTGTGCAGCTCCTCGTTCCTGGCCTATGATGCGGCCAGGTCCATCTGCATACGCACTTGATCTGCCCTTGATTCCGCCACCGTCTCCTGGAGGGCACGCATCGTTTCCATGATTTGTTGCATGGTAATGCTCTCACCCCCATTTGGTGGGACAGATCCTTGCCTGGTATTCCTCATGTCTCTAGTTTCTTCTCTTTTGCTTGTGTATGGGACCTTGTTTTACTTCGGCCCCACTGTGGGCACCAAATGTTCTTGCCGGTTGAGTCTCCTGTCAGTTGACTCTACGACGATCACACGCCTCCTTTCCTCACCTTGAATTATGCTTTGCTCTCTCGAAACAAACTGCACCTGCAAGATAGAAAGGGGCGCCCTAGAGGCCGTTTGCACTCCGACGCTCAAGTAAAAAACTAGGGTCAAGCACACCAAGTGTATTCAGTATTTGTGTTTAGGTCTAGAAACTGCGTACCTTTGTGAAGTGTTTTACTACCCTTTATATAGTCTAGGGTTTCCTCTGCACCGCTACCCATATTTAGGGTTTACAGGAATACCCTTGCGCCGCTATCACCCAGACTTAGGGTAATCTAGCACGTAAGGTTTCCTTAACTGGAGTGCAAACTCTAACAGGATAGCCACCTGGGTGCCCCCTCGTGCACCTAGTCTCTGGGGCCACCTGTTCTGGGAGCGCCTTCACTGTTCATGTGCCATGCATGTAGCTCTACTGGGAAACCCTAATCCTGATGAGTACTTGACCCTTCAGGACTCTGCACCTAACTGTGTTTTCCCTACCACTCGCATGGGCACTTCGTGACTTAGGCCTCTCCCTACCTCTGGGCATTTTACTGATAACTGGTCTTCTTTCAGGACCCACATCAGATGCTCTAGTCTTATTGTTCAAAACATTCAAGACCGATGTCACCTCGTCACATCCAGCTACAGACACCCTGCTGAGTGATGAGGACACCTCAGTTCACTCTAGTGGTCGACATGCTGATGACTAATAATCCCATTAATCCTTACTACCTGTGGGACCCAACCCATGTGGCTCTGGCCCATGCTGTGGGACTCAGTTGACGCGACTCACCTTTACTAGCGGTTCTCGGTGTCCGAGGACTGGTCGGTACAACACCATTTCATATTTAATTTCTTAAATAACATCATTTTTCTTTAGGATGAGAATTTGCCTTTCCAAGAACCAATTTTTGACTTTATTCCCAAATGAAATATTTTTGGGAATTAATTTCCCACATAACACCTTTTCATATTTAATTCCTTAGATAACATCATTTTCTTTTGTTCATGATGAGAATTTGGTTATCAAGAAACTGAATTCTTGCCTTTATTTTTTATTTTCGACAAAAAAAGTTTTCAGAATTTGGTTTCTGGAGAGTCAAATGTTTGGGGTATTTTTTTCGATAATGAACCGGGACGAAGAAAGGTTGTTTAGTGGATCATCAAAATTCGATTTCTAAAATATATAATTTTGACTTCCAGTTTTTGACTTTGATGTTTGAATGTTGATTTGGAATTAATTATACAATAACCGAATTTTGGGATGACGTTTTGGATTTCTTTTTAGTTTTGGATTTCTTTTTACTTTGTGGGGAGTGAATGGGAAAGAAGAAAGAAAATATAAAATAAATTTAAGAAAAAAAATAATTTTTAACATTTTTTTGTAAGTATGAAATGTTTTAAAAATTTTAATTAAAAATGGAGAGAATAAATTTTAAATGAGAGAAGAAAATTATTAAATTATGTAGGGTTATATTATTAAATTTTATTTTATAGTGAATTTAAATATTTATAAAATTGAAATAAAAGGAAATATAAAATATAAAATTTAAAAATATTAAAATTTATAAAGAATAATATTAATACAAAGACAATGCAATAAAATATTTTATAGGTATTATGGAAAAAGAAATAAAAATTTGTTTTGTTTTCTGTATTTTTATAATAAATTTGAATTATGGACAATAAATTCTAATAAATTTTTAAATATAGTTTTATAATAAAATTCAAATTAGCAGAAAAAATTATAATAAATTATAATTATAATATTGGTACCATAATTAAATGTTGATTTTTTTTATTAAAAAGATATCAAAATAAGTAATAGCAAAAATTAAATAAAATTTTTGGGGTATTTTATAAATAAATATTAATTGAATGGTTTAAAATTTTTTAAATAAAAGTTAAATTATTTATTATTTATATGTATGTAATGATAAAAAAAAAATTAAGTGAATAAGTGTATCATTAGCTTAAAAACAAATAAGTGTATAAAATTTAAAATAAAAAATAAATTATAATTAAAATGGAAGATGATGTAAATAAATAATGAGTTATATATAAATATATATTATAAAGTATCATAAGAAATATTATGTAATAATATTTAATTATAAATACATATAAGAAAACATAAAGAAAAATAAATATATGGTGACAACTAATTAAAATATAATTTATATATTAAATAAAGGTGGATGAAAGATAATATATAAAATTTATACTAAATATTTTTTTTAAGAAAATAAGAAACAAAAGTGAGAAAGATTCCTGGAAACATGTCACTGTGAATAAAAATAGTGTTATCCAATAAATTAAATATAAAATGACACTATCTAAGAAATTAAATATAAAATTGTAACACTTCAGAAAATACATCTAATTATTACAATAGAAGTTCTATCAGATTTCATACAAATTTGGAGTTTTTTAAAATATTCCTATTACAAGATTATGGCTCATAGAAATACAAATATTTATAATATAAGGTTTAAAACATCCTAAAACCTTCCAAGACCTCCTATACATGTATGATCATCTACTCGTGTACGTAGTACGATTATCGCAGTTCAAACACAACAAGAAAAATAAGGGTAAGCTAGTGAAAAATAAAATTTTATAATATACACAATTAAATCAAAAGAGAAAACCAAATTACATGATCAATTTTTCAATTATTCAATCTTCTTCAAATCCCAATAATAAAATAATCACATAGATCTGACATGGATCTACACATCCAAGATATTCAACAAACAACGTCTTCCGGAAGACACGTATTAAGTAAATTCTACCAGAGACTAACATCTGATCCAAAGATTACCAGCAAATCCAACAGAAAAGGTCAGGGTAAGTTCAATACAACTCAAGCCGTGTATCTCATATCTCACGGTGTGCATGAACTCCTCCATTAGCTTCTCACAACTTGATATCTTAGTCTATGTGACTTAAATCATTAATAAGCTCAGAGATCTATGTTACCACATAGACATCAATACTTAATACACAAAGAGCATTAGTCCATACATTATCCCACACATATGAATTCAATTCCATCTCATTTTCATCATACAATATCATTCAAAACGTAATCCATAATATTCAAAAGTTTATTTAACATAAAAAAAAAATACTTAAATACTAAACCATCAAAATATAATATTTTTACAAGTTTAAATAATATATAAACAAACAACACAATACATAAACACACAATATTCTCGCAAGAGAAAATTGAATATTGGGATCACGTTCCCTCCACATTCAAATCTTTCAGCCTATGGTGCTATTAAAAATTAAATTTAGCTTCCCTGACCATAATTGCTTGTTTTCAAGGAACTTTTAGAATTTTTATCCTCAATAAGCTTCAAAATTTAATGGCTTAATGCAAGTTATCCAAACAGAACAGAAATTCAGTATAAAGTAGAATAAGTTGAGAGGATTACTCTTCTCAACTTATTCCACAAAAGTTGATGACTAAAATATAGAGAAAAATAGAGAATAAACGATCTTTAGAATAAAAATGAACTTATTTTATTTGAAATTCTCATTGTGTAAAAATGTTTCTTTAACTCCTCAGCTAGAATATGGTCTGATCAGATTCTAAAATATATGAAGATTGTGAGAAAAAATTAAGAGAGAAGAAAGAGGAGAAGTTGGGAGAGAGATAAAAAAAAGAAAACAATAGAACTGTGGAGGAGGGGTCTGCATGCTTCTTTTTTTCAACGTTGTTACAAAAATAGTATAGGGATTTAATTTCTAAAAGTGTGCCATTTGTGAAAAGAATTCCCAAATTCTGGGATTTTTTTTTTGTGCGGTAACAAGAAAGAAACCGAATTCTCACCAGGACATAAATGATTCTATTTAGAAAATTAAATCTCGAATGATGTTATAAATGGTGCCATTTAGGAAATTAAATCTTAAATAGTGTTATTAAGGAAATTAAATCTGAAAAGCGTTCCACTTGCGAAAAAATTCTGGATCAATACCTTCCAAGACAACAAGAAAAAAATTAAGCACTTAATTGATTTAATTAGTTAGATTGAATTATTAGAATACAGCCTTATTATACTTTATCGAAAATTTAACATTATGACATCTACCAATTGTTTAGGATTGGAAAATGATTAATTTTGGACATGTCAAATGAGATTAAATAAAAATAATAAATCTAAATGATAAGAATCTAAAGTCCTCATTATATAGTTACTTATAAAGTAATTTGATTTAAATAAAATAAAGTAAGTAGCAAAAGATAAAAAAGATAAAATTAAAGGTAAAGGAAAAAAAATAAAGATAAGAGATAAAATAATCACAAAATATTAATATAAAAATAAAGATAAGAAGATAAAGAAAAAAGAAAAAATCAAACTCTCAATTGACGTGACTGTTTTTGAAACTATCTGATGTAATAATACATTATACGAAGATTTAGGTTGAGTATTAAAAGATCACCTTTAGTAAGTTATCGTAAATTATTTAATTCATAATTCCTTAACTAAATGAACCTAAATTATTTATTACAATTGTAACATCTCTAATTTTTACCCATATTTGCTAATATATTATACATGCAATATCTAATTAACTTATAAACATATACTACTTTCTCATATTTATATCTCAAAAAGATATCCCTCTTCATAGGGATTTAATATATACACAAAAGTCTACAAATACAACATTCAAAAATAAAATATTTGTTCCTCTAGCTGCTGTAATGATCTAAAAATTTAAATGTTCCCTGAATATCTTACTTATCTAAAATGAAAAGGTCATATAATAGAAAATTCATAGTAGTCAGACCTCGGACGTCGCCAAGAGGTCTGAGGTCAACATGGTAGCGGTCGGTCGGTGGTCAGCATGGTAGCGGTCGGTCGGTGGTCAGCATGGTAGCGATTGGTCGGTTGACCATAGTGGGTTCCAGAAATCACATGTATCAAGGTGTGATTTGAACCTTAGATGCGCCATGCATGCAGAATAACTGCGGAACTTTATGCTTGGGCATAAGAGATTGTCCTTAGTGTTGCATGCATTGGCACGAGGAGAGTTGGTACCGACCTGTCCTCGGGCAGGAGGAGCTCCCGACGTCACCGAGTCATGTAGGAGTGATACCACAGACTTAGAGTAGTGGGAGGACGAGCCCTCAGCAGGGTGTGACGATGTGGCATAGGTCACCAGAGCGAGGCGATGTGTCCTCGCCACACACAAGGGCAATGAGAGATTGCCAGGATGAGAGATCGCCAGGACGAGAGACACAGGTCATCGCCAGGATGAGGGACGCATCGGTCGTCTGCCAGGATGAGACATCGGTCGTCTGCCAGGGTGAGACATCGGTTGTCTTCTAGGATGAGAGACACATCGGTCATCGGTGGATAATTGAGAAGCGATCAGTCATCGGTGGCTGGTCATCGGGGGGTCCTGTTACACATAGATAAGCTGGGACCCAGGCTCCCCGCGAGGGCGTTCTGCGTGCGCGACACGTAGACAGTAAGGGCGCCCAGAGTCGTTGGCGTCAGAGTTTTGGTAGGGCAGGTAACCCAGAGTTGGTGCGCACAAAGACACCACGTGGCCATCCTGTCAGAAGAAACTTGCACGCAAAAGTTCTCCCAAAGAGTGGGTGATGGCAGCGAAGATTTATGGACAGTCCTCTGAGGGATTAAGTTCATTTCGGTTTCCCTTCTACCTTTTCCTCCTTCACTCTACGACGCGGCCACCCTCCCTCGCCAGTTAACGATCGACGACCTGCCATTGGACTCCTGGGGAAGTTACTTTGCAAGTTTTCCGATCAAAGCCTTAAAACAGAGTAAGTCGTTTTGCTCTGTTCTTTGAGTCGATTCTGAATTTGAGAGGGTCGTCTCTGCATAGGCTTTTCATGCGACTCTTTTAGCTTCAGAAATCGTCTCTGTTAACGCAGAAAATGAGTAATCTCGTTAGATTTGTGATCAAGACTCTATGGTGCAGGTTAGGATATCCTTAGGTCTTTTCGGTGGGTTTGGAGCTTAGTGAGATTTTACTCAAGTCCAGGTAAGGGAAGCTAGTTTTGTTTTCAATAAAAACCTTAGGCTAGAAGATTCTGAAGTTGGGGGTGACGTGGTCACCAGTTTCAAATTGTTTTGCACGATACTCTGTTTTGTGTATATCGGAATCTGTTTGAGATTGAAATGTGAAATGTATATGATTTTCGAAATTCTAGACTTTTGTGCGATTGGATTTTTGTGATTTGGATTGTTTAGAAAAGGTTTAAAATATGTTATGATTGACTGGTTCATTTACGTGTTGTATGATATGCTGAATGATGTGAAAGTGCGATCAAAGCATAGTATTTTCAGGAAAGGAAATACCGTGTTGAGATCGGTTAGAATGTGCATTGACTAAGGATTTGTCTAGAAGGAGATATCCTGACTCTCCTGAGATAATGGAGTCATATAGATGAAGTTATTCAGGTGGTGAGAGTCGAAGGAGGTTCATATGTATGGGTAAGTTGTTTGAAAGATAACTTTGACCTGTTATATGAATTAACCCTGTCATACTAGGAGAGAGATGATCTTGAGATTATTATGCGCATAGCTGTGTGGATTTCACAGCGAGTAGTATGACAGGTGCAGATCTCTGAGTCTGAGTCAACGCACGAGTCTTCCGGAAGTAGAGTCAAGTGTCTATGTGTTATGAGTCAGTGGAAGTCTGACATGAGAAATAAGAATATTGAATTTATTGAATAGACACTTGACGAGTTTGTGAAATGTAGGAATATTGATGGTTGATATTGATATAGATTATAAAATGTGTGAAGATTGATGATTTCTGTTGATATAAAGTTTAATATTTGAAGTTTTAAAAATATCTAGCTTACCCTTTGTTTTGTTTTGTGGTTGTTTTCTTAAACCTGTGATGATCGTGTATTTTTACACGGGAGCAGACGATGTTGCAGGTGTTAGAGCTCCTCAGTGAGCAGTTGGAGAAAATGATCGTTTTAGATTTGAATTGTTTTGTTTTATTTTGGAAACTTTTGATGTATAAATTAAACTCCCTGCGAGGAGGGATGTTTCTTTTGAGAGACAATTATAAGATAGTTGTATTTGTATGTTAATTAAATATTACCATTTTACTTATTTAAATGAAGGATTTTGTTAATTAAATATTTATGAGACAGTTGTTATATAAATGAGTAGAAATTAGGGATGTTACAGCTGCTCACTAAGGAACTCTGTCACCTGCAACCTCGTCTGCTCTCGTGTAAATTAACACGATCATCACAGATTAAAGAAAAACAAACACAAAACAAAGCACAGGGTAAGCTAGCTATAACAAAATTTTCTATATAATTTCAATTTCAAATTGATACACAAAATTCATAAATTCTCATACAATTTCTCAAATATTTCACATAACCATCAAGTGTCTATCAACAATTTCAATATTCATCTTTCTCATGTCAGCCTTCTACTGACTCACAACACATAGACACTTGACTCTACTTCCGGAAGACTCGTGCGTTGACTCAGACTCAGAGATCTGCACCTGTCATACTATATCACTGTGAAATCCACACAGCTATGCGCATAAATAATCTCAATATCATCTCTCTCCTAGTATGACAGGGTTAATTCATATAACAGGTCAAGTTAATTATCTTTCAAACAACTTACCCATTCATATGAACCTCCTTCGACTTTCACCACCTGAATAACTTCATCTATGTGATTCCATTATCTCAGGAGAGTTAGGATATCTCCTTCTAGACGAATCCCTAGTCAATGCACATCCTAAACAATCTTAACACGGTATTTTCTTTCCTGAAAATACTATGCTTTGATCACACCTTCACATCATTCCATATATCATATAACACATCAATGCACAATTCAATCATATCTTATTTTAAACCTTTTCTAAACAATCCAAACGTATCTCAAAATTCACTTAAACACATAACTAAGTTCAAAATATATGCTCTCTAAATCATTCATCATCTAAAATCAAACAACCACTTCTCATCAAACATCTCATTTAAGGAATCCAAAAAAATATTCAAAAACAGTTCAACTCATTTATATCATCATTCAAACACTTTCACTTCTCAATCACAAACACTTTCAACAAATTATTCACCTTAAAATCAATATAAAAGATTCAAAATCAACCATTCCAGTTAATATATTATTTTACTTTTGAAAAGAGAAAATCCTATAAGCAAAAATTGAAATTGGTGACCACGTCACCCCATATCCAGATCTTCTAACCTAGGGTTCTATTTTAAAATAAAACTAGCTTCCTTTACCTGGATTTGAGCAGATGCTCACTAAAAACTCCATTCCCACCAAAAGCTTAAGGATAGTCTAACCTGCACCATAGAGTCTTGATCACAAATCTAACTATACCACTAGGATTATGAGCTAACAAAGACTACTTTTGAAGAAACAAACATCACGTGCATGATTAATTAAGAGCAACCCTAACCAAATCAAAACTAACTCAAGGAAAAAGGAGCCAAGAATGAACTTACTCAATCTAAGATTTTGATTGGGCAATCTCGTAGTGTTCACTGCCAGGAGTCCAATGGCAGGCTCCGATCGTCAAACTGATAACCAAGTAGGTCAGAATCTTAGAAAGAAGGGAAAGGAAAGGAAAAAGGGAACAAAAATGAACTTACTCTATCAAAGATTCTGATCAGGTAGTCTTGTAGATCTCGCTGCCAGGAGTCTAATGGCAGACTCCGATCGTCAAACTGATAACCGAGGAGGTCAGAATCTTAGAGAGAAGGCAGAGGAAAGGAAAAGGAAGTTTTTAGAGAGATGATGGTTGTTTTAAAATGAAACCTGAATAACTAAAGTTCTATTTGTATAACCTTTTCATTTTAATAATAAAATATTCAGGTATCATTTTAATTGTACCATTTCTACTCTAAGACTAGTTTTCTTGGTCCTTACATTCTCCCTAACAAGAAAAATTTTCGTCCTCGAAAATTGACTTGGGAGAAAAGGGACAGGGATAGGTTTCTCTCATTGTTTCTTTCTATTTCTCTAGATGAATCACCAAATCTATCAACCCACACTACCTTCACCATACTGATGGTATTTATCTAAACTGTTTTTACTTTTAAAAACATGTTATCCTTGATTTGCACGTTATGCATTTATAATGCGTGACTAGATTCTTGGATATATTTTGCTTAGTTGAGACACATGAAAGACATTATGTAGGTTTAGGATCCGATAGGGTCCAACCAACTTCAGGAATAACTTCTTCTTGATAGCTCATCCTTACACTCTTGGTAAGTGATACTCCCATAAACACATGGTCTCCAATCGTAAACTTCAAAGGTTTCTTCCTCTGATTTGCATATGATTTCTGCCTATAATGAGAAATTTTCATTTTATTTTATTTTATTTTTTTGTATCTGTTCCACCTTCTCAGTGATTCGTTGAATTAATTCTAGCCTAACCAATATTGTCTCACCATTCTGATACCAACATAAAAGAGTTTTGCACTTCCTCCCATACAAACTCCACCAAAGGCAACATCTCATTCCGACTTCCCAGATGATCCAATACACATGTCCTCAACAAATCTTCAAAGGACTGAACCGTTTTCTCAAACTGCCCATTTGTTTGAGGATGATATGCAAAGCTCATTCTCAATCTAGGTCCAAAAAAAATCTTGTAGAATCTACCAAAACTATGAAGTAAATTTGAGATCTCTAATGTTCTACCTTTGCCTTCTGACATGTCAAACTTGTCACAACATACTAAGCTATTTCTTTTCTCATGTCGGACAACCAAAATGACTACTTTAGATCTTGGTACATCTTATTCATATCGGCATGTAGACTAAGATTACTTTTATGACCCTATTTTAGTATTATTGTCTTCCTCTCTTCATTTGCAAGTATGCAAACTATGCACTTGAATTTCAAGATCCCATCTTCTTCCATTAAAAAGTTCTTAGCTTGATTTGTACCTAGTAACACCATTGTATGCTTCTCACTAGAATCCTCTAACTGTTTTTCCTTGATCATTCCAAGGAAATCATTAGTTATAGTTAACTTACTACAACTAATACAATTAGCATGGAATTTCACTCCTTCTTAACTACTCAATCAACTTCTTCTCTTAAATCATCATTGTTGACACTTGTACCGACTTCCTGCTTAGAGCATTTGTAACTACATTAACCTTCCCTGAATGATACATCTGTTGGAAATCTTAATCTTTCAAAAACTCCACCCATCTTATCTGCCTTAAGTTCAACTCTTTTTTTTTTTCTTTAATTTTTATCAAACAAGTATTTCAAACTTTTGTGGTAACTAAACACCTGAAATTGAGCTTTATACATTCCAAATCTTCAAAGTAAACACCACAACTACCAACTCTAAGTCATGAGTAGGATAATTTTTCTGATGAACTTTGAGTTGCCTTAAAGTATATGCAATTACACTCTTCTCCTACCTTAAGACACAACCCAATCCCTGATGTGAATTATTATAATAAACTTCAAAAGGTTTTCCTGTGTCTGGAATCATCAAGATTGGAGCACTAGTCAACCTTTTCTTCATCTCTATGAAACTGTAGTTACATCTATCAGTCCAAGAAAAAGGTTGATCCTTATGAGTTAGTAGTGTCAAAGGTACTCCCACTGAACTTTGGAAAAATTTGCAATGAACCTCCGATAGTAGTGAACTAGACCCACAAAATCATTATCTCTATGACTGTCTTAGGGTGCTCCCACTGAAACACTGCCTCCACTTTGACTGGATCCACTAAGATCTCCAGAACTGATATTACATGCCTTAAGAAGTTGACTTCCTTCAGCCATAACTCACACTTAGAGAACTTAATATACAATTGCTTCTCTAACCACTCTTCCACTTGCTTCTTCAATTTAATCAATTCAGCTGGATCCCTCCTGTAAGGTCCCATTGACACTGTTTCAATTGTAGCTACCAGATCAATGGAACATTCCACTTTTCTCTATGGAGGTAATCCAAGTATTACTTCTGCAAATATATCCACGAATTCCTTCATCATTGATATACTTCTCATCTCATCTTCATTCTTAACTCCCATCTGAGTCAAGATTATAAAACAAATTAATCCTTCCTTCAGTTCAAACCACACTTGTTGAGTAGACATAGATTCTAACTCCTTGGAATTTGGAAACACTACTTTAGCACAACCTTTGAGAATGTGATAGGTAGATAGTCAATCCATCCCTGAAATAACATCAAATTTATCTCTACATACTTGACATAAAGATGTGTGTCGATTCCGAATCACATAATGCTTTCAAATCCATATCAACTAAACAACATCCATTATGTGTGAAACTTTTGCTCCTATTCAAGTAATTTTTCTATCTACTGCCTTTCAACAATTTTCTTTGTCTAACTGTAAACTAAACACAATTAAGATATCTCATCTTTCTTCTTTCCCAAAATCATTGATACATCTCAAGATGATATAATCAACTTGTAAACTTATTCTCCACCAAATCTCAAATTTCCTTTTAAGCTTTGTTGTTCAGCTAGAGCCATCTTATGTTGTGCTATTGACACTAACATCTTTCAAGCTCCAGATTAAAGAAAATTCCTACTTTCATCTTGGAACTTAACTCTAGTACTCCCTATAGAAATACGTGCTTAAATCTTTAAACCTTCAATATACTACTTATTTACTCTTCATATCTTATATCTATCTGAAACTAAATCATGACACAACTAAATCTAACTTGCACTTGCTTTACACTTATTGGGTAACTATCCATTTTATTTTCTAGAGATTTTGAAATTATTGTTTTCTATTCCTACAACTATAAGAATGAAATCGATAAGGAATCAATTAATTTAGAAGATAACATTTGAATCTTTCAAAGGCAAGAGTCTAAAATAAATTATCTAGAATTTGAGTTGATCAACAAAATCATAACACATAATATAAAGTATTATATCAAAATAATTATTGGTTTAAAACTATTAATTTAAAAGACAAATTCTAATTAAATACATAACACTTAATAAAATGAAATATATCACACAAGAGTTAAGTATATGCTCTACATCAAACTTTTAGAATTAAGATAGAGAATCATCTTGATTCAATTATGAGTGTGCACCCTCACAACTTTATCAAGATCCTTTAATTCTTAATACTAAAATTTTCATTTAGAACACACCTTAACTAAAGCACAAACAAGATTTGACAAGCATTCTTCAAACATGCAATCTAAAGCACACACGAGATTTCAAAAACCTTTAAAAAAATAATCTGAAAACTTTTCATTATGTTTTCATTAGACAAACAATTATCTCTAAGTAGAAGAAACAGAATGAACCCACTACCCTCAGGTCATCCTAAGAATGAACTGCTCTGATACCAAATGTAACATCCCTATTTTTACCCATATTTGCTAATATATTATACATGCAATATCTAATTAACATATAAACATATACTACTTTCTCATATTTATATCTCAAAAAGATATCCCTCTTCATAGGGATTTAATAAATACACAAAAGTCTACAAATACAACATTAAAAAATAAAACATTTGTTCCTCTGGTTGCTCACTAAGGAGCTCTGTCACCTGCAACCTCGTCTGCTCCCGTGTAAATTAACACGATCATCACAGATTAAAGAAAAATAAACACAAAACAAAGCACAGGGTAAGCTAGCTATAACAAAATTTTCTATATAATTTCAATTTCAAATTGATACACAAAATTCATAAATTCTCATACAATTTCTCAAATATTTCACATAACCATCAAGTGTCTATCAACAATTTATATATTCATCTTTCTCATGTTAGCCTTCTACTGACTCACAACACATAGACACTTGAATCTACTTTCGGAAGACTCGTGCGTTGACTCAGACTCAGAGATCTGCACCTGTCATGCTATATCATTGTGAAATCCACACAGCTATGCGCATAAATAATCTCAATATCATCTCTCTCCTAGTATGACAGGGTTAATTCATATAACATGTCAAGTTAGTTATGATGGCAGAGCCTCCAGCCATACACAACCACATAATAAGGAGGATAAAGACCTAGAGGTTATTTTGGGATTTACTTATAAATATGGGTCTAATTGGGCTTTTGTTTCTTTTTGTAGGCCCAATCAAGAGGAGAACTCTAGGGTGAAGGAATGTACAAACATATCCAAGAAGACCTCCAAGTCATCAAAACATAAACTAAAGCTTTGGTTAGAAGAACACAAGAAGACTGAGTTCCTGCTGACTAGTCAACATTATTTTGGGCCAAGCTTTAGCTTAAATAAATTGTATAAAGTTGTTTAGGATTTCATGGGCCATGTATTGGGCCTAGTAGCATAAAATGATTGGACCAAATATTTGGGCCAAGTAGCATAGGTTTTTGGGCTTGTATTTGGGCCAATAGTAAAATATGACTAGTTAGGGTTAAAAGTGACTAGTTAGGGTAACAATTGGGCTTCTTTGAGCCCAATGAAACCCTCAAACGTCTAGGGTGTTTTGGAGGACGAAAATCACCTTGGCATGGAGCACATGGACGTCCACATGGCAGCCTAGGAGCGGAGAGGATTTAGCATGGAAGGTGTGAGCTAAAACATGGAAAGCATGACTCCACATGGCACCATCTCATTGGAGAGTTTTATTTTGAATTTTCAAATTTTGGCTCCAAAATGTCCAACCCTCTCTCCTATATAATGAGGTGATTGGCTCATGTAAATAAAAGATTAATTTGAGTGAAATTGCTGCCAACTTTGTGCCAATTATCACTCTTGTCTCCTACCTCTAGGATAGACACCTTAGTCTTCATTCTTCATCTTTTCCAAGTGAGATGGCCTCACCACTCACTCTCCACACCTAACACTTCACCTTCAAGGTTTCCACAGCTCCTAGGAGTGCCTTGCACGCTTCCAACCATTGCTTCCGCCACCTTCAAATTCGTTTTCAGCTCATGGAAGAGAGCACTCAAGCTAGGCTACATCAAGTTATCTTTCAAACAACTTACCCATTCATATGAACCTCCTTCGACTTTCACCACCTGAATAACTTCATCTATATGATTCCATTATCTCAGGAGAGTCAGGATATCTCCTTCTAGACGAATCCCTAGTCAATGCACATCCTAAATAATCTTAACACGGTATTTTCTTTCCTGAAAATACTATGCTTTGATCACACCTTCACATCATTCCAATCATATAACACATCAATGCACAATTCAATCATATCATATTTTAAACATTTTCTAAACAATCCAAACATATCTCAAAATTCACTTAAACACATAACTAAGTTCAAAATACATGCTCTCTAAATCATTCATCATCTAAAATCAAACAACCACTTCTCATCAAACATCTCATTTAATTAATCCAACAAAATATTCAAAAACAGTTCAACTCATTTATATCATCATTGAAACACTTTCACTTCTCCATCACAAACACTTTCAACAAATTATTCACCTTAAAATCAATATAAAAGATTCAAAATCAACCATTCCAGTCAATATATTATTTTACTTTTCAAAAGAGATAATCCTATAAGCAAAAGTTGAAATTGGTGAACACGTCACCCCACATCCAGATCTTCTATCCTAGGGCTCTATTTTAAAATAAAACTAGCTTCCTTTACCTGGACTTGAGCAGATGCTCACTAAAAACTCCATTCCTTCCAAAAGCTTAAGGATAGTCTAACCTGCACCATAGAGTCTTGATCACAAATCTAACTATACCACTAGGATCATGAGCTAACAAAGACTACTTTTGAAGATACAAACATCACATGCATGATTAACTAAGAGCAACCCTAACCAAATCAAAACTAACTTAAGGAAAAAGGAGCCAAGAATGAACTTACTCAATCTAAGATTTTGATTGGGCTATCTCGTAATGTTCACTCCCAGGAGTCCAATGGCAGGCTCCGATCGTCAAACTGATAACCGAGTAGGTCAGAATCTTAGAAAGAAGGGAAAAGGAAAGGAAAAAGGGAACAAAAATGAACTTACTCTATCAAAGATTCTGATCAGGCAGTCTTGTAGATCTCGCTGCCAGGAGTCTAATGGCAGACTCCGATCGTCAAACTGATAACCGAGGAGGTCAGAATCTTAGAGAGAAGGGAGAGGAAAGGAAAATGGAGTTTTTAGAGAGATGATGATTGTTTTAAAATGAAACCTGAATAACTGAATTTCTATTTATATAATCTTTTCATTTTAATAATAAAATATTCAGGTATCATTTTAATTGTACCATTTCTACTCTAAGACTATTTTTGTTGGTCCTTAGAACAATATTAATATTTTGTAACATATAATCAATCAATTAATCATAGTTAAAATCTATAATTAAAATCAAATTATTTCAAACAGTAGTTTCAATTAGATGTTGTTCCCAACATTATAAGTTTAAAAATATTTTTCAATGTCAATCAAATCTCAATTAAATAAGGAAAAAGTGATCAAACTAATACAATAATTGGTGAATATAGTATGACAGGATAAAAAAAAAATATAATGTGATCTGATCCTAAAAATGAGCTCTTTAAGTAATGAAGATTTTGGAGAAGATTATTTAAGACAAGATAAATAATAAGAAAAAGTAAAATAGATATAAAAGAAAGTCTTCAATATGAAAAAATAGCTTGAAAAGAGATATGTTATTAATTCCTAGAATAACTTATGTTATTAGGTTAGAATAAAAATTGAACAATGGAAGAAGTTGGGAAGAAGAAGTACAAGAGAAAAGTTCCACTTGGGAATAAAAAAGAAAAAGATGAATGAGGAAACCAAAGTTATGAAGAACGATGCTAATATTTAAGTCCTAAACCCTAAAGTATTCATTTCAAGTTACCTACATTTAATAAGGATTATGACCTTAATGTATATATAGGATGAGAAGATAATGTAAATCGAAATTTTAATGTGTACAATTTAGATGAAGGACAATGAGTAAAAATTAGCTTTTCAAGAATCTGAGAATCATATCATACAATAATGATATACAACTATAATGGACATTGGATTAAATAAGAGGTCAAATTTGGTCTCTTGCTAGAACGCAAAGTTATGTATGGACGCGTGATTTGTTTCTCCTCATTATATGAAGGATCTTGTTTTGAAGCTTCAATGACTTCAACAAGAAAATAAAAGTGTAGATGAATACTTTGAAGACCTAAAGATTGCATTGACTAAAGCTAATTTGAATGATGAATATGTTGAAGCCTAGATTTCTAGGTTTGTGAGTGGACTTAGAAGAGAAATTCAAGATGTTGTAGTATTGTATGAGTACACCTCGTTAAAAAATTGGTTCACCTTGTTGTCAAAGTTGAATCACCAATTTCAACGAAATATGTTCTTAAGAAAAATACTCATAGTGATCGCTATTGCAAGTGAGGCTAATTATCCTGTAATGTAGGCTAGGTGGATCAAGTCACAATCAAATCGTGACGCTTGAGCTGCTACACTCTTATCGTGTATTCTATATTTCATCTTCATCTTCAAGGTCTTTATATGCTTTGAGATTATGATCGTTGAAGCTTTGGTTTCTTCTCTTGGTCACATAGCCGTTAGACGCTCAATACGGAAACTTTTCAAACTGATTGATTCTTCTACGTCTTGGACTTTAAATATATTCAGAATTGTTTCTTTCTTTGTCCAAATGTGAACGTTTATACTTCAATGATGTAATCTTGAGTATCTTTATCATATCCTTCATTGTTGTGCATTGTTCATCATCTTTGACTTACTAGACGCTATATGTAGCAACTTATGCTCTAATCTTATATTGTGCGTCTTTAAGTGTGTGAAACAATTTGAATTGTTTCCTTTTAATTTGATGATGTGAATGTTAACCCTTTAATGCTTGATTACTAATCTTTCAATTATCTTTGTCACTATGATTCTTCTTGAATGCAATAACACTGAGTTAGGAAATGTTTCCTTTGAAGTAATCTTCACGTCATCTTCTTTTGATATTTCATTGAAGCTTTTTGAATTATTTTATTTCGTTGATATATATATACATATATATATATATACATATACATATATATACATATGTATATATATATATATATATATATATATATATGTATATACATATATATATATATATGTATATATATGTATATGTATATATATATATGTATATATATATATATATATATATATATATATATATAATGAGTTTTGCACTTCATTACTTTACTGTTAGACACTATAACAAGAATGTTGTGATATATGACTTGGATGCGTCTTTTTCACTTGATGATTCTCTCGAATATTGATGCAAGCCACGACCACATGAAGATGACCAAGGATGCTAAACTTGAAGGGTCATCTCAACAAGAAAATAAAGACTTCATTTATAGGAGGAATGGACAAGGGCCAAAACATTTGAAGTTCTTCCTATTAGTCTTTTTAAAAAAGATGAGGCCCAAGCCCAACAAGAGGCCCAAGCCCAACATAAGGCCCAAGCTCAACTCATGTCTCAAAGAATTACTAAGAGTAAGACCAAAGCTTTAAGGAGATGAGCATTAAATGATGTCACTTGTTGTAATCTCTTTAAAGTAGTTTTAGTAGAAAATATAAAGAAGGTGTAGATATAGAAATAAGGGGTGCTAATGTACAAAACTAAGTCACACCTTCCATGTGACATAAAGAGTAGGTGTAGATGTAGTTTTAGGAGGTGCCAAAGTAGGAAATCAAGTCACACCTCCCATGTGACTTTAATTGGCTCCAATTTTGAATGTTTTGCATTTGAATTTTCCCTCTTCTTTTTCAGCCCTCTAAAACTATAAATAGAGGTGCTTGGTCTTTGTAAAAAAACATTGAAATTAGAAGAAAAGTTACTATACTCAAATTGTGAGTGAATTTTGTTAGACTTGTTCTCCTCTTCCTTGTCTCATCTTGTGAAGCTTTGAGAGCTCTCAAGTGGTGGCAAATCTACACTTATCTTGGATCATCACCTCCAAGTGGCATGTCCATTCTCAATCCATGGCTACAACCACATAAGTTTCATCTTCTTTCATCTTCCATAGTCATTTCAATCGGTAGTTTTGATTCTATGTCTTGTTCTTGAATTTCAATCGATTCTTTTGTTTCAATTTGTGTTTCCATTCTGTTTTTTTGTGTTTAAATTTTGTACCTATTCTTTTTTGAGTTCAGCACCGTGTTCTTCATTCATTCATCACCATTAATTGTGTTTTAACCTTGGACCTTTGGAAATGAACCTTCACATCTACTTAACACTTGTTAAGTTAATGTCCAATGGGGATTTTTCTTAGGTGACTCACTCTAAATTGCTAAGAATCTTGATCCTAATTCTAAGAAAGTGTCACAAATATAATGAACCTAAAATCAACTCACATCAAATATGTTCTTCTTTCTCTCTATATTCTTCTTCTGTTGATTGTAGAAGCTTTTTGAAGCTTTAATTTCTTCGCACAAACCTTATTATGCAATAACTTCGTTTTCCCGTTAGATACTCTAAAAGAAAACTTTACATTTGTTCTCTTTTGTGTCTGTTTGTTCCTAAAACATATTTAGAAAATTTTCATGAATATCAACAATCAATATAGTCTTTATATTAAAGGATGGGTGCTATTGAAAACCAATATCTCCGAATTATCATGTCTGTTTTATTCTCATATGTTAATAAAAAGTATTATCAAGATATTTTAGGCTTATATTTAGATTAATTCTTTTCAGTACAAACATAATTCCTCTTTAATATTTTCCAAAAAATGTATTTCGAAAAACTCTTTAATGTGTGAGACATGTGTACTCTATTTTCCGAAATCTTTCTAATACAGATTCATATTTGATCAATAAAACACAATTGTATTCGAAAATAGTTTATAATCACTTAGAAAATTATATTTCTTCCTTGAAACATTTAAGCACACGTATTTTCATAAAATTAGTTGTGCCCATTATTTTAAATCAATTATGCAAACACATTCTTTTCTTGGTTTTAACTGTTCATTTTTTATTTAAATCATTTTCAATGAATTATGAATACCAAAAAGATTATAGAAAGCATTTAATAATAATTTGATCATAAATTACTGAGTATGGAAACTTCCCTGTCAAATGATTATCCAACGCACATCAACGTGTGTCATTTATGACTAGATATTTGTTTGACGCGTTGTAGAGCTTTCATCATGTGTTAAATGTGTTAGCTTTCTCTAACACTGTTGATGTGAGTTGATTTTAGGATTGCATATTTTATGGGTTACACCTTTGTTTAAGCTTTTTGAGATTAACAATTTAAGGTGAGAACCCAAAGAAAATCCCCCCACTGGATACGAACTTAACCAAGTGGTTAAGTAAGTGTGAAGGTTCCCTTCTATAGGGCAAAGAGAAAAACACAATATGGTGATTATGATGATGAAGGTAAATTGCGAAATTGGAAAGAACATAAGATGAAACAAGAAATAGAAAAGATGGCCGAATGGAAAAGAAAAGATGAAGAGATAAGAGATGCCTATTGAGTAAGGAATCACGCCACTTGGAGGGGGAGGAGGCACTCCAAGATGAGTGGTGAAACAACCACCACTTGAAGTGCTTACACACTCAAGATAAGACCCATTATGAGAACTCTCAAGTCTCACAAAACACTTATGCAGAGTTTCTTTACTATATTCAAATTCAATGTGTAAATACATGAGGTAAGACACTTTATTTATAGGAATGGGTGCCTTGGTGGGCAAGATGGGGGAGGATATAAATGGAATGAGAAAGGGGCAACCTAGGGGTTGACTTAGGTCAAAGCCACCCTAACGAACTTGGCACAAGCCCAATTTGATAACTACACCCCCTATTATACTATATGAACCCTACTCTACTGAAATTAAAAACAAAGAGACTAGCTGGTGCTTTGCTCCCATGGCATGGGCTTTGCTCCTGGTGATCCTCTGAGGAATGATGGGCACTAAGGCACTGGCTAGTGGTTGGTCCTGACCTGGCCCTGGATCCTGTGTCATACTCCTGGTCATCCTTTTGGAAGGTTGGGATTGGTTAGGGGATGCTCTATCTCTCAGGTCTTCATCAACTGTGTAATGATTTTGGTCCACTGAGTTCTTCTATAAATATCGTCTACCATACTTTGTGAGACCTTTGTATATCTCTTCAATGTGCTTCGTCTAACGAGTTTATTTTTCTTCATCTGACGTTTTTAGTTAAGACTATGTTTACTTTGTTAATTGTCTTACATGGATATATAGTATTTGACAATATCAATTAATTGGGTAATATCATCTTTCTCTTTCTCGAACAACGTCTGCTGTTTTGGTAACTCCTGCACTCTTAATACTGTTGTTAGTAATCATAACATTTTTATAGTTTTTTGTTACCATCAAAACATACTTAAAGTCTTTTATTATGAGATCATTTAGTGAGTCAAGGGATCATATAAGAATGTATGGATTGTCTAGATTCTTAACATTCATAAGTATTCTTTGACGCTTAGCCACTCCTAACTAATCCATTTAAGAGTATTCTTTGAACAACAATCACTTCTGGCTAAAATACATAAATCAATAGATAACAAGGATGCTCACTTAAGAGGGATAACGTGATACAATCCAAGTAGCCAAGAAGATGACCAAGGACTCAAGAGACAATTCACACTATGAGCAGTCATCTCAGCAATCAAGTCAAGACCCCACCAAAGATCAAACGGACCACACCAGAAGAAGAACTGGGCATAGACCAAAACACCAAATGTTCTTTCTTCTGGTCTTTCTAAAAGAAGACAAAAACATGTTTGTAAATAAATTGGGCTCACTTTGGAGGTCCAAATAGCAAAATAGGCTAGAGTAGGTTCACATAGCATAAAAGGGAGTGTACTTAGCAAAATGGGCTTGTACCAAGCCCACTTTTTCAAGACAAGGCACCTATAATTAGGGTTTTTAACCTACCTTCTAGAAGCTATGCCTAAAGGTGTGGTTTAGACCATGGTCAACACCCTAGGCAGCCCCTCTCCCTTGCCATTTCTACCCTTCACCCATCTTGCCCACCAAGGCACCCTTTCCTATAAATAGGATGTCTTGCTTCATGTATTTTCACATTGAAATTTGAAGTAAAGAAACTCTAGTGGAGTGAATTTGTGAGTTTGAGTACTCTGAGTTATTTGGGTCTTATCTTGGGTAGGTGATATCCCAAGTGGCGACTCTGAGTCTTATCTTGGGTCGGTAATATCTTAAGTGGCGACTCTTGCACCACTCATCTTGGAGACTCTCTGCTCCAAGTGGCGTGACTTCTTTTCTCACCATAAGCTCTCTTTATCTCTTCCTCCTTTTACTTTCTTTTAACGCCTTTCATTCAATTCCTTCATCTATATTTGCATCATCCACACCATATATCTGTATTTTTCTCTTTGCCCTTCTGAAGTGAATCTTCACACTTACTTAACCAATTGGTTAAGTTCGTGTCCAGTGGGAATCTTCTTAGGGTTCTCACCCTAAATTGCTAAATAAAAAATCTTAAAGAAAGAGCAACCAATAAAATGTGCAATCCTAAAATCAACTCACATCATAACGTCTTGCTATAAAGATACTAGATGATCTTTCACCCATCATACTGAGAGTCTAAAGAGTTTTGATGATAACAAATACTATAAAGATGTGTTGTGATGTATAACCAAACTCACTCATGTATAAAACTATTAGAAATATACATCAGATGATACAATGGATGCATATGTTAGACTATGTAGTGAATGCACATCAGATAGTGTCCAAGAAAGAAGAAAGTGATGTTACACAAAGCAACATACGTTAACATGCATAAGCTTAGTATCAGATGAAAGTAATAGATGGTGATCATATCTTGAAAGAGTAGTACCAAAATTAAACAACAAGACAGTTGATGATGTTTATGAAAGAACTCAATGGATTGTGCTATTAAGAGGTACACTTGAGATGAGAGCATCAACAATGCGCCAAATGATGATCAAGTCATACACATGAGATGATGATGCACGTTGGACAGTCACTTCAAAGGGAAGTTTCCATACTTAATATTTTCATCCTATACAAGTTCAAATAATTATGTTCCCTATACTCATTTCAATATTGAGATTTCATTGAAAACAAATTAGATCAAAACGAACAGTTGAAACCAAGAATAGAATATGTTTGCAAAATTCATATGAATAGGTAGGCACAAATAATTTTATGAAAATATATTATGCTTAAATCTTTGAGAGAAGAAATATATTTCCTAAGTGATTTCAAATTGATTTTGAATATAACTATGCCTGATTGCTAATCAAATCTAATATAAGAGAGATTTCGAAAAACATAGCTTATAAATGATTATGTGCTAAAGAGATTTTTGAAATAGATTCACGAGAATATAAATTAGATTAAATCTATCTATGCCTAAATGATTAATCTAGAAATATTTGATAATATATTTTTGAATTACTATAATAGAAAGAATTGATAATTCATAAATAATCTAAAATATTCTTTTTCAGCAATATCCATGCTTCGATATATATAATATACTGATTGATGAGAATTAAAAAAAAAATTCTAAATGTGTTTTAGGAACAAACAAATGCAAAGGAGAAAAAATGCAAAGTTTCCTTTTAGAGTCTCTAACGAAAAAAAGTTGTTGCAGGGCAAAATTTTCATGAAGAAATTAAAGCTTCACAAAGCTATTGCAATCAACAAAGAAGAAGAATATAAAGATAAATGTATTCAAGAGAATTATCAAGTGAGAAAGATGCATTCAAGACTTATATAAGAACCTTGCATTTACAACGTCTAACGGGAAAGTGACAAAGTGAAGAACATGATTCAAGCTCATTCCAAATATATATCAACATTAAAATGAATCCTAAGAAAGGAAAAAATTTGATGAGCTTCAGCGGAAGATGTGATAAAGACACGAAGATTACTTCAAAGGAATCATTTCTTATCTCGGCGTCTACTACATTAAAGGAGACACAATATGACAAAGATGATTGAAGAATCAAGTCACAAAGCATTAAATGGTTAACGTGATATCAGAAAGGAAAAATTCAAATTGTTTCATATGCTTAAAATCGCACAAAATCAAATCAAAGCAAAAAAATTCATATTCAACGTCTGACGAGAAGAAAATGATGAGCAATACACAATGGTGAAGGATATGATATCAGACACTGAAGATTATATTATTGAAGTATCAACATTCACATTTGGGATCAGAGAAGAAACAAATCAAATCCATTTAAAGTCCAAGACGCAAAAGAATAAATCAGATTGAAGAATTTCCATATCCAGCGTCTAACGGTCATGTGAACAAAGAGAAGAATCAAAGCTGCAACAGTCTGTTGCTTATTATAATTTGTGTTTAAATGTGTTTCTAATAAGCGAGTTGAGTTTAGACTCCTTTCAACCCCCTTATGGAGCCAATTGTACCTACACTTTTGATGTATACTAGATTTACACATTCTATTCTAGTTTCCTAAGTGAACACAAACAATGTTCTTTATGAAGCTTTTTGGGACTTATACAATTTGAGTAGTGTTTCAACACTATACAACATTATTTCTCTTCTTTTATCCTTGATAAAGTGATTTTAAATAAGTACTAAAGAATATAGTCATTGCGAATTTGTTTCTGGTCATTGAGCAGTTTCAACTCACTTGAATGTCATTCGTGTGTTTGATGATCTCAAACATAAATGATGCATTAAATGCACTTTATAAAATATTAATTGTTTTTTTCTTCTTTACAAAACATCCTAATAGGTGGATGTACTTATCTATTGTTGAACAATGTTCCTTTACTTGAATTTGTGTAAAACGTAGAGTTGGACGAAGCATATAGTTCTTTCCAAAGTTGACAATGCTAGCATCAGGGGGTTGTTGAAGAAAGAAAATTTAGTTCTTCATCGAGGAGATCTTGATGTCATTTGTTCTTGAACGAATCTTGTTGGTAGACGAAGGTAGTAGACATTCCTTGCATCATAGAATAAACATATGGATATTCGTGTAGTATAAGGTTAACTTAAATTTATGTGTGTATCGTATGAGTACGTCAAATACTTTATCAAACGTAAAATAAGACTACACAATGTTATATTGCCTGACAAACAAAACACTTGCATATCTTACATGATCTATTGTCGAATGAATACTATTGTCTTACAAATGAAACATGCCCATGTTTTACACTTAATTGTTTTTAGAACTTTATCAAAATTATGGGTGTTGGACTTTTCCCTAGTACGACATATTTAATATGAGTTTTCTAGAAGACATTAATTGATATTCTATTTGTTGAATATGCTTTTATGTACAGATCTATGTGTGATCTATATGGTTTTTGTATATTTGTGTTTGATTGAAATTGAATTGTTTATGGATTGTTGATTAAAATATTTTCTTTTGTATACATATTTTCATGTTAGAAATTTATTTCAATAACTTACCCTTAAATGTGTTGTTTGTGTGGTGGTATGCTATAACAGTATTATGTACACAAGTATATCAACATCTAAAAGAGAATAAACATTTTATTTTGACTATGCTTTTATAAATATTTGTATATATATATATATATAATATATATTCAAATGATATATTGAATTACTATATGTTTATAAACTAGATAGTTTTGTGACGGTGTGCCAAAATTTATAAATGTTTCATAGAAAGCAAATAAATTTATTATGAAAATTAGGGTTGAAGTGAGATGTAGCCTATTGTCATGTAAGACCATTGATGATTCTTAAAGAGAGATAATGAAATGAAATGTTTAACTAAATTGTCTTTCATTTACATTCAACTGAATTCTAAAAAATTATTTCAAAGTGAAAACATAATTTATTTGAATTAAATTAAATTATTTTTGCACTTCAAACAAAATTAAATTGGATTACTTTTATATGAACGCAATTGTTTTGAACCTTTTAAACTAGACTATTATTTCAACTATTTTAAACTCTACTAAGCTGTTTGGTATTGTTTTTTAAAAAAAATAAAATTTATTAACTAAATACTAAATATTTCCTTAAAATAGGAAAATTAATTAAAAATAAAGAACAAATAATGCACTATAAGTTTTTGAAATAATTTAGTTATTTATACAATCAACTAATAAAAATGTTTAATATTATAAAATCAACAAACTTGCTTTACGAAATCTCATATAGTATTAGTATATATATTTGATAGAATTGGAAACTATATAAGTCACATATCACCTATATGCCACAATTTTTGTATATTATACGTAGCTGAAAGGAATATTTGTTGTTATTAACTAATGCAAATAGACTTAGCGGTTAAGAAATATGATAATGGGGTTACGCAAGCTTTTAGCGTTTGTTTATATTTAAGCATGTTGGTGGGTGCTGATAAAAAAAAAAAGCATGTTGGTGGGATTTTATAAAGTTGGATGGTTATTCAGCGTCAAGAATTGTTGAATTTGAATGAAATAAATTAAGGTTTGGTTCAGTGCTAATAGTTTCATCATAATAATAGTTCAGTTTTAGAACATCACAAAAATAATTCAATCTAATTATTTTAAAATAGGTCAATTATTTTATGAAAGTCAAATTCATTTTAATATTTAATTTAATTTAGTTCTTTTTTTTCATAAGGTTTACACTAAGTTGGAATACTCACTATGTATGGTGAGCTTGATCAAGTGATAGGAAGGTCATAGAGTCGAAGACCTTATCACATTTTAAATGTATGGGTCATAACATGATATCTTAATTTACTTTTTACGAGTCTCACTATATCATTTTATTTTTGAAAAACTTCATGTTTATTTTTCCTCCAATATGAGGGTCTTATAATACATCATTTAATGATGCGTTATTTGCACTTCAACCTAAAAATATTTAATTTTGATTTTGTTTTTGTTATTGGTTATTGCAAATGATTTTTTCCTATTTATTGTTATTTTCATGTCAACATATTCTAATGGCGTCTTACAATACCTAAGTCTTTAACTTGTAACATTGGGTTATGACTCTTGCATTACGATGTTTTCAATTGTTAAGGTGACATTTGTGAGCCCATACATTCCCAAATTCATTGCACACGAGCCAATGTTACATAGGCTTAATTGTCATGGTTATAGATTGGAAGTTTTTTTTTTTACTTACACAAGAAATATGATGCTTGCGATATTATTCAGGTGACAAAAGTGAAGGGTACATGACTATAGTACGAGAGGAATGTTTGTTAATTCGTGAAATTGTAAGAGTTAGCTTGAGGTATGAAGTTAAAACCTCACAAGGGCTAAGGGAATCACATAATTGACTTGGTGTGCCTCCAAAAAAAAAAAAAACTAAGCATTGTGGTCACAAGTTCTAAGACCTTTATAAGACTCCAAAGATTTGAGACATTGAGGCCTAAAAAATTAGATGTAGTAGAGCAACTTACCACTCACAATGACTAGTAATCGTTGTTTATGAGTGTCTAGTTATGATTTAACTTGATTTAGTATTGCAACTTTGCTAAAGTAAAGTTGATAACTCTAGTTTTTTACTAAGTGTTTTTCACAACAAATTTCTAAAGCATGAACATGCTTCGTTTGAAAGACGAGGTGTTTTATAAACAAGCAGATCATATAATATGTAAGTGCTTCATTTGATAGACGATGCAATATCCTATAGTCTTTGTTTCATCTAATAAGTGAAGTCTTGATTAGATGATAAGCATACAATATTAAACTAACGTTGTACTTGACAAAAATATTCTTCAAGCTTATTTTGTGTTGTAGAAAATGTTTTCATCTTTAATATACTAAGATGATCCACTAAAGCATATGTCAACATCAAGATCTTTTGGGATATGAGCTAAAGATGTTTATAACATCAATCATCCTGACACAAGCATATGTCAACTTTGGTCCAATTATCTACCACATACGATCTTTACTTTTACTTAGGTTTTAGTAAAAAATTATCTGACTTAGCCACAAACATCTAAAATCCTCTCCATTCACTAGTAACTTGTGGAGCAAGCTTCATAATCCTCTTCATTCATATAGTGACATGTGGAAAGGATAACTTGTAGTCAAATCTTTAAAATATTGTCCAATAAGAAGTGGACAAGTGCAAATAACGCCTTTTACAATGACATATTAGGTTAGTTAAATGAGAACTGGTGTAAACAAAAATGGGGTGACCTTTTTGTAAATATTTGGAACATATTACATCGGTTGGATAGAGAAATTGGTGTTATATGTCCTGCTTAAAGCAACAAAAAAAAAGTTTTTTAAAACTTTTATCTCTAGGATTACATATAACACCGGTTACATAGAGGAACTAGTGTTATATGCAGTTCCCAGATAAAAAAAATTAAAAGTTTTTAAAAATGACATATAACACCAGTTTCCCATTCCAACCGATGTTATATGCAATCTCCAGAGTTTAAAAAAAATTTGAAAAATTTAACTCTGGGAACTACATATAACATCAGTTAGGTTGGGGAACCGATGTTATATATATTTTCCAAATTAATTTTTTTTATAGTTTTTAAAAATACATATAACTCCACTTCATTTGTCCAACTGGTGTTATATGTTATTTGAGATTAAAAAAAAAGTTTAAGTGAATAAAAAGATATATTACACCGGTTATTACTCATAACCGGTGTAATATATGTTATTACCCTATTTTCTTGGCTCGTACCTTCTAATACAAGCCAAGTTAGCAAGGAGATAACCAAGGACTCAAGAGACCATTCACAGTCATCTCATCAAACAAGTCAAGACCTCGTCAAAAATCTAGCGGCCTCACTAGAAGAAGAAGTAGTCGTAGACCAGAACACCAATTGTTCTTTCTTTTGGTCTACTTAAAAATAAAACATTTTGTAAATAATTTGGGCTCACTTTAGGGGTCCAAATAGCAAAGATAGGCTAGAATAAGGTGCCTTTAGCATAATAGGGGGTGTAGTTATCATTTTGGGTTGTTCTTAGCCCTTTAGGAAGACATTTTGACCTAGTTTCTAGAAGGACAAGCCTAGGAAGCGGGTTTGACTTAGTCAAACCCAAAGACTGCCCATTTTTTCCCTTTTTCCATCTTACCCCTCTTGCTTTTTTTCCAAGGCTCCTTCACCTATAAATAGGAGGCCTACCTAGTGTATTTTACAAGTTGAAATTGAAGTAGAGTTACTCTGCACAAATATTGTGAGCTTGAGTAAGTGTTATCTCCTCTTCCTTGGTCTTATCTTGATGAGAATGAAGCTCTCAAGTGGCGGCCTAGCACTTATCTTGGTGGTTTCCACACACCAAGTGGTGTGATCATCTTCACCACCTACATAAGTTTTCTCATTCCATGTCCTTCCATTTTCCATTCCATTTAAGTTCTTGTCTCTTTTATCTTATTTGTTGCTCTCGATTTTGGTTCATCATTTGGTTGGCCTTGATCACCATTGATGTTTCCTAGTTTCCTTTCTTCAATTCTGCAATTGCATCTCATCCTCACTATATCTTGTTTTTTCATCTTTGCCTTTGTGAAGTGAACCTTCACACTTACTTAACCACTTGGTTAAGTTCGTGTGCAGTGGGAATCTTCCTTAGGTCCTCACCTTTAATTGCTAAAATCTCAATCCTAAAGTAAAGTGTCACCTTAAATGAAAAAATCTAAAATCAACTCACATCACCTTCACTCTCTGTTTGCACAACTTTATGTTTTCTCTCTTCTCTTTGCCTCCATTGCTACTTCCAACTCTGCTGCAAATGCCGCTGCCACTGTGTCACTACCCCCATCGCTTCTTACTTCGTCCTCTTCGTCGTGAGAACATCACATCGCTTCTCTTGTATTTTCTTCCTCTCCATTGCCACCGCTGTTGTGTCTTCTGCCACTATTGCCGCCGTTTTTGAAGCCATTATCGTCACCACATTGTCTCCATTGCCGCCACATCTCCGTTCACACTCCAATTTAGTTTTTTATTTTTAAATATTTTAATTCTAATTTTAATTATTATTTGGTTTACAATTATTTATGTAGATAATTAGTTTTATTATATTGTAATTGGAATATAATTTATTATGTTTTAAATTGGGTAATTGTTATATGTTGAACGTCTTGGTATTGGGTCCGGGGATGATTGACCATCGACAATGTGTACTATGTTTTATAATATATTATCTTTGAAATATAATGTATTATATGTTAATTTTTTTATATGTTTAACGCTTTGTTATTGGGTCCGGGGATGATCGACCCTCAACAATATATATTGTGTTTTATAATACATGGACTAAAAGTTAGGAGACATTGATAGATAAGTTTTTCTATTACGTAGTCATGGATTGAAGTTGGATAAATAAGACTCGTATTAGTGATATGTATGAAAATGGCGTCAAGGAATTTCTACAATTTGCCCTACTAAATGTACAAGCTATAAATGGAAGATATTTTTATCCATGTGTTAATTGTTTGAATGGAAGACAATTAGAAATTAAGTTGATACGAGAACATGTTCTTTGTGTTATATAAAGTGGATATGACATGGTGAATTTGTAGACATAACACCTTTATCTAACTATCAATATTCTAATATACATTCTAAAGATCGCATGGAGGACATGATTCGTGATATTGGACAAGATAGTTTTCAGCAAGCACACATGTGTGATTCCTTGAAAGATGATTCAGAAACACCTCTTTATCCTAGTTGTGCAAGTTTCACATCTTTGGCACCAATATTCAAATTAGTTAGTATTAAGGTAAGAAATGTGTGGACCCATAAAAGCTTTACTGAATTACTTGAGTTGTTGCATGAAATGCTTCCATAAGGTAATACATTGCGGACCCATCATTATGAGGCATAGAAGATATTGTGTCCGATGGGTATGGAGTACCAAAAAATACATGCATGTCCCAATGATTGTATATTGTATAGAAAAGAGTTTGAATCATTGCACAAGTGTCCAAGATGAGGGGTATCACGATACAATGTGAAGGATGATGACTATGAGGAAGATTATGAGAAAAAAGGTCCTCATGCAAAAGCATTATGGTATCTTCCAATCATTCTACGATTTGAACATTTTTTTGCCAATGTTAATGATGCAAAAAACCTCACATGGCAAGAAAATGGAAAAAAATCTGATGGATTGTTATGACATGCTGCCGATTCACTGCAATGGAAGAAAATTGATTCTTTGTATCCAAAGTCTGGGTGTGATCCAAGAAATCTTAGACTTGTTTGGTCTTGCAACAGATGGTATGAATCCTCATGGTAATTTAAGTAGCAAACATAGTTTTTGGCCTATTTTTATCATTATTTATAATTTATTGTATTGGTTGTTTATGAAGAGAAAATATATGATGTTGTCTATGACGATATCAGGACCAAGACAACCTGGAAATGACATAGATGTTTACTTAAGTCCATTGATAAAAGACTTAAGGTTTTTATGGGATCAAGGAGTTGAAGTATTTGATCCATATAAGAAGGCCAGTTTCAATTTGCGTGCATTGTTATTTTGCGCCATTAATGATCTTCTAGCATATGGGAATTTAAGTGCCTACAATGTTAAAGGAGATAATGCTTGCTCGATATGTGAAGAGAACACAAGTTACCATCAACTAAAACATAGGAGAAAAAATTCTTTCATTGGGCATCGAAGGTTCCTAAAATGTAATCACCCTTATTTAAGGTTAAAGAAAGCTTTTAATGGATCTCAAGAGGACAAAATTGCACCTCCACCTCATAACGTGGACTAGGTATGATATTAATATGATGTCTTTTTATACAAAGACTAAAGATGAAAAAGTAATATGCAGAATAATGGTGTTACCCTTGAGGCAAAGTCTATGCACTTTGCAAGTTTAAAAGATAATAATCCTATTGTGGCTACTCTAAGTTACTTTGGAGTAATTGAAGAAATCTGGAAGGTTGACAATGTCAAATTTAGAGTTCTTGTATTTAAGTGTAAATGGGTTGATTGTAACACAGGAGTGCATGTTGATGACTTAGGTTTTACTTTGGTTGATTTTTAAAGATAGCGTGGAAGGAAGATCCTTTCATCATGGCTTACTAAGCAAAACAAGTTTTTTATGTGAAAAGTCCTTCTAATGAAATGTGGTCAGTTGTCGTACAGGGGAGAATTGAACATGATTTTCATCCACAGGATGACTCAAGGGTCCAATATGTAGACAAGTCTTCATTCTCAAGACAAATACTTCCTTTGAATGACAAAAATGATGTAGAGGAAGTACATGCTACACACCATGATCATAATGAAGGAATATGGGAGAACATTTTAACACTTCCACAATAGAAATCAAGTATTGTTTTTATTAGATTTTCTATTTCAAAATTTGTTTATTTAATTTAAATATATATCTTAAACATTCTTTTTTTTTTGTAGGTCAATCACATGGCTGACTGATCAAAGAAGACTAGGGAGCCTACACAACTGAGAAATCTTGTCATTAGGCGTATGGGTAATAATAGAGTTCAGTTCAAGTAGACCCTTAGACAGGCAGGGCATCATGCCCTAATCATGCTCAATTTGTAAGTTATTTGGGAGTCATAGCTCGATCTAAGGTGTCTATCTTGGTACCTGACTCGGACCACGTAACAGAAGTAAAGAAGAATCTCATTTGGGAGGATATTTGTGAAGTTATTTATTTAAAGGTTATTAAATAATTTGTGTATTGAATTTACATTTTAATGATTTATTTATTATTTGTAGACAATATTTGAGTTTGAGACTTCGAATTTGGTTCATAGCAAGATAATGTATTCAATAGCTACAAAATGGAGGCAATTTAACACAAATTTGACAGGCCATTACATCTTTGGCAAATACAAGGACAAGTCTCCTTGTGGGAAATATACTATAGATAAAGAGACATGGGCTCAATTTGTTCATATTCGAACAAAATCCTAATGGGAGGTTTGTGAACATTTCATTATATATGTTATTAAATCTTATAATGAAATTCATAATTTATGTGTGTGATGTACTTACAGGAAAAGAGGAAGAAAGCTCAAATCATTTCACAAAAGACTCTTGCGCTCCACAGATTATCTTAGAGAGGTTATGATTTGTTAGAAAAAGGAATATTGGAAGAAAAGTTAAAGAGGCAATAGACAGAATTTGGTTTTGTTGAATTTGTCTGTCCTCCATCCCTTCCCAGTCGACATGAGAAATGGAAGTTGGATAGAACTAAAGCAGGGGGTCAGATGACATCTGATAAATCATTAGAGATTTCCCAGCATATTGTTAGTTCATAATTACATGTCATATTTTTAGTGTTACACACTTATCATTAAATATTATATTAACATATTGTATTATTCTTTACAGGATTCGCTAGTGGAGCAAAGCTCATAAGGAAGTTTTTTTCCTAAATGTCAAGATGACATCTTGACCGTGGCCATTGGGACTGAAGAACACCGTGGTCATGTATGAACGACTAGTTTTGGTGTTGGGTTCAGACAATACTTTGGTTCAGCTTCTCGACCCAACTTTTCTACTACAAATATCAGTTAAGAAATGATGTGAGTTGATTTTAGATTGCACATTTTAAATGTTTCACTTTTGGTTTATGATTTTTGGATTTATCAATTTAAGGTGAAAACCTTAAAAAGATTCCCACTGGACACGAACTTAACCAAGTGGTTAAGTAAGTGTGAAGGTTTACTTCAAAAGGGCAAAGAGAAAAAAACATAAATATATGGTGTGGATGATGCAAAGAGGGGCAAAAATTAAGACAACAAGATAGAGAGATCCAACAAATAAAAGACAAACATGAAAGAACATAGAGGAAGGGGAATGGAAGGTGCAAAAGAAAGTAAAAGGAGGAAGAGATGTAGAGTGCTTATGGTGAAGAAATGAACTCACGCCACTTGGAATAGAGGGACTCCAAGATGAGTGATGCAAAAGCTGCCATTTGAGATATTACCCACCCAAGATAAAACCCAAATAATTAGAGCTGCCACTTGAAATATTACCCACCCAACATGAGCTCTCAAGTCTCACAAAATCACTCTTGCAGAGTTTCTTTACTATTCAAATTCAAGTTGTGAATACATGAGGCAAGACACCCTATTTATAGGAAGGGGTGCCTTGGTGAGCAAGATGGGGAAGGGTAAAAGGGACAATGCGAAAGGGGTGGCCAAGGGGGGTTGACCATGGTCAAAACCATCCCTTAGCTAGGTCTTCTAGAAGGTAGGTCAACCTTCCTAAACCTAGAGGCCTTGTCTTGAAAAAGTGGGCTTGGTACAAGCCCATTTCACTAAGTACACTCCCTTTTATGCTGTGTGAACCTACTCTAGCCTATTTTTCTATTTGGACCCCCAAAGTGAGCCCAATTTATTTACAAACATGTTTTTTTCTTTTAAGAAGACCATAAGAAAGAAAATTTGATGTTTTGGTCCATGCCCAATTCTTCTTCTGCTGAGGTCCTCCTAATATTTGGTGGGGCCTTGTCTTGACTGCTGAGATGACTGATCACAATATGATTTATCTCTTAAGTCTTTGGTCATCTTCTTGGCTACTTGGATTATATCAGGAGATAATGGAGTTGCACAATTGATAGAGAGACTGACTCCACAACTAACTCAGAACATAAGAGAACAAGTTATTAAAGAGTTAAGAGCTGAATTTGAGTAAAGATATAATCCAGTTGAACCGGTAGATGTAATTTATGCTCGTGGTCGAGCTAGCACCAAAGGTAGTTATGATGTGGAGGACTTAGAAGATGATGACATTGAATACTTCTATCAGTGCAAGTTGTTTATTAACGAAAATCCTCCTCGTGTAGTGGCCATTGGGAGAGTGTATCCAGGAGGTTCAACCATGCACATCGTGCCCATGCAGAGTGATTTCTCTAGAGTGGTGGTTGAAAAGGTTAGAGATGCATCTGTTACAGTTCCATTGCCCACAACAGAGGTTAATACAGTGGGAGAGGCACTTGGAACATTTATTACATGACCTACACATCTGATTAATACCATTTCAAAATATGATTAGGTATATTTCATTAAGGGCTATTAATGTTAGAGTAATTTTTAGATTTATACTTTATATTTGTCATTATGTTTTACAGGACTCTGGTACGAGGCAAAAATACCCAATTGGTGGTGATTTAAGCCCTCAAGTCCAACCACAAGTCCAATCATATGTTAATCTAATCCAGGAGTTGGTTAGGATTTCACATCAAATGTTTCAAGATTCTTGTGTGATTCCTTGGGATGCAACATTAATTGGTGTTGATAATGGTGGTATACCATTGTACATAACCATGCAAGATGTCTTTGAAATCATCCAAGGTAATCAATTGTTGAACATCGCAGATGGTTAAGATCCATTTTACTTATCTCACATAGGCTAATTGTACAACTAAAGGAGACAATTCAAGTTCTATCTGATAATTTGCTGCCATTGAGGCCACTGAATTTTTTGATTTTATTTATATTCTTCTATGTATCTATTTTAACTTTCAATTTAGAGTATTGAGTATTTTTAACTGATATGGTTATGCACCATTTTACCTATTGAACATAAGCTAGTTGTACAACTATAGGTGACAATTCAAGTTCTATCTCATAATCAACTAAGTTATCTTCCATCAGGACATCTTACAAGGAATAAACATAAGTATAGGGAACAAATTAACTTAATAAGCTACTAAACATTAAGTAAAACAAATAATAACATCAAAGTGAATTTAAATTAAAACAATCAACTATCCTTTGGTATTGGCATGGCCTAGACGTATCAACATCCTTTGGGCTTTATAGCTTTTTAAGTGTTGGGATGAGATCGACATTCAGTGCCTCATCCATAATTCTCCCCTTACCAACATTCAAAGGGGTATAAGTGTGAAACTTAGGACCTCGATTTTCTTTGTACCTGTAGAATCTTTCGGGCGCATGTCGGCCACCTCGATCCCTATCTTTTCCTTTATCTCCACCATTGTCTCCTCGGACATTATTGCGATAATCATGCAATTCTTCTAGTTGCATGAATTTAGTCGCTTGTTGCCTCAATTCGTCTAAGTTTTGTGCTGGTTTTTTGCATAGACTATTAGAAAACGGGGCCGATCGAAGTGCAGTGACCAAATGATGCATGGCCACCTCTTGGTCGAGGTTCCTGATGTTCAGAGATAATTTGCTGAATCTCTCCATGAATGCTTGGAGTGATTCACCTTTCTCTTGTCGTATGTTGACAAGTGCTATGAATGTAAGATGATGTGGTCGGCATGTTGCAAACTGAGTGCTGAATTTAGATAATAATGTTTTGAAGTTGTCCACCAAGTCAAATGGAAGTCTTGAGAACCAGCTGAGCACTCCTCCCTGTAATGAGGTGGGGAATACACCACACCACACCAATTTGTCTGATGTATAAAGGCTCATATGTGTTTTGTATACGTCAATGTGATCATCTGAATCTGTGTTACCATCATATCGATCGATAACCATTCCCTTCCAATTAGGAGGGAGTTGTGCTTCCATGATTTCATCCTTAAAAGGGTATCCCTTTAGCTCGTCTTCTATGATGATCGTACGTTCTGTATGCAGTCTGGAAGACTAATAAGTATGAGTTTGGATTGTAGTCGTTCTCTCTTGATTCTTTGTGTGTTCACTCTTCTGAGAAGGAGTTTGTCTATGTTGTCCATGCCCGGCTCCGAATATGGGCTAGGCCAACTGCCGCTTTATCTATTCATTTTGCTCCTTAAGGATTCGCATCTCCTCTTCATTTTTTTGATGAAGGGCGACCTCCTCTTTGTCCTTTTGGCGTATTTCTTCCATCTCTTTTTGTAGATCCTGGAACATAGCGATTTAGTCCGCCTCTGGCATCCTACCGTTCGTCATCTATCTTGTTGAAACCATTGTTGCTTGCTTTGGCTCTATCTCAGTCCCACGGTTGATACAAACCCATAAAGACTCCAAAACCAAGTCCACAAGACGATAACCAAGAATGCCAACTATAAAGGGTCATCTCAACAAGCAAAGGAAGACGTCTTCAATAGGAGGAATGGACAAGGTCCAGAGCACTTGAAGTTCTTCCTATTAGTCTTCTTAAATATTTAGAAAAATGTTGTAAATAAATTGGGCTCAAATAAGGGATCCAAATAGTAGAAATAAGGTAGAATAAAGTGCATTTAGCATAGTAGGGGGTGTGGGTAGCATTCTAGCTTGTTCCTAGCCCATTTGAAGGCATTTTGACCTAATTTCTAGAAGGATAAGCCTAGAATACGGGATTGACTTAGTCAAACCCTATGGCTGCCCACTTTTTTTCCTTTTCCCATTCTACCCTCTTTTCTTCCTTTCCAAGGCTCCTAAATCTATAAATAGGGAGGCCTAACTCATGTATTTCTAAGTTGAAATTAGAGTAAAGAAACTATACACAATTTTTGTGTGATTTGTGAGTGAGTGAAATTCCTACTCTCTTGGTCTTATCTTGGAGTGTTGAAACTCTCAAGTGGCGGCCTCACTTCACTTATCTTGGTGGTTCCATCCTATCAAGTGGCGTGATTCACCATTGCTCCACCTACATAAGTTCTTTCTTTCATCATCTCTTCCATTATTCCATTCCAATTTTATGTCTTTAGTTTCTTTTGTTCTTTAATCTTGTTCTCGGTTTTAGATACTCCTTTGTGAGTTGGAAGCATCATTTGGAATGACTTGTACACCATTGATGCATTCCTTTTCTCCTCTCTAAATTCTAAGTTTCGGTTTTGCATCATACTCACCTTAATCCATGTCTTTTCCTTTTGCCTTTGTGAAATGAACCTTCACATCTACTTAACCACTTGGTTAAGTTAATGTCTAGTGGGGATTTTCTTTAGGTTCTCACCATACTTGTCTCATAAAATCCAATCCTAAGTAAAGTGTCACCATATAAAATGAACAATCATAAAATCAACTCACATCAACGGTAGACGTCAATTGTACTTGTATAGACAAACTGGGCTTAGATAGTACCTGAGATTGGCCATAACAATTGTTGTTGATGTCAGTCGCGCTCCAGTAGTCACGTCTTTGGTCGTGCTCCTTTGTACTTCAGCTCTTTAAACTATTCTACTCCTTTAGGCTTCAACCCTTCAATTGCTCAGCTCCTTAGTGCTCAGTCAGGAGTAAACCTGTAGAAGATTTTCCAACTATCAAGTAAGTACTCTGTATTAAAAGTGTATGATGTAAAACTGATAAAAGCGTACCTTACTCCTTTGTAGAAGGCTTATTTATAGTGTTTGGTAATTGGCTATTTGATTCATGAGCCATATCTGATGCATATATTCAATAAATCAGTATTTGCTGATTTCTCGGGATGTCACCCAGATTTGGTGGTAGCCCGGATTTATAGGGAGGTTACTCTGATTTATAGGATGTTTCCTTCTTGTCATTTATTATCAATTTGTTCTTTAATGTGATTAATCATCCGGTCACTCAGTCAATGATATCGAGTGACGTGGTTCATTCGGCCTCGATCAATACATTACTTTTTTTTTCTATAAAATTATGTAATTTTTTATTATAACATGTTTAATAATTAATTTTATAAAAAATATTTATTATTTTCTTTTTAAAAAATATTTATAATTTTATAATAACAAAAACTGATATATATCGAAAAACACAAGTTGGTTTAGCTGTGTTGAAATTTTATATTAATTAAAACTGAACAAAACTGAGATAATTATATGTAGTTTAGATGACATCTAACGCAATGGCGTGATAATGTGTACCTACTGCTGTTTGTGAATTGTCTAGTGGTGCCAAGGTTTTTAGATGCTATTGATGCATACTTTATAAGTTGGAATGTTTAACAAATTAACTCATATTTTACCTTTTGGCTGAAACCTTCTCATCAAAGAACATTCCATTATCTACAAGGAGTGTCAACGTAGAAATGTGCAAAATGTTGGGCACTGTTTCAGTAATATTATTCACTAGTCAAGAGAATGGTAAAATATGCTATCTTTGGTACAAAGAGAAATCAGGAACAACTGCGGCTACCTGGTCATTTTCTATTTTCCATCTTGGACTAATAAACCTCCCAAAGAAGGCAAAAGGAAAGAAATGGTGCAACTTTTTCCCAAAATTATCAAAAACACAGAATTTTTCTATTACGAGAATAAGTAAACAACTTTAAAAAAAAAAAACATAAACAAGTCATCGTATTCATACACAACTTTCAATAAATATAAGCTAAATTGTGCTATACATGTAAATTTTTTAGAATCTTTTTCTATAAAAATTATGTTATACATGCATGACATCTTTGCAACTATTTTTTCAAAGTTGCACTTCTCCCTCACAACTTTCCCTATTTTCGTAATAAAAAATTTCTGTCCATTCTGCATTTGTGTGCTTTTGGCCCCAAAGAACGTTAGGTAACACCATAAGTTGAATGATACAAAGTGAATGTGTGTAGGGCTAACTTTCCATTCAACCTGAAAAATTGTCTTTTTCTTTTGGGTTTTGTTTATGGGAAACACCATCAAAGAAATAGTGAATAAGCACAATCTGCAGTTTTTAAAGTCAATGGAACATATTCCTCAAGTATCCCTTTGGAGCTTGGATACTTGGACACGGCCTAACACTAAAGCAAAGATGGCATCTCCCCTTTTGGAATCCACTAAACTTCTCTTTTTCTGCTTTCATCTTTTTCTTTCCCTATAAATTTCTAGCTGCTTCTCTATGCTTCAAATTTTGCTTATTTAGAAATTGCTTCCTTCTGATCCTTTGGTTGTCCCAAAACTATTTTATTTGCTTGTCATAAGCCAAGAACCAGGAAATTGGCGGGTATGTTTTTTTGCTTGTCGTATTCGTTTCTCTTGTTTAATCTATTTCATATCTTGTGTTAGGCATTGGATAACACAAAATGATTTGAAAAATTGCAAGAATTGAGAATTTTTCCTGTACCTTGTATATGCATACTGATGATAGTTTTAAGAAAAAAGTAAAAGTAATTCGTTTATCCCCCTCCCTCCACATTTTTTTTACTTCTGATATTTATCAAGTTAAAGATATAAAAGACACTATTGTTATATTCGTGAAAATTAACACCTGATTAATTCTTTTTTTGTTTCCTTGTACCTCATTCCAAGGATTTACATTTTGCTTTCTTCAGAAGTCTTTGCCAATAAAATGGGAGTAATAATGTCATGTATTGGTAAGTCAAGCAAGAATATGAGCTTGGATGATAAGATTGAAAGGAAAATAGTTGAAATGAGAAGATATAAATTTGGACAAAGCAAATTGAAATCAGTTGATAGTATAGTTATGATGTTCCCTATGTTCAAGGAGAGGCTGAAAACACTAAGAGGAATGTTTGAACAGTATGGTAAGTATCAATAACAGCCCCAACATGCTGTTTTTAATAAGCTACAGCTCTTAATTTTTGGCAGAAAAGTAACGTGTTTTATGTTGTATCTTTCACAGATGAGGATTCTAACGGATCTATAGAACCCAATGAACTAAAGAAATTCTTAGAACATCTAGAACTTCATCTTAAAGAGAAGGAGATTGAGAATCTTTTTGAGTACTGTGATATTGATGGAAGCAAGGGCATACAGTTCAATGAGTTTATAGTTCTTCTATGCCTCATCCATCTACTAGCAGAACCTTCATCCTCTAATAATGTACTCACTGGAAACTTAATTTTATGCTTTGTTGATCTTGAAATTGTTATATCTGCTTAAACTATGCAATGACTACATCGTGATTATATTTTTCTCAGTCATCTAAAGCAGGGTTAGAACGGGTTGGAGAAATTTTTAATGCCATGGTTGAGACCTTTGTGTTTTTTGATCAAAATGGTGATGGGAAGCTTAACAAAAAGGACATGGTCAGGACACTGAATGAGACCAATCCTCGTGAAAGATCCCCGGCGCGCGTCTCTAAACACCGATTTGGTATTATTTACTTCAATTCTATAGCATTATCTGTTTTAGATCTTTCATTTCTCCATTCTCATTTTGTGTTACCTTTCTGATTTTGCTTCCTTGCAGAAGAAATGGACTGGGACAAGAATGGTCAGGTCACGTTCAGGGAGTTCCTATTTGGTTTCATTAATTGGGTTGGCATTGATGCAGATGAATAGATGCAAGAAAAGAAGTTATACTGCAGAAAGAAGACTTTGAAGTTAGATTGTGCTAAATGTGTGTGAGCTTGACTTGTCTCCATTTTCTTAAGATTGTGTTGGAGAAATTTATACACTTTGGTTGTGGAATTGAAAACTAGAAAAGTGAAGTATGAATAGAAACACCTGATTTTTACCATGCTTCATCATAAAAATACACCCGATACATGAAGCTTCTTTTATATACAATACAACCTAGTATAGATAATAAGTAGACAAAATAGACAAAACATGGAGAGAAAAAACAAGATAGGGGTTTCTCTATTTTGCAAAAAATTTCAGTTCCCATTAGGTAACTTCAATGTCCTACAATTTCTTACTGTATTCCTAGAGCTTGGATTCTCTTAATCATTGACAAAGAACAGTAATTTCTTTGTCTCCATTCTTCCCTGCTCTCCTTGTTATTATGGACAAGTAATTTGTCATTGCCATCAAGAATGCTTACTATTTGTCTCATGCTTGGTCTTAACTGCGGGTTGCAACGGGTGCAAGCAATTCCTAACCCCACTAATCTCATCAATTCTTGGTCATTGTATTCTCCATTGAGTCTAATGTCAGCTAATTCCTTCAATGGTCTTTTTCTCGTCTCAAATTCATGAACCTTCTTCACCAAAAGCACCTCTGGTTGCCTAAAATCTACTGCCATCTGTCCACTGACAACTTCAAGCACCACTACACCAAAACTATAAACATCAGCTTCAGTGGTTGCTTCACCTGATTCCACGTATTCTGGTGACATGTAGCCGAAAATCCCACGAACCGATTTTCTAGTGTCAGCAACTACATGATGACCATGCTCATTCCTTGACAAAAATTCTGCTAGAGCAAAAGAGCTGAGTCTTGGATTCATATCTTGTTCAAGAATGACAGCTGAAGAGGTAATGTTTCTGTGGATCACTTGTTCATCCCACTCCTCATGTAGATAGAGTACTGCAGAGGCCAGTGCTTTCACTATGTTGTACCTGTGATGCCATTGGAGGAAAGAAGCCCCACTTGTACTTCCATTGTTATGATGCATAAGCAGTTGGCTGAGAATTCTACTTGCCGAGTAATCATAAATAACAAGCATCTCTCCTTGCTCAGTGCACCATCCACGAAGTTGAACCAAATTCCTATGGCGAAGCCGTCCCAGATTCCGGAGTTCGTTGGAGAATCTATCACGCAGTGCAGGACATGTCTTCATCCCAAGGCGTTTCACCAAAACATGGCATTGGTCATCAAGGATGCCATGGTAAGCAGTTCCAAAGTCTAGCTCAGCCACCCTTCTTGAATCGGAGAAGTTATCTGTAGCAGAAACAATCTCCTTGTATGATATTTCTCTTGGAGTTTCTACCACAGGAAATGGTCGGTGGTGGTGCATGCTCTTAGAAGAGATGATTTCACTGTTTTTGTACTCAGCGGTTACATACACAGTTTCACCTGCGGCTGTGACATAGTTTGATGAGGTATTGCTGGTGATTATGCTTGCATTATCTGTGGTAGAGCTAGTGCCACTTGTGCTGCTTGGACTATGACTAGTATCAGATGGGGAAGACAAAGAGATGTATAAAGGGTGGGAGAGAAAAGAAGGAAGTGATGGTAGTTTAAAAGAAATGTCAGAAAGAGCTTCCACAACCCATTTCATGCTTGGCCTCAATTGTGGGTCGTGGAGTGTGCAGAGGAGGCCTGTGTGAATGAAATGCTGCATCTCTGAAAGCATGAAGGATCCATCTGGTAGCCTTGTATCAGCTGCTTCCAGAAGCTTTCCTTCATCAGAAAGCCTTCTAATCCAGTCAAGCAAAATCATTTGTTCATCTGGCTGCGTGAGATCGATTGCTCTCCTTCCAGACGCCACCTCTAGCACAACAATCCCAAAACTGAAGACATCAGATTTGGAGGTAGCATTGCTTGGTTTCTGCAAGCTTTCAGGAGGAAGATACCCAATTGTGCCCCCAATTCTTGATGTCTCTCCCAATCTGAAATGGTCATTTCTGATTGATGTTGTTTTCCTGTTGTTATACTTATACTCATACTCAAGCTCATGCTCTAGCCACCTTGCCATGCCAAAGTCACCCAACCGAGCATTGTAATGGGAATCAAGCATCACATTGCTGGTCTTAACATCCCTATGAATGATTTGAGTCTCTAATTGCTCATGGAGATAGTACAATGCAGCTGCCAAACCCTTCACAATCTTCCCTCTTTGTCCCCATTGAAGAGGCTTAGCCTTCAAGTTCTCATGCCTGCGAAATAGTACACGGTCAAGGCTTCGGTTTGGCATGTAGTCATAAACAAGATGCAACTGATCTTCATTGACACACCAACCCCTCAGCCTCACAAGATTCTTGTGGCGAAGATCAGCGACAGCTGTTAACTCTGCTGCAAAACTTTTCTCAAACTGCTTGCCTTTCCCTGCCAAACAGCACTTCACAGCAACCACGGTTCCATCACTGGGCAAAACAGCCTTGTACACTTTGCCAAACCCTCCACTCCCTAAAACTTGGTCTTCACTGAAACCATTGGACCCTATGAACAGCTCTGCATAGCTGAAAATTCTGGGGTTGTCCCTGCCAATGTTGACAGAAACTTGCACACCATCCATATCATGAAACAGCACACCAGAGTTGTGCTTCTCTTTGTGCTCTCCTTTCTGGCAAATTCTCCACCACCCTGAGTCATACAACTTGCCCAAAAAATCACCAAGAGAAGCAAGAACTTGCCCCCCACATGCCCTGTGAGGCTGTTTGGCCTCAACTTGTTTCTTTGGTGTTTGAAAGGGTTCTTGTTGGACACCCTTTTCAAGTGGCACCACCATTTCACCAGAATTTGGTGGTAAAACGATGCAGAAGGGATTCAGCTTCATGGCTGAGGTTTTGGAGAATGGTTTGTGAGATAAAAAAGGTATTTTTGAACATGAATATTTGAACTTGGTATTGAAGTAGATATTGAGGAGATCCTCTGGTATTTGATAATGACATTTAATTGTTGTTGGGGTCCTGCTATATTTTTCAACGCGTTTAGTTTGAATAACTTCATTTCGATCCGGCTATTGCCCAATTTGGAACCTACCTCCAAGGCCATGTCAATGTCTTCCACAGACAATTATTTACATTTTTAGAAAATTATATCTTAAATACTCAACCATTTTATAATCAATGAAAGACAATTTTTTAATAATAAATTATAATTGAAATTTTTTTTCTTCAATTAAAAAATTGGAAATTATTTGTAGCTTGATCTTCTATAACAATTCAATAAGGGGTTTAGGGTTTCATATTTTGGCATTAATGTGAAACAATCTAGAAAGGGAAAGAAGATTATATGACTCACGGTCAAGTCCCAATTACATTTCTAACTTTTACTTGTATAAAAAGAAGGTGCTAAACTTTGACTTATATGAATATAACTTAATATTCAGGTCAGATTTTATATATTCATGTTAAATTTTTGTTTTCAAAATTATCATCAAACTTAATTTTTACAAGTATAAGACTCAGGTTTAGACCCTTTTTTTTTTTGTACTTTTCTCAAAAAGATTAATCAATTTTATTGAATCACACTACAAAAACACGTTGGTTAAATGAATAAAGAAAATAATGATTCTGAAATAAAGTGTGTATAAGATTTGGCTTGCAAAAGCATTTTTAGCAAAAGAAATACTTTTTTTCAGCGTAGGTTTTGTGCATAGAGACAAAAGTTGTGTATTACCAATAATATCACTTTCTTGAAAACAGACAAAAATGTGCAACTATTAGGTTGAATTTAGGTGAACAAAGTGAAAACATATTCCTAAAAGAATGGGCCAAAAACACAAGAAAAGTGCAGCAACAAGCATTAGAAAATGGAAACATATTTTTGCTAAACTCCAGTTTTGCTGTTAAAGTGACTTGATTTTATAACAACCATTGTAGTAGGTTGGGAGATACCTTATCTCTATATGTCCTACTACATTTAGGGAGAAATTGGCGCAACTAATAAATGAGCTACATCAAAAAGCAATGGAAAACCAAAGGGAGCATAAAAAAATGGGTTCTTAATCATCCATGTCACTTTCGCTAATGACTTCTTAACCTCTTTATCCAAAATATACAAATTGGATATAACCTAATCAAAATATAATTCTAGAATTTAATATTTAAAAATAATAATTAATTAAATGATCAATATTATTTATTTTAAATATTTGTTGAATGTCCTTTCAATTCAATTTATGAACATGTATTAATTTTACTTACTTATTCAATTCTCATGCATAAAAAAATTAGGAGAATTTCCAATCCATCAATAATTTATCAATTAGTTTTTAGAGACACAACTTGACTTCTCATTAATACCATTTTTTTCATATTGGAAAATGGCTTGGAGTGATTTTTTTTTTTTACGATGAAATTAATTGTGTAGTTAATCCGCATGATTAAGATTGGTAAGACAGTGTTTAATGTGTTTTTTTAAGGTTGAATTTATTTTCTTGATATAAGTTTTTTTTAAAAAAAATATATAGAGTAATTTGACTTAAAAACGTGTTTCATATTATATTTTATAGTAAGATATGTTTTGAACAAGTTAACAACCGTATCACTAAATATGTTAATGGGCCAACTGTTTAAAAACATTAAATATCAACAAGAGTAAATTTTCAAAATATTATAGTAAAATTTAATAAAATGATACTAATAATAATATATTTTGTACATTGTGAACGGGACCGGCTTATTAAATTTAAACAATTTTTAATTTTAATTAATTTTTTTCATTGAAAAAACTTAATCAACTTCAATTTTTTTAATTCGTTTAGGTTTCACTTTCAGAATTTAATAGTTCGCCGTTTATAGAACATCATATGTTATATTTATCGATAAAAATAGGTCAATTTCACTTTTAAATTATGTATGGTCTAATCTACATTAATTGAAATTATTTATATTAAAGTATGTTTTTAGAAAACTTATTTATTACTCTAGGAGAGTTTATTTAAGTAAATAACAATGTGCTAAGTTTTTAGTATAGTCTTTAGACATTATATAGTAGTCAATGTTTTTAAAAGTTGATACCCATATTACAGGGCATAAAGATTTGGTCCGATATTCTATGTAGTAGATTATTTATTAACATATTTAAAAGCTCCTACTATAAAATAACTTTTAAAAAGACTTTATCAAATTATTAAAAATGTTAAAAGAGTAAAATAAATGTAAACCAAACTTAAACTACGTTCAAAAGGCAAGCTATGTATCTTAATTATAAAACTTACCCTAATTCAAAACCTATATTAAATCATGATGAATATTTTCGATAAGTTTCTTCAAAAAATAGTTTTAGGTAAGAAAACAAATCGTAATTTTTTTTTAAAAAAAACTTACAGAAAATTTGATACTATTTATAAAATTAAATTAAATAGATAAATTTAATTAAAATATGTAAAATATATAAAAAATTTAGTCTATTTATTAGTATCAATAAATTAACATTTTAAAATATACCAAAAATACCAACAAATATATATATATATATATATATATATATATATATATTAGTTTTATAGATGTACCGACCAGTCCTCGGACACCGAGAACAGTTGGTAAAGGTGAGCTGCGTCAGCTGGGTCCCACAGCATGGGCCAGAGCCACGTGGGCTGGGTCTCGCAAGTAGTAGGACTGATGGGATGATTAGTCATTAGCATGTCGACCACCGGGGCGAACTGAGGTGTCCTTGTCATTTAGTAGGGTGATGAGTCCTCTGTAACGGGGTGCGACGAGGTGATCGGCCTTGAATGTTTTGAACAACAGAGCTAGAACATCTGATGTAGGTCCTGAGAGAAGACCAGTTATCAGTAAAATGCCCAGAAGTAAGGAGAGGCCTAAGTCACAAAGTGCCTATGCGTGTGGCAGGAAAAACACAGTTAGGTGCAGAGTCCTGAGGGGTCGAGTACTCATCATAACTAGGGTTTCCCAGTGAAGCTACATGCATGGCACGTAAACAGTGAAGGCGCTCCCAGGACAAGTGGCCCTAGAGACTAGGCACACGAGGGGGTACCCAGGTGGCCATCCTGTTAGAGTTTGCACTCCAGTTAAGGAAACCTTATGTGCTAGATTACCCTAAGCCTGGGTGATAGCGGCACAAGGGTATTCCTGCAAACCCTAAATATGGGTAGCGGCGCAGAAGAAACCCTAGACTATATAAAGGGTAGTAAAATACTTTACAAAGGTACGCAGTTTCTAAACCTAAACAGAAATACTCAATACACTTGGTGTGCTTGCTTTAGTTTTAACTTGAGCGTCGGAGCGCAAACGGCCTCTAGGGCGCCCCTTTCTATCTTGCAGGTGTAGGTTGTTTCGAGACAGCAAAACATAATCCAAGTTGTGGAAAGGATGTGCATGATTGTCGTAGAGTCGACCGACAGGAAAGTCAACTGGCAAGAACAATAGAAAATATTAAAAATTTAAACACTACTAGAAAATTATTAAATATAAATTAATTTAAGAAATAAAAAATAATTAGTTGTTGTATTGACTAAATTAGATACTATTTTAAAGACTAAAATAATTATTAATATTTAAATTAGTTTCTATTGATAAATAATTTTAAAATTGGTATCTTATTAGAAAAAAAATTTTAGCTTTCCGTTATTTAGATTATAAAGTTGGTAATTAAAACATTGGTAACTAATTAGATACCAATTTAGAAACTAATTTAAATATCAATAATTTTTTAGTCTCTAAAATAATATTTAATTTAATAAATATAATAATTAATTATTTTTTATCTTTAAAATTAAATTTTATTTAATTTTTTTACTAGTGAAGAAAAACTAAAGAAATTTTAAACAAATATTTTTAATATACTTTTATAAAAAAAATATAAAAGAAAACCCGCCGGATGATGGATCACCTTAGTTGTATTTAGATGAATATCACTGTTAGGGGTATCTAAATAGAAATTCACAGTGAATTCTACTATTACTTGTATGTATCTTTATGTAAAAAATGTTCAATATAATATTACATATTCGATTTTTTATTTTTTATTTTTAGGGTTCTCTCAACGAAAAGTTTAACAATTTTAGAGTAAAGTTAAATAATATTTAATTTTGATTAATTGTTTATCCAACAAAGTGTAAAATATGATGTTTTTGTCTTTAAGATAGATATATTTTGAAAACAACAGGTCATCTAATACGGAAGTGTTTTGTGTGACTAAAGATACAACACAGTAGTATTTTATTTGTTTGATAAATGAAATCTTCATCAATCAATAAGCACATAATCATTAAAGCTTAGTTTCTACCTTAACGAAAATACTCTTAAAGCTTATGTTGTATTGCAGGAAATGTTTTCATCTTGTCTACCAAAATGATTTGCAAAAGCACATGTCAACATCAATATCTCTTAGGATAAGAGTTAAAGTTGTTTATTTCAACAATTATTTTGAAACAAGCTTATGTTAACTCTGGTCTATCTATTTGCAGTGTTCGGTTTTTTCTTTTACTTCGTTTTGAGTAAAAAACTCTCTAACGTTAATAAGTATTGTCTATTACTAAAGAAAATGACTTGATTTCAACCAAGAGGGGTGAATTGATTTTAAAAACTTTTTTCTGAAAAACTTAGTTTCTTTAAAATCTTTGTAGACTTTAATGGAGAATGCAATTATAAGCATAATCAAAATTGGTTCAAGAATTGGATTAAACAAACTACAACAAAAAAAGCACGAAAGAAAAGCACAAAGATATTTATATTGGTTCATGTAACATCCCGCCAAAAACTATACATATGTATATAATAAAAATAAAGGTAAACAAATAATATTGAAGTAAACATAATTATATATAAGTAATGAAGTTGCTCCTCACAGGGAGTTTAATACATAACTGGTCAAATTTTCTCAAAACTTAACAAAATCAATCAAATACACGAAAACGGCGGTCTCCATACATAAACCGGCGATCTCCTAACAGAAGACCCCTAAACAGGCGATCTGCTATCAGGACATAAATCCGGCGATCACCACCAAGAGATAGAAACAGGCGATCTCCTCCCCGGCGACCACTCACTAAGGAGCTCTACTTCCTGGAAGATCATCTGCTCCCGTGTAAATTATACACGATCATCACAGTTTTAAGAAGACAGCCACAAAACCAAAATACGCAGGGTAAGCTAGATATTTTAAAGAGAGTTTATATATGAACATTAAAATCAAGATAAAACAAATTCAAAATACACACGTAAAACTATAGAGTTTCTCATTCCCTTCACCTGATCGCCAAGAAATCATACATTTCACAATATTTTCAAGAGTCGTTCTATTTCACATAATGTACCAAGTGTCTATCAATTCAATGTTTCTCATTTCCCACATCAGACTTCCACTGACTCAGCACACAAGACACTTGACACTACTTCCGGAAGACTCGTGCATTGATTAGACTCAAAGATCTGCACCTGTCATACTGAACAGCTGTAATGTTTCCCCAGCTATGCGCATCAACACAATCTCGATCTCAAGTTCATCATTTCTCACAGTATGACAGGGTTAATCCATGGAACAGGCCGAGCTCGTTCTGTTTCACACGACTCACCCATTCCTATGAACCTCCTTCGACTCTCCACAACTGAGTAACTTCCTCTATGGGATTCCATTATCTCAGCAGAGTCAGGATATCTCATTAGGAATCACCGATCAATGCACATCCTACACGATCTTACACGGTATTTTCTTTCCTGAAAATACTATGCCTCGATCCCACATTCACCACATTCAACACATCACATAACACTTAAAGGAATGATTTCAATCACAGCAAAACTCAATCCAAGGTTCTTATTTTCGAATATCTCATTTAAATCTCAAACAGTTTCAAAGCGACACCAAAAACAAAGAGTTCGCAAAACAACGCCAAAACCGGCGATCTGGTTCAAAAACAAGGTATTTCGAAGTCTGTATATAAAACCGGCGACCACGTCGCCCAAACACATAGAAACAGAGCATTCACGAAGATGAAAACGAAACCGGCGACCACGTCGCCCTCACTTCAGAAACAGCTAATCTATGGCTTGTATTGAAAATGAAGGCTAGCTTCCCTTACCTGGACTTGCGCAAAACACCAGGAGCTCCGAAACCCAACGAAGCTTAAAGAATGCCTTGGCTCTGTTTTTGCGTCTGGTTTGAAGGACTTGCAGAGAACCTCTTAGGTGCTCTAAGGGCAAACGTCGCTTGTCGCACTGATGCTTGAGGTTGCCTTAGTCACAACGCAAAGGAGAGGAGAAGGGAGGGAGGAAGTTTGCACTCACTCTAACACTCTTGAGTCTGTAACGCTCTTTGCCATTCCCGCAGTGGCTTTTGAATCCCAGCTTACCTGTCCACGTATGCTGCTGCTGCCACCCCTTCTGCAGGAAAGCCTGAGAACCACTACCCTGAACAGTACGACCACTGTTGTCGCTTGTGCATGCCAACCACTGTTCTGAACAGTACGACCACTGTTGTCGCTTGTGCATGCCAACCACTGCTATGAACAGTACGACCGCGAGTGTCTCCTGCGCATGCCAACATTCTGATGTCACTATTCTGAACCACCCTTTTTGTCTACGTGGCGCGCGTGCACTACGCTTCATGCTGGGAGTCCGGGTCTTACCTTCTCTGTGTGCAACTCGACATCGCGCGATAACCTTTCGTCGATGACCTCTCGCGCGAAAACAATCCACCGATGACCTCTCGCGCGAAGACAATCCACCGATGACCTCTCGCGCGAAGACAATCCACCGATGACATCTCGCGCGAAGACTATCCACCAATGACATCTCGCGCGAAGACTATCCACCGATGACCTCTCGCGCGAAGGCTATCCACCGATGACCTCTTCCTGGCGGACGACCGATGTCTCCCCCTGGAAGATGCCCGCATGCCTCGCGCCCTGATGATGCCCGCATGCATCGCGCCCTGGCGACGTCTGCATGCCTCGCGCCCTGGCGATGACGTGTAGTCTAGGCGACCGGCGATTATGTACTAACAAGGAAATCTTATAATCTTCTAAACTACACTTTCCTTCCCTTTTTATTTTAAATAAAACATGCATAGAATTCATTTAAAATATAACTCTTTTATTCCAATTTAATTTTTCAGGTCCTTACAGTTCAAATCCTCTAATCTTACATCTAGTCTCAACAATGCAACCTTAGAATTGTTGGTTTCACTAACTTTCAACAAGTTACACCAGTATTAACTCCTGAACAATTTCAAGAAGATATATAACACCCTTGAGATCAAGAGGATATTAACATTTATCAACTCTTACCACTTAAGAGGATATTGATCACCAAGTCCAACAACAACACTACTGAAATAATTTAGGTACAGTAGCATAGAAAACAAAGAAATATTTTACCATTTTCACGCAGCATAAGCACTTTCAAGATCAACACTAATTCTCACAACCTTGATTTCAAATCTTAACAACACAAAAAAGAGTATTTGGAAAGCTTAGAATGCTAAAAAAAGATTGCTTTTGAATTATTCATAATTCTTGTGTATATTATAGAGTCAAGTGCTCTATTTATAGATATGAAAATGAAAACAACCTTTAATGGATTTAATTAATTATGTTAAGTGTTAATTGATTATTTTATGTATTTTTTAAAACAACTTTAATTTTAATCGATTAAAAGGTGTGTTAATCCATTAATTAAGTCAGTTCAGTAATTAATATTGAAGCATGTTTAATAGATTATGGAAATAGTGTAATCAATTATCTCACTAAGAACTCTGAAAATTTTAAAATGGTTCTCTGGTTTAATCGATTATCTTGTTTTAAACTTCATCAAGAATAATTTAATTGATTATATAAAAATGCAATTAATTATTTTGCTTCAAAAAACCTTTTATAACATTTTTTCCTATTTCTAAATTTTTTTTAATTCATTTAAAATTTTTGTGTGTTGATCTTTAGAATACTTCTGTGTGAGAGACTCAGAAAACAATTACATAGAAAGCTAAAACACTTTTAACACATCTATAACATTTTCATCTTCATTCTTCATCCTCAAAACACCATCTCTTTAAGGCTTGACCATATTCAAGTCTTCAAGAGTAACATTGCTAGCTATCGGGATGTTACTTGAAGCGGAGATTAACATTTAATTTTGCATGGAACACATTTAATACATCTCTACATTCACACTTGTCATACGCTAGAAGATGAGTTACCTGAGTTTGAATCTCTCAACGGTCAGACAAGGATTTGAAATGACTTTCTTTCAAGCTCTATATAAAGCTACCCTTTAAAGAAGAAGAAAGAAGAAACAACTTGCTAAGTGCTAAAACACTTTTAAAATCTTTCTAGGCTCTTTAAAAAACTTTGTAAAGAACATTGTTGTCAGACACAGAGTCAATGAAGACTCCAATGCATATGTATGTCACTCTTAACAAGAATAAAAATGGTAAGAAAGTAGATCAGATAATCTACAAACTTATGATCAGATTCCTTCTTTACCTTACTGCAAGTAGGCTTCATATAATACATATAGGTGCATAAGATTTCAGTCAAATCCTAAAGAGTCTTATTTGAAGGTTGTAAAAATGATTTTTCGGTATCTTGTGTCAACAAATATGTGTTTCTGTGCTACAAGAAAAATATTAGTTTCAAAATAAAAGGCTTATGTTGTTGATCAAGGATGATCTTGGAACTTTGATGTTTCCAAATCCATGGTGTTTGATGGAACGCAAGAGTTGTTGCTTGTGTAGGCGGGATCTGGGTAGATTAATGTGTAATCCACTCTTTGTTTGAATTTGAAATTGTTTGGAATCAAAACCTTTTTGAAACAGATTGTTTTCTAAAGAATTGGAAAAACAACCAGTTGTTTTATCGTTTCAATCGGTTGTTTGACACTCAGTGGTTTTTGAAAAGGGTTTGAAGCTGTTTGACTTGGTTGACTTTGCTATCAAACCAATTCAATCGGTTGTTTCGAAGATTCAACTGATTTTTTTTTAAAATCTATAACATAATTTTGTTAAGTTTGTAAATTAGCTTTAAATGTTTTCTAACTGTTTTGACTCCTGCGTTAAATATTTTTAACAAACCTTTGGAGTATTTAAAAAGGTTGTTATACACTCCTAAATGTAATAAGACAGTTTAGACATTTTGAAAGAGAGAAAAATGATTTGAGTTTTCAAGATTTGCATCCAAGCTTTTGGATTTTTTCAAGAAGTGGAATTGGATTATGCTAAAGAATTTACACGTGTTGAGCATTATGTTAAAGAAAGCCCGATTCTTAGATATACCTCGCATGAAGAACATGTATAAGACATTTGGGTCTGATACAAGTAGATTACCCCTAGGGGCGCCAATGCCTAAGAGCACTAGGGTCATCAGCGAAAGCTGCATGCGAGGCACGTGAGAAATTAGGGCACTTATCAGAACGGGTTGGTCTCGCGGCGCTGATACACATGTTGTAACCCTAGCGGCCATAGCGTTAGATATGCACTCCAGGAAAAGAATGTTGCCATGAGTGTTACACTCTAAGAAAGGAATGTTGCCACGGGAGTTGCATTAAGACTGTGCGATAGTATCCCGAAAAGGTAACCCTAAATTCGCTAGAGGTAAGGCTTTGGCAAGAGAATGTCAGCGGCAGGTTACCTAGAAACAATTATATAGAAGGGGTGAACCCCAAGGTAAAGGCAAGCAGTCTTCTATGCAAGACACAATTTTTACAGACACATATTATAAGCTTTAGCACTTTTGCTTATTTAATGTTTCTTGCCCTCTATTGACCTGAGCGTCAGAGTGCAGTTACAAGTAGGGTCTCTTCTATCCCAACGGAGCCATACTTTGGAGAACCACCACGAAGATAGGAGGAGCCACCATCTGCCTCAGATTCAACGGCGGCAACATTTGGCGCCCACCAAGGGGCCCGATAAAACTAGGTCCCATCTACAGTTGTGATCAAAGATACCAGACGACATGAGGAATACTAGGCAAGGCGCTGCTGGAAGGGAGAAGGACGATCACGTAACCATGCAAGAACTCATGGAGACTATCCGCAACCTTTAGCAGGCATTCACGGCGTCCAAGGCTGACCACGAGAGGGTTCTAGCTGAGGTTCGTGCTGAAGAAACCCTCAGACAAGATCAGTTCAGGGCTGAACTGGACGCATTGTTGGCAAGCAATGAAGAACTGTGCAAGGCCAATAAGGAATTGAGAAAGGGAATGGGAGAGCATGCGGCTGGAGAAACGGGCGCACGCACCCTAGTTAGAGCGCGTCCCATGCCTTTCTCCCAAACAATCATGGAGGCAGTGATTCCCGCAACATTCATGGTCCCAAATATCACCTTCACAGGTGTTGAAGACCTCGAGGCCCACATCACGGCCTTCTACACGCAGATGATGATTTCGGGAGGGACTAATGCCATGCACTGTAAGTTATTTATGGGAACTTTTTTAGGAACTACGCTGGACTGGTTCATTAGCCTTCCCAATGGACACATCATGTCGTTTGACCAGTTCATGTCACTCTTCAAGGAGTAGTTCATCATCAACCAGGCTCCCCCTCCTGTTTCCTTTGACCTTTTTTATGTGAAGCAATACCAGGGAGAGCCACTGAAGGACTTCCTGAACCGCTTTGGAGCACTCGTGGTGAAGTTGCACACCAAAGACGAGGCCATGATGGTACACACATTTGGGAAAGGAATCTTACCAGGACCCTTCAGTGATTCCCTGATTAGGTGCCAGCCTAAGACTTTCAATAAGATTCGTCGTCGAGTTGTGGCCTACATCAGCGCAGAAGAGCAGGTAATAGAAAAGCGAGCCAGGGTCGATATGTCCAAACCTCGTGCAACAGGTCGTATTCAACCTATGAGGGTGCATGAAGCCACAAATGGAAAGAAGGCTAAGACGACACCATATGATTCGAAAAAGCCTAAGCCAACTAGACAAAACTTCAGAGTAGACCTCAAGGAGCTGATCGCCATTCCTGAGGTAGCTAGCAGACTAAAGTTTCCCCAAAAGACCGACAAGAGGCTGAGACCCAGCATAGACAAGTGGTGTGATTTCTACTAGGTGTGTGGTCACGATCTAGGCAACTGCCTAGCGCTAGGACACCAACTCGATGAATTGATAAGAAACGGTTTCTTGACAAACTACTTGTAGGAAACATAAGAGACCCTAGTGACGGTGGCCCCAGCAGGAGACTAGGGGCACGAGATACCCATCCACGGAGGGATCAATACCATCTCTGGAGGGTTCTCAGGAGGAGGGTGTATCGCTTCCCAGCGAAGGAAGTACGCTAGGGGAGTGATGACTGTCGAGGAGGGGGAAGCTGACTAGTTCCCAAAACCTGACCTCGTTTTTATGAAGGCTAATCGACTGGATGTGGTCCCACTCAACAATGACCTGGTAGTGATTTCAGTAGTGACAGTGGGAAGGAAGGTGCATCGGGTCCTCGTCGACTAGGGAAGCTCGACCGATGTAATGTTCTGGCTGACCTTCAACAAACTGCAGTTATCGCCTAACCAGCGGAGGCCTTATAATGGTTGTATGTATGGCTTTGTGGGGGACCAAGTAGAGGTCAGAGGCCACATCGAGCTGAGGACGACGTTCACAGATGACAATGCCTCCCGCACTGTCAGCATAAGGTATCTTGTGGTAAACGCTTCATCTGCTTATAAGATTCTTTTGGGCAGGCCAGCTTTGAACAGATTAGGAGCAATACCCTCAACAAGGCACATGAAGATGAAGTTGTCCTCCCTTGATGGAATGGTGATCACCATCAAGTTTGACCAGAAGACAACTAAGAAGTGGTATGATAATAGCCTCAAGACGAAGAGAGGGGTATTCTCTATCACCAGTCGCCCACCCATGGATGAAGGAATCGTTCATGTAGAGGTCGCCCCTGAGAGACGAACCGAGCCCACAGAAGAGGTCGTAGAACGAGAGATTGGGGGACAACAATTCAAACTTAGAAAGTCCTTGAGTCAGGAAGCATAGGACTAGGTCGTCGGGGTCTTGGCTCGACATCTGGACGCCTTTGCGTAGACTACCTCAGACATGCCAGGTATTGACCCTGACTTCTTGTGCCATCATCTTACCATGAACCTACAGGTCTGACCTGTACACCAGAGATGGAGAAAATTCAATGAGGAGAGATGGCAGGTCATCAGGCAGGAAACCCAGAAGCTGCTAGAGCCTGGTCAATCAGGGAGATCCAATATCCTGAGTGGTTGGCCAATGTGGTGTTAGTGAAGAAAGTCAATGGCAAGTGGAGGATGTGCGTCGACTTCACAGACCTGAATAAGGCTTGTCCCAAGGACTCTTACCCATTGCCCAACATTGATGCCTTGGTGGACAATGCTTCAAGATGCAAACTCCTCAGCGTTTTGGATGCATTTTCTAGTTACAACTAGATCCGGATGCACCCCAGAGACGAATGCAAGAGAACATTCATGACAGAGCTCTCAAGTTATTGTTACAAGGTGATGCCGTTTGGATTGAAGAATGTTGGAGCAACCTATCAGAGACTGATGGACAAGATACTCGCCCCTATGATAGAGCGAAATGTGCAAGCATTCGTGGATGACATGGTCGTCACTTCCTAGGAAAAGGACCAGCATGTCGCCGACCTAGAAGAGTTGTTCAACACCATAGCCAGGTACAAGTTAAAACTGAACCTTGAAAAAATGTGTGTTTAGGGGGGAAGTAGGAAAGTTCTTGGGGTTCTTGCTGACTGAAAATGGAATAGAAGCAAGCTTCGAGAAATGCGCAGCAATAATGGCCATGAGAAGCCCAATCTCTGTGAAGAAAGTACAACAGTTGACGGGTCGGATGGCCGTCTTGTCACGATTTGTTTTAGCAGGAGGAGATAGGGGGTATCCCTACTTCCAGTGTTTGAAGAGAAACAATAGGTTCGTGTGGACTGACGAGTGTGAGGAATCATTCCTCAAGCTGAAGGAGTATCTGGTCAGTCCCCCAGTGTTGTGCAAACCACTGCCAGGTACTCCGCTCTGCCTATACTTCGCCATCACGGAGCGAGCGATTAGTTCAGTCCTAGTCCAGGAGTAGGACCAGGTGTAGAAACCCATTTATTTTGTCAGTAAGGTCTTGCAGGGACCTGAGGTGCGCTACCAGGCCATAGAGAAGGCAGCGCTAGCTGTAGTATTTTCAGCGCGGAGGCTCCAACATTATTTTCATAGCTACACTATCATTGTGATGATGGACCTCCCCATTTGCAAGGTCCGATAGAAGCCTGATGTAGCAGGGAGAATGGTGTGGGCGGTTGAGTTATCTGAGTTTGAGGTACAGTTTGAACCCAGAGGGCCCATTAAAGGCCAAGTTTATGCCGACTTCGTAGTAGAACTCTCCTCAAAAGCCACACAACAGGGAGAGGCAGACTTCAGATGGGTACTCTCAGTAGATAGGTCATCAAACCAAGAGGGCAGTGTGTTAGAGTGATCTTGGAAGGACCAGGTGGGGTCCTGATCGAGCAGGCCCCGCGTTTCGCCTTTAAAGCCAGTAACAACCAAGCAGAATATAAGGCTTTGATCGTAGGAATGCTGCTAGCTAAGGAGATGGGTGTGGAATGTATGTTGGCCAAGAGTGATTAACTGCTGATAAAAGGGCAGGTGACGGGTGAGTACCAGGCCAAGGACCTTTAGATGGCCACTTACCTCGAGTATGTGGAGCTTCTAAAGAGAACTTTCGTAGAGTTCGAGGTTGCTACATGTTCCCCGAGAACAGAATGCTAGAGCCGACTTACTGACAAAGCTCGCCAACTTAGGCAAGGGGGGCAGGCATAGGACATTCATACAGGAGACTCTTAGAGCACCTCGAATAGCCACAGACGCCATTGATGACGTTCAAATAATAGGCTTTTTAGAAGAAAAAAGAAGTTAGAGGTCGCTAACCAAGGAGACGCTGAAAACACTCCGCATAAGCGCATATGATCCGCCGGAGAAGAGATCGTCGCGAGTTCACCTGGTCGAGGAAGGGGAAACCTGGATGACCCCCTACAAATGCTACTTGGCTGACAGAGTGCTCCCCATGGACGCAACGGAGGCCATAATTGTGAAGAACAATGCAACTCGCTACACTTTGATCGATGGCAACTGGTTTAGGCATGGCTACATCCATCCTATCTTAACCTGTGTAAGCGGAGCGCAGTGTACCTGTATCATGTCTAAGCTCCATGAAGGCATATGCGGGAGTCACATCGACGGTCGAGTTCTGTCATCCATAGCCGTTTGAGTTGGGTACTACTGGCTAACTATGAGAGAAGATTGCATGAGATATGCACAACGGTGCAAGAAGTGCCAGCAGCACGTCGACTATCATAATGCGCCACCAGAGGAATTAAGGTCGATCCACAGCCCATGGCCTTTCCATACATGGGGGATCGATATCCTGGGGCCTTTTCCCTCAGCGATTTGACAGATGAAGTACCTTGTGGTGGCCATAGAATATTTCACCAAGTGGATCGAGGCTGAGCCAGTGGCGCAAATCACAACTCACAAAGTCCAACACTTTGTATGGAAAAGTATAGTTTGCCGTTTTGGAATCTTGAAATGATTGGTGTCTGACAATGGTATCCAGTTCGCAAGCCAACAGTTGGACAATTTGTGCACAGAACTCGGCATCAAGCAGGTGTTCGCTTTGGTTGAGCACCCCCAGACTAACGGGTAGGACGAATCAGCCAACAGAGTTCTACTTAGGGGCTTAAAGAGAAGATTAGAGAAAGCTAAAAGAACTTGGGCAGAGGAGGTTCCCAGGATTGTGTGGGCGTATCACACCACCCCACAGTCCACTACCAAAGAAGCACCCTTTAGCTTGGTGTATGGGTCAGATGCTATGATTCTCATAGAAATCTAGGAGAGTTCGCCTCGCTTTCAGAACTTTGTGGCTAAAGAATCTAACGAGGAAAGGAGAGTGAATTTAGATCTACTAGATGAAGTCAGGGAAGAGGCCCGCATCAAATCTGAAGCTTTAAAGGGAAAGATAGAGTATAAGCACAAATCCAAGTTGAGACCTCGGCAGTTCCAAGTGGCCGACTTAGTGATGCGAAATGCTCACCCCTAACAGCTAGAGAACAAGTTGTCTCCCAAGTGGATTGGTCCATTCCGTGTGACAGAAGCCCTTGGGAAGGAAGCATATAGTTTGGAGACCTTGGAAGGTGGGGCAATTCCCCGCACATGGAACAGTGCCAACCTCAAATTCTATTTCAGTTAATTACATTGTATTCATATTTCAATTAGTGGCATTCAGTTAAATTGTATTTCAAATGTATTCAGTTAAGGGGACACTCTTTTTTCCCACGAGTTTTTTAACGAGATCACCCAATAAAAGAAAAAAGAATTGAGAAAGACATGTTGTGTTGAGCAGTAAGTGAACCTCTCCCTTGCCTTATACGCCAAGGACGAGAATAGTATGGTTCCACAGTGAAAGTCCTCTTCCTCATCTTTGTACAGCAAGGTCGAGGCAAGTGAAAGTCCTCTTCCTTGTCTCTGTACAACAAGGTTGAGGCAAGTAAGAGGTCTTCCTTGACTTGTCAGTCGAGGTCGATACCAGTGAAAGTCCTCTTCCTTGTCTTTGTAAAACAAGGTTGAGGCAAGAAAGACCTTGACTTGTCAGCCAAGGTCAACACAGGGAAAGTCCTCTTCCTTGACTTTGTACAGCAAGGTTACGGCAAGTAAGAGGTTTTTCTTGACTTGTCAGTCGAGGTCGACACCAGTGAAAGTCCTTTTTATTGTCTTTGTACAACAAGATTGAGGCAAGTAAGAGGTCTTCCTTGACCTCTCAGCCAAGGTCGACACAGTAAAAGTCCTCTTCCTTGTCTTTATACAGCAAGGTTGAGGCAAGTAAGAGACACCTCAGCCAAGGTCGACGCAGTGAAAGTCTTTTTCCTTATTCTTGTACAACAAGGTTGAGGTCGGTAAAAGCCCTCCTGGATTCATCAGCCAAGGTCGATACAAGCGAAGTTTCCTTCCACAATTGGCACGCCAAGGTAGAGGCCAGTACACGAGATTGAGAGAACAGGTTAAGCAGGTATTGTAATGTTTGGGCAGAGGCGGTCATTGGGCACTTTGGAATTGACAAGATTGCCACAGAAACAGATGCAAAGACGAAAAAAGAAGAGTATAGATAGAACATTGCAAGTTCATGAGTTCATCATAAAGAGGCCATTCAAGTTTGTTAAAAGGAAAAGGACACACAAATACAGTTCAAAAACAAAGACAATGTTGAAAGAGGAAACGTTGCAGGATCATATTCACTTATGCGCAGAAAGATCAAGTTATCAAGAGAAGACTAAAATGTTGAAAAATAAATTCATTAAGATAGGTTGTACGGGTTACAATGTACATGATTGATTACAAAAACTTTACAAAGAAGAAGAAGATCAGGAGTTAGCAGGAGCCTCCACTAGCTACCCATCAACAATAACCTTTGTTAGCACCGATTTGGGAAAGATCCACCCTAGGATGCACGCAGGAAACTTGGGCGATGGCATCCCCAAAGCCAGCACCATAGGCTTCAGCTACCTTGTTGGTGAGATCGTCTTTGGTCTTCTGGTAGAGTTCATCCCTGTGGGCCATTTCCTCCTTCAGCTGGCCCATCTCCTCCCTCAGCTTGGCCAGCTCCACATCTCGCTGGGCCAAGTCCTCATTCCTCTGGCCCAACTCTTTAGCGACCTAGGCCATGGCCTCATCCTTGCCACCCAGTTCTTTCTTCAAGTCCTCCATGGAGAGGTGAAGATCGTTGTTCCTAGCATATAACCGAAGGGCCTCTCGCGATTTTGCAAATAAGAGGTCCTTGGTCTCTTTGTCAGCCTTGCGAAGCTCAGCCACCTCCAAGGTGAGCACTGTTAGGGGACGCTCTACCCCAACAACTGCGAGAACCTTTCGTTCAATCTCTTCCTGGGCCCTCCGCATTTTGGTGAGGAGAAGGTTGGACTCAACAAGAGCCTTCCTGAAGTCCTTGGTCACTTGTTCCGTGAGAAAGCCCACCCTCAAGCTCTCCATATCCTCTTAAGCTTGAGTGAACTTTACCACCCGTTGGAGGAATGGAGAGAGGGCAACAGGAGGACCCCATGCTCCACCCTCAAGGGCACTCTCCTCCCGACCTGCTTGCTCTTCAGCATTAGGGGGAGAGGAGGCGCTCGGTGGGCACTCCCTGATGGAAGGGGTTGCCCCATCTTTTGAGCTGGAGGCAACTGGGATGGCAGCTTTAGCCTTGCGCTTCCTCTTGAAGACCAGGCCAGAACAGGTGTCCTTGTCATCAGAAGAAGTGGCCTCAACGACCACGACCACACCTTAGGACCTAGTGGCGTAGGAATGGCTTGGAGTATGGGGGAGGGAGAGGACGGCGGCAGAGGGGCCAGCAACAACAGCAACAACATCAGATGGAGCAGCAGTGGAGGGGCCAACACCACCCTTCTTCACAGCTAGGACAGCCAGGCACCTCCTTCTATCAACACTAATCACCATGCCTACAACAAAACAGGAAGAACAGTTAGCAACAAGTAAAGGATAGGCAAAAGACAGGCATATTCAGAACAAGCAATGATAACGACAAGAAGACAAGTACCGATATAGCCCTTCAAGGCTTTAGGGTTGTACTCGTTCTTTATCAGGTCCGTAATGCTGAATACGGATTGGAGGCCTGAGAGGAACTCGCACACCTCTCGATCCCTCTGGTGCAAGTCTGTGAGACTCCTAGGCTTCGCTAATGTGGGTTTCTCGACCCCAGTACTTAGGGGAACCCGTCCAGGAGGGTGGGGTCGCGCTTGTTGCAACGGATTTTGAAAAACTTCCCCTTGAACCCTTTGTATGATTACTGAAAGAGTGTTAACAGTGCTCTTCCCGCGACCCCATTGAGGCTCACCCACATATTCTTCCCCGGACTCTTGGTCTCGAAGAAATATAGGAAGGCTTCTACAGATGGTAGATGGCCAAAGTGTTTGTACAGAATGGTGAAGGCCCTGACCAAGGCCCAGCCATTGGGATGAAGTTGAACGGGGGCGACGTTCATCTTTGTCAACAGCGCCCGCTTGAAATCGGTGAGGGGAAGGCGTAGGAGGACCTTCCTGAAGACCATAGAGTAGATGAAGAAGAACGGACCCTCCTGGCCGGATGCCTCGTCCCAGCAAATGGGCTCATTTACCCCACAGGGGGCCACCCACACGAACCTGTCGTGTTCTTTCATAAAGATGCGGGAGGGGTGACAGGTCTTGCTCTTCCTATAGTCCACTATGCTTTTGGAGGAAGTGAACTCAGAAACCTCCTTCAAAAGTCCACTGGAAGCCCAGGGATACAATGTTTGGTAATGAACAGGAGGGAGAGCTAGGGTTGTTGGTGGAGCCGAGGGTTGGGGTGAGTTTGATTCATCCATGGGCTTAGGTGAGTTAGACTGATCCATTGTATGAAGAAATGGCTAAAGCAAAGAAAAGGAAAGAAAGGCGAGGCTGTGAAAGGGAAGAATATGTGTGTTTCAAAGAATGCAGTGAAACAAAAAAAATAGAGAGCGAGGAAACATAAAATGCGAAAATCGTAAACAGTCACAGGCAGTTATAGCAGATTAAAAAGCATCGCAAAAGTAGAAATGAAGACAGAAATGGCAAAAAGAGCGTACCTTTAAGTGATTCGGAATGCAGATGATGAGGTATCAAGAAGGGAAGTGGAGCGCTCGAGCAGCAGAAACGTTTGAAAGATGAACAAGAGAGGGAATGAAACAGTGAAGGGTGTATGGGGCAAAAGGTTTAACGTATAGGGCAAGCACGAAGCGGCAACACTCCCCAACCGTTAAGATTGCCACGTGTACGCCCCAGAACGAGTGTGGTGAGATGTCACCTTGAGGCACTGTGCACATCCAATAACTCAGAGCCACCTCAATGCCACGTAGGTCACTAGGAAGAGCAATTAGGCTTTTCACTGAAGCAAGCTCCAGCTCGAGCCTGGGGGACTTGTGAAGTAGCCTGAACTCGGACGTCGGCAGCACACATTGGCAGTGTACATTAAAGGCGACACAGTAGAGGTCGGCAAAGTAGGACCCACAGAGAGGTCCTTAGAATTTACACATGTTGAGCATTATGTTAGTGAAAGCCCGATTCACAGATATACCTCGCATGCAAAATGTGTATAAGACATTTGGGTATGACACAAGTAGATTAACCCTAGGGGCGCCAATGCCCAAGAGCGCTAGGTTCATCAGCGAAAGCTGCATGCGAGGCACGTGAGTAATTATGGCACTTATCAGAACGGGTTGGCCTCGCGATGCTGGTACACATGTTGTAACCCTAGCGGCCATACCGTTAGATATGCACTCAAGGAAAAGAATGTTGCCACGAGTGTTGCACTCTAAGAAAGGAATGTTGACATGAGAGTTGCACTAAGACTGTGCGATAGTATCCCGAAAAGGTAACCCTAAATTCGCTAGAGGCAAAGCTTTGGCAAGAGAATGTCCGCGACGGGTTACCTAGAAACAATTATATAAGGGGGGAACCCTAAGGTAAAGGCAAACAGTTTTCTATGCAAGACACAGTTTTTACACACACATATTATAAGCTTAAGAACTTTTGCTTATTTAATGTTTCTTTCCCTGTATTGACTTGAGCGTAGGAGTGCAGTTACAGGTAAGGCCCCCTCTGTCCCAACGGAGCCATACTTTGGAGAACCACCGCGAAGATAGGAGGAGCTACCATCTGCCTCAGAGTCAACGACGGCTGAGTCAACCGGCGAGAACAATAAATAATTCACCCCCCTCTTGTTTAAGGCCATATATTTTAAAAATTGGCATTAGGAGCACGATTCTTGAAAACTATTCAAGTTTAATCCTAAAAACCTTTTTGTTATGGTTGAAAAATTACCCTTTAGGGAGGGTGCTTTTATAAACAGACCGCCTCTGTTTTGTGGTTTGAATTACCAATTTCGGAAAGGTAGGAATGAAAATCTTTGTTGAATCTCTTGATAGAGTAATATGGGATGCAATTGAAAATGGCCCTTTTATTCCTAAGCTTGAAAAAGATGGTGTTTTTATTCAAAAGCCTATGTCCTAATGGACTGATGCAGAAAATAAAAGAGCAAAGTTTGATTGTATTGCTAAAAATACTATCACCTCTGCCTTAAATTTTGATTAGTTTTTCAGGGTCTCACAATGTGGATCTGCTAAAGAGATGTGGGATACTTTAGAAGTAACTCATAAGGGAACCAACGATGTAAAGAGGGCGAGGAAACATGCTCTAATCCAAGAGTATGAGATGTTCAGGATGCTTAAAGGAGAATCGATTATGGATGTGCAAAAGCGGTTCACTCATATTGTCAATCACCTCATGAGTCTTGGAAAGGTCTTTGACAAAGAAGATTTGAACATAAAGATTCTCAAATGTCTTGATAGGTCTTGGCAACTGAAAGTCACAGCCATCTCAGAGTCTAAAGATTTGACATCTTTGACTATAGCTTCTTTGTTCGGAAAGCTTAGAGAACATGAGTTGGAGATGAACATACTTAATGTTCAAGAAAGTGAAGATAAGCATGTAAGAAACATTGCTTTGAAGGCTGCTAAGCACAAGAACAACCAAGCTTCAAGTGATGAAAGTGAAGGAGAAACTCTTAGTTTGTTGTCCAAAAAATTTAGCAAATTCTTGAAGAAGAACCGCAACAAAGACTCTAATCAAGAGAGGTATGGCAACAAAAAATCTAGTGGTTTTAATGCTAATAAATATACGTGCTATGGTTGTGAAGAATAGGGGCAAATAAAGGCTGAATGCCCAAATAAAGAGAGCAAAGAGAAGAAGTCAAGCAAGAAGGAAAAGAAAGCAAAATCAAAAAGAGCCTGCATTGCTTGGGACGAAAATGATGTTTCTTCTTCAAGGTCCTCATCAAGTGAAGATGAAGAAGCCAATCTGTGTCTCATGGCCAAAGAAGAGAATGAGGCAAGTAGTGTAAGTTCTTGTACTTCTTTAAATGCTGAAAATTATAGTCAACTTCTTCAAGCTTTTAAAGAAACACATGAGGAAGCTAACCAATTGGCTCTTTTGAACAACTGGTTGAAAGGGTTGAATAACTGGCTTGAAAATAAATTCAAGGCATTGGAAGAAGAGTTGGAGAATTCAAAAACTGATTTCAAAAATATTGAAATGCTTTACAAGAACTCTTCTTGCAAGTGTGACTCACTTGTTTGTGAAAATTGTGAATCTCTTGAAAAGAAGGTTCACTATCTTGTAAAAAATGTTGATAGGCTTTCAAATGGTAAATCCAACTTTGAGACTGTCTTGGCATCTCAAAAATGTGTTTTTGGAAAAGCAGGTTTAGGATTTTATCTACAAAGTAAGAAGAATGGGATTTCAAAGCCTTTTTCCAAAGTGTCAGAAAAACAACCGATTGAAAAATCGAAACAACTGGTTGTTACATATTTTTATTGCATGAAGAGAGGTCACTCGGATAGATTCTGCAATATTAGGAAATTTTTTGTTCATAAAGGTGTTATGAGTTGGGTTCCTAAGAATGTAGAGGTTCCTCATGATAAAGTTAATGCTAAAGGACCCACTTTTGTAAGGGGACCAAATCTTGTTGCTTGAATTTCTCTTTTGTAGGGAAGCTTGATGGAAAACATGGAAATGTGGTGCCTTGGCAGTGGCTATTCCAAACACATGACTGGAGATAAATCAAAGTTTGTGAACATCAATTTCAAGCAAGAAGGGTATGTGACCTATGGAGACAACAACAAAGGAAAGATTCTTGGAAAAGGCACAATTGGAGACAAGAACAACTTCTTGGTTCATGATGTCTTATATGTGGAAGGTCTCAAGCACAACCTTTTTAGCATTAGCTAGCTGTGTGACAAGGAATATCAAGTAATTTTCAAGCCCAACTTTTGTGAGATCTGTCTACCCAACTCAAAGGAAGTAGTGTTGATTGGTAATAGAGTCAACAATGTTAATCTTTTAGATATCTCTTCTCCTACATCTATTGGTTGTCTTCTTTCCAAACATGATGAATCTTGGTTATGGCATAGAAGAACAACTCATATTCACATGCATCATTTGAATAAATTGATATCTTAAGATCTCGTGATAGGGTTACCCAAACTCAAGTTTGAGAAAGACCATTTGTGTGAAGCATGCCAAAAAGGGAAACAAATTAAGCATTCTTTCAAACTAAAAAATGTTGTTTCTACTTCAAAACCCCTTGAGCTGCTACACATGGATTTATTTGGTCCTTTAAGAACCATGATTTTTGGTGGAAACTACTATGCACTTGTTCTTCTTGATGATTTTTCTAGGTTTACATGGACATTGTTCTTGGAGTCAAAGAGTGAGGCATTCTTTGCATTCAAGAAGCTTGCCAAAAGATTGCAAAACTCTTGTTGCAACAACATCATTGCAATTAGAAATGTCTCTTGAAGAACTTGCAAGAACCATGCTAAGTGAATCTTCCTTACCTAAGTATTTTTGGGCTGATGCAATGAACACTTCTTGTTATGTGATGAATAGAGTGCTTATAAGGCTAATCTTGAAGAAAACTCCATATGAGCTTTTCAATGGAAGGAAGCCAAACATTAGTTACCTAAAAGTGTTTGGATGCAGATGTTTCAATCTGAATAATGGGAAAGAAAATATGGGCAAGTTTGATGAAAAAGCGGACAATGGTATCTTCATTGGCTATTCTTCAACTAGCCATGCACATAGAGTCTACAACAAGAGACTCATGACTGTGGAGGAGTCTGTTCATGTGGTGTTTGATGAAATCAATCATGTAGACCAGGGTTCTACGAAGAATTATGCTAAAGAGGATGAGCAAAACATCATTATGCAGAAGCTAGAATCCTGTCCAGAAAAACAACCGTTTGATTCTGCGAAATAACCAATTGAAATTCTACAACAAGAAAAGCTGCCAAAGGAATGGAGAATTCCAAGGGATTTTTCTATGGAGAATATCATTGGGCAAATCCAGAAGGGTGTTTCTACACGTAGTGTTGTCTCTAACTACTGCAAGCACATGACCTTTGTCCCCCAAATTGAGCCTAAGTCAATTAGAGAAACTCTCAAGGATGATAAGTGGGTAGCTGCCACGCATGAGGAGCTGCATCAATTCACAAGAAATGATGTCTGGTTTCTTGGTCCAAAGACTGACCAGATTAACATCATTGGAAGCAAATGGGTTTTCAGAAACAAGATGGATGAATCTGGAGTAATAACAAGAAACAAAGCAAGACTTGTTGCTAAAGGTTATAATCAAGAAGAAGGCATAGATTATGGTGAAACCTTTGCTCTAGTTACAAGATTAGAAGTTGTAAGGTTGTTGTTGTCCTTTGCTTGTATGAGTGGATTCAAATTGTTTCAAATGGATGCTAAGAGTGCTTTCCTCAATGGAATCATCAATGAGGAAGTTTATGTTGCACAACCACCGAGCTTTAAAGATCATCAACATCCTAACCATGTATACAAGCTGAAAAAGACCTTGTATGGGCTTAAGAAAGGTCCAAGGTTGTGGTATGAAAGGCTTAGTAACTTTCTTTTATCCAATGGCTATGAGAGAAGGAAGATAGATAAGACTCTCTTTATCAAGAAGTCAAATTCTGAAATTATCTTGGTTCAAATCTATGTTGATGACATCATTTTTGGTGCTACAAAAGATAGTTTATGTGAAGAATTTGTGGCTGCCATGCAACGAGAATTTGAAATGTCAATGATGGGGGAGCTTTCATTCTTTCTTAGACTGCAGGTCAAGCAATTCAGAGATGGAATTTCCTAAGTCAATCAAAGTATTGCAAGGAAATCCTCAAGAAGTTTGAAATGGAAAGTTGTAAAGAAGCTAGCACACCTATGCCATCTAGTTGCTACATGGATGCTGATTTGGTTGGAAAAGAGGTAGATTAAACCAAATATAGAGGGTTGATTGGTTCCTTACTCTATCTCACCACAAGTAGGTCGGATATCATGTTTGTTGTGTGTCTATGTGCAAGATTCCAAGCAAATCCAAAGGAATCTCATCTCAAGGCTACAAAACGAATTCTCAAATATCTCAAAGGGACAACCAATGTTGGTCTATGGTATCCTTCACACTCTCCTATACACTTAACTGGATATTCTGATTCTAATTTTGTAGGGTGTAAGCTGGACCAAAAAAGCACAAGTGGGACTTGCCATCTTCTTGGATCAAGTCTTATTTTTTGGCATAGCAAGAAACAAGCTTGTGTGGCCCTTTCCATTGCAGAGGTTGAATACATAGCTGCTAGAAACTGTTGTGCACAAATTCTTTGGCTCAAACAACAACTAGAAGATTTTGGATTGAAGGTTAGCAAGGTGCCTTTGCTTCGTGACAACACAAGTGTTATAAACCACACCAAGAATCAGATTCAGCACTCAAGAACAAAGCACATTGAGATCCGTCATCACTTCATAAGGGATCATGTGAACAATGGAGATTGTGAGATGAAATTCATTGAGACAAGGATTCAACTTGCTAATATTTTCACAAAGCCTCTACCAAAGGACAGATTTTTCATTTTAAGAAATGAGTTAGGTATTCTTGATTCCCTATTTCTTTCTTAATTCTGTTTTACCCTTTCTCCATTCTATTTGTGATCCCACTGACACAAGCAACAACTCCAGCCTTCCATCAAACACCATGGATTTGGGAACATCAAAGCTCTAAGATCATCCTTGATCCACAATATCCCCCTATTTGATGAAGACAAATCCCTGGTTGCTTGTGTTGATCTGTTTGAATCTTAACTAGCACCTGCAAAACAGAAACTATGCAAACACAAAGCATATATAACAGTAGGTTATGTAGGCACACAAACCAATTTTTTGCATAACCAAAAACAGCAGAAAAAACTAGCCAAAATCAGTGCCAAAACAGTGAGTGTGCAACAACAAAAATAGTTCTAAAGCAACATAATTAAAACTTCAAATCAGAGTTTACAGCAGCAGCATACATAACACTGCCTTGAGCTAGGAGAGGTCAGGTCAATACAAATCGGTGTTAGAAGTCTCGAGGGGGTAAAGGGAAGGTTAGCAAAGACACCTTTCCCTCGAGTGAGAACACCCAAGTTGAACAATAGTGTTCGCTAGTGAAATCCTCTCCTGCCTATGGGTGATGAGAGGTCAGCTAAAACCCGTTGCTTGGGTTAAAAGTCTCAAAAGTGGGGAAGAAAGGTTCACAGAAGAACGCCTCCCCTTTCAAGTTAAAACACCGAGAGCGATTCACGCTAGTTAAATCCTCCCTTGCCTTGAGCAAGGAGAGGTCAGTTAAGAAATAGTTTGTGTGTTAGACATCTCGAGGTGGTAGAGAGGGGTTCATAGAGAACACCTCCCACTCGAGTGAAAACACCAAGGTTGAACGATGTGGTTCATTAGTTAAATCCTCTCCTGCATGGTGCGAGGAGAGGTCAGTGAAGAGTTGTCCAATTGGATTAGAGGTCTCGAGGTCGGAAAAGGAGTCATGAAGAAACCTTTCCCCTTGGGTGAAAACGCCAAAATGGAAAAAAAAAGCGACATACTCCACCAATACACCTAGTGAAGCATTCCTCTACAATGAGGGTTCATCAACAGTGGGTTCTCTTACCCTCGAGTGGTGATTACACCTATCAGTCAGAGTTAAGTGTGCTACCAATGGGGTGATTCTCTGTCGAAGAGGTTGTTAACCAAGTATGCTAAGGTAGTCAAACAGCAATCGAGTACTAAAGATTCAAGTCGCGCAAAGAAAAAATGAAGTGCTCAATATAAGTTGTTCGCAGGACAGTTATATGCACAAGGTCAAGTATTATAAATTAGAATTGTGATTACAAGAAGTTCAACTATTTGTTACAACTGCTCAAGAGATCTACTTGGGGACGATTTGTCTGTCGACGACTTGCATTAATACAGAGAAAGGCAAGAGGTCCATCTCAGGATGCGCGCAGGCAACCTAAGCAAGGGCATCGCCAAACCCCTTCACATAGGCGTTGGTGACATCTTCAATTAGTTCTTCCTCTGTCTTCTTGAGCAGTTTGGTTTGTTGGGTGAGCTCCTCCTCCACTCTACCCAACTGAACCTCTTGGTTAGTGGCCCTCTCCTGCAGCTTGGCCACTTTCACTTGGGCCCCTTCCATGAGCTCTTCCAGATCGATGACTTTGTTGCGGAGGGAAAAGATCTTGGCCTCAAGCTAGAGGGCCTCCCGCCCCTTGTCGAAGAGAAGTTTCTTGGCCTCCTTCTCAGATTGGCAGAGACTGCTCAGCTCTTGATTCAGGCAGTCTCGCGCTTGGTAGCCATTTGGACTTAGAGGGCCAACTCTTTCTTCAATTGGGCCACTTCCTCCCTCAGCCCCGCCTCTGCCTGGTTCAGTAGAACGCTGGCGTGTGGCATGGAAAGCACAGTTAGGTGCAGAGTCTTGAAGGGCTTGAGTGCCTGTCAGGATTAGGGTTTCCAAGTGAAGCTACATGCATGGCACGTGTGTAAGGACCTGTAAAATTAAATTGGAATAAAAGGAATATATTTTAAATGAATTCTAAGTATGTTTTTATTTAAAATAAAAAGGAAGGAAAGTGTAGCTTAGAAGACTATGAGATCGCCTGGTTAGTACATAATCGCCTGTCGCCTAGACTACACATGCGGGCATCGCCGGGGCGCGAGAGACATGCGGGCATCGCCGGGGCGCGAGAGACATGCGGGCATCGCCGGGGCGCGAGAGGCATGCGGGCATCGCCAGGGCGCGAGAGACATGCGGGCATTGCCGGGGCACGAGAGGCATGCGGGCATCGCCAGGGCGCGAGAGACATGCGGGCATCGCCAGGGCGCAAGAGACATGCGGGCGTCGCCAGGGATAGACATCGGTCGTCTCCCAGAGAGAGACATCGGTCGTCTTCCAGGACGAGACATCGGTCGTTCGCCAGGATGAGTCAGCGGTGGAAAGTTGTCGCGCGATGTCGAGCTTCACACGGATAAGGTGGGACCCAGGCTCCCAGCATGAAACGTCCTGCACGCGCGCCATGTAGACAAAAAGGGTGGTTCAGAATAGTGACATCAGAGTGTTGGAATGCGCAGGGACACCCGTGGTCGTACTGTTCAGGGAAGCGGTTGGCATGCGCAAGAGACACTCGTGGTCGTACTGTTCAGGGGAGCGTACACTCAGGCTTTCCTGCAGAGTGGGTGGTGGCAGCAGCATGCGCGGACAAGTAGGCTTAAATTCAAAAACCCACTTCGGGGAGGCAAAGAACGTTGCAGTGGTTCAAGAGTGACAGAGTGAGTTCACCTTCATCATTCTCCTTTCCCTCCTTCGCGCTGCGATTCAGGCATCCTCAAGAACCAGTGCGACGAGCGACAACTGCCCTTAGAGCACCTGGGAGGTTCTCTGCAAGTTCTACAAACCAGACGCTAAAACAAAGCTAAGGCATCTTTAAGCTTCGGTGGGTTTTGGAGCTCTTGGTGTTTTGCGCAAGTCCAGGTAAGGGAAGCTAGCCTTATTTCCAACGAAAAACCTTATATTAGATGATTGGGATGATGGGACGACGTGGTCGCCGGTTTTCAACTGTTATTGCATAATCCCCTGTTTTTGGACGAGATCGCTGGTTTTGGCGTTGTTTTTCGAACTCCTCTGTTTTGTGTTGTTTGAAACTGTTTGAGAATTAAATGTGATATTCGAAAGTCTGAACCAGGGAATGATTGTTATTGTGATTGGAATCATTCATTTAATTATTATATGATGTGTTGAATGTTGTGAATGTGGGATCAAGGCATAGTATTTTCAGGAAAGAAAATACCGTGTAAGATCGTGTAGGATGTGCATTGATCGGTGATTTCTATAATGAGATATCCTGACTCTCCTGAGATAATGAATTCATATAGATGAAGTTATTCAGGCGTTGAGAGTCGATGGAGGTTCATACGTATGGGTAAGTGTTTGAAAGATAACTACTTGACCTGTTGTGTGGATTCACCCTGTCATACTGTGAGAGTGATGAGATTGAGATCGAGAGTATGTTGATGCGCATAGCTGTGGAAACTTTACAGCAGAGTAGTATGACAGGTGCAGATCTCTGAGTCTAGTCAATGCACGAGTCTTCCGGAAGTAGTGTCAAGTGTCTTGTGTGATGAGTCAGTGGAAGTCTGACGTGAGAAATGAGAAACATTGAAATTGATAGACACTTGATGAATTATGTGAATTGAACGACTCTTGAGGAATTGTGTAATATGTGATTACTTGATGGTCATGTGAAGGGAATGAGAAAGTTGATGGTTTTTACGTGGGTGTCTTAAAATTTGTTTTATCTTGATTTTTAAGTTCATATCTAAACTCTCTTTCAAATATCTAGCTTACCTTGTGTTTTTGGTGTTGTGTTTGGCTTTTTCTTAAACCTGTGATGATCGTGTATAATTTACACGGGAGCAGATGATGTTGCAGGAAGTAGAGCTCCTCAGTGAGTGGTCGCCGGAAGGAGATCGCCTGTTTCTATTTCTGTTAGGCGATCACCCTTTTTCTGTTTTCTGATAGGAGATTGCCGTTTTCTGATAGGAGATCGCCCTTTTTGTTAGGAGATCGCCTGTATTTCTATTTTACTGTATTTTGTTTAACTTTTTGGAAAACTGACCGGATATGTATTAAACTCCCTGTGAGGAGAAATTTCATTATATATATATACATATGTTCACTTCAATATTATTGTTTTACCTTTATTTCATTTTATAATTACGAAAAAGTATTTGGCGGGATGTTACAATGTGAACAGTGAGGGGACTCCCAGCACAGATGGCCTCAGCGATTAGATGCACGAGGGGGTACCCAAGTGGCAATCCTATTAGAATTTGCACTCCAGTTAAGGGAAGCCTTACGCGCTAGATTACCCTAAGACTAGGTAATAACGGCGCAACGGTATTCCTATAGAAACCCTAAATATGGGTAGCGGCGTAGAGGAAACCCTAGAATATGTAAAGGTTAGTAAAACACTTCACAAAGGTACGTAGTTTTTAGACTGAAACTCCTATACTATACACTTGGTGTACTTGCCCCCAGTATTGACTTGAGCGTCGGAGTGTAAACGGCCTCTAGGGCGCCCCTTTTGTCTTTGCAGGTACAGGTTGTTTCGATCCAGTGAAGCATTACCTAAGGAGGAGAAAGGAGGCACAAGATTGTGGTAGAGTCTACCGACAGGAGAGTCAACCAGCAAGAACAATCATGTTATTACTTTCTTACTTATACTCGATTTACAATAATTCGATCAGCACATGAAAATGAATTTTGGATTCATTAGTTACAGTTAGAGTGTTTGGTTAGAATATCAATATACTCACTCAAATTGAAAAAGAACTATTTCATTATAATACAATAACAATCTAGTCATCGACCAATTCAACGTCGACAACATCTTTTTCAACATTAAATATAGAAACATCTAAGTTGGAAACAAAATGAGTAGCTAGATGAACTGCCTTAATAAATCCCTCGCCATAACCTTTTGAGCTCACTTCACTAAGCTCAACAATCTCGGCCTTCAACCTGGCATTAGTCTTTATTAAAATCAATCCTTTTCTTCGCGAAGTTTAGTCGTCTCCTCCTCAATCTCCTTCAATTTTATGGTCGCCACCCCCTCAATAGTCTTTGCCTTTTTCGTAGCCTTTCTCACCTCCTCGAGAATTTTCTTCACAAGCTCCAACTCAGCTTCCAAGTTCTTAACTTGGCCTTTGTAGCAATGCCAAGGTTTGAGTCTTCAAGTTCGAGTCGGTCAACAATTACCTAGGAATAAGGCATGAGGATCATCGACAAGGGGGACACTAAGTAATGCCCAACTGTTAATCAGTCCAACCTTTGCCAATATAGAGGGAAATAAGGTGTAGAGTTGGGATAAAAGAAAAATCGCTTTTTTTGGTCTTTGGTCTTGTGGTGCACATTTTAACTTGAAAAAATTATTTTTGAAATTTTTGAAAAAAGATTATTAAATAGTAAAGAAATGACCATGTTCAGCTATATTAAGTGAAACCCAACCGACCTCTGCACTATGCTTAATTTGATAAAAGGTTTAATTACCTTTTTGTTCCCTACATTTAGGGTTGATATTTAATTTTACTACAGTGGTTTTTAAAAAAATCAATTTGGTCCCATGATATTTTTAAAAGTATACAATTTGATCTCTTATTTTAAATTGAGATGAATGATGTTAAGTGATGATGATGATGTGACACACATAGTGACATTGTTATGCACATGTAAACTCCACGTGTCCATAACAGTGCCACGTGTGTAGTCCATGTGTGCAGTCCACATGCATACCACTGACACTGTGTGCCACATAATCAATAGTTAACACCATTGATAGAAATTTAATAAAAATGACCAAATTAGATATTTTAAAAAAAACCATGGGACCAAATTGGTTTTTTTAAAAACCATTGTAGTAAATTGAATATTGACTCTAAATGTAGGTACAAAAAAGGTAATTATACCTTGATAAAAATACATAAAAGTATTAATAGAGGGTCTAATATGGATATAGGTGCATAGAACTTCAAAAGCCTTAACAAAAGTCCAACTATTAGGATGTAATTGATTTGGTGCCATATTCATAGCAGTCAACATGCGACACTCAAAAGGTGATAAAGGAAACTTAACATCAAGTTCTTTAAAAAAAGTATTCATAAATAATGCTGAAGTCCCCAACATCACGTTGAGGCTTCATGTACTCCCGGTCAGTCTTAGTACAATGCTTGGCTGCAATGAACTCAACCATTGTATTAGAACATATACTAAAAGAGGATATAAATTCCTCCATCTTATCCTTCAAAGTAAAATCAGAGGCATAAGAAATGACCTCACCGAGTACCTGGGAGTACTCGAAATTAGATATAGAAAGGAATTTGTCCTTCCTAGACTTCTTGACCGGAAAATTGGTCTAAGAGCTTCACCGATATAATGGGAGGAAGCATTTTGCATAATCGAGGCAATATTAGCCTCATTTCTCCCTTAGGCATCGACGATCGCCACTATGATAGCCATCGTAGACACCATGGGGATAGTTTCCAGAATATTCTCTTCTACATTATCCCCTCAATAGAAAACGAGTTTGTGTCACTCGTGGAAATATTTTCCCCTATGGGTGAGACTTGTCTACTGACAAGAGGCTATTCCAGAGGATGAAATGGAATATGAAGAAGAAGAAGAAACAGAGGAAGACATACCTAAAAGGGAATGAACAACAAACCCAAAGAAACGAGAGAAAAGTTGAAGAATGGAGGAAGAAATAAAGAATGAGAAAGCACAAGCTCCAATACCAGCAGAAGCAATACTCGGTCTATTATCATGTTGTGAATCATCGCGGTCGTCTCTTACGAACCACTTTAGGTGTCCAGCTTGCACAAACTCCTCTATCTTGTACTTGAGGGCTACACACTCCTCCATTTTGTGGTCAAAATTTTGATGATAGCGACAATGTTTTGTTTTCTCGGCGTTGCATGGGGTGTTGGTTTTCCTTGGTGTCGATAAGAGGTTGGAGTTAAAGCCTTTTGTAGCATTCGTGCCTCATCTGTGTTAAGAGGCGTATGGTCAGGGAACCGTTAGGGTCGTGGGAACTCTTTCTTATCCCTTATGGGTGGTGATAACTTTCGAATTTTATCGAATGCCTTTCTTTCTCCCAGATCATCTGGTCCTCTCACCTTGTTCTAAAACTCCCTAAGTTCCTCAGGTTGCATGAATTTTGCTGCCTTTAGTCACAACTCGTCTAGGTTGGCGACAAGCTTTTTGTAAAGGCTGTCCAAGAAGGGGTTGAGCTTCAAGGTCGTTACCATGTGGTCATTGGCGACCTCTCGGCTCAAATTCCTAATGTTAAGTGCAATCTTGCCAAAGAGTTCCATGAATGCGCGGAGTGGCTTTATCTTTTCCTGCCTTATGTTCATAAGGGAGATCAATGTCAAGTGGTTAAGTCTTCTTGTTGTGAATTATGCTCTAAACTTTTAGATGAAGGTGTCGAAATGGTCTATCAAATGCGGTCGGAGCCATGTGAACCAGCTTAAGGTTGCTCCTCTAAGGGAGGTTGGGAAAATTTGACAAAACATAGCATCCTCGTTTGTGTATAAGCTGATCTGCGTTACATATGCCTTTATGTGATCGATGAGATCCACAATGCAATCATACCTTTTGAGCGTCAGGCTCTTCCAGTTGGCCGGAAAGGGATTTCCATGAAGTTCTCGGTGAGCGAGTGGTGTCGCGAAATTGTACCTTGCATGGAGGTTGACGTTGGGGCTTGATTGTAGGAAGGGCAAGAGCCACTAGCCCCCGACATCTTCATCGCACCTTGGAAGTTGGATCCCTCAGCCTTGATCTCTTCACAAATCATCGTCGTTTTGTTTCCCTCTAGCTTCTTTCTCATCTGTGCGTTTTTAGCCTTGAGTGTGTTGAATTCTTTTGTATTTTTTTCCTTTATGTTTCTTCTCAACTCCATCATCATCTCCATTGGGTTTTCCTGATGATTATCGATTTTGTCGATGGTGCACCTGTTGTTGTTCGTCATGTTCCTTGTCATCACCATGTGGCTTTCTTCGTTTGAGTCTTCACTCGACCCCACGGTGGATGCCAAAATGCTTTTGTAAGGTTTGTAGAGACAGGTGTTAACACACATTAGGGTTCCGAGTATCGATCTCATTGTCCTCTCGGTCTTCTTGATTTTGTCATCCTTCTCGGTCTCAACAAGTGAGGCACCTACAATTGTACTCAGAAGCTCAAGTTAGTTTGAATCTTTTAAATGTGCTCATTTTAGAATTAGAATGTGTATCGTCTATCGCAGGGCGATTGGCTATATATAAGGGGAGCTTGGGCCTTCAATTGTACAAATGGTTAAGCAGGGCCCGACCTGACCCAATTACCTTTAATCGTGGTTTGGGGTGCTTAATGTGACTTGTTTTATTAATTACATCATTGTGCTTTGTACGTTCTTGGATTGGTGTGAATGTGTTATGCCAAAGTGCCAATAGTACGAAAGGGTTGGCGATCTAGATGAGGTTGTTATAACAACGTAACTTTTCTTAAAAAAAAACAAAAGAAAGAAGCCGCAGACCCCTTCCCCCCACAGTTCCATTCTTTTCTTTCTTTCTTTTTCTTTCCCTCTCTAAATCTCTTCATTCTCTCTTCTTTTCCTCTCCCAATTTTCATCTATTTTAGAATCTGATCAGACCACATTGTAACTGGCGAGTTAAGGAACATTTCTATCCGATCAGAATTTTAAACAGAGTAAGTTCATTTTTACTTTAAAGATCCCTTATTCTGTGTTTTCCGCTATCTTTTAGTCATCGATCTTAATGGGATCAATTGAGAAGAGTAAGCCTCTCAACTTATTCTACTATATACTGGATTTATGTTCTGTTTGGATAACTTGCATTAGGCGCTTAAATTTTGAAGTTTATCCGGACTGGGAAGATAAAATTCTGAAAGTTGCTTGGAAAAAAGGCAATTAAGGTAAGAGAAGCTAAACTTATTTTTTTTAATAGCACCCCAGGTTAGAAAATCTGAATGTGGAAGGGACGTGGTCCCAATATTCAATTTCTCTTGAAGGGATGTTGTGTGTTTATATTTTGTGTTGTTTGTTTATATATTATTTAAACTTTTAAAAATATTATATTTTGATGGTTTCGTATTTAAGTGCTACTTTTTTTTATGTTAAATAAGATTTTAAATATTGTGGATTCTGTTTTGGAATGATACTGTATGATGAAAATGGTATGGAATTGAATTCATACATTTGGGATAATGTACAGACGAATGTTTGTATGTGTATTAAGTATTGATGCCTATGTGGTAACAGAGATCTCCGAGCTTCACTGATGATCTAAGTCACATAGACTAAGATATCAGGTGGTGAGAAGCTGATGGAGGAGTTCATGCACACCGTGACATATGAGATGCACAACTTGGATTGTATTGAACTTACCCTGACCCTTTCTGTTGGATTCGTTGGTAATCTTTGGATTAGGTGTTAGTCTCTGGTAGGAATTACTTAATACGAGTCTTCTGGAAGACATTGTTTGTTGAATATCTTGGATGTGTAGATCCATGTAAGATCTATGTGATTGTTTTATTATTGAGATTTGAAGAAAATTGAATAATTCTGAAATTGATTCTATAATTTGGTTTCCACTTTTAATTTAATTGTGTATATTATAAAATTTTATTTTCACTAGCTTACCCTTGTTTTTCTTGTTGTGTTGTGAACTGCGATGACTGTACTATGTACACGAGCAGATGACCATACAGGTGCAGGAGAGCCTTAAAGGTTTTAGAGTTTTATTTTGAGCTATGGATATGTAAATATTTGTATTTCTATAATTCATAATCTTGTAATAGAAATATTTTGAAAAACTCTAAGTTTGTATAGAAGTATGTAGAACGTGTATTTAAATAGTTAGATGTATTTTTGAGGTGTTACATTTAATGGTATCAGAGCAGTTCATCCTTAGGATAACCGGAGGGTAATGGGTTTATTCTGTTTCTCCTGCGTTTAGATTTTTGTTTAAGTCTAGCCTCAAGACTTAGTTAAAATTTTCTAATAAGGTGTTTGATAAAGTTGTTTTCTTGAAATCTTGTTTGTGTTTGAGTCAAATTAGTTGTTTTGAATAAAGATGAAAGTATTAAGAATGAAAAGAATCTTGATAGAGTGGTGAGGGTGCACACTCAAGGCTAGATCAAGATTATTCTCTATCTTAATTCTAAATAGTTAGAGTATATTTTAGAGATAAGTCTTGATTGGTTTTGTATCTATTTTGTGTGATTATTTCTTTTAAGTTAATTTGTTTGAAAGATGTAGTTGGAAATTGTTAGTATTCTTTATGTGCTTAGAAGATGACACGTAGACCACTTACTCCTCCTCCACCAGTAGATATGCCCAACTTAGCTCGGGCATTAGAGATGATGACTATAGCCTTGCAACAACAGAGTACTACTATGGCACAACAACATCAGGCCGCCCTTCATCAATTAGAAACCGCTAGATTAGAAACAGAAGCGTCTCAACTTCATCAACAACTCCATACCTTTAGTCTGAAGGATTTTCTGAGACACAATCCACCCAAATTTAATGGGAAGGTAAATCCAAATGAAGCAGACCAATGTGTGAGAGACATAGAAAGAATCTTTGAAGCTACTCAATGCCCTGAAGAGAGAAAGTTATCTTATGCCATCTATATGCTTATTGAAGAAGCTGAGTTTTGGTGGATAGGTATGAAGCAGATCATGGAGGATAGAGAAGAAATTGTCACTTGGGAGAGTTTCAAAGTAAGATTCATGGAGGAGTATTTTCTTGATAGTGTCAGATATGCAAAAGAAATTGAATTCATGCAGTTGGAACAAGGAAATCTTTCAGTCACTGAATATGCTAGTCGGTTTAAACACCTAGCTAGATTCTACACCCAGACCATGACTGAGGCTTGGAGATGTAGAAAATTTGAGTTTGGGTTGAAGCAAGAGCTTAAAGAAGTGGTGATTCCTATGTCCATTAGAGATTTCCCTGCTCTAGTGGAGAAAACAAAAGTAGTGGAGAGTTTGAAAAGTAGTAGCAGACTTGTTAAGCCTCAAGTGGGAGGACCTTCTAAAAGCATGCCTAAATATGAAAATAGAAAGAAACCTTATTTCAGACCTCAATCTTATAGCAGTGAAAGACCCAGTTCTCAATCACCACCTAGTTTCAGATGTTTTAGATGCGGTTGTAACATCCCGCCAAATACTTTGGAATAATTATAAAATGAAATAAAGGTAAACAAATATATTGAAAATGAACATAATTATATATATGTAATGAAGTTTTCTCCTCACAGGGAGTTTAATACATAATCGGTCAATTTTCCAAAAACTTAAACAAAATACAGTAAAATAGAAAGACAGGCGATCTCCTAACAGAAAGGGCGATCTCCTATCAGAAAACGGCGATCTCCTATCAGGAAACAGCAAAAGGGTGATCGCCTAACAGAAATAGAAACAGGCGATCTCCTTCCGGCGACCACTCACTGAGGAGCTCTACTTCCTGCAACATCATCTGCTCCCGTGTAAAGTCATACACGATCATCACAGGTTTAAGAAAACATCCACAACACAAGAACACAGGGTAAGCTAGATATTTTAAAGAGAAATTAGATTCAATTCACATAATTCATCAAGTGTCTATCAATTTCAATGTTTCTCATTTCTCACGTCAGACTTCCACTGACTCATCACACAAGACACTTGACACTACTTCCGGAAGACTCGTGCGTTGAACTTAGCATCCAGAGACCTGCACCTGTCATACTTCATTGCTGTAATGTTTCCACAGCCATGCGCATCAACACAATCTCGATCTCAATTTCATCACTCTCACAGTATGACAGGGTTAATCCATATAACAGGTCAAGTCAGTTATCTTTCAAACGACTTACCCATACTTATGGACCTCCTTCGACTCTCACCAACTGAATGACTTCATCTATGTGACTCCATCATATCAGCAGAGTCAGGATCGTCTCATTCACAGGATACTCACTGATCAATACACTTCATAACTAATCTCAACACGGTATTTCCTTTCCTGAAAATACTATGTCTTGATCCCACATTCAAACATTCATCACCTCATGTAACACTTAAAGAACGATTCAGTCATAACAACATTCATTCCACGGTTCAGATTTTCGAATATCACATGCATTTCACCTTTAAATCTCAAACCACTTCAAACATACACAAAAACAGGGGATTTCGAAAAACAACGCCAAAACCGGCGATCTCGTCCAAAAACAGGGGATTATACAATAACAGTTGAAAACCGGCGACCACGTCGCCCCATTGTCTCAATCATCTAATATAAGGTTTTTCGTTGGAAATAAGGCTAGCTTCCCTTACCTGGACTTGCGCAAAACACCAAGAGCTCCAAAACCCATCGAAGCTTAAAGATGCCTTAGCTCTGTTTTAGCGTCTGGTTAGTAGAACTTGCAGAGAACCTCCCAGGTGCTCTAAGGACAGTCGTCGCTCGTCGCACTGGTGCTTGAGGTTGCCTGAATCGCAGCGCGAAGGAGAGAAAAGAGAGGGATGAAGATGCACTCACTCTTTCACTCTTGAGCCACTGTAACGTTCTTTGCCTCCCCGCAGTGGGTTTTTGAATCCAAGCCTACCTGTCCACGCATGCTGCTGCCACCACCCCCTTTGCAGGAAAGCCTGAGTGTACGTTTCACTGAATAGTACGGCCACGGTTGTCTCTTGCGCATGCCAACTTTCTGATGTCACTATTCTGAACCACCCTTTTTGTCTACGTGGCGCGCGTGCAGGACGTTTCATGCTGGGAGTCTGGGTCCCACTTTATCTGTGTGAAGCTCGACATCGCGCGACAACTTTCCACCGCTGACTCATCCTGGCAAACGACCGATGTCTCGTCCTGGAAGACGACCGATGTCTCTCTCTGGGAGACGACCGATGTCTATCCCTGGCGACGCCCGCATGTCTCTCGCGCCCCGGCGACGCCCGCATGTCTCTCGCGTCCTGGCGATGCCCGCATGCCTCGCGCCCTGGCGATGTCCGCATGTCTCTCGCGCCCTGGCGACGTCCACATGCCTCGCACCCTGGCGATGTCCGCATGTCTCTCGCGCCCTGGCGACGTCCACATGCCTCGCGCCCTAGCGATGCCCGCATGCCACGCGCCTCGCGCCCTGGTGATGTCGGCATCCCTCGCGCCCTGGCGATCATGTGTAGTAGGCGACCGGCGATTATGTACTAACCAGGCGATCTTATAGTCTTCTAAGCTACACTTTCCTTCCTTTTTATTTAAATAAAAACATACTTAGAATTCATTTAAAATATACCCTTTTATTCCAATTTAATTTTACAGGTCCTTACAGCGGTGGGCCACATGTTGTTAGATTTTGCCCTCATCCAGTGACAAATGTGACATGTGATAGATGTCACAGGTATGGTCATGCAACAAAAGACTGTCGTGTCCAATTGGGAGCTCCAAATTCTGACGGAGTGCAGCAAGTACAGCAGAATAATAATCAAAAACCTAGAGCAACTGGTAGATTTTTTGCCATTAGTGGAGCTGAACCTTCGCAGTCTGATAGCCTTGTTCGAGGTATTTGTTCTATCCTTGGAACACAGTTATCTATATTGTTTTATTTTGGGGCAACCCATTCCTTTATATCTTTTGATTGTGCTAAGAAACTTAAGTTGCCAGTCCGAGAATTGGAAATTGAGTTGGTGGTATCTACACCAACAGAAAGTATTATAGTAACTTCTTCCATGTGTGTTGAGTGTCGAGTAATTATAGATGGACAGAGATTCAAGATCAACAAGATTTGTATACCTCTAAAGGATTTGAAGGTTATATTAGGAATGGATTGATTGTCTGCTAATCATATCCTTATAGATTATGGTCAGAAGAAGTTAATTTTTCCTAAGTTAGGAGAAATGCAGGTTACCACAGCTCAACAATTTGAGAGAGAGATACAAGAAGGTGCAGAATGTTTTATGCTTTTAGCTTGTTCTATAGTTATTGATAAAGTACAGAAAGATATGTTTGTAGTTCAGGAGTTTATGGATGTATTTCCTGATGGGATTCCTGGACTTCCACCTAAAAGAGAGATAGAGTTTGCAATAGACTTAATTCCTAGAGTAGGCCTTGTGTCAATTTCTCCATACCGAATGGCCCCAGCGGAGTTAGCTGAATTGAAGAAACAACTAGAAGACTTATTGGAGAAACAATTCATTCGACCTAGAGTTTCTCCATGGGGAACTCTAGTGCTATTAGTGAAGAAGAAGGATGGTTCATCACGTCTATGCATAGATTATAGACAATTAAACACGCTAACAATCAAGAATAAATATCCTTTTCCTAGAATTGACGATCTGATGGACCAGTTGCATGGGGCAGTTGTCTTTTCTAAGATAGATTTGCGCTCAGGTTATCACCAAATTTTAGTGAAAGCAGAAGATGTTCAGAAGACTGCCTTCAGATCAAGGTATGGTCACTATGAATTTCTAGTTATGCCATTTGGTGTGATGAATGCTCCTATTATCTTTATTGATTATATGAATCGAATCTTCAGACCTTTTCTTGATAAGTTTGTGGTAGTGTTCATAGATGATATCTTGATCTATTCTCGTACAAGGGAAGAACATGTCGAACATCTTACAACTGTCCTGAACATTTTGAGAGAAAAACAGTTATATGCTAAACTTTCAAAATGTGAGTTCTGGATGTCAGAAATACAATTTTTAGGACATGTTATCTCTACACAGGGAGTATCAGTAGATCCTTCTAAAGTGGAGGTTGTGCTTCAGTGGGAACGTCCTAAAACTGTTACAGAAATTAGAAGCTTTGTAGGGTTAGCAGGATGTTACAAAAGATTTATAGAAGGTTTTTCTAAAATAGTTGCTCCTTTGACCCAATTGACTAGAAAGGATCATCCTTTTGCATGGACTGAACAATGTGAGAGAAGCTTTGAAGAGTTGAAAAGAAGGTTGACTAATGCTTCTGTATTGACAATCCCTGATACCAATCAGTCTTTTGAAGTCTTTTGTGATGCTTCCTATCAGGGATTGGGTTGTGTTCTAATGCAGAATAAGAAAGTTGTTTCCTACGCTTCTCGTCAGTTAAAGGTGCATGAAAGAACTATCCAACTCATGATCTAGAATTGGCAATAGTTGTCTTTGCTTTAAAAATATGGAGACATTTTCTTTATGGAGTTAGTTTTAATGTGTTCAGTGATCATAAAAGCTTGAAGTATTTGTTTGATCAGAAGGAGCTTAATGTGAGGCAGAGGAGGTGGATTGAATTTTTAAAGGACTATGATTTTCAGCTAATATATCATCTTAGGAAGGCAAATGTTGTTGCAGATGCGTTGAGTCGTAAAAAGATACAAATGTCGTCGCTTATGATTAGAGAGCTGGCATTGATTGAGGATTTCAGAAGTATGAATTTGGAGGTTTCCATGTCTTCAAATTGCATTAGTTGTAATACACTTGTTATAACTAATGAATTTTTGGAAAAGGTGAAGGAGAAGCAGTTGGAAGATTCAAAATTGAAGAACTTCATGGACTTATTAAATACTGACAAGGCTAAAGACTTCTCTTTAGGAGTGGATGGTATTTTGAGATTCAAAAATAGAATATGCATACTAGAGGATAATGAACTAAAACAAACACTGTTATCTGAAGGTCACAAAAGCAGACTCAGTTTACATCCAGAGATGACCAAGATGTATCAATATCTGAAGAAGTCTTATTGGTGGTATGACATGAAGAACGATGTAGCCAAGTTTGTAGCTGCTTGCTTGCCTTGTCAGAAAACAAAGATTGAACATCAACGACCAGGAGGCATGTTAACTCAGTTGGACATTCCAGTGTGGAAGTGGGACAGCATCTCAATGGATTTTGTTACCCATTTACCACGTACTTTGCGGAAGCATGACTTTGTTTGGGTCATAGTGGACAGGTTGACAAAGACAACACACTTCCTACCTATAGATTTGAGAATCTCTATGCATAAGTTGGCCTAAATTTACATAGATGAAATAGTCAGATTGCATGGTGTACCCTCCAGCATAATATCAGATAGAGATCCTAGATTCACCTCCAGATTCTGGCAAACACTTCAAGAAGCTTTGGGGACTAAACTCAGACTTACTTCAGCATACCATTCTCAGACTGATGGACAATCAGAGAGAACTATCTAGTCCTTAGAGGATTTGCTTAGGACTTGTGTGTTAGATCATTTGGGCAGTTGGGATGAAATTCTACCACTGGTAGAGTTCACTTACAATAACAGTTACCAAGCTAGCATAGGAATGGCTCCTTTCAAGGCATTGTATGTGATAGCATTCCTATGAGCTCTTCTTTGGATTTTGGAGTTCCTTGGTGATGATGGATGCGGAAGCTTATGGAGAAGGTGAGCAAGACCCTCCTAGGAGTGATGGTGATCTTGAAGGTGCATGAAGTGTATGAAAATGAGAGAGGTTTGGCCAGCTCTCTTTGGTGGTGAAGGAGTGAAGATTAAAACCATAAATCAAGAGATTTAGGCAAGGGAGTAAGTATGGCACAAATTTGGCAGCATAACTTTACTCAAATTAATCTTGAAAATACAAGGTGTAGGCTCCTCCTTTTATAGGCTAAGGAGGACTATAATGCAACCCTAATGCTAGCCAAATGAAATGTAAATGTGAAGCACATGGGCCACATGGAAAGTGTGAGCACATGGGGAGGGGTGTGTCTAGTTTGTAAGTTCACCCCCTCCATGGGCTTTCTAGAATAGTGGGAAGGTTAACTTCTCCTTAATTCTAATGTGCAGAAAAATAAACATTTGTCCACATGGCTATGCTATTTACACCCCAATTAAAGCTAAACTACATTTGATGGGCCTTCACGGAATATGTGCTAGTATGCCACTCTCCCATTCATAGCTTTGATCCAAGTCTTCTTGTCCTAGACGCTTCTAGCTTGGCCTTCTCGTCCTCGACGCTCCTAGCTTGTCTTAGACGCTCCTAGCTTGGTCTTAGACGCTCTTGACTTGGCTCTTGCCTTTCATGGAAGGTTGTGCTTGGCCCTCTTCCATCATCTCCTCCCTCTTGAAAAAGGATTTGTCCTCAAATCCCTTGCTTTGTCTTCAACTAGGGGGATGGATGGGGCTGGATGGTGTCCATCATCTCCTCCTCCTTTGAGAAGATCTATCCTCAGATCTACAGATTTGATCTCGGATAGCAGCCTATTGTTTCGGCAAGGCTTGTCCTCCCGGATCAAACGTCCACCTATGGAAATCATCAAACAAAGTAAAGGTGTTAGTGTGAGCAATTGGAGAGAACTTAATTGTATGAAGTTGCCATTTTTGTTTTTCTTTTGTTTTTGGCAACTTTGTACAATATTTCTCTTTTGATGGTTGTATGTGTTCTCTAATCCTCTTATGTATTTGAAAATTTTCAATATTGGTTACCTTTTCCTTAGGCACAATACCTTTAGGAAAGGGTAACAACTTAAAAAGCGAAAGAGGATTAAGTCCACATGCAATTTCAAATGTAGAAATATTAGTAGTCTTGTGGACTACTCCATTGTATGCATGCTCAAAAGGATACTCATCCCAAGAATTGTGATTGTCTTTCATGATTTCTCTAGGCATAGTAAAAAGAGCTATGTTTTCAATTTTATTTTGACCATTCTTTTGAGGATAAAAATTTGAAGAGTACAACTTAATTTCAAGTTTTTCTAAAAGATTCCTCAAATGATGGTTTTCAAATTTTGGAGCTCTATCCAATACTATGCTTGAAGATAAACCATGAAGACTTGTCACTTCTATATAGAAGAGATTATCCATATCCATAAAAATGGAATCAAAACCTTTTGTTGTCCTAGGAAGCTCTAAGATAAAATTGAGGTTTATGTCTTCCCAAGGATCATTTGCAAAAGGTAAAGGAGTATAGAGTTCATGAGACATCACCTTAGGTGTATTTTTAAAACAAGAAATGTATCTAGGGTAATGTCTTTGAACATCTTTTCTCATGGGTGACAAAAGTTTTCCTTTTAAAAGCTCTAGAGTTTTATCAACTCTAATTTGGTCCATGAGTTCTCCTTCATGAAGAAATTTTCTCTTATGTGTAAAGATAGTCTCGTTGTTACAACCATTGTTTATGAGAAGTTGCACACTTGGCAATGGTTGTCTCAATAGGACATGACAAGTTTCTTTAGGCACTACTTCACATAAAAATTTGTTTTTGTAGATGCTTGTAAATAACTTGACATTCACTTGGTGATATCCTAGCACATATGAGAAATAATCCACTTTATCTTTATCTATGCAAGCTTCTTTTAAAGACTCTTTTTTTGTTACTATGCTTGCAAGTGTTCCTTTACAAAAGGAAAGGCTAGGTTGTTCAACAAGACGCATATTTTCAAAGGTATTTTTAAATCTTTTGTCTTGTTGAATGACCTTGTGAGAAGGAACACTATTCTCCCACGCCTTTTGTTTCTCAAGGGTCTTCTCATGCTTTTCTTTTTCTTTTTCTTTTTCTTTAGCTTCCCTTTCGGCTTCCTCTCTTTTCTTTTGTATCTTTCTTTCCGTTCTTTCTTTATGGGAAGCAAACAATTTTTCTACCCTCATTTCCTAATCTAGGCAAGTTTCTATATTTTCTTTTCCATGGGAATGGGGTAGGTCTACCCTAACCTTTCTTGGGCTTTCTTGTTCTTTTCTATCTCTTCTATGTCTTCCCTCCCCAAAAGAATCATGCTTTTTAGAGATAGATGCATGAGAAGGTAATTTTTTTGAAATGTGAGACTTCTCATCCTTTGATTTAGTCAATTCATTAGTTTTGGCCTCATTCTCCAATTGTCTATATGAAATGTGTTGTACGTCCTTGGAGAGTTGTTTCAAAAGAGATTTTATGGACCTTACATCACTTTCAATGGACTTGGAAGAGTGAGTAGACATGACTAGAACTTTGTGTATAGAAATGTTTTACTTTTAAGAAAGAAGAGGAAAGTTAATGAAGGTAGCTTTCCAGGTAAGAGAGGTGAGTCACAATGGACTACTTAAATACCAACTCTTGCCTTAGCCAAAAACTATCCCTCCAAAACCTTTACACAAGTCCTTCTTTAGGTAAAACACTTAGAACACAATGAGGATGAAGAAATCAAATTTTTAATGCAAGAAAACAATGCAAGCTATCAAAGCCTTAAACAAGATTAAACAAGAAATTAACGAAGTGATTAAAAGCAAGTTGGTTCAATTAAAGCAATTAATAAAAACAAAATTAAGCTAGACGGCCCTAGGTGAGGCTTCTTGGACACTTGGAGCCCTTGAAGACACACTCACCGACTAATTGCGTGATTAACAAGTAATTAACACAAGCAAGATTGCAAAGAAATTAAATGACAATCCCTTTGTTGCTTTTACTATTTGCACCCCTTTTGTTGTTCTTCTAGTTGCACCCCTTTTGTTGCTTTTCTACTTGTTGGGCCTTCCAAAGTGTGTGGTGTATTTGTAGTATGGTGTTTGTTGCTGTCCTTTGCCTTTGTTCCTCTTGGAATTAGGTCAATAAAATCTTCAATCCAGCACCTATTAAGCAAGCTAGACTCCCCTCAAGTCAAATTCTCACTCAACAAGTACCAATTGATATTTAATCCACCAACAAGCTTAGAGGCCAAAGAAAGAAAGCAAGAAACAAATTAATTTGAAAAACAGTATCACACAAATGGAATTTAAATGTGACACAACTAGAAAGAGTTCAAATGAAATTAGACAAGCAAATAAAAGGTACTCAAATAATGGATGGCACACAAAAAGGAACCTAGGAATAGCACTAGATTTGATTTAAAAACCAAAAAACAGCACCACAGAAAAGCACAAATTGTTGTGGTCCAGAAAGCGTATCTTTAAAAGATTTATGCTGAGATGACCCTTTTGTATTTGCTTCTGAAAATTGAGACACAATCAGAACAAGATCTTAACAAACTTTTGGCGTTGGTTTCACTCCAAACGCATATACTAATTAATTTTGGTAAATTTTATAAAATCAGTGCTCAGAGCTGCCAGCTGGAACGTCAGGATTGCACACTTTTTTTGTAATATTTATCTTTTTTTTTCTATTTCTTTTTTTCAGATGGTTCTTTTTTTGTCCTTTTGATAACACCTCAAATTTTTGAAATCCAGAGGCTCAGAAATTTTTGATGATGTATGTAATTTTCATAAGACAAAACAGTCAGCACAGAAATGTGAAAACAGGGGTTCTGAAAACTGGAATGAAAAACAGAATGATATACCTTAAAAACACAATGGAGTTAATATGATGGAATTTGTGTGGATCTAACACACAAATAAGAACTCAAACTAAAATTAAAAATGCACCAAAGGATCAACACAAAACAGATTTCAGATCAAACATTCAAACCAAAAACAAGAAACAAATAAATCAAAAAGAGTACTACTAGGATTTGATGACAAATATGGAAACACATGACTTAGACAAAACTTATGGATTCATAAAATGAAAAGACTCAATCACAAACACTTTTCAACGATTAAAAACATCAATAAGACTCAAATAAAATAAAAATAGAACAGCCAACACAAAAGGAACCTAAAACAGTTTGAAAATGGAAGTTCAAGATCAAGTTGAACCAAAAATACCAAATAGAAATTTAAAAACAGCAACACCAACTTAAAAAGAAATTAAAAACAGCAAGTCATTTAAGGATATGATGAACAACATGGAATAAAGAAGAAGACTCAAAAAATAAAATGAAGAGAACACTTATCTCTTGAAGAACCAAAGCTCTAGATACCAAATGATAGCATTCTTATGAGCTCTTCTTTGGATTTTGGAGTTCCTTGGTGATGATGGATGCGGAAGCTTATGGAGGAGGTGAGCAAGACCCTCCTAGGAGTGATGGTGATCTTGAAGGTGCATGAAGTGTATGAAAATGAGAGAGGTTTGGCCAGCTCTCTTTGGTGGTGAAGGAGTGAAGATTAAAACCATAAATCAAGAGATTTAGGCAAGGGAGTAAGTATGGCACAAATTTGGCAGCATAACTTTACTCAAATTAATCTTGAAAATACAAGGTGTAGGCTCCTCCTTTTATAGGCTAAGGAGGACCATAATGCAACCCTAATGCTAACCAAATGAAATGTAAATGTGAAGCACATGGGCCACATGGAAAGTGTGAGCACATGGGGAGGGGTGTGTCTAGTTTGTAAGTTCACCCCCTCCATGGGCTTTCTAGAATAGTGGGAAGGTTAACTTCTCCTTAATTCTAATGTGCAGAAAAATAAACATTTGTCCACATGGCTATGCTATTTACACCCCAATTAAAGCTAAACTACATTTGATGGGCCTTCACGGAATATGTGCTAGTATGCCACTCTCCCATTCATAGCTTTGATCCAAGTCTTCTTGTCCTAGACGCTTCTAGCTTGGCCTTCTCGTCCTAGACGCTCCTAGCTTGTCTTAGACGCTCCTAGCTTGGTCTTAGACGCTCTTGACTTGGCTCTTGCCTTTCATGGAAGGTTGTGCTTGGCCCTCTTCCATCAGTATGGAAGAAAGTGCAGGAAACCTCTGTGCTGATTTCAGGATGGTGAGAGTGTGTTAATTGGACCAGAATTAATACAACAAACCAATGAGAAAGTCAAAATGATTCAGGAAATATTGAAAACATCTCTCAGCAGGCAAAAATCTTATGCAGATCAAAGAAGAAGACCTTTAGAATTCTCTGCGGATGATCATGTATTTTTTAGAGTTACACCGTTCACCAGTTTAGGAAGAGCACTCAAAGCCAAGAAGTTGACTCCTAAGTTCATAGGACCTTATCAAATTCTCAGGAGAATAGGTCTTGTGACTTATGAAATTGCTTTGCCTCCTCCTTTAGCTAACATTCACAATATTTTCATGTATCCCAGTTAAGAAAGTACGTACTTGATCCCAACCACATTCTAGAGTCTGATTCTATCTAGGTGAAAGAAAATCTGTCATTTGAAGTGAAGCCAATCAGAATTTTAGATTCACAAGTGAAACAACTTCATGGAAGAACTATTCCCATGGTGAAAGTATTGTGGGATCTCATCTCTGGAGACTCCACTTGGGAAATTGAAGAGGAGATACAAGCATCATACCCTAATCTCTTTATTGGTAAGTTCATTATCAAGGACGAAAATTTTTGTAGTTGGAGATAATGTAACAACGTAACTTTTCTTAAAAAAACAAAAGAAAGAAGTCGTAGACCCCTTCCCTCCACAATTCCATTCTTTTCTTTCTTTCTCTCTCTAAATCTCTTCATTCTCTCTTTTTTTCCTCTCCCAATTTTCATCTATTTTAGAATCTGATCAGACCACATTGTAGCTGGCGAGTTAAGGAACATTTCTACTCAATCAGAATTTTAAACAGAGTAAGTTCATTTTTACTCTAAAGATCCCTTATTCTCTGTTTTTCGCTATCTTTCAGTCATCAATCTTAATGGGGTCAGTTGAGAAGAGTAATTCTCTCAACTTATTCTACTATATATTGAATTTATGTTCTATTTGGATAACTTGCATTAGGCCCTTAAATTTTGAAGCTTATTCGGACTGGGAAGATAAAATTCTAGAAGTTGCTTGGAAAACAAGCAATTAAGGTAATGGAAGCTAAACTTCTTTTTTTTAATAGCACCATAGGCTAGAAAATATGAATGTGGAAGGGACGTTGTCCCAATATTCAATTTCTCTAGAAGGGATGTTGTGTGTTTATATTTTGTGTTGTTTGTTTATATATTATTTAAACTTGTAAAAATATTATATTTTGATGGTTTAGTATTTAAGTGCTACTTTTTTTTATGTTAAATAAGATTTTAAATATTGTGGATTCTGTTTTGGAATGATACTGTATGATGAAAATGGTATGAAATTGAATTCATACATTTGGGATAATGTATGAACGGATGTTTGTATGTGTATTAAGTATTGATGCCTATGTGGTAACAGAGATCTCCGAGCTTCACTGATGATCTAAGTCACATAAACTAAGATATCAGGTGGTGAGAAGCTTCTGGAGGAGTTCATGCACACCGTGACATATGAGATGCACGGCTTGGGTTGTATTGAACTTACCCTGACCCTTTCTGTTGGATTCGCTGGTAATCTTTGGATCAGGTGTTAGTCTCTGGTAGGACTTACTTAATACGAGTCTTCTGGAAGACATTGTTTGTTGAATATCTTGGATGTGTAGATCCATGTAAGATCTATGTGATTGTTTTATTATTGAGATTTGAAGAAAATTGAATAATTCTGAAATTGATTCTATAATTTGGTTTCCACTTTTGATTTAATTGTGTATATTATAAAACTTTATTTTCACTAGCTTACCCTTGTTTTTCTTGTTGTGTTGTGAACTACGATGACTGTACTATGTACACGAGCAAATGACCGTACAGGTGCAGGAGAGCCTTAAAGGTTTTAGAGTTTTATTTTGAGTTATGGATATGTAAATATTTGTATTTTTATAAGTCATAATCTTGTAATAGAAATATTTTGAAAAACTCTAAGTTTGTATAAAAATATGTAGAACGTGTATTTAAATAGTTAGATGAATTTTCAGAGTGTTACAGTTATGATGTCGAGGATGTTTGTAAGGACCTAGAAAATTAACTTAGAGTAGAAGTAGTATAATTTAAATGTTTCCTGAATATCTTACTTATCGAAAATGAAAAGAACATATAATAGAAAATTCATAGTAGTCAGACCTCGGACGTCGCCCAAGAGGTTTGAGGTCAGTATGGTAGAGGTCGGTCGGTGGACCATAGTGGGTTCCAGAAATCACATGCATCAAGGTGTGATTTGAACCTTAGATGCACCATGCATGCGGGATAACTGCGAAACTCTATGCTTTGGCATAAGAGATTTACCCTTAATGTTACATGCATTGGCAAGGGAGAGGTTTGTACCGAACTGTCCTCGGGCAGGAGAAACTACCGACGTCACCAAGCCATGTGGGGGTGATACCACAGACGTGGAGTAGTGAGTCGATGAACCCTCAGCAGGGTGTGACGATGTGACATCGGTGACCAGAGTGAGGCGATGTGTCCTCGTCACACACAAGGGCGATGAGAGATCGCCAGAAGGAGAGGCACATCGGTCATCGACCATGATGAGAGATCGCCAGGATGAGAGACACATCGGTCATCGCCAGGATGAGAGACACATCAGTCATCCAGCATGAAGCTATGCATAAAGCTGTTAAAGGCAATGCTAAGGTTACAGTTAGTCGCGATCAAGTCACAAACCAAGTTGGAAGGGTTGCAGTGAGATCGCGCTAAAGCCTAAGCCAGTTAACAGTTAGTCACGTGCAGAGATTTAAAGATGGAGACAGTAAAGCGCCTGGAAGCAGAGCGCGATCAGTCATCGGTGCACTCAGAGCGCGATTAGTCATCAGTGCACTCAGAGCACGATTAGTCATCGGTGCACTCAGAGCGCGATCAGTCATCGGTGCACTCAGAACGCGATCAGTCATCGGGGGAAGTAGTGAAGCATCTATTGGTCATCGGTGCATGGTCATCGGGGTTCCCTGCTACACGCAGTTAAGCTGGACCCACGCTCCTAGCGAGAGCGTTATGCATGCGTGACACGTAGACTGTAAGGGTGTCCCAGAGTAGTTGGCGCCAGAGATTTGGTAGGGCAAGTGACCCAAAGTTTTGGTACGCGCAGAGACACCACGTGGCCATCCTGTCAGAGGAAACTTGCACGCAAGAGTTTTCCATCAGAGTGGGTGGTGGCAGCGGCATTACTGGTCAAGGTGATTTAGTTTCAAAACTCACTTTCTGATAGAGTGTTCGAAGGCTGCTTTTGAGTGGAGATAGATAGAGTGAGTTTAGTTTTCTCCCTTTTCCTTCCTCTCCGTCTCGCTACCATTTCGACATCTTCACGCACCAGTTTGACGATCGGCGACTGCCCTTGGACTCCCAGGAAGTTACTCTGCAAGTTTTCCCGATCAGAACGCTTAAACAGAGTTAAGGCATCCTTGAGTTTTCGGTGGGTTTGGAGCCCTTAGTGAGATTGGCTCAAGTCTAGGTAAGGGAAGCTAGTTTTCTTTTCAATAAAACTTTAGGCTAGAAAATTCTGAAGTTGGGGGTGATGAGGTCACCAGTTTCAATTTCTTGCACGATGCCCTGTTTTTGTGTAGATCGGTAATTGTTTGAGATTGAAATATGGAATTTTAAATATAGTAGATGCTGTGAAATGTATATGATCTTCGAAATTCTAAACTTTGGTATGATTTGATTTCGTGATTTGGTTTGCGTAGAAAGGGTTTAAAAATATGATATGATTGAATCGTTCATGGATGTGTTGTATGAGATATGGAATGATGTGAAAGTGTGATCAAGGCATAGTATTTTCAGGAAAGAAAATACCGTGTAAGATCGTATAGAATGTGCATTGACTAGGGATTTGTCTAGAAGGAGATATGCTGACTCTCCTGAGATAATGGAATCATATAGATGAAGTTATTCAGGTGGTGAGAGTCGAAGGAGGTTCATATGAATGGGTAAGTGGTTTGAAAGATAACTAACTTGACCTGTTATATGAATTAACCCTGTCATACTAGGAGAAAGATGATATTGAGATTATTTATGCGCATAGATGTGTGGATTCACAGTGATATAGTATGACAGATGCAGATCTCTGAGTCTGAGTCAACGCACGAGTCTTCCGGAAGTAGAGTCAAGTGTCTATGTGTTATGAGTCAGTAGAAGTCTGACATGAGATAGATGAATAAAGAGAATTGTTAATAGACACTTGATGGTGATGTGAAATGAATGAGAAATTGATGGATTTATATGGATGTTTAAAGTTATGCTTATGATATAAGTTTTTAAAAATATCTAGCTTACCCTTTGTTTTGTTTTGTGGTTGTTTTTCTTAAACCTGTGATGATCGTGTATTTTTACACGGGAGCAGACGATGTTGCAAGTGTTAGAGCTCCTCAGTGAGCCTTTGGAGAAAATGATCGTTTTAGATTTGAATCGTTTTGTTTTAGTTTGGAAAACTTTTGATGTATAAATTAAACTCCCTGTGAGGAAGGATGTTTCTTTTGAGAGACAATTATAAGATAGTTGTATTTGTATGTTAATTAAATATTACCGTTTTACTTATTTAAATGAAGGATTTTGTTAATTAAATATTTATGAGATAGTTGTTATATAAATGAGTAGAAATTAGGGATGTTATAATGTTCTCGACAATTCTTATATCAAAAGACCATTAAAATTCGAAGAAATCAGGGAGTATTACTTGTGTCAAAAGACCATTCAAATTCGAAGAGGTCAGAGAGTGTTATTGAATGAAAACTGCCTCTTGGTTATAACCAAAATTAGGCATATCAAAAGGCCATTCGACGCTCGACAATATAACTACTATGATTTTATATATATATATATATATATATATATATGGATGTTATTGATTTATTTAGCTATAAATAATTAAATAGTCCCTTTTTATATTGTTTAACCACATCGTTCTTGAAAAATATGCAAATTATATGCCTATTAAACACAAAAAAATGTTACATAATATAAATTAATATAAAATAATTAATTCAATACTTAATTATACTTATAAATATCAAAATTTCAAATTTAATAGCTGTATATTCTAGACCAAGTCTTAACGAGTGACATTTCCCTTATTTGTATTGGCTTTTCCATAGCGGCTCTCATCACCTACATTAAACTTTCATCATAATAGAAAAGGTTATTGAATGACACCATTATCCCTTCTTTTTGACTCTTCCTATCTTTTTCACAATCATCAAGAATTACCATAGGAAATAACTTATTATTTTCTTTAAATTCAATACGAACCAAATTCTTAGCAAAAATCTCTCATTTCCCATTTTATCAGTCTTGATTTGTTGTTCAATATTTTATATTTTGAATTGATAATGATATATATCATTAATATATAGAAATTAAAAAGTCAATGGCAAAATTGCCCCCACAATATTGAATGTGGATTTGCATACCCTAAACTCTAAACAAGTTTAATTATAATTTATTATACTACCATAAGTTAAAAATTACTTTTGAAATAACTTTAAAGTTACTGTTACTTCAAAAATTATTATCATTATAAAGTTTATAATCGATGACAATTATCATATATGTTTTAGTAATGCATTTAAATTAAATTTTATACATATTTAGTTTGTTTTAATAAAGGACATAATTTATTATAAATAAGTTGATTCTGTTTTTGAATAAAATTAAAATTTTTTATTTTGATAACTTACATTTTATTAAATACATTAGACATAATTAAAATAAAACTTGAAATTCAATTAAAAAACCTTTTAAGTGCTTTATTCTTTAATGTCGGAAATGTTAATGACGGTTCAAAGTGGCGCGTTGCTGATTTCCTTACACACAGAGCATTATCCATAACGTTCCGAATGAATTCGTGTAAAGTCACACACGACAACGTTGGTGGACCCCAACCTGTGTTTCAGATTTTCAAATTTCGAAAACGCAAATGGAACTTTCGTTAAGACAAGAAAACGTCTAAAACGGTGCGCACCACGCTATATAATCGCATATTCGTATTTTTCAGGTTTTCTACTCAACTTGTGGTGTGACCAGTGTGACCTTTGTTGGAAAACGAAAGCCTCACACAACTCTGTTTTCTCTCACTTCACTCTCTCTATAGAATCTCGTTGCTTTTTGGTGCTCTGCTTCGCGTTCGCGTTCTACGTCGTTGTTTCAGCTCGTTCGGGGATTCTAGGGTTTTGTGGAAGAAGATGACGACCATGGAGAGCTTGATTGGGCTGGTGAACCGAATTCAGAGGGCTTGCACGGTGCTCGGTGACTATGGGGGTGATGACAACAACACCTTCTCTTCTCTCTGGGAAGCTCTTCCTTCCGTTGCTGTTGTTGGTGGCCAGGTTCGTCTCAACCTATGGTTTTTTTTTTCTTCCTTTTTAATTTTAAATTTTTACGGTCTTAAATTTTGCGGCGGAGAATGAAAGGTCGAAATTCTGTAAACCGAGTTTGCTTTTTTCAACAATCGATTTTTCAAGCAAACTAGTTGTGTTTCTGAATTATATTTTATTTTGATTTGAGTTGAGTTCGGTGTTTAGTTTAGAGAGTGGTTCGGGTGGTAGGTATTTTTTTGTTGTGTTTTTGCTCAGTGGCTGTGTGTATGTATGAAATTTTGAAACTTACGACGGAGAAAGTAGAATCAATTGGATAGTTGGAAATAGGTTCTTTTCGTTTTTCTGTTGTAATGTAATTTTCAGGGTGTAGTTCTATCGCTTTTTCAGTATTAGAGTAGACTAGATAGTTGTTTTTTAGGAGCCTTTGTTTTTGTTTTTTGTTTATTTTTTATGCTGGATATATGGGTATGCAGAGTGTGTATTTTCCATTTTTCTTGCAGAAAAAAATGAGTAGAGCTTGAGAAAACTGTTTAGTTTTGCTTAATTTTTTTTAACAGCGGTATTTTGAGTGTATGTCTGAATTCACTCTCTTTTTATTTCTTTTGAAACTTGAGCAGAGTTCAGGGAAGTCTTCAGTTTTGGAGAGCATTGTTGGTCGTGACTTTTTGCCTAGAGGATCAGGTTTGATATCTTCTTTCTTATTTTTCTCATTTTAAAGAATTATTTGACTTATCTTTTTCCCTTTTTGTGAATGAACTACAGGGATTGTGACAAGGCGTCCATTGGTATTGCAGCTTCATAAATTGGAAACTGGGTCACAAGAGTATGCCGAGTTTCTTCACCTGCCGAGGAGAAAATTTACTGACTTTTGTACGATTGTAACCTTCCTATATATATAGTATATTCACACACACACACACGGGAATGGCATGTTTTTGAGTAATTATAGGATGGCTTTGGTTTTCTGGTTGCTTATAAAAGAATTTGAAGGCTTGTTAGCATCTTTTGTGCTTGTTGTTTGTAAATTGCATGTTCACTAATATGCCCCTGCCACCTGAATCATTTTCTTTTAATTTTCCATTATGTTATGTTTGTGTCTGGTGTATTTCTCTCATTTTTTTAATGATAGTATTATAGCTATCCTCATGTGTCACCATGGTTACAAACAATCAATTTTCAACATTTTCAACAAATTCTAATTCTTTTTGAGATTCAAATCAATACTCTGAACAGAACCTTTGGTCAAGTGTCACGATTGTGTTTGGCTAGCAATTTATCATATGATGATTGTTCGCTGTGACACTGTTCACATTCTAACAGGGTTTATGATTTTTTAGAGTTGATTTTTTTCTTTGTTTCTGTAGCATAATATATATAAGCTATGTTATTTCATTTCTTAAAACAAATTTTCCTGTTCCAGCTTTGGTCCGCCAAGAAATTCAGGATGAAACTGACAGAGTAACAGGGAAGACGAAACAAATATCTCCCATTCCAATTCATCTTAGCATCTATTCACCAAATGGTACGCATCTCTTTTCATTGTCTCTTGCTTTTCATCAAAGATATTTTAAAAATTGAAACTAAACATATAAAATAGATTTGAACTTGTATAGGTTATATATATATATATATATATATATACACATCTAATAATGTGATGGGTTCAAGTAGTTCTTGAGAGTGAAAAGGACAAAATACCCTAGAATGTTACTACCCGACCCTATATATAAGAAACAAAATCTTAGTCATCAAGACACCTAGAATGTTAATTAATTAATATTGTCATACATTTAAATTTTATTCCAAAAACACCACAACTTTTTGGAATATAATGACACTACTCATAATCTAAGGCAAACAAATTTCAACCAATCAATTGCCATACTAAAGCAAAACACCGTATCAGTGATACATGCAGGCACTATATCTCTAACCCCGCATCCTGCCTCCCCCTATCCCAAAACAAACTCAGGGTAATGTAATGATCAATGATTCCAAGTTTGTCTATCAAAAGGCAGAATCTGGTCTGGAATAAAGGCTTTGGTAGAATATATACTAGCTGGCCTTGAGCTGGTATATTAGAGACAACCAAAGAAGAGTGAGCTACACCTTTTCTGAATGAAAAGATATCCAATTCCATATACTCATTAAAGACAAGTTTACCCTGGACTAGAACTAGTGGTATGGATTGCTGGTGTAGCATCCAAGACCAGTATACCATTGGCATGAACAAATGGCATGAGTTTTTGGGTTTGAGTTATGTCCCGAGCTTAAATTCTAAGAACCTTTTTGAAATTAGAGTAGATAGTCTTATTATATTTAGTGGGCTTGGACTAGTACTAGTAGTCTATGATCCAAGTATGATAGGAACCAAGGTATCAAACAAGAGAAATGGATAAACTGTACTAGTATGCATATAAGAATAAAATTCCTCTATAGAATGGATTAGAGAAATCTAATAAACAGTAAATGGCCATAGCCACTAAGAAAAGTAAAAACAAACAAACACCTAGATGATGAGAAGAGCTAGCCTCTACTCAAAATCACCACCCAAAACCTCAATAATTCCCCCATTTTCATTTGGGTACCCTCCCTCCTTGTATACCCTTCTCCTCTATCTCCCTTTTACCCCCACTGCGTGATTCCCATATCACCCTCCCCACTCTCTTAGTGCCACTTAACCGTTAGGTTAATTTCCCCTCTTTTTCAAATATCACTTACAGACCTAATTAATATCTAAATTGTAGTGTTATGATATTAGGCTAGTGTACTGTATTATATTATGTGTAGTCAATAATATATTCCATGTTATTGTTAATTATCTTCTTTTCTTCTTCCTTATTCCTAAGATAAAACTATACTTTAACACATTGCAAAAACATTTTAACAAGCATGACAATTTGAACAGTCATCGTACCTAATATGATTCCTTTATTTTCTGACTAATGTTACTGCCTTTTTCTTTTTGTCTTTTGAACAGTTGTCAACCTAACCTTAATTGATTTACCGGGTTTGACTAAAGTGGCCATAGGTATGCTTTGTATTTAACTCCTATTTTTAATTAGAAATCAAGTATTTGGATCAAATGATAATCTTTATATCTTCAATTGACAATTGTGTCTGTCTTTTTCAGAGGGACAACCTGAGAGTATTGTTCAAGAAATTGAAGCTATGGTTCGATCATATGTTGAAAAGGTAAAAGATATTTTTTTCACTTATGTAGTTAATATATATTGGACATATCTTTGGTGTGATCACACTCAGTTTGCCTTTTATCATTTTGAATTACAACACGTTATGGATCCCTTTTAAGTATATGTGCAAGTGCTCCTTGAGCTTGTGAAGTTTTCACGGACAGAGCAGATACACCTGACCTTAAAATTTATATATTACCCAAATTTTCGAGTATTTTCTAATAATTTATTTGCGATACCAATCAGGTGAGAATTATACAAACAATCATATGATCTATTTTAAGGAATTATTTGCTACTTGTAGTTTGAGTTAATAGTTCAACTACAACTTGAATTTCATTTCTGACATGACAGATAGGGTAAGCCAACATTGACTCTGTGAGTGAACATTTTGTTTTGTGTGCCAACTAAGTGTGATAATTAATTGATCATACGTAGTCATTTCAAACAAGTCCAATGTTGTTAAAATTGCAAATATACTTGCAAACTCGTATGGCTCAATGAGTTTGGAGAAGGCAAGGTAACTCAGACAGTGGATTGTCACCTGTGCGGATCAGAGCAAGTAGGCGTGCTGCTTGGTGAATCGGAAGATTCTTGGACTGTCTTGATCCTCCTACTCGTCTCACTCACCACCACTTGCTCTCACCGTCGCGCTCGCCACTGCTCGCGAGCGCTTGCTTTCGCCGCTGATAGCGTGCCGTTAGCTGCTGTTTGCCACCGTTGTTCTTGGACTGTCTTGATCCTCCTACTCGTCTCACTCACCACCACTTGCTCTCACCTTCTTGCTTTCGCTGCTGATAGCATGCCGTTAGCTGCTGTTCGCCACTGTTGTGCTCGTCACTGCTCGCGTTCGCAAGCACTTGTGTTCGCTGCTGCTCGCTCTCCCGCTTGCTCTCACTCTCTCTCACCTGTTTCTCTCTGTTTATTGTCTGATGCTCCTTGTTTATTTTCTCTGGAATGTTCTGCTCCACCTTGCCTTGTTTTATAATGGTATCAAGCATTCACAATTTACTAATACTAGGAATTTCTGTGGAAGTTTTATTTGTATTAAATATTTATATTTATAAATTATTAATTGTTTTATGCATCAACCTTATGAACTATGAACCTATTTTTAGTTGTCTTATGAATTGAATACTATTTTTCATATACCACATTAATTTTTCATATGCCACTAACTCTTACTAGTCGAGTTACGGTCTTTTAGTTACATTTTTTTTATCTCCTTTCCGATCCTATCACGATCCTCAAGTTTAACAACATTGGACAAGTCCACATTTTTCACTCTCTTTCTTCTCTCATGCAGTGTTTCCAGCCCGCTTAGTAAAATATCAGGCCATGGGAAAAAATACAGGAAAACTTATTTGTTTTTAGTTATCCCTGAAGCTAGTTATTGTTGCTTTTAAGCTAGGACTATTAAGGCTAATGATAAATGTGTGTCAAATTTTGTAGTAGTTCAGTTTTTAGTATTTACAGGTATGTGATAAATCACTTGCATTCTATCCTTACCTTCAATATAGAGGTCTCCTTGCAATTCACTTTGCATTTTTTGGGTCAGCTGCACCTAGGGATGACAATGGATAGGGTAGTACCCTTCCCTGTACATGAATTTTTAGAAAAAATAACCGTACTGGCCCACCCCTGCACAGGTATCAATTTTAATCCCCGTCTTTGCTGGGTACCTATATATTCATACTCCTACCTGCCATCCATACTTATGCATAGATTCAATAAATATTATATATTATATAGTTATTTACGTTTGATATTTTTTAGATATATATATATATATATATATATATATATATATATATATATATACCTACTGAGACACTTGTCATGGTAAACATTTGATCATATTTTGAAATTGTTACTTTAACTTGTTTTTATTAGTTATACAAATTTAAAATTTTGTAAATATAGATATTTGTTATAGACTATACTTTAATTTAATTTCTGAATTTCAATTGGTTTATTTACATTTTATTTTGATTTATTTCTGCAAAGACATCACCATTTTGAAAAAGATGTAGATATATGTAATCAACCTTTTACCATTTTTCTGACAAAAATATTTTCACTATAATTTTTCATTCTGCCTCTTTGTATAGCACAGTTCATTTTGTACACAACCATTTTTTTCTTAGGTTCTCAAAGATCAATGAATCACATTTATAAGAACAAAGAATGACACAAATATATAAAAAATTATAATTTATAAAAATTGGAGAAATTGTATTACAAATTAAAACTCACAAAAGAGTATAAAAGTAATTGATTATTATATATTCACACATAAAATGAAAAATATAATATTATGCACTGATATAAAAGTAAAAGATATATTTATTTCTACAATTATCATTGTTTTGTAATCATAATTTTTTTTAAATTAGAATCCAAATAGGAAGAGTTTGTTAAAATTTTACTATAAATTGCTCAAACATAACATCAATAGTATAAAAACATAACATTAAAACTACAACCTTAAGTCATCAAAATGTTAGTGATAACAAAAAATATGGGAAATATAATCCTCTAATATAATATTTTCAAATAGAATTTAAATTATATAAAATAGCACCCACCCACACACACACACACACACATACATACATATATATATATATATATATATACATATACATATATATATATATATATATATATATATATATATATATATATATAAATACTTCGCCATCTCTGGCTACACCATATTCCTGTAGGATGTACTCCAAAATGATATGCTGACGGGTCTGAACATTCTTTAGTCAAGAAGTGATTATGTCTTAACAATAAGAAACTATTTAGTATGGCCTAATTGAACAGATAACAATAATGTGTTAACATTCTCATTTGTTTTATGTCACAACTCTGGGAATCAGTTGGTAGTTTGCAATGTTGTTGTGATGCTCTTAAGTTTATTACTTAAGTCTTATTATAATTTTATTTAATGGTACATTATATTATGTCCTTTTGTTTCACATTTATTTTGTGAGTTCATTATTATGTTGCTTTCACTATTTCAGTTGATGAATATTTTGTTTCCTCATTGTATCTTAAAATAAACTACTTGCATGATGTACTGCCAAGTTCGGTATTTTCTTTAATCAATTACTTTATCTTCAACAGCCTAATTGCATCATATTGGCTATATCTCCGGCCAATCAAGACATTGCAACTTCTGATGCTATTAAACTTTCTAGGGAAGTTGACGCCACAGGTACTTTTGATTGCTTCATGGAATGGACATTATGGCCTTGCTTTGACATATTTTACTAAATTTTGTCTGTAATCTGGCTAGGTGAAAGGACATTTGGGGTGTTGACAAAGCTAGATTTGATGGACAAAGGAACTAATGCTTTAGATGTAATCTTTCTTTTTTACTTCATGCATGTACCTTTAATGTTAAACTTTCAACTGTGCATGTAAAATTATACTAATTTATCCTCATTTTCACTTTTATTCCCTCAAGGTCCTCGAAGGAAGGTCTTATCATTTGCAACATCCTTGGGTTGGTATAGTAAATCGATCCCAAGCGGACATCAATAGAAATGTTGATATGATTGTTGCTCGACGTAAGGAGCGTGAGTATTTTGCATCCAGTTCTGATTATGGGCACTTGGCCAACAAAATGGGTTCAGAATACCTTGCAAAACTTCTCTCACAGGTTTTCTTTTGGAAGATAGTCTTTGCTAATCCTTTTTTGAGATAAGTTATATTTTTAATCCCATGGACTTATTTTGCAGCATTTGGAGTCAGTAATTAGGGCAAGGATACCTAGTATAACATCTTTAATAAACAAAAGCATTGAGGAACTTGAATCAGAGATGGATCATCTTGGGAGGCCTATTGGTCTTGATGCTGGAGTGAGTGGTTTAAACTTGTGATGGTTTCTTTAAAATTCCATGATGTTCTTTTGGGTATTTGTTGAATGTTGATTTCTCTTTCAGGCTCAATTATACACCATCCTAGAACTTTGCCGAGCATTTGAACGGATATTCAAGGAGCATTTAGATGGAGGGTAAATACCTTTTACTGTATTCCATTTTTATGCTATGTTTGAGTGCAATGTGAAAAGGGGAAGGGAGGGTAAAGGTGATAAGCATCTTTGATTGGAAGGATTGTCGGAGGTATTCGTCCCGAGTTGGGAGCTAAGCATTTTACTTAAAATTGATCTAGTGAATAAGATTCTTGTCTTATCCTTAGATCATCTAAATAAGAGTTTACCAAGCTTATGAAACTTGTAGTTCCTACAGAGGATTGTATAAGGTATAAACATGTATAATCTGAAATCATACGATGGAATATAAATGCCAACCTCAATTAAAATTTTTCTTTACATTACAGTTGCCAATTGTGCCAAATAGCAGTGCTGTTGTAGTGGAGAGTAACATTGCACAGGTCTGTTGCTAGTTTATTTTCTTTGGTCTCTATAGATGCATGAATCACAGTGGGGTTGCGGCACCAAATTATGAGCTCAGAATTGAGATGATTCTGTAGAGATTTTCATTTATTTTCAAAACAAAATTCCTTTTCAATGCGCACTTATGCAAACAAAATTTGTATTTTACGCTCATTTATACTAAAGGGGCTTTTGTTTTTCCTTCATTTAATCTAAGGAAGTCTATTAAATTTTGTCCTCACAAATTCATATTCTTTAACTTCAATTGATTGACCAACTTCTAGTCTATGTTTGGAATAAATAGATGGTGCAAAATGAAACAAAACTACCATCCCGCTGTCATTCCTTTCCATCTCTTTCCGTCAATCTAAACTTATACT